>JARWLC010000001.1:124254319-124854319 GCA_033318265.1 Phyllotis vaccarum | reverse complement strand
GCTGACATGTACTTAGGACATCCCGGGATGTGTGGGTCTCACTGTCCTCAGAATGCCTCATGGAATAAACCAAAACAAACAGACAACCAAGGGGAGACTGGGATACCACACCCACCGGGCACATACAGCTCCTTAAAAACTAGAGGAAACAGCAATATAAACAGAAAGATTCTTTTTCTAAATTAAAATATTTACTTAAATGCAGAAGTAAAATTCATCATAAAACCTAGAAAGTCAACACTAACTGGCATATTGGTTTTATTAGCGAAGAAAACAATTCCACAGAGAATGTAGTGTGTCTCCTCAGCTAGTTTACATCAAAATTTCTCAGAAAATTATTACTGGCAATAGTTTTGCTCCTTTGTCAGCATTAGCAATTCAGATTCTCTCCTTTTATTTCAATGGCTTTTTTCTCATTCAACAATCTGTTAGTGACTTTCATAAAGTCAATATCTTAAACATTAGGGGCTTTAGGTAAGGTTGAAATGTGGTACTTCTGAGAACGTAAAGTCAAGTCCATCTTTCTGGGAGGTCCACATGCAGACACACACCAGAGTTCAGTGTTACAAGCAGAATCAAACCTACAGAAATCATGAGAACACATATTCTAAAGTCTGCCCCTGGGACCTGTAAAGCCCTTGGTCAAAAATGTGTCTCCTGAGACTCATTCAAGAAACAGTGTTTTGTTTTTGTTTTTGTTTTTGCAAAGGATGAAGTGATGAAGAACAGAAATGCAGGGAGAACATTCTGTTATGTCACTCAGGATTTTTGAGCTCTTAGTCAATTTTGACCTTGACGATTCATTTCCTTTCTGAAGTTACTCTCAGTTTTAGATTTTCATTTCCTTTCTAAATTTGGCATAAGGATGGTTATAAGAGAAGCAATTATGTAGTTTGTCATTTCTAAAGAAGGATTTCTTCATCTTAATGGGACCAACAAGAAAAACCTAAGGTTCTCTTTTCCTAGTTTAAATGTTCTTCACAGAAGGACTTCTGTGTTCATTTACTCATTTGTTTTTCAATTTCATTGTTAATTTCTAAAATTCTTTAGTTCTGTCCATTTTCTCACTGTCTATGTTAAAACTGAGTTGTTATGTACATATATATTGAAAAGTGTTATGTCTTCCTAGTGAGTTTAGTCTTTTATATTGTTGCAAAATATACTTTTTATACCTTCTAATCATCCTTTCATGTCTAGTTTCTTTTAAGGTTGTGACAGCTTTTTGTAGAGCATTGCTCTCTTTCTTGCTAATTTGTTTGCAAGGAAATTCTCTTGCTGAATAGATGGATGAATACATGTATGTATGTATGTATGTATGTATGTATGTATGTATGGATGGATGGATGGATGGATGAATACATATAGAGATACTTAAGACAGATATATTAATGGAAATATTTAAATAGAAATATAGATCAAGTGGGTCTGACCTAGGGAATATGATTTAGTTTTAAGTATTAGCTTCAAGTTGAAAATGTAAATGCTCCAGATTATAGTTCTAATCTTTAGTTTGCACCTCACATAGACTATTAAGTGTGTAAAATATTAATATATCCCAAATATTCAAAGGCTAATAACAAGAAAACTATAGCAAACTCTCTCTTTCTTTGTCTCTCTCTCTCATATATATGTGTGTGTATATAAATGCATACATATATATGTAAACTATATGCTATGTTACATCTAATTCGTAATAAATCTCACATTCATTCTTGAAAAGTTAATACAAATATATTCAAGGTACCAAATTATTAGAGGAAACTACAAGAATAACACCAAGTATAGACTTTTTATACTATTATCTATCAATAGTATCTATCATTTGTATAGTACTTATACTTCGGAGCCAGTGCTGAGAGAGAAAAGAGAGAGATTTAATCCCTTCAAAGATACTTGTTGCTCTGTTTTTCACGCAGACATTTAACCCTCAAGAGGTAATAGAGGTAATAGAACTTTACTCAAGGCCACATCTTGCTATAAAATGCTGCAATCTATTCCTGTAGAAATATCTGAAGCTAAATTGTACCATAGAGAATCTCCTCTCCAAAGAAAGGATTGTTATTTACAGTAGTACTGTTACAGTATTGTTAAAGACCCATTAAGAAAAAAGTTTTACTCTTAATCAAGAGAATGGAAACTCTGGCCTGAATGAAGACCCAAGCTACCTAAAAACATAAGCTTTGATCCAGCTAGGGTTGTCAATTGGCCAGATAAGGGAAGGCCCTTCAGGATTCACCCTATGCATCACAAAAGAGATAAGAGGCATGATTATCCTGTTAGTGAGACACTTTTCCTTCCCAAAAAGCTCAGTCCTGACACCATTGCTGACAGAGTCACAGCTATACAGCTAGATCAAGACTCACCATTTCTGAATAACTCAGAAATTTGTGGTTTTTTCTTTCTTTTTGTATTACCTCTTTTTTGTTTGTTTTGGATACCTATGCCTGGGAGATGCACTGAACTTTCTAACTCTGTTTCTATAGAGATGTTTCTACCACCATCACCACACTGTCCCCTTCCACCATGTGCCAGGCAATCAGAATGTAACCCAGGAACTTCCACACTTCATACCTGCTTTCTTATGTCAGTCTGTGTGTCTAATTTTTCTCCTTTGAATCTCAGAATTTACCAGTAAAGCAGTTCAGCATATCACCTAAGTCTATGTAGCTTATAAAACTTCTTTGTTCATACAATGTAAGTGCCAAGAAAAAGTTAAAATTCTTCCAGTCTGCATTAGGAGGGTTTTTACTATTATTTTACAAGATTATTCATGAACAGAACAATTGGGCAGCCACACCCCATCTTTTAGTTTGCACTGCTATATCTGAAATGTGTGCCATATAACCTAACCACAGTTATTTTATTGAATTTCTCTCCATTAACTGGTTAAAAGAACTTTGTATAAGACTCCAGTTTTAAACCATAAGAACATCAGGAGATTGAACCATATGTTCATGTAGATAACTGTAATTGCTAACATGCTCATATGTAATTCTGGAAGTCTGAATACCATCTTGCAATGGCTGATGCTATATGTAAGCAATAGTCATGACTGGAGAGCCTAATGGCACATAGTTCATAATGAGCACTGCTACCCACACACTCAATTAATAACCCTTAGTTACATAACCAGTTTCTGTAAGGCCCCAGAAACTTGCCAGCAGCTGCTTTTTGAATTATGTACGGCTCTTTTCACAGATGGCATGGCCATACTCCAGAACTTTAGGGATACAGCTGAAGGTTTTCTACTGGGGTTTGCTAGAGATGCCATATGATGTCTTTGCTCACTACAAATACCTCTAGCAGCATGACATTAGAAGAGTTGTATGGTTCAAACAGAAGAGCAGAAGCCTGGATCTGTGAAGAGACTTTTTTCTCTAATCCATGTTCAGAATAAGTAGCTTTTTTATATTCTAAAGAATGCACAAGTAAAAGCAGTATTTGTAATTGGAATACACTATAACCAATCCAAAAGTATTCTAGTTATCCCTTTAGACTACCATGTACCTTCAGGAATTGATATATCTTTATATGCTTCTATGATGGACCTCTAAATTTCACCCTTTGCTTTAAGTTAGTAAGCAATAGACTAAACCCGTAATTTTCTCTCTTGATGTTAAGTATCACTACTGAGTCCTATAGTATCTACAGTTCTCATTTTAATAATGTTACAATAATAGGGAAAAAAAAAACTAGTGTCTCTCCTGCCGCTCACATTGCATACCCCTTCCTTACAGGTGAAAATAAAAGAGATTACATCTCTTCAGCAACATGATGAGGATCATGAACATTCTAGTCACAGCTAATGATAGGGTCCTATTTGCCATTCTGCCAGAAAATGCTTGAACTCCAAAATGCCAGTCTTTCTGGTCAACCTTCTAAAGTTACTCCTTGTCATATGGCAGGGTTTTTTTAGAATCATAATATGTGACAGATTTTGTGAAAGTGGTTCATTGAAAGAACGTTCTCAAAAGGAAACTGGTAGAGTTTCAAAGGGGGACAGAATAAAGATAACAACTTAAAAAGACACAATTTTTCTAGAAATATATAACTGGTTGAACACTTGGAGAGCTATAGAATATATATGCACATGTGTGAGAGAGACGGGGAGGAGGGAGAGGGATATGTACAAATACACTTGATTTTGAGGCAAAGGTATAAGACTTCTGAATCTTCATGTGTGTCAAGAACAATGGAGGGGACACAACTAAGCCATAAGCGTGGTGTCCTAAGCATGTTAGTAGTCATGTAAGCCAAGGAAAATTTCCAAGAGGATGCCACCCTTTACCAACCAGCATGCTTCCAACAACCAGGGAAGGGGACTCGAGTCTAATTAAGAAGATGTCTGAATTGGCCTACCAACAGTTTGCAATAAGAAATGATTCTGAAAGCCATCTCTATAGTCTTCCTATGAATTAAGTCATTAACTACCTTGGTGGCTACCTGTGTAGATTCGCACATTTCATATTCATGATACCTTTTAAATACACAGTATTTGACAGTGCTAGACACTGCCTGCTATGGAGCATCAATAGCACCTGCCATAATTGAAATTTTTCTGATTAGCATTGTTCTGCACATCTATGAGTCAAAGGAGATTATCATCTAAAGTATTTTAATGTGTAGCCTGTTCCATTGAAGTGTGCACAGCACAAAGAGCTTCTCAGTTATTTCTGAATGCACATCTTGAGCACCTCTGCTCCAGCATGAGTTCTTGGCCTCAATTCAGTCAATGATGGACAGTGACTATGATGTGTAAGCCAAATAAACCCTTTCCTCACCTAGTGGTTATAGTGTTTATCATAGAGAAATAAAAACAGGAGTACTTGTGTGTTCATCTGGAACCATGGTACAGAAAGATTGAATGGGGGTCACCAATACTTCCTCTGGATCTGTAGCTAGGAATGAAGTCAGTGCCCATGTTTCTTTCATAACAAATGAGATGTAATCTCCTGGTCTTTTGCTCACTGGGGTTGATGTCAGAACCAAATAGTCGTGGAGCTGAGTTCATGAGGACATGGGGTTGGTTTCGGTCTGTATCCAGTACCTCTATCAGTATTATTTTACAGGAGACACAGGTCTTAACTGGCCCTGGACCATTGAAAACATTCATAAAGCCTGAAAAGGAGACAGGGACCAACCCCAGCTTACTTGTGGCGAGGAAGGTAATTCATAGCACAGTAAAAACCCTCCCCACAACTACTCCTTATAAAGATTCACTCTGTATTGTTCTACAACTTCTGATATGAGTAAGGGGTTCAGGAGATTTTTAGAATAAGCCTTGAGACCCTGACTCTAAAACCTTCATCTGTATCCTTCACTGAATGGTGTGTTTACTGTTACTTTTTGGTGCTCCTGAGATAATTTACTATAAAATCTTATGGCATCCAGCTTTGAGTTCTAACTCTGATTTGCTCCAAGTCTCTCTCTCTTTCCAGTATATTTTCAGTTACCTATATCAGTGTTTTGAGTAGTCATTTTATTTTGTTCCATCCCAATATTACTGAGAAGAATAACGAATCTGTCTATATTTAACGGCAATGTGATTGAAGTTCAATACCTAGCTTTAGCATTTATTGACACTCATCTTCCTGAGCTATGTTTATAAAATGTCTGTCTGGGATAATTAGTAGTGAGGTCAGCCGCATAAAGGTGACAAGTACAGAACACAAAGAACCTGTTATTAGCACTGTGGTCTTTCTCTACCCACAAAGTTCCCACACATTGTTTATTGAAAGAACTGCTTGAAACTATATGCAAAAGCCAGGCACATACCAGGGGCTCAAGATCACCAAAGCAAGAATGAGAACATATTCAGATGGCTTAGAACGAACTGGAAATATGGAACCTTTCTTCAAACACTGCCGAAAACGGGAAGACCTCAGCAACTGGCTCTGAAACCTAACATGGGACATACTGGAATCCCCCGTGGCAAAGTCCTGCAAAAAGAGCAAAACTCTGGGGCTGGATGCCTGCCTCCCTTTGCTGTGATCCTTTTCTATTCTCTGCTGCTCAAGCTAAGTCACATAGACAAACTGAATAAGCTGTTCCAGCCTCAAGTTAATTGAAGCTGATCAGGCAAAAGCCACAATGAATGAGCTACTGACCCTCCCCTCACCTCCTGTGCGAGACAAAGGGAGGTTTACACGGTTACGAGGGAGCCTTTCCCACTAACTGACAGGCAAGAGAAATCAGCAGCAGACCTTGTTTCTGTTTAAAGGTCTCCATCAATTCTAGCACTTTCTAAGGTACAACTTGAGATTTTTGTTAAAAAATAAAAAAAGAAATAACTACCTCACCTGGAAGAAAGGGAAACGTCGAGGACAGGGGAAGAGAGGAGAGAGGGGAGAGGACAAAAAGAGGAAAAGAGAGAGCAAGCAGGCGACACAGGCCCCCCAAAACCCAAGCTGCTTCCCCCAAGGCAGTGTGCCCTAAGAATTCAAGGGGAAATCTGATGCTGCCGGCTAACCATCGGACCTCAGCGACTTTTCGTCCTTCTAAACTGGTTGCCATCCGTAGTCAGTTAATGGTAGTTCACAGCTTGCTTTTTGTAACATCAAGGTCCCAGGCTCTTAATTTGTCCTCAGCTCTGGCATATTTATTCAAGAATGGGGCGGGGGGTGTGTCTTAAAGCCACAAAGAGAACACATGCTTTTGAAAATACCAATGCAGACCTGTATGGTATAGACTAGGAAGACAGCTTGGCACTCAGTGTTCCCTGTGGTGGGATAATAAACAAGGGACTTTAGGGGACAGAAAAGGAGAGGTGGCGAGGAAGATGAGGACACATAATTAGCATATAAGCCCAGAATGCCACATTGGTGTCAGCAACACTGTGCTGGAAACACAGTAACTGGAGTTTTAGATTTGTTAACATGCATCACCAGCTGCTGGGTTTCCGATTTCATTATTTAAAATGATGTATCCTGGAACATGTGGCCAACACTTCCCTTATAAGAAGACCCAAGAGCTCTAAGTGGATACATTTGGCTCTGTAGTTTCATGAGCTGAGCTCCTTTTCAAGTGTTCAGTCTGCTCAGTTTGTTGGAGCAAAACTGACCCAGACCAGTAATGAAGACTCATTGCTCCACAGTCCAAGAATGGACCAAATGGCCTCGTGACTTTGGCATAATTCAAAACTGATGGAGGTAAAGAACGAAATGAAGGGGAGTGAGGAAGGGGAGAAAGAGGCAGCCCTACATATGACCTTGGAGCAGTGAGAACGATGTCTAATGTTCAGCAGTTATAGGCTATCAGACTCTAATGTACTCTCTGGGCTGAACCGAATAGGCCCATTACTCTCAACTGCAATTCACCATCTGTGAAGTGAGCTGGTGGCTTCAGACAAGACTACAAATTGCACTTGATACCAAAAGAGACAGAGGGGAGATGATGATGTAAAATGAAGCAAGGAGCAGACAGAGACCAAAGGCCATACAGAGATAGGAAGAAAGACGCTTGGCCTTTAAAACACATTTAAAAAGACCCAAGACATTCACAAGAACAATTCAAGTAGCATAACAGATACGGGAGGTTCATGAGATCAAAGGTTTATTGTCATTAGGAGAGATATATGCACCTGAAATTCCCAAACCCTCCCACTCTAGGGCAGCCCCATTGTCATAATTCATTAGCTCTTTCTGACAGTCATTCGACATAATTTCAGAAAAGGAATGTCACTATATCCCACCAAAAATATGAGGACTTTAATAAAGTCCTCAATAACTGCAGATAAAATGCCCTGGTCAAGTTTGAATAAAGATGGTTATAATGAGAATGACAGTCCATGATGTTGACTGAGGTCACTTTCCTAATCATTTATGAAATTCATTTCAACCTGTACACTACAGCATAGGGTTTGCTACAGATGGAGCTGTGATCTCCTAAAATCCACATGTGGAAATCATAATAACTTCCTATGTGGCTCTAATGGGAGGAAAGACCTTTAAGAAAGTATTGAAGGTTGAGTAAGCCTATACAATTGGGGTCCTAATATGATAAGACTGATACTCATATACATATGGAAGACACTGAAGTGTCCCTCCTTTCTCTCATTCCCCAGCTCTCTTTCTCTCTAATCACATGCACAGAAAGGCCACCTGGGGACACAGTAACTGGTTCTCATTGCACTTCAGTCTTAAGTCCAGCCCCCGTGACTATGGGGGAATTAAATTTCCACTTACTCTGTTGCATCTTATAATGGCCATGCAAGCTGACTAGCAAGAGAACAATATTAGCTGAGACCAAGTGTAGTGAGTGATACCTTGAGCAGTTTAAAGACACATTCAATATTTATCAAAGGTTAAGGGCTTGGCATGGTGGACAGAAGATTGTTAGGCAAAGGTATTTTTTCCCAGATACCCAAGGATAATTCAAAGGAGCCATGTTGAAGATGCATAATCTCTGACCTGATACTGAAATCATTCACCAAGTACTAGGATCCCAGTGCAAAGGGGCTCCCCTGAGAAATAGAAAGGCCTTTCCATCTACATTATGAAAAACCTTAATTTATTGACACCTATGTAGCAATTCTATAAGAATTCCAAAGTTTGACACTTTATTCACATATATCTTCCTTGATACAGTGAACTCACTCACATACAGGCTCACAAACCACGAAGTATGATGAGTCTAGTATTGTGGAGCTCTTCAGACACGCAACGACATGGGGAAAGGTTTATGCAGGGTAAATGAAAGGGCAGCAAATACAGCTTTTGGAACTTTGAAACAAATTCTATCTGTCTATAAAAGGAAATGCAAACTAACTGTAATCATAGAATTTATATGATGTTCACTTGACTTTATTTCTAAGAAAAGATGAACTTCATGCTATGAATTTATATAAATATATGTATTCATAGATAGAAAGCTATAGAATGAAATTTATACAAGTATTTAATTTCTAAGACAGTTTAATGTTTATCATAGTTGGTATTTGACACAATTTAAAAATAATCACTTATTGTCTCCACTAGCTACAGAAATGTACAAATTATTCAGATTTCTCTCCACTTCATTGTCATCCCAAGTTATCATTCAGGACACACCGTGACACTCAGTATGGACGTCTTTATGGCCTCTTCCTGGCTGGAGCTGTTTCTCAGACTTTCCTTGGTTCTGAAGAGATTATTAGACTATTGCACAGTCGATGTGGAGAATGTCTTTCTAGTGGTTGGAGTGGGAAAAACCCACTGAGGAAAGTAGCCATTTTTAACAAATCATGCATGAGGGTAATGTTGAAGAAATGATTTTCAGCTTGACCTATTAGAAGGTGATTCTGTTTTCACTTCCCATACTTTGCACTTAAAAGCAGTCAAAACGGAAACTGCACTGTAGAGTATAAGTGGTTTATTGTGCTGTATCCTCCCTCTGGGTTTGTGCACGTCAGAATTCACTCCTGATTTTACTTTATACTTTGGGATGTAGTGCATTGCTGCTTTATTTTGTTGCTGAAATTGTTCCAGCTTCTGTCACCAGGAACTCCTCGGTGAGTATCCATGTCTCCTTGACATATTGCTTTTGTCTGTGCATTCTACTTTTTTTTTATTTTTAGAGCAATTCTTTACACACAACAACTAAAATCTGCTGCTAATTCATCTTGTACATATTTTACCCTAGTCTTGAGTTGATCATTTTGCCTAATCTTAAAGTCTCTGCCCTTTGATTTTAATATTTAAAACATCCTTTATTAAGGTGACAATTGCTATATTTGGGTTTATATTTAACATATTTGTAGTGGTTTTCCATTTACTGAATTCATTATGTATTTCTCTCATGCTTTCTTGTTCCCTTCTCTGGTTGCACAGAAGTACGTTATGTGATTCTATTTTATCTCCTTGTTCACTGTATTAGTTATGCCCTTAAAACTTTTAAAAGTATTTATAAATTTCCAGCATGTACATGTGTGCTATGAGTATACATATGTATATTATATGTTCTGAGGTGAACCTGTATTGGGTGAGTGAAGAAGCCAAAAGTCAATGCCATGTGTCTTATTCAATTGCTCGCTATATAATGAGGCAAGATTTCTCACTTCAATCCAGTGCTGACTGAGTAATTTGGGTAGAATATCTATCCAGCTTGCTGGAGGGAATACTCAAGTTGACAGCACAGCAGATAATGTGCTATAGAAACACCAATAGAAAGTGAATACCACTCCACCAATATAAAAGCAACTAAGTTAAAGAATGAATATCATAAGAAATATATGTACATATATATACACATATATATACATATATGTGATATATATCACAAATTAAAGAGTATTCTTACTAGAAAAAAACATTTAATTTACCTCCAAAGCATTGAGATGGCAGGTAGGCCACCATATCAGCATTTATATGGGTGGGTACTGGAAATCCAAATGCTGGTTCTCATAGTTTTTCTTACATTTCCAGAGCAGGTGACTTATATACTAAGCAATCACCACAGTGTCTAAATATACATTTCTCAGCCAATTAAAGACCATCTTAAAGTAGCTCTTCTTATGTAAGGAAGACGTCTGTGATGGCTAGTTGTGGAATCTTAGTTGAGGACTTGCCTCTATCATATTGGCCTATAGGAGGGATTTCTGTCGGCCATTTTATAGATTTCTAATTGATGTAGGAGGACCCAACCCACTGTGGGTGGACTCATCCCTAAATAAGTTCACTTGAGCTGTACAAGAAAAATAGCTGAAAAAGCCAGAGTATACAAGCTAGCAACCAGCTTTCCTCCAGGTTGTCTGCTTCAGTTCCTGTCTCCAGATTCCTACCATGGCTTCCCTTGATCATGGATTCTGAACCAAATAAAGTCTTCCTTCCCCAAGCTGCTTGTGATCACTGTTTTATCAGAGCAACAGAAAGCGTCTTCTAAAGCATGTCTTACTGCTTCTACTCATTTCGCTTATACCTACACTGTGACTGCTAAGTACGTTATTAGAGTTTTCTTTAAACAACTGTATGTTAAAACAGTTAACAACAAAGAAATACTTTCATTTCCCTTCTGCCATTATTTCAGATGCTTTTTCCCTTTGTGAATCCATTTTTCTGATTGATTCATTTCCATTTTTATAAGTGACATCAATATTTTTCCCCAGGGCAGATCTTCTGGTGGTAAATACTCTCACTTTTCATTGATATAAGAAAGCCAATTTCTCCTTAATTTTTTAACTAAAAATCTATTTCATGCATATTAACGAAATACCATACCATATAACTCTTGACATATGTGTGCATATACAATGTTCAAATCAAGTCAACATATTCATCTCCTTGTACACTGATGAAAATTTGAGCAATTATTTGTTCCACCCATTCACAAGGTACCGTACATTCTTCACTCCCATTATCTATCATGACCCCATGAAATAGACAGCACACCAGTGTTGTATTCCTACATAACTGTAACTTAATACACATGGATCAAATTCTCCCCAATTCTTTGCCCTTTTACTCCCCTCTAACCTCCATTGTTCTCTCAAACTCTACAGTATCACCTGTTTGGGGCTGCACAGATGAATCACTGCCTGCTTCTCCAGGAAAGCTGGTTTTGCTCAAGCATCACCAGTTTCCCTAACTGCTGCATGTCTTCATCCTGAATGTGGCTTAGTAGTACTTCATTATGTATGTGAACCACATTTTATTCATTGGTCAATTGATAAAAACTTAGAAAAAATCTTTTGCTTGGCTATTCTAAAGAATATAAAAAGCACAGATGTGATGATGTCTCTCAGAGAAGCTGATGTTATTTCTTATATATGTTGTATAGCTGGTAGGGAAAATTCTGGATTTTTTGAGAAATCTACAAATTATTTTTCATAATGACTAAAGTAAATTACATTTTTACCCACCATAGTGGTTGCTTCTCTCCAAGTCTTTGAAACATTTTTCTTCAGTATTTCTTATAATAGATATTTTACAAGGGTGAATAAATACCTCATTGTGATTTTCACTTATATTAATTATTGTGATATTTTTATCTGCCTATTGGCCATTTGTCTTTATCATTTTGAGACATGACGACTTAAATGGATTCTCTATATTCAACTGAATTTCTTTCCTATTGAGTATCAGAAGTTCCTATAAATATCAACCATTTTTCAAATATGAAGTTTGCAAAGAGTTCCCCATTCTTAAGGCTGCATCTCTGCACTTGTGAGTTTTTCTTTGCTTCTGCTTGAGGTAATCACATTTGTCTATTTTTACTTTTGTCCTCTAGTTGAGTTCCTATGAAAAATCCTTGCTAAGTTTTCCACCAATTTTTAAGGTTAATTTAATCCAATATAGAAATTTTAGTTTATGGATTTTTTTCTCGTCTTTGTATATTCTGACAAGAAGCTTGTTGTAATTCTGATCTCCATTTCTCTATAAAGAAGAATGCTTTTCTTCCATTTATTTCAAGAAAATACCTTTAGAATATTTGGAAAGTGTGACTATATTGTGACTCTAAGTAGATCATGGTGGTCTGCAGCTGCTCACTGTTTCTTTCCTGCTTCACTCTTTCTTTCTTACCCCATTAGGAACATAAATCTTTGTAACTGTTCCATGTTCTTGTCTGTCACAGTCTGCTGGGTTTCCTATCTGTTGCTGCTGTTTAAAAATGTTATTGTTTAGCTGTTGTTTGTCATTGTGTTTCGGTTTAAGAAGGTTTTTTTGGTTTTTTTTTTGTTTGTTTGTTTGTTTGGTTTTTTTTTTTTACACTTCATTTTCAAATACCAACACACACATCAACTTTAATTAAGATCCTGGTGAGATTAGCAAGGTCTTACTCATTTTTTAATTTTTAGTTATTTTAATTTAAAAATAAATATATTATAAAATACCATTTATTATATACTTTTTATCGAAAAGAATGTTTATACAATAAATTCTGATTATAATTTCCCTCTCCTAACTCTACCTACATCCTTACCACCTCCAAAGATGCCAAACTACACATCCTTTCTCTCTCTTTCTTTAGAAAACAGGCAAACAAAAATAAAAACTAGAATTTAAAATAAGAAAAAGACACAAAAATAAGTAAATAAACATAAAACACAAAATCAGAAGTAGTAATATATAGGCAAAAGACCAGTAAGAGGAAAATAACCAAACAAAGCAATGTGAAACAAAAATATTTACAAAATAACATTGAGTTTATTAATGCTGGTCATCTCCTACTGGACATGGGATCTCCCTTTAAGAAGAGGTTTCTGGCCCTGTTCGGCCAGAGGTCCAGACCCATAGATGTGCAGTCCCAGAACACCTGACTGCCTGCTGCTATTTAGGACCCCCATAATGACTCAGATGCTTATATTAATTTCATGCTGTTGGCCTATGGCTCGGGCATATTGCTAGCTAGCTCTCTCATCTTAATTCAACCCATTTCCATTAATCTATTCTGTCATGTCACCTGTGGCTTATCTATTTCGTTATGTGTTTCTTCCTTGGTGGTTGGATGGCGTCTCTCCCTGACTCTGCCCTCCTTCTCCTACTTATACTCTGATTTTCCCACCTATGGTGCCCGGCATAGGCCAAACAGTTTATTCATTTCATGGCATACAGAAAGACATTCCCACATCATCTACCCTTAAAGAGAGTTAATACACCCAGTGCCAGTTATTTTCTTAGATATATTTATGTTTGCTTTCTAGTTTATTCCTTTAAATTTTGTTAAAATTTCTACCCACAGTTAGCTGTCCACTCACATCGCCTACTTTGTCCACCACAGCTTTTGGCATATGTAAGCACATCCCTGGTTCTTTCCTACCTATTGATCAGTGGCTAGTTCTGAAACAGAGCTGTCTATACAAGACCTTTTTCCTGGTAACATCAAGGAAGCATTTAAAGAGATGGTAAGTATGCTGGTTTGATAAAAAAAAAAAAAAACAAAAAAACAGGGGCTCATACATTTGAATGCTTGGTCTTCAAGGAGTGGCACTACTTTGAAGGATTATGAGGTGCAGTCTTGTTGGAAAAGGTGTGGAAGTATGTCACTGGGGTGGGCTTTGAGATTTCAGAAGCCCAAGCCAAGCCTTGTGGCTTTCTCTTTCTGGTGCTCAAGATGTAGAACTCTTAGTGACTGTCTCAGCACCGTGTCTGCCTACAAGGCACCATGCTCCTCAGCATGGTAATGATAATGGACTAACCTCTAAAACTGGAACCAATCTCCAGTGACATTCTCTTCTTTTTAAGAGTTGCTGTGGTCCTGATGTTATTTAGAGCAATAGAACACTGTCTAGGACAGCAAGCATATCTACATATATCTATCCAGATACAGGCAAACAAGAAAAGTAATTAAAGAGAAAGTAACAAAGTAGCAAAATACCTTCTTGTTCCTTTCTGTTCATTCAAAATCACCCCCTCCTGTGACTCTCTGAAGAATAACCTACTTGACCCAGACTACACTTTCAGACTTTGGTTAGAGCTTGGGAGCAAGCAGTTATTGACAAATTACTTTGAGAATGTCACTTCAAAGGAATGTCTTTTAGTGTTGTTATGTCACTCAGGGGTACAAGGAGCTTCCCTGCAGAGTACACTCTACTATCATCTAGTTCAAGTTATGCCAACAAGTTAACACTCCTTTTTATAGCCTCTTATGTCTAAATAGACAAGCAAGACTAGTAGATACAGATGTTTATTCTTAAGCCAGTTTTAAATTCATACATTGTGGCAAAAAATTGGGCCATGAAATATTATTATATGATTTGTTCTGAACTGCAGGAATAAATACTTTAAAGGAAAACAGGATTCAAATGCAAACCTGAGACCTTCATTTGCCTCTTGCGTCTTGATGCCTTTAAAAGTTCAGCTCTCTTTTTATATCTATGCAAAATACAGACTGTGTAGGAAATTTTTCCTTCACCCACATAATCTAAAAGGTAAGAAATAAATGGGCAGAAATATAAAAAAAATCTTTTTCCCTAACAACAGACAGTTTTGAAAGAACAAAAATAAAATCCTATTTAATTAAGTCAGTTTGGTCTAAAACTGAAGTCAGGCAGGTAAGTCCCCTGCTACCAAATGAAAACATACTTTAAGCATCTAAAATTAATTATTAATTAGCTTGAGAGTATCAGGAGAGCCTCTGAAATACAGCTATATAGACCTTCAAAGCAGTTAATGGGTCAACTTGAAGATACTAAATAAATCTAGCAGTTCTTGAAGAATTCTCTGGCATGTTTTCAATAAAAAGACATGTGTGGTTATATGTACCTCTTTACTATTTGGATCTCTTTTGTAAAACTGTGTAAATATTATAAAACAGTTAATTACAGATTCCTTCAATGTTTGCCCTGATATGAAGAGGAGATTAAAGTCTGCTTATGTCTCCTAAATATTCTTTAACAGATAAAGGCATAATAAAAATGGTGCATATACACAATGGAATGCTATTTAGCTCTAAAAAATGAAATTTTCTGGTAAATGAATGGAAATGGAAAAAATGAAATTGAGTGGGGGAACTCAGCTTTAGAAAGACTCCAGGAAAGTATAGGAGGGACCAGGGAAACTTAAGAAAGAAGTAACAGCATACAGGACCTATGAACTGGGAAATGGAAAAAGAGGGTGTGGGCTCTAAAAGAAACTAAGACCAATACAGATGGAGAAAGAAGGGAGAGCAGAGAATAATACTAAGATATTTGATAAAGCCTCAAAAAGTCATTAATTTATATTTACCAAAATTATACATAATATGTGTTAAGAGTACATACACACAGATACAGACTCACACAATAAGGTGCTGACAGTGTTTCCCATACGAACCATAGAATAAAAATTGATGTGTCCCTATTACTGGAGATACTTCAAACTTAGGACACAGGAGTAGGATGATACAAGCTAGAACTGACCTGAAGCCTCCTGTATTTTCGTTTCTATAGCTCCAGAATACAAGCTACCAAGGGAAGGAAGAGATTTAACCATCCTATCCAACCACAACACCTGCAAATCACCATGTCCAGCATATAAAAGTATCCCTCAAGGTGTAATAAGTGGTACTCACACGGTGGTGGTAACCAAAAGCTGCCTAACAGAAATAAAAACTCATTCAACAAGACGAAAGCTATACCTGGTCCTGGAAAACTAGCCAGCTTCCCAAAGACAGTGAGAGCATCAGCCGTAGAAAAGACCTACTGCTATCTCTTTGTTAGACCATCGTCACTCCTTTCCACATTCTAAACCTTATCCTTATACACACAGGTAAGCATAGCTACCACCTATTGTCAAATAAGCCTCATCTACAGTGAATGCAGATCATGCAAGACCACAGCTGAACACAAGGCAGGGATTAATTTGTGAGATCCCCACTTCAAAGGATACATCTACATCAAATTTTCTGCATTTATGGCTCAAAAAACATCATAGAGAAAGAACAGAAAGATTATGAGTCAAAATGCCAGAAAGCCTATCATGAAACAGTGCCTCCTAGAAATGGCTGCATAAAGACCAGTACAATGGCAACATCAATGGAAATGTTAACCTGGAAAGAAGTCTATTTCATGAGCCTCTTCCCTATAAAAAGAACTATAGGCCACTAATGACTCATCTCCCATGGGAACCTTTCATTGGTTTCTCATGTATAATGCTCAGTCCTGAAATTACATATGCACAACCAACAAAAATGAGCTCACCAATCTATAAGTATATATTTGTGCATACATATACCTTGATATGTAACAGTAACAATCACAAGAAAACAGGCTACCAAGGGAGGATACCTGGGAGAGGCTAGAGGGAAGAAAGAGATTTCAATTATTTTATATATGTTATATATAATTTAAATAAACTATAATAAATTAAAATTATACACACACATATAAGTTGTTTGTCTTTTTTTAAAAAAATGACAATATTGTTTTCAAAAGTATACAGATTGTTCTTCAAGTGAAGATGAGGACAGTAGTTTTTAAATGCATCTGAACCAGAGAAACTTTTCTGTAGTGGATTTATGATGTTCCATTGTAAATAATTGTCCCGCCCATGAGTTTAAAAAAGAGCACTGATTGGCCAAAGACAGACAGGAAGTGTGGGTGGGGCTACCAGACTAAGAAAATTCTGGGAACAGGAAGAACAGAGCAGAAATGCCACAGAGATTCCAGAGTTGCCAGAAGAACCAAATGATGCAGAGGATAACTATACTACTCTGGGAAAAAGTACTAGGCCCCATGGCTGAACAGGATAAGAATCATGGGTTAATTTAAGGGTAAAGAGTTACCAAGTTATATGCCCGGGTCTTAGGTCAATCAGCCTAAAATTAGTGTAAGCATCTGTGTGTCTCTGAGATTCTGTGGGTTTGCGGGTCTAAACCTTAAGGCTACACCTGAAAGTCCAGGCCACAAACCACTTACTACAAATGGCAGCCCACTGTGGGTAAAATAAACCCACATAAAGCCATAGAAAGCTTAAAAACAGGTCTAGAGCCCAAAGCAGCTTCCAAGTTGTGTCTCTGAAATGGCCCATGGAAAAGAGACTGAGTGGTGTATGGGATTAAACTATAAAATGGTGTGTTTGCTACATACGATGTAAGGTGAACAAAGCCAGTTCCTGAGCCTAGATGTAATCAAGGAGCTTTATGTGGTGGATCTAAGATTTCTGTTAATAAGGATAAAAAGAGAGTAGAGTCAAAGATGGCTTCTTAGTGGTGATATTTTCTTGGATAAGTTCTGTTTGCTGGAGGCAAGCAGAGGCTTGGCTTTTTTTAAGAGAAGCTTCCTGATTCAGCCTTAGAGGCAAAACACTTGTGAGTCTTTTTAGAGGCCCTGCTGCCAAATACTTAAATGGAATTAATGAGCATCAAATGGCAAAGCTTTACTTGGTGATTATATGGACCCTAAGATTCCCCAGAGTACCTGGGCTAAAAAGCTAACTTTTATGAAGCTAGACTAGGAGCTGGGTGGAGCCATCCATGCTACCAACCTTTAATCCTTAGCCAAGGATTAAACCTTGGCAGATTAAAGGTGTAGTCAGAAACAGAATCTGGGTGGAGTCAATCACCCTAGCCAAGCAAAGGTGTGGTCAGAGATAGAAAAAGTTAAGAAATAAATATACAGTAAAGACAGGTTTTTAAAAAGTCTAAGTGGCTTAGACTGTGTTGAAAATATATATACATAGGCTTAGAAAGACAAAAGAAAAGAAAAGGCAGAAGAAACCATGGCTCACACTGTTAGTCCCAGTACTTGGGAAGCAGAGGCAAAAGAGTCTCTGTGAGTTCAAAGTCAGCCTAGTCTTCAAAGCAAGTTCCAGGACAGCCAAGACTGTTACACAGAAAACTCTGTCTGTAAAAAACAAACAAAAAACAAACAAAGACTGGAGGAGGTGGATTTGTCCTCTGATATCTCCAATTATTTTTATTGTATTTGAAGATATCCCCACACTTTTCTATACACTTTTGATTGATGTATCTCTGGATATGATTATAGGGAATCTCTAGCTCCATAGATGAGCTTTAATGCTCTTGGTGGGTGTATACAACAGCCTTCGTTTGCTTATTTTGTATGTAGATCATTTCACTGTTTGCATTTTTTAAGATTTGAGATATGAGATTTTGTGGCCGAGGTGTGCTGAAATTGGAAAGATAATATATTCTAATTGGATTTTCTGTTTATGTTTTATTTTAATTCTAATATATTAATTTTACAAAGAAAGGGTTTCATTATGACATCCCATACATAGTATAATGTACTTTGATTATCTCTCCCCTCCCTATTGTCCTTCACATCCCATGCCATCCCCCTCCTTAATCCCTAGTACTCTCCATTTTGTTTCCTTGTTCTTTATCCCTAGCTAGAATTTACCCTTGAGTGATGTTCCAGGGACTATCTAGCTGCTGAGAATCTGAAATCACATTGCAAGGAGTAGACATGTTCTTCCAGATTTGGTATATGCTGAGTTTCATCAGTTTTTACTTAAGTCTTGACTACAACTATCAGATGAAGAAAAACTCAATGAGGGATAAACTATTTCATTCTCAAAGCTATGACGTTGAATATTGCCAAGTTGATTTATAAAGACATATAAAGACAGGTTGCAGGGCCTCACACTAGCCTTCAAATCACACACAAATATCAGGAGGGGAATTCTGGGAAGGTAGTGCTGCAAGAAGGGGAGGACTGGCTTTATTCAAGTTCCACAAGGTGCCAACTCTACCCTTTCAGGAGTACAAGTCAAAGAAAGAAAATGTAAAATCATACATATGCAGATAAAAAAGTAGGGATATAGATGGGTCGGGAGTGCTTGCCTAACATGTACAGAGTCCTGGCTCCAATCTGCACAAAAGTGTAAACTAAGTGTACACCCAGCACTTGGAGAGTGCAAGCTGGAGGGTCAGAAACCCAAGATCAGCTCAACTACACAACAAGCTGGCATGGAAGCTTCAGTACAGGAGAACTTGATTCTTAATAGCAATAAATAATATGTAAACAAGATCTCATTTCCCTTAGCCACGTGATTTTGAGCTCTTCCAACTTAAAGGTGCAGTGTTCTCATCTTTTATCTTGGTGATGCCTCATTTGGGGCCAAAGGAATGCCAGCCATTGTTTCTGATCAGAAAATGAAATGTCCTTGATGACTTAGGCTTTCATTCTTGTGTTCTGTCATTCCCTTAAAAACAGCACATTACAAGTTCCTTGGACCCAGAAGAATGTGCAGTGCGTCCAGTATAAGCTAACCTTCAGACATGGAGCAGCGTGCAGTCAAGGCCAGTAAGCATCAGCAGGAACCATCTGGCTAACTACTAGGATGAGCCTGAGAAACATTGATGGCAGTTTCGGCCAGTGAGATTTGAAGTTGTTGTTACACAGAATTTTGTAGGATAATAAGATAGTAGAAGCTTTTGACCTTGTTCAAAGACATTGTTGAGTATATGATGGAAGTTATGAACTTTCTTTGTAGTAAAGCATATGCATAAATTCTAAATTTTATGCAGTTTAGAAGATTCATTGACCTCCTGAATTGACTATGAAGGCCTGTCTATTAATACTGTTTTTTTTCATACAGCTAAATAAAGATAAACTTTCAGCAGTCTTAGTAAACTGGTAATTCAACCTGAAATATGATGCAGATGAAAAATGTGTATCTGTGTTATATTGCAAATGACTTTTAAGTATTTCTCGAAGTGTTTCATACTCACTTTCTTTTCCTCTCATTCATTGTCTTAAGAAACAAGCTTTCCTGATGACACTTGTGAAATGTATTGAGAAATCGTTCATCCCTCTCCAACCAAGCATCACCTCTGAAAACTCCTCATCACATGATGATTCTGATAAGATGCCCCTTATCTCCCTTTCTGCCCTTCTGCAACCATTTTTTCAACAAACAGCCATGTTTCTTTTCAAAACTTTCCCTTGGCAGTGTTTTGTTATTCTAATTTAAAAAACAGTTTATGCTCATGTCAGAAACACTTTGCAATTCAGTTAAGAAATAGAGATACATTCTGCTCAGCCTGAACTATAGGGAAAACACCTAATGGCTTTAAAATTGGTTATTCATCTATTCATTCATGTGCCTAGCATTATTTATACAAAACCAAAGACAGTAAAGAATCTTATGTGATGGTACACAGAGCACTCTATGAATCCACTTTCAGGTATATGCAAAGACTTTTGAAAAATATGAATCAGGTGTGGGGTTATAGGATGATTGTTAAGGTGCTTCCCCAACATGAACAGAGGCCTAAGGTCAGGTCCCAGCACCACATAAACTGGGCATAAATTTCCATGGCCTATTTTATAGTAAATAAGCAATGGAAATTTATAGATAAATCCAGATGTGTGTTGTTTTAGTAATTTAGATGGTGTCTATCTCACAACTCATTAGTAGTTTTGTCTAGTTATTATTAACTGAACAATATTAGGTTCCATATACATCTTACCAAATCATCCTAAATTTCATTCAGTTTATAATTGTTTATAATTATATATAACACATTTTACATTCTTCACATCAGGGTTTATGTAGCCCAAAGTGGCCTCAAACCCAAGATATAGCAAGGATGAGCTGAAATTTTCCATTTTATTTTAAATATTTTTAAATTATTAATAAAATGTCTTTTATTTAACCTCTACTGTTCCTTCTCCCACTCACCCCCACTTCCCACATCCCACTCTTTGTCCACTCCTCAAAGGGGGTATGGCCTCACTTGAATAGCCAACACAGGCTAGCATACCAAGTTGAGGCAGGACCCACTGCCTCCTCCCTGTATCGAGGCTGAGCCAGGCATCTCAACATAGGGAGTGGGCACTGAAAAGTCAGTTCATTTAACCAGAGTCATTTCTGGTCCTGCAGCCACGTGGCTGGAACTTCTAATGTGCTTACACATCCTGGGTGTTAGGTTACAGATATATATCACCATGCCCAGCTTTTATAGCTTACCAGATTTATAGGCAGATAATTATTTATTGTGTGCTTTTTGTGATTATTGTGTGTTTATTGCCTTATCTGTTACAATAAATAATACTTTATTTTTGAGATTTTAAATCCTTGCTCTAATTTCTTTATTGTTCTAGCTACAGAATTCTTATTTTATTTGGCCTTTTCACCAAACCATCTTCTCATCAAACCATCTTAGTTTTATTAATTCTGACTTTTTTCTCATAGTACCAATCTCATTTACTTATTCTGTGATCCATTTCTTTCCTTCTGCTGACTCTCTGCTTCCTTTCTTCTATTGTGTATATTCTTGGATTGTGAAGGTAAGCAGGTGACTTGAGATCTTTTCTTCCTAGTGTGGGCACATCTTGCTTAGACTGACATTTGCTGTACCCAGAAAGTTTTGCTATCTTTGTTTCCATTTTTATTATGCTTTTCTTTCCTTTCTGTGTTTTCACTTTTACTGGGTGCTCTGGAGTACATGATCTCACTTCCACATATTATGCACCTTTTATTATTGATCTACAATTCATACTGATGTGGCCAGAAAATAAAGTCATTATGACTTTAATCTTCTCAAAATTACTCAGGTTTGTCTTGCTGCCTAATATATGATCTATCCAGCAGCATACAGAGCTACTCTGCAAACACAGGAGAAGAGTGTATTTTCCTGCTTTAAACTCTGCTGATATTTCTTGGTTCTATTTGGTATAAAGTATAGTTTCCATATACAATTTCTTAATTAATTTTCTCTCTGGATAACATAGGAAAATGAAGTCATATACAGAAAATACATACAAACTGTATATAAAAGCCATGTAAAATTGATTAAAGAGTAAGCAGAGATTGGAGACTGTAGAACTCCTAGAAGAAAATACAGAGGAAAGGCCCCTTGACAGTAATTTTAGCAGTGAGTTTTCGTATGAGACTCTAAAGCACAAACAACAAAAAGAAAACAAACAAGCAGGACCATATCAAATTGAAAAGCTTCTCAAGAAATACAACAAAATGAAAAATGGAAGCTACCGAGTGATAAATATTTACAAATCACTAAGGGGATCTTATTTCTAACATATAAAGAATTCATACAACCTAATAGAAAAGTCAAGACAAAACAATGCAAAAATGTGCCAAGGATACAAATGGACATTTTTCAACATGGGAGATCAATAAGATGCTATTCAGTTGGGTACACATTTCCAGGTATAACTCAAATGAATCTCACTTATAGCATAGTGACTATACTTAACAAAATGTGTTTATACGTTATCTAATATATCTAATATGATTAGTTATACTCATCACAGGAGTTGAAAGTAATAGTGAGAAATGATAAGTATATTATTTAGCCTGGTTGTGATAATAATTATATAATATGCACTATTTGTAGTTTTCACATTATATGTACATATATATATATATATATATATATATATATATATATACACACACTTGTAATTTTCATGTAGGGATCATAACATCAGCAAACTTTGTAAAAAGCTTTAGTAGAGTAGCTGGGAAAATGTGAATAGAGTCTATGTGTGGAGGTAGTAGGGTTCACTTTGACTTTCTATTTTTGATAATTTCATTAAAGTTATGTAAGACAATAACTTCATTATCAAATTACACAAATTAAATTACACTTAATGGAAGAAGTTTCCCATATGAGAAAGTTTGTAAGCTCTTCTTGCTACCTTATGAGAGCTTGAAAACATTTTAAAAGGGAGAAAAGATGAGTTATTATCATTTCAAATATCTTTTCTGTGTTTGCTGTTCATTGTTGCTTCTTTTTGTAAAAATAATGTTATTTACACCAAATTGAGAATTAAGAGCTAGAAGTAGATGCTGAATATATGAAGAGTATCTGATGCAGAGTGAATTAAAACAACTACAGAGTCCTAGATACACTCACATAGTCCTTGTCCACAATTTCTCAAAACAGAAATAAAAGAAATGCCAGGTGATTATAAGTGAATACATCTTCTTTTCAGATAGATGAACTTGGAAACTGCACATCTTTATTTGTGGTATCCATCTCAAGTAATGTTATTAAGGGTACAGTCTGAGGCAATTAGAAGTGACCATTTGGAGCCATGTGACCCAACTGTAAAGATGTCATGCTTCACCATCCTCTTTTTCCTTTTCATAGTTTTTGGTTTATTGGTCATGATGTTGCTGTGAACCATGTGATATCAAATGGATAGAAAAATCAAAGTTCATTAAAGGAGTGGAGAGGGACAGAAGGACAGAGGCAAAGAAGAAATCAGAGGAAGGAGAAAAACGGAAAGGGAAGGAAGGAGAGAAGCAAAGGAGGAGGAAAAGGTAATTTTGAGAAGAGAAAGGAGAATCATATACATGGATTTTGAAAATAACTTATTGATTCCTAGCAAAAGCAATAAATGTCAAAAATCATTCTCACAATATGCTGTTTATGAAACAATCCCTGTCCTAGCATTAGATCTTCTATTTCTTTCAGAGTATTCCTGCCCATCCTGTCTCTTCTTCCTAGCATATTTTCTATAAAAACCTCTGAGAGAATAATTTCCCACTCATGTTTAATATCATCTCTTCTGGTATTATTATTATTATTATTATTATTATTATTATTATTATTATGAGAATCTGCTTTATCTCTTCTTTCTACAAGGGTGGTCAGTCATTCGCCATGTACCAAAGATACTGATTTCCAAATGTGAATGCAATTCAAGTATCTTGTTTCATAAAATGGGACCTCAGTGAAAGCTTGTGTCACCCATGTATTATATCAGAGATTTTATATAACACAGGGAAGTTGTTATCAACAATGTTTATGCCAGTTCCTGAACTCAGAATGATTTAGCTTTTCACGGAAAGTTTCAAATACTTCCTGCCTGTGGCAGATGATTTAAGAGACTCTGAAAGGGAAATAATAATAGAAGAGGAGATAAAGATATATGAAATAATGAGAACAATATTAAAAAAAATCTAATAGTGTGATCCGATTAACCTTGTCCCATAATACTTGACTATGACAGCATTTTGATCAAAAGAAAGTGATCCTTACATAATGTAAAATTAATCTATGGAACTCTGAATCAAGAAATATTATTGAGGTAAATTGCTCAGCAACCTTAAAGGTGGAAGTGAGTAACCTTTAAAATAAAGAGAAATTGCAGTGTCCATTCCAGAGGCTGAGGTTCTTTTTTTTTTTTTGTCTCAGTTCCCATAATAGAAAGTAGAAATAGTCAGCATTCAAATCCTTTGTATATTGCAATAAAAGTTTTCAAAGCACAAAATCAATATTTTGCATTTAGGTTGGGCTCAATTAAGTTCATACCTCTGTATCAATATGCACATATACATATGAGACATGTAAGAAATAAAAACATGGACTTAAAAGATGGCTCAGCCAAAGACTAAATTTTTCCAAGCAGTAATCAAACTAATGAGATACATATACTTAGGGTCATGTTAGACTTCGATCACGTGGGTGCTATTTGCTGAACTGAGAAAAAAAAAATCTCTAAAAGTTAAAACACTCAATTCTACAGTAAGATCTAGTAATGTCTGTTAAAACTCCATCTCATATATAATCTCAGACTTCAAGGGGGGAAATACAACATTGTAGAGGGCTTTCCAGAACTGAATTTTCCTTCTGTAGTTCAGGTCCTGTAATGAAATCAATTAATAGCCCCTTTGGGATTTATGTTTCATTGTCCACTGCCAACACCATCATCACTCCGGTTTCCTACCTGAGTCAGAGTCAAAATTTGCCTATGGGATGCATTTATTAGAGACTTGAGAACTAAGAAGAAGAAATTCTTTATATCAAAGGTCATCTGAGTTACTTAACACACCTACCCTTTATCTGAAAGATTTTCCAACTCCACAATACCGCAGCTCTATAGTCCCAACAGCTTAGCAGAATATGTGATGGACTACTTCCTTGACTACCTAAATTTGGGGTACTTCTCAGACTTTTCCAAGACACCCTTTTTTCTATCCATATTAAATCTTTGGGCTAAGGTGATTACTGACCATTGCTCCAATCTCCTATGTGAGCCTTCACTTTTCAATTCCTATCACATTTGTATATGTAATAAAGCCTGTATAAATATTAGAGGGTTTTTTTTAAATAAATTTATCCCTATTCCCTTACTCATACAGACTCACCTCCCTTGTTCTCAGCTGGACCAGGAGCTCTGCCCAGTGCTCAGCCACAGGTCTCTGCCTCCACCTCTATTCTTTGTTGGATGTAGGTTCTGTGATGACACTTAGTGTGGTTACTCACTTAATTATAGAGGAAGTCCTGTCCTGTTTAGACACCCTCACCACTATTGTTTGGAGAGTTGGTCGGGAACATCCTGTGAGTTCTTGGAGGTTTCCCTAGCGCCAGGTCTCTCTCCAACCCCACATTGGCTTTCTCTATCAAGACATCCATGTCTTTCTATCTCCCTCTTTGCTCCTCTCACTCAACCATCTCCTTCTTTCAATGTTTGTTCCCAACTCTTCTTGGTTGCAACCTGTTATGACCCTCATTTACTAAGATTACTATTTTCTTTTTATTACTACTTTTTTATTACTATTTTCTTTTCTTAGGGGAAATCTCTGAATGTCTCTCTTAAGTTCCTTCTGATCCCAAGCTGTTCAGGGATTGTGGTTTGAAGCTTGAGTATTCTTTGCCTTTTGTCTAAAATCCACTTATGAGTGAGTACATCCTATGCCTATCTTTCTGGGCTTGTGATACCTCACTCAGGAGGATATTCTCCAAGTCCATCCATTTGCCTGAAAGTTTTAAGATGAAATTTTTTTTTTTACTGCTGGGTAGTACTCCATTGTGTTGATGTACCACAGTTTGTTAATCCATTCTTCAGTCGAAGGGCATCTAGGTTGTTACCAGGTTCTAGCTATTACAAATAATGCTGCTATGAACATAGTTGTGTTAATGCCTTTAAGGTATGAATATGCATCCTTTGAATATATGACTAATAGTGTTCAATAAAACTCTGGCCAATGGAATCCAACAACATATCAAAAAAATCATTCACCACGATCAAGTAGACTTCATCCCAGAGATGCAGGGAGGGTTCAACATATTAAAAACTGTAAATGTCATCCATCATATAAACAAGCTGAAAGAAAAAAAAAAAACATGATGATTTCATTAGATGCTGAAAAACCCTTTGACAAAATCCAACACTCCTCATGATTAAAGTCCTGGAGAGATCAGGAATACAGGAAAAATATGTAAAAATAATAAAGGCAAGCCAACAGCCAACATCAAACTAAATAGAAAAACATTCAAAGCAATCCCACTAAAATCAGGAACAAGACAAAGCTGTCCTCTCTCTCCTTATCTATTCAATATACCCTCCAATGCATTGGCACAGGTGATCACTTCCTAAATATAACACCAAGTAGCATAGATACTAAGAACAGCAATCAATAAGTGGGACCTCCTGAAACTGAGAAGCTTCAGTAAGCAAAGGACACAGTCAATAAGACAAAATGACAGCCTACAGAATGGGAAAAGATCTTTACTAACCCTACATCTGATAGAGGACTGATCTCTAAAATATGTAGAGAACTCAAGAAACTAGAGCCCAAAAGCTTAAATAACCAAATTTTTAAAAATGGGGTTCAGAGCTAAAAAGGGAATTCTCAACAGAAGAATTTCAAATGGCTGAAAGACACTTAAAGAACTGTTCAATGTCTTTAGCCATGAGAGAAATGCAAATCAAAACAACATTGAGATATCACCTTACACCTGCCAGAATGGCTAAGATCAAAAACACAGATGACAGCCTATGCTGGAGAGGATGTGGAACAAGGGGAACACTCCTCCATTGCTGGTGGGAGTGTAAACTTGTACAGTCACTCTAGAATGTAGTATGGCAGTTACTCAGAAAACTGGGAATCAGTCACCCCAAGGATCCAGCAATACCAATATTAGAGATTTTTAAATAACTGTTATTCTGGTTGGCTCAAACTAAAGAGATATATTTAAAACAGATATATTAAAAAATATATATATATATAATATATATTGATTTTTTTCTTTTTAAAACATTTTATTATCCTTTATATTTAAAAAGTTTTCTCATACCCATCACTGTTCCCCATCCCTCACCTTCTCCAAGTCATTCCTCAGAGTCCCCTCAACTTCATCCCTACATCCATTACCTGGAAAGGGGTGAGAATCCCAAGATGAGTCTATTCAGTCTGGAATAGCCACAAAACTGAATTTTTAATTAATCTATTTTAGTTTCTTTCTCTCCTTACTTCCATGGCTGTATATCAGTTAATTCTCTTAAAATATTCAGAGATTTTTAAGACTTTAATGAGTAAAGCTTACTGTAATTCAGAGATCACTCCTTGAGAATCAACTGTAAGTTAAGCACTTTAATGCACTCACTATTTCATTAACAAATACTTAGAAATCATCTATGTTGTACTAAGCTGTGAAAAAACAATTATGAAAATGGCCCAATTTCACAAAAGTTTTACAACATAAGGAAACTAATACATATTTTCTAGCCTACACAAATGGATACATGGTGGAGCCACTCACTGAATATGGCGGGCCCTCTTGATTGTCAACTCGACAGAATCTAGACTACGGAAACAAGCCTCTGCGTAAATCTATGAAAATTTATCAGTTAATTTAGGTGGGTGGCACCAATGCATGAACTGGGACCTAAGACCGTGTTAAAAGTAGAAAGCTTGCTAAATATCATTCATTATTCATCTCTGTATTTTCTGATTGAAGATGCAATATGTCTAGCTATAGCATACTCCTGGTGCATTGCACAGTCCATTATGATAGACTATAATCTGGAATTGTGAGCTGAAATAAACCCTCCTTTCTTTACATTACTCTTCTCTAGTTCTCTGTCACACACACACACACATACACACACACAACACACACACACACACACACACACACACACACACACAAAAGAGACAAGTAACCAAAGAGCTAGCAAGAGAAGTGGAGGAGCAGGTTTGATAAGGGAGATAATTCATCATTTGAAGATATTTGAAGTTTCAGGTATCCAAGAAAAGTGAGGCAGATACAAGATTTGTGTTAAGCGGGGTTGATTTGGGATATTCTTTAAATCAGAGGTGTGAAAACTAGATTCCCTTTTTAAAGACTTGTCCCATCAAATGTTGAGCCTCAGTTCCAGTTGCATAGATGATAGGTTACCTGATAGTATTGATATTTGGAAATCAAAAAGAGAATTCAGTGAAGATGAGAATTATCATGGTAGTCTCATGTAAGAAAGTATATTCTAGAATATTTTGGGGGGAAATATTGAGTCACTAGAAATTTATTAAATTTAAAATTTTCCAGAACTAGTAAATAATAGTCAAGAGCCACCTAGAGTGAGCAAACTCCAATGGCTAGACAAACTATGACGCCATGAGATTTTTACCTGGCCCCCCAGGTCATGAAATAAGATAAAGTCCTAAAGATCATACCCTGAGTATGGAGATAGGAAAGTCTTGGGGGACCTGTCAGAGAAGGGGTGATTTGAGTCTAGTCTATAAAGATAGTAACAGTCCTATACATATGAAACTGGTAAGATATGCTGATTACATACACTAAAATAAAAATAAAAATTGGAAAGTATTTTTAAAGTCTCAAAAATCACTTGCTATCAAAAACTTCTTTAAATATCTGTTTATTTTTGGATGAGATAAAAATCTTACTTTATCTTCACTAGTTATTTTGCTTAAAAAGTTATTTTTGTATATAAACTTAGGAATAAATTAAAATATGCTTGGCATAAAAAGCTTTTTCTAAAAGAAGAAATTTATTTTAAATGACTGCAATAGACATGCATTTGTTCTTCAGAAAATGAGACTATATTTTCATAAGGTTAGAAAATATGTCATGGTGTGTATAATGACAATTATGAATTGTTTTTGCATAGATTTTCATGGGCCTTCTTTGATATTTAAATTTTAAGTTGCACCTGTGTTGGTTTGGTTGAGAAATGTCCAGCAAGGCTCACATATTTGAACACTTGCTTCCCTGGTGGAAGTTTTGTCTAGAGAGCTTATGGACCTTTAAAAAGCAGAACTTTTCTAGAAGTATGGGACATGACAGCAAGCTTTGGAAGTGCGTTCCTCCCCGCACTTCCAGTTCATTCCTCTGTATTCTGCATGTGCTAGATGTGAGCTCTCAACTTTCTGCCTCATTCTTTTTGCTTTCTGTTCTTACCATTGGGAACTATCTTCCTGGATCCATAAACCCAAATAATCCCTTCTTTTTCTAAACTACTTCTGGTCACAGTTTTTTTATCACTACAGAAAATCAGCTAACATGGGGGTCAAACTTACCAATATAAGTTGGCTCTTAGTGTTTTCCAAAGGTTGATATAATAAGACTTGTTTCCCAGGGCAAGGCTATTAAGAGGTGTGGGAACTGTGAAAGGGCTTTAGGTCACTGCAGACATGCCTTTGATGTAGAATGTTGAATGCTAATCTTTTCTTCCTTATTTTGTTTCCTAGCCATTATGTGAAAAGTTCTCCACCATAGATTCCCTGCAAGATACGCATTCTTAGTCAAGCATCAGAGGCAACTAATCATGAAATAATAATACTAAAACTGTGGGTCACCTTACACTCTTTCATACATTACTGTTTGATGTGGTAGTGGAAAACTCATTGACGATATATAACGAAAAATAGTAATAACTATGAATTACTTTATATCATGTTTCCTATCCAATTCTCCATCAACTTTCCCCTAGTTATCTCTATGACAACATAAAAAAAAAAAAACCATGGCCTCTGATTGACTTTAAATCAACATTTAGCGTGATTAATTACTATCTATAACAGGTAATTCCTTATTTCTGTCTATATATTTACTAAGTAGATATGTTAGTAGTTAGACTATGATTTCATTGTATATAGAAGAATCAAATTTAAGATGTCAAAATACCACATTTCCCAACATTTTTCTCTTTTTATTAAAACAAGAAATCTAAGGTTTTTAATTCATGATCCTATAATTCATTAATTATTTATTAAATGCTTATTGACAGTGTGTTATATTCCTGGTCTTGGAGGAAGCATTTGGACCTATTGGGAAGATAAGTAATGAGGAAATGATCTTTATATGTCAACTGAGGAGACATAAATAGACATAAGTATATCAACTAAGGAGGCACTGATATGGGATGTCTTTCTGTATGCTGTGAATATCATTCATTAACAAAGGGATTGTTTGGGTATATGGCAGGCATCTTAGAAGGAGGCAAGAAATCTGAGCATAGATAAAGGGAAGGAGGGTGGAGTCAAAGGAGACACCATTCAGCTGCCCAAGAATCAACATGTAAAGGTAACATAGGTAAGTCACATAACATGTGGCAAGACAGATTAGTGGAAATGGGTTGAATTGGTACAAGATCTAGCTAGAAATGTGCCTGAGCCATAGGTCAAGCAGCATACAATTAATATAAGCATTTGTGTGGTTTTGTGGCATGGTGGGTTTGAATTACAGGCCAGACATGCCAAAAACCTCCTATTACAAATAGAGGCCCAACTCTGGACACATATACCCACATAAAGCCTGAGAATACTTTAAAAGATTTCTATATCATAGAAACAGAGCCAAAAGTAGCATCTGAGTTGTGTATGTGTATCTTATGTGGGTCATAATACAGAGATGGCTTGGCATGATGGCTTGGATGGACCTGGTCATATGTATGTCCTAAGCAAAGAACTTCCTTTTGTGTGGGGATATGTTTCATATATAATAAAAGTCAGTCTTAAATATCAGAGGGATCTACCCACAGTCAATCCAGGAGGATCAGAGTGGTGATTTACATCTTTAATCCCAGCACATAGAGTATCCCAGGAGTGGTGACCTATGCCCTTAATATCAGCCCATCTGAGTTTGGGGCCAGTTTAGTTTACAGAGGGAGTTCCAGGCTCCTAGTCAGGCAGTGGTGGTGTCACACCTTTAATCTTAACCTGTATGTGGAACAACTGGGTGAAGAGGGTAATTAAGGCAGGCATATAAAGACAGAGCAGGCAGTAGAAGCCACAAGGAGTGAGGCTGAGGAAGCTGGAAGACAGCCGGGTGAGATTTGACTGTGGTGTTTTCTCTCTTTGATAGTTCAGCCTTTCCCTGAGATCTGGCTCTGAGTTTCCTTTATTTGTGCAGCCCTTTTGTGATGTGGGAATGCCTTTTTGTATGCTGTGAATAGCCATCTTTAAATAAAGGAACTGTTTTGGCCCATGACAGGCACCATAAAAAAAAGTAGTAGGAGGAATCAGAATAGGTAGGAGGAGCAGGACAGAGTCAGACAGACTGAGCCAGAAGCCCAAAGGAGCAACGTGTAAGGAACACAGGTTAGCCACAGGCCACGTGGCAGACAGATTAATAGAAATAGGTTGATTTAAGATGTAAGAGCTAGCTAGCAATGTGCCTGAGCCATAGGCCAAACAGCATGAAGTTAATATAAGTGTCTGAGTCATTTCTGGGGGAATGAATAGCAGCAGGCAGCTAAGGGGTCTGGGGCTGCAGGTCTGTGAGTCTGGGCCTCTGGCTGCTGGGGGCTAAGAAACCACATTGTAACACTTTTGTCTCTATGAACTATGCTAGTTCTATAGCACTAACATCTATAATAGCAGCTGTATTTTCTAGCTCCATTTTCATATTACTCCATTCCCCAAATAGTCTAATAGGGCCCCAGATTTGCCACCTGCCTAAGCTCCAGCTTGTAACAGAGCCAAAATTCAAACCTATATCTCTTTGACTCTGGAAATTACCCTCTAACTAGACATTATGAAATATCTTCCCTACACAATCATGACTCCACTTCTCATATCATTTCTATGAATCTATAATGGCCTGAGGAGTTGGAGAACAGGGGTGATCTCTTATTTATTTTGACATCCCTCCCACTTCTTACAGAGGTAAACATTTCCCAAGTACCTTTTACACTAAGAACTATTTCAAGGGTATCACATGAGTGACCTCACCCCATCCTCTTAGTAACACACTACAATGTAAGTGAGTTTAAAAGTTCTGGATCGAATCCTGAGTGAGTGGCCTGTCCTTTTGATCTCTGCAGAACCTATCTTTGAAAACAGTACAAATTTATACACTTTAAGTGTTTAAAACTTTTGAATCATCAGTATTTCATAGTACAGCTTCTCCCAAACAAGTATTTAGAGTTAGGCATAAGCCTGAACTAGTGGACAGGGGAAAAAAAAACAAACCTGGAAGTCCATGCCTCTTCCCAACTAACTCCCCATCAATACTGCATCATTTATCTGTTATCAACTGTGAGGTTTTCACAGTGAATGTTAATATTTTCACTTACATTTCTGTAGGGAAGGAGCATGCTTTGATTATTCAGAATACCAGTAGCCCCTAAGATGCCAGAGATAGGAAGGCTTCCCAAGAGCCTGAGAGAATTCCTTGAATAAATAACAGATTCAATGAAAGCAAGATCTGGTTTTCCTCTAGTTATCTGGCATATATGTTAATAGCCTCGTGATAAATGTTGCCAGTAAGAAAGTCAAAAGTTACTGTCTGTAACTTCACTCCAGGTGATTGATATTAATTAAAAAGTCTCTGAGCTGATGAGTGTGAAAAACCTCCAGTTAAACAGAAATGCCAGGTATATCAAGAGTCACATGTAGAAAACAGCTTTGAACAGCAGATCAGAAAGAAAGACACACTTGGAAACAAGACGTTTAAGGATCATCTCATCTAGCACAGTGAAATTGCCTATTGCACTTGATGGACTACAATAATGTTGGGGGACTATTTGTAATAGAGCTTGTTTTAAACTCAGAGATCCAATTAACACACAGAATAAATAATCAGCCCTGAGCTGCAGAAAAAAAAAAATTATACTGGTTAAGGTCAAGTTAAAGACTCGGGTTTTTATATCTAAACATAATCACTTGGTCTGAGATTGGTTGACAGGACTTGATCTGCAGAAGAAAGAAAATTACTTACCCTAATTTAGTATCACTTAAATAGTAAACAGGGAAAAGAGCTTGGGAAAGAGCCCCGGGCTTCTTTCTCGAGTCTGCTATCTCATCTGAAGCATGAGACTGACATCACATCTGCCACTGCACTATACAAAGTAAAATGGGACCTACCTAAGAACTTACCCAGGATCCCAGTATACTTGTCCACCAACATACTTCTCTTTGCTCATCTTCAGAGCAGAGATCTGGTTAAGCATAGATAAGGCCTTAAATATAGATAAGTACTGGCTTACTCCACCTTGACCCTTTCCACATATTCAGTGTGCTTAGACACCTTACTTAGTTTTTATTTCCTTCTACATGGTGGTTTTATAGCTCAAGCCTGCTCATATCTACCCCCATATTTTTGGGTTAAAGTTAGTCTGATTTATCACAATAGCTTCCAGAATCTTCATACAACACAGCAATGCAGTTGAGGCTAAATATCCCTGTTGGTTGGAAAAACAGAAGCGCCAAGAATATGCATTCTCCCATCTTCCTTCCCTACACAGAGCAACATTTTCTAAACAGCCCTTACTGCATACCAGTAGTTTTCATGACTTAGACATGTATATACGTATAATTTATGAGAAGCAAATATTCAATATATTCAAGCAGGAAATTCTACAGAAAAACAGGCCAGATTGCCAGAAAGAACAAACACTTATGAATATCTTCTCATCCACTGACAGCCTTACACCTATTTAAGGCTTCTTTGCTCTATCATCAGACTTTCTCAGGAGGCTGGAAGCTCCTCTGTTCCCTGCCAAGCCCAGTCCAGCCCAGCCTGTTCAGGCATAAACAAGGCAAAATTACTTCTGCTGGTTCTCAGCAACCCCTTTATTGTTTCACTTTAGTGACTCATTGACATTTCTATTTCTAATTAATCAGTTTTAATATATTTTATAAATTGTCCTGGTAGCAGAATCTCTGGGCTTCTGCATTTATAGCATTCACCTCACTTCCCAAATATCACATTTGGCAGAACATGTGTCATTTTCTATAAATATTGAAAAATCAATAATTGCTGCCAGAAACCCTATATTTGTTCAAATCCCAGGCAAGATAAATGATGAACAGAAATGCCATTCTCTGAAATTCAGAAACAACGCAGATGTGATTGTTTATTCATTTGATGTTTTCACAGTGTGTCTGGCTTCAATAATCAGATACTCAGCCTGATTCCCTTCTCCTCCTTCTGTTGCATTTAATTATTTCACACCATCCTTTAAATGAGCATTTAGATGCAGCATGCCATCTTCCCAAGAGGGAGAGGCCCAGGTTTACACGAGAGGAGGTACACACAGCACAGGACTGGGAAGGAGTCGGTTCAAGAGTAAACACATTTGTCCAAGGTAATAATAGTACTCCAGCTGCTGGCATGGTTGTCTCTCATGGAGTTTTGGTTGACTGCTTTGGTTGTTTTGGTTTGATTTTTTTGGCCATGCACTAAAACCATTTAAAATGTTTGAGGCCTCTTTCTCTCCCCTCTCACTCTTTCCCTTTACACAGTAGATAGATGATAGACAGACAAGTAGACAATAGATAGATAGATAGATAGATAGATAGATAGATAGATAGATAGATAGATAAATAGATAGATAGACAGACAGATAGATAGATAGATAGATAGATAATACATACATACTTACATACATACATACATACATACATACATACATACATACATACATGACAGAGCTATCAGTAGCACAAAATGATAAATATTAATAATCTTGTGGCCAGTTGGAACTGTAGCACCTTCATCAACACTGCCTAGCAGCAGAGTACAGTACTGAATATGTTGTGGTAGTCCTAGAAAATTCAGAATTCCAAGTATCATTTCTGTGCTTTGGAGAATTTGGAGACCTGATCATGAATCCCAAGAACCTAAGTGAAACTGAATGCAATAATTAAATTATCTGTAATCCTACTACTCCCACGGTAAGGAGAGGTGGAGACAGGAGAGTGACGGAAAGCTTGTGAGCCAGGTAGCCTGCCATCCGAAGTATGACAGCAAATGACACAGACACTATGTCTCAAAGACTAATGGGGAACTATCACAAAAGATTGTCTTATGACCTATACACACAAGTTTTGACACAGGTGGCCCTATACGTATGTGCATGGCATACTACATATTGTACACACACACACAAATGCAAATAGGCGTACACATATAAACCACACACACAAATGTGGCTTCTTCTGGAACTATGTCACTTTTTAAATATCATAATATAAAAACCTATTAAGTTAAATTATTGTAAATTGAAATCCATCTGTACATATGAATACTATATACACAAACATAAATGTGCATATTGCATACTTTCACTAAATATTGTTAGAATAAGCATTTTATGTTCGAGGACTATTACTCAGATATTTTTTAAAACAGAAAGAAATAATACAAGCCAAAACTATTTTGTTGTTGTTTTGTTTTCCCAGTGGGTTATCTTGCAGCCACCTGGTAAACAAACTATTTTCAAGACAATTATTTTCAACCTTATTTTGTAAAAGACACAAGTCTTATGTAAACAGCCCAATACAAAGCACTTCATCTTTCATGGGTCACAAGGCCTCTTGTCTCCACTAATCAGCTCTGCAGTTTCAGCTTTGTCCCAGCCCTAGAAAACACCTAAGTGTGCATGTGTATTTAACTGTATTCTGATAAAACTCCACTTACAGAAACAGGTAGGAAGCCGGGGGATCCCCTGGGAAGCTGGGAGTTGTCATTGTCTGGTTTGGAATATGATGAAAAGATACTCAAGGCAGTGATGGGAAGGAGAGCCCGTGAGAGCCAGTGCAAACATAGTTAAATCTACTTACTCGTGTGTGTTCATTTTTTCTATATTCATTCTTTCATAAAACCCTGAAATATGCTATTTTTATGTGTTTGTGTGTGCAATGTACAGGCACATGTACATGCCTGTGTATTAGCCAAGGGAGAGCCTTAGTTGTCCTCAGATACTCTCCTCCTGTGTTGGGTTGTTTTCTTTTGTTTCTACTTGTTTTGTTTTGTTTCAGATAGCATCTCTCACTAGCCAAGAGCTCACTAAGTCAGCCAGACTTGCTTATCAGCAGGCCCTGGGATTCTCCCGTCTCTGTCTCTCCAATGCTGGGATTACAGGCAGGCATATGTGGGCCCAGGGGATGGAATGGAGCTCTTCATACTTGCAAGGCAAATGCCTTGCTGATGGAGTCACACCACCAGCCCTGTGCTACATTACGTTACATGATCACATTTCATGGCTACAAATTTGACCTTACTTTAAATGTATATCAAAAACCAATATATATATATGATGCAAGCAGCTTAGACTCATTCCTTGATGGACTAAATTCAGATATGCCTAAAATCAGTGTAACTACAATCCAACATGTTCAGCAGCCTCTGAATTCATTCCTTGGTTTAGTTAGTTATTGTTGGGTTTTTCACTTATAGCCAAATGGTGTGTGGTGAAAATTGATTCAAAATTCTTCATTTCACTTAAAGGAATAAACCTAATCAAAAAAATTTTTCTATCATTTTAAAAATGAGGAAATTTCTATGTTGAGATGCAAAGCACTCAGTTGAATACATTCATCAGGCAGTAGTGACAAGCAGTGAGTTCTTACTTGGATGACTGTAGATACACAGTAAGTTTGGGTGGCCATGACATAAGACAGTGTCTTATGGGCACAGTTTCACATAATAATAAAAACACAGAAAGAGTTCCAGAAGCTACCACTTGTGTCCCTGAGTTAAATTCCTATTTAACTAAGAGAAAATAGGTATCGACCACAGTTGGCTTGATTGCAAATGCCAGGCTCTTTGAATTATTAGGAACTGCAATGAAAAATTGATTACATTTAAAACATCCTGTGAAAAGTTTTACAATCACACATTAAGAAATGGTGTTAAGCAAATAAGAACTAATTGTTCTCAGCTGCACTGGTAATAACCTTGTCTGACTTCCTGATACAATGCATATTCATTTCATTGGAACAGGAAAAGTAAATAAAAATAGAAGTCCCAGATCTCATTCACATTCAATCACTATAATTCTAAACTGCAGGTCACCCTACCAAGGGAACCACTAATGCCTTCACTGTGAAATGTCTGCCTATCCATGACTGTATTTAGACTACAAGGAAAAAACAGGGAACTGATACCACACATCACGTAGTATTTGTACATTAAAATATTAATGTTAATTTGAGGGACAGAGTGAGTTATTTTAAGTGCCCCAATAAAGTTCGAATCAAAACAATTATCAAAGCAAGTACATATCTGTCTTCACTCATGGCCAGCCATCAGCTGCCTGCAGGGTGGCCCAGAGAACAAAAATGCCTCCTAATTCCCTTGGCCCCATCATCTGGTAAATCTTTCTATCCTATGACTTCTCTGCTGGACCAGTAAGAGTAGGTGAGTTTCTGCTGCAGTAGCAAGCCATGCCAAAATGTTGAGTTTCTTACAATTGTGTTTTCTTTCTCATTTGAGAAAAAGTGAACATCTTGGGACCCACATGTGAGTCTCAGCCTACTGAACAGCTGATCACTGTCTCCACATGAGAACTCACAAGTGTACCACATTAGCAGACAGCATACGCCTCTAGTGACTTTCACTTGAGTGAAGATCCTTAATTGAATGATTGTTCTAATGCTAGCCTGAAATTGTCCTTTTCTGTTTCAAATTATTGAAAGATCCTTCATCCCTTCAACACGACACATGGCTAACATATTATTTGTGTCTATCACTGTTATTTATATACTGATTATCTGTTCTAAACTCAGCTAACCATCACATCTTTGTAAAGTAAAACCATTTCATAACATAACCACACTTAGAAACACATGCTCTACTGCTGACATTTTAAACTTGGAGATACTGCTTTTCTAATCCCGCCTTACCATCTTTTTTTTCCTATAGAGAAGTACCATTCACAGTCCCTTCTCAACTCCAATTTAGAGGTACAGTGCAGAGTAAACTACATCTCTTAAAGAGTTTACCTAAAACCCCAAAGCCCTTCAAGAGGTGTCTTATAGCATGATGACTCTGTTTAAAAATCCTGATGCCAGACAATATCACAAATCAATTAAATAAAGCCTTTTAGTATCATATATCAGTACCTTCTTAGAAGATCCTAAATGTGATTCCAAGGTGCAGAGAAGATAGTAGCCACTGACCCATCACAGTAATAAGTCTGGCTGTGAGAGATGAAGTACTTCTAGAAGAGGGTCAATTCCCAGCACCCATGAGACAATACACAACTGTCTCTCACTTCAGTTGCAGAGGACCCCATGTCCTCTTCTGGCCTCTGCCAAGGGGACTTGTTCAATTGATAGTATCTCAGTGAGGCAGCTTCACATGCGTAAAGGGAGAAACCCTTTCTGAGCACTCCTTCCTCTCATAAGTGTGTTATAACTCCTTCTGGCTTAGAAATGACATCTCACCCTATCCCCACAGGAAGGTTCTAATTTCTTTTTCTCTCAAAATAGAACTATTGCACATGCCAAAATATTTCCAGAAGCATCATAAAATTCACATTTATAAGTCCAAACCCTTCCTGTCAGCCAGTGGTATGAGGAAGCCAGCTCAACAGGAGCCAGTTGTTAAAAGTCAGAAACTTTCAAGGCTACTTTCCAATCTTTATGTTAACATTAAATCAGATACAATAAGACAATTTCTACCATAAAGCTGGAAAATTTTGCAGATTGAGGCTTCAAAGCAATAGAGCCAGTTTACTACTATAATTTAATAATTATAAACTTTAAAATTTTTAATTTATTTATATTTGGATTCAAATTCTACTATAATATTATGAACTCTGGTTTTCCTCATTCTTCAATAAAAATCCAGAAGCTCATAATGCTTGAACTTCTTGCCTGTTATAACTAAGACTCAACCACAGAGATAACTCCTACATTATAACCTGCTCCCAAAACAGCACTTCACTTCCAAGGTTAACCACTTGTAAACACAAGGCAAAAGTTGTAATTATTTTTTGTTTGTTTTTGCTTGCTTGATTGATTCATTCATGTCTTTTATTTATCAGCAAATACTTACTGACTACTCTGTGCTGGGGACTAGAATTACCAACATAAAAGATACAGTTTTTTTGTTCTCAAGAACGTCTCCATTAATTGAAAAAGAAAACCATGTTAATAGATACATCATAGCAGAATGTGATGCTTGAAGCCTTAGGTCTTCATTTATCCTCTCCACTGGATGGAAAAGAGGTGTGTGCCCATGCATTGAGCTCCTAAAGTTAATGAAGATTTTCATGCAACCTGAAATAACACTTTAAAAACCCTGCAGCTTCATTTATCTCCATCTGCATAGTTCGTGACATGATATTCCTGCACAGTATATTCTTATCTATATCATGTGCTCAAAGATCAAGGACAGGCACTTTCTTCCGCCCAGCTGTACATCAAGCCATGCAAATGTATTGTCATTGGTTTCCTTGCATCTGCCAACAGGCAATATGTCAAATAAATAATTTAAAGCAGCTGAGGCACTACAAGAAAACAAAGCCATCAGTCATCTCAGCTGCATTATTGATTGCCAATAACAAGATAGTTGCTAAGACAAATGACTTAACTATTACACTAGTGAGGTTTTAGCCTGTCCCAACTACATAAATCATGTGGAACTGGCTTGTTGTTTTAAGGTATACAAACATATTCAGAATTCAGAATCCCTTTTATTTTACTATTTATCTTGACTGGCTCTTCAATTTCAAAAATCTCAATTACTTCATTTACCCACCTACATACTTATTTTTCTTTTTATCTCTCTAGATGATACCACATGATTCCAATTACACCCAATAGCCCATCACTTCTATTTGTGCCTGTTCTCAAAAGATCTAGCTATTGGCTTAGAGATGAAAGAGAAGGAGGGAAATACAACGCTTTAAAAACTTATCTAATTCAGATAAACCAAGGTTTATTGATCAAATAAGCATGTGGCTACTGGAGTTAGTAGGAGTTCAGGAGTAGCTATTGATTGTGTGAAATTGAACTTTGTATTATCTCATTCTGAGTTTTCTTTACAAAATGTAAGTATTACTTACCTGCTGACACCATGATGTTGCTGTGGAAATAAACAAAATTATTATAAAATTCAGTCAGTATAGATGAATAGATGAAACCTCAATATAACTATCAGCTTGGTTTTTCAATTTCTATGACTTAAGGATGTAGAGTTTTGGACTCTAGAGCCTTCTCCAAAGAAGGGGCATTTGACTATAAAAGTCAAATGTGATAGATAACATCAAAGAAGACATTTTCTGGACAATGGGGGAGCTGCACACATATAAACTCAAAGAGATTATAATAACATGCAAAAGAGATGTACACACCAAAGTCAGGCAAAATTACAGCATAAAAGGGAGGGTTGTAAGATAAACTGTTCACATTTTAGAGATTTTGGAAGCGAGTCACTTTGCTTTAATATTGTGACCCCAACAGGTTGACCACACTTTAGAGAAAGCTTAACTCCCAAGACTGTTGAAAGTACAAACTAAACTCAACGGGAAAGACAAAAAAGACTAAAACTTAAAGTTGAAGGGCATAGGAGCAAGTAGAACAGGAAGGATAAATGTAACCAAGATGTACTATATGAAAACCCTTCTTACATAAACATGCTCATCTACACATTACACAAGAGTAGGTGAGTTTCTCTGATAGTCTAGAGATTGTACAGTTCTAAGGGTATATACTTATAAAGGATAAACTAAAAGGATGTGCAAAGGAGCAGAGGAATGTTGATGGATAGTGCAGGAACTTGACTTTGATTCCTGGAAAGACAAGCAAAACCTTTTCCCAAGCCCAATTTTGGAGAGTTTCTAAATCTAATCTGTATCAATTTTAATTTGTAATTTCTCCTGAAATTTTTGTTCTCTCTTTTATAGCTGTTCTATTATCCCAAGCAGTATTTTTTTTTTTTTATGATAGGCATTTGGTTCTTTAATTGCTCTGAGAAGGAGTTTCCTCAAAGATGGCAAGAAAATACTGAACTGAGTTTGACATAGGATCTTGTGAGAGGCCCCAACCAGTTAAGGTTGGCTGTTTGAAAGCCTTAGACTGTTCTTCCCTAACCTTATAATACAATGCCAAGATTGTCTCTTCGTTAAATTTCTTTATCTGAGTCTGAATATCTCTGTGATCTGTTTCTACTAGATTTTCTAAAACTTGTATCTTGACACTCACATCAACCAACTTGGCATTCATTTAACCAACTCTTTTTTGTTAAAACAAAAATGATCAAACAAATAATATTTATAATAGATATTACATTAATACCACCTACATTAATTATCCTTTCATTTAATTGTTCCATTTTTAAATTGCTCATTGTATTATCAAACAGAACAAAATCCTTCCATTGTAATACTGTTTTCCATTTTTTTAATGTGGGGAAAAACCTCTTACTGTTTCTTAAACTAATTCAGCCTTTCAGCAAATTCAGTTCATAATGGGTTGCAACCAAGAAGAGTTGGGAACAAATCTTTAAAGGAGATGGTTGAATGAGAGGAGCAAAGAGAGATAGAAAGAGATGGAGATCTTAATAGAGGAAGCCAATGTGGGGTTGTAAAGAGACTGGGTGCTAAGGAAACATCCAGGAACTCACAGGATGTCCCTGGCCAAGTCTCCAAACAATAGTGGAGGGGGTGCCTAAACAGGAATTCCCCTATAATCAAATGAATAACCACCCTAAGTGTCATCACAGAACCTACATCCAACAAAAAATAGAGGTGGAGGCAGAGATCCATGGCTGAGCACTGGGCCGAGCTCCTGGTCCAGCTGAGAGCAGGGCAGGGGAGTCTGTATGATCAAGGGGATAGGGATTATGAGGAAAATTCTCACAGTGATAGCCAGCTGGAGCTCTGGGGAGCTCACTGAATCAAGAACAGGCACTGGAGATCTATTGGGAAAAGGAAGTAGGCCCTCCAAGGGCAGGCAACTGTTGACTGGCATGAGCAGTATGAGGAATCTTGAAGGGCGATATCAGGCTGTGTTCCTATGCATGGGCTGGAACCTTGAAGTCCATTCTCTGCAGAGTAGAGCCTAGCCCAGTCTTGACTTTGAGATGAGGAAATCGGACTTGCCTGGGGTGGATGTGCCACACTGAGCTGACCCACTGTGTTTTGCTGCCCTCTATAACTTAAAACACACTTTAATTCTATGACAAACATAAATAGCCTTGTTCTCAGCCCTGGACCATGTATCTTTCCCAGAGATAAATGGTATCAGGCGCGCATACACACACACACACACACACACACACACACACACACACACAAACACACACACACAAACACACACACACAAACACACACACACACAAACACACACACACACAAACACACACACACACAAACACACACACACAAACACACACACACACAAACACACACACACAAACACACACACACACAAACACACACACACAAACACACACACACACAAACACACACACACAAACACACACACACACAAACACACACACACAAACACACACACAAACACACACACACACACACAAACACACACACACACAAACACACACACACAAACACACACACACACACACAAACACACACACACAAACACACACACACACAAACACAAACACACAAACACACACACACAAACACACACACACACAAACACACACACACACAAACACACACACAAACACACACACACAAACACACACACAAACACACACACACAAACACACACACACACACAAACACACACACACAAACACACACACACAAACACAAACACACAAACACACACACAAACACACACACACAAACACACAAACACACACACAAACACACACACAAACACACACACAAACACACACACACAAACACACACACAAACACACACACGCACACACACACAAACACACACACACACAAACACACACACACACAAACACACACACACACAAACACACACACACAAACACACACACAGACACACAAACACACACACACACAAACACACACACAAACACACACACACAAACTCACACACACACAAACACACACACACACAAACACACACACACACAAACACACACACACACAAACACACACACACAAACACACACACAGACACACAAACACACACACACACAAACACACACACAAACACACACACACAAACTCACACACACACAAACACACACACACACAAACACACACACACAAACTCACACACACACAAACACACACACACACAAACACACACACAAACACACACACACAAACACTAAAAGGTCTGATTTTAATGACGGTATCTTCATTTTTGAATCATTGAACAGAGCTTATCAGAGAAACTCACACTGTTCAGATAATTTGACAAAGGTTTTGTAAAATTTTCCAGATAGTCATTTCACATGAGCCCTTGAAACCTAGATGAATTGTCTCTAATACACAATCTTGCTTTCAGAAATAATCCAATTATTCTTGATATTTCTTCAGATCTTAAATGGTCTTCTTTCTTCATACAAGCTTCTAGCTTCCAGCAGCATAAGATGCTACATCTGTCTTGAATCATTTTGACCCTGACAGACTTACCTGCTCTTGGTTACCACAGCAGAAGCTCAGTGCTCCACATCACATTAATGGTGAAATTGGCTCATAATTTCCTTTAAAACATATACTACATGAGAAGAAAAAACAATCATAAACATTATCCAACTACAAACCCTGTAAGCCACACCAGCAACCTTTCTGCAAGATGTATTAGTGCAATAGTGGTACAAATATTATGGGTGTAATGAGCTATTTTTAATTGGATTTAAGGTCAAGTGCATGAGATGAAATCCATGTCTGACACTGATAAGGGGCTAAGAACCTGAGACTAGATAGTTTATGGGCCTAAGAGAAAACCTAATTCAGCTAAAGAAACATCAACAATGTCTCCAAATGATATATCACTATAGCCAGATATCAGCCCTTATCATGCAGTAGATGGTAACTAACACAGAGACGCATGTAGTCAGATGTTTCTCAGTCCTACTTAGCCTGAGTTCTGGACTGATGTGGGATGTTGTTTTGTATGCTGTAAGTTGTCATTTCTTAATAAAGAGGTTGCTTTGGCCTTCGGTAAGGCATCTTAGAGGCATATAAGAAATCCAAGTGGAGATAAAATAGAAAGGAGGGTAGACTCAGATGGAGATGCTGCAAACTACTGCCCAGAGAAGGCAAGATGTGGAAGAACTGAGATAATGCCATGTGGTGGCAATACACAAATTAATAGATAGATGTTGAGTTAAGATGCAGGAGCTATCTAGCAATGAGCCTAAGCCATAGCCAAACAGTTTGTAATTAATATAAGCCTTTGTATGATTTTGGGGGTTAAGTAGCTGCAGGGCTGAAGGTCCAGACTTCTGGCCATATGGACCTGAAACTTCTGGCTATACCAGACTAGTCTCTTCTGCCCATAGTCCCAATGCTGCTTATAAGATAATTAACTCAGAGTTTTAATATTATAGTAAATGTTGGGCCAGTAGTTCAGGCTTATTACTAACTTTTGCTTAAATGAACCCATAATTAATATCTATGTTTAGTCACATGGCTTGGTACCTTATCTCAATGCAGCACTCTCATCCTGCTTCCTCTGTGTCTGGATGTCATCTCTTGCCCTGTCTTTCCTCGACCCAGAATTCTCCTAGTCTGGTCACTCCACCTATCCTTCCAGCCTGGCTACTGGCCAATCAGCATTTTATTAAACCAATACGAGCAACTAAACTTTACAGTGTACAAGAGTAATATCCCATTGAAGACTCACAACTAGACAATGTGCTGAGAGTGAGAGACGTTAGGGCACTCAGGCCTCGCCACTGTTTAACAAACTCCTCTCCTTGACTCTTTTGATTCTCCTTGACTATCAGAAAGAGAAGACAGAAATGCTGGAAGAGTCAGAGGTGGTAGATAACACCATCCAAGCTTTGTCTTGCAGACAAAACAAGGCTGAAAGTGTATGTACAAGACCTACACAAGCCCAGACAAAGCCCCAGCACTGAGAAGAGAAAGTGTTCACAAAGTCTCATTCTTTACCATGTATTTGGAAGTTTGTGTCCTGCCAGCACCTTCCAATTACCCAGCAGCCACTTCCCAAATAATTATTTCAGAGGCTTAATATTACATATAAATTATTGGCTGGTAGATCAGCCTTGTTAATAGCTAACTTTTATACTAAATTAACCCATATTTCTACTTATACTTTGACACATGGCTTATAACTTTTTACCTCATTTTACACATCCTGCTTGCTTGGTGGCTAGCTAGTGTCTCTCTGACTCTGCCTTTTCTTGTAGTAGGAGGTTTCTGGCCAGGACTTTAGGGCCTAACCTCAAGGTTTATGCCCACAGACCCGCAGACCCACATTCCCACAGTCCCACAGAGACACACAGATGCTTTCAATAGTTTTAGGCTGTTTAGCCTAAGGCCCAGGCATACAACTTGCTAGCTCTCCACCCTTCATCTAACCCATGACTCTTATCCTGTTCAGCCATGGGGCTCAGTACCTTTTTGTAGAGCAGCATAGTTGTCCTCTGCTTCTTCTGGCTTCTCTCTGGTGTTCTGTTCTGTGCTTCCTGTTCTCAGAGTTTTCTTAATCTGGTAGCCCCGCCCACATTTTCTGCCTGCCTTTGGCCAATTAATGCCTTGGGTGGACAATTATTTACAATGAAACAACACAATCTCCCACTTATCCCCTTTTCTCTTTTTAAAACAAAAAGAACTCCAAATCTAATATTCTTTCCCCCCCCTTCCCTATAACAACGTATAAACAACACTGTAAATAAACACAACATCCATAATCCATGTTTTGGGAATGTGGGTGTCATTCTCTAGGCTACTTCCTGCTGAGTGGGGGCGATGACAATCTCATGGGAATCCAAAGAAAAATTTAGGATTATGGACAAGTCTTTAGTGGAGTAGTCTCTAAGGCTGGGTCATCTCAGCCAGTCTCCTTGAAATTGTTCTGGATGCAGAGCTTGAGAAACTTCAACAGATGTGCTCTGAAATGCTGAATCATCTGGTCCATCCAGTTCCATTGGAGACTTTTCAGGGGGTCTTTCTCTATCAAACTTTATGTTCTTTATCCAGGAATAAATCCACAGCCTCTCATTTTCTGTGAAAATAAAAAGAAAACCTCTTCTCCAAAGTAGCATATCTTTGGATTTCAATTTTAAAGTAAACTCATTTACAAAATATATAGGTTGAATTAATCCAAGAGCATTAATGATCAACTGTCTTTTAGCAGCTTTTACTAAGTCATTTTCAGTCAAGAAGCTTAAAGATAAGACAATAATATACAGTATCCAGACATTCTTTGTATTTTCCATCTTTATGTGGCTTATTATTTATTTATTTATTTATTTTACCCTATTTCTCTTTTAAGGGCTTTCTCTACCCTTTCTTTTCTTTCTCTAAGCCTATGTATGTATATTTTCAACACACTCTAAACCACTTAGACTTTTAAAAAATACTGTCTTTATTGTATATTTATTTCTTAACTTTTTCTGTCTTTGACCACTCCTTTGCTTGCCTAGGACTATTGACTCCACCCAGATTCTTCTATTTCTTTCAGTTTCTGAACACACCTTTAATCTGCTAGGATTCGAGGTTGGTGGGATGGATGGATGGCTCCACCCAACTCCTAGTCTAATTTCATAGAATTTATCTTTTAACCCAGGTACTCTGGAGAATTTTAGGGTCCATATAATTACCAAGTAAAGCTTTGCCATCTGCTGCTCATTAACTCTATTTAAGTATTAGGCAGCAGGGCCTCTTAAAACACTCGCAAGTGTTTTGCCTCTCAGGCTGAATCAGGAAGCTTCTCTTCAAAAAGTCAAGCCTCATTTTGCCTCCGGCAAACAGAGCTGATCCAAAAAAACATTGACACTAAGAGGCCATCTTTGACTCTATTCTCTTTTTGTCCTTATTAATAGAAATCTTAAATCCACCATACAGAGCTTTTTGCTTATATCTAGACTCAGGAACTGGTCTTGTTCACCTTAAGTTGCATGTAGCAAACACAGCATTTTATAATTTATTCCCATACACCACTCAGTCTCTTTATCATGGGCCACTTCAGAGAACAATTCAAAACCTGCTTTGGGCTTCAGTTCCTGTGCTCTAGACTGTTTTTTAAGCTTTCTATGGCTTTATGTGGGTATATTTTACCCACGTTGGGCTGCCATTTGTAGTACGAGGTTTCTGGCCTTGACTTTTGGGCCTTGCCTCAAGGTTTAGGCCTGCAGACCCCCAGACGCGCAGAGACACACTGATGTTTACACTAGTTTTCAGCTGATTGGCCTAAGGCCCAGGCATGTAACTTGCTAGCTCACTACCCTTAATCTAACCCATGACTCTTATCCTGTTCAGCCATGGGGCTTGGTATCTTTGTTTAGAGCTGATGTGAGAATGTCTTTCTATATGCTGTGAATAACAATCTTTAAATAAAGGAGCTGTTTTGGCCCATGAAAGGCACCATAGAAAAAGTAGGAGGAGGCATCAGAGTAAGTAAGAGGAGCAGGGTGGAGTCAAAGAAAAAGAGCCAGAAGCCCAAAGGATAAGCATATAAGGAGAGACAGAAGGAGCCAGCCACCGAAGGAGCAACATGTAAGGAACACAGGTGAGCCAAAGACCACATGGCAGGAAAGATTAATAAAAATGGGTTGATTTAAGATGTAAGAGCAAGCTAACAATGTGCCTGAGCCACAGGCCAAACAACATAAAGTTAATATAACTGTCTGAGTCATTTCTGGGAATCTGAGCAGTGGCAGTGGCGGGCAGCTAAGAGGTCTAGGGCTACAGGTCTGTGGGTCTGGGCCTCTGGCTGCTCAGTACTAAAAAAAAAACCACATTGAAACATAGAGCAGCATAGTTGTCCTCTGCTTCTTCTGGCTTCTTTCTGGCATTCTGCTCTGTGCTTCCTGTTGTCAGAGTTTTCTTAGTCTGGTAGCCCCGCCCACACTTTCTGCCTACCTTTGGCCAATCAATGCTTTTTATTAAACAGTGGGTGGGACAACTATTTACAACAAAACAACACCACTTTCTCCCATACTTTCTCTCCCCAGAATTCTCCTATTCCGATAGCTTTGAATATTCTGTCTGGCTACTGGCCAAGTAGAATTTTATGAAACGAATTTGGGTGACAAATTGTTGTAGTGTACAAGAGTATCATCCCAAAACATTACCAAGAAGCTATTTGCAATTGACACCTGGTGAGAGGGGGAAATATTTTCTTCCAAAATGGAGTGATTCTGGAGTATTAACCACACTCTAGAGCAGATCCCATGCCCCGTAGCCCAGGAGTCGTTAGCAAACAAAAAAATAGACTTCATGTATTTTGAATGCTTTTTGTTTTGTTTTTGTTTTTTAAATTTGGTTTTTTGTTATTCTTTTATTGGTTTTAATTTCATTTGTTTGTTCATTTTTTCTCTTTACTGAGAAAGAAAAAGAACAAGAAGCTTGGTGATTAGGTAGGTGGAGATAATCTAGAAGGAGTTGAAAAAGGGAAAGAATATATTCAAAATCTACTGTATGAAAAATAAGTTTCTAAATAAAATGAACAAATGAGATATTATGTATGAGGAATATACATATTTTATGATAAACATTTAGTAGATGCCTGGGAAAACATCAAAATAAAAATATTTTGTTCATATTTGTGTTGGAGAAGGGGTGTGTGTTTGTGTGCATGCATATGTGTGTATATGTGATTGTTATCACTTGATTCTACTTCAGAGTTAATTCATCTTTTCATGCAACAACAATTACAGTGTCATCTGAATTTCATAAAGAAAAATAAGTGGCATTCCCTTAATGCCTGTGGATGCAGCAGACACCTATAATTTTGAAAGTGCTACAAAAGGTGGGAATTCCTGGAAAAGATGAATTGACATTTGAATAGAATTCTCAGTGTTCTTCCAAAAGAGTAAGGTATTTCTCAAAGGAATTCTGAGGAATAATGGAGTGTAAACTCACGTGAGACTTATATCTTCTCTGTGTCTTGTCCATTTCCTAACAGTGTAATTGTCTTTATTTCTTTTTAATTTTTATTTTAGTTAATTTTAAAAGTGTGTGACATTTCTATACCTCCCTAGATTAAGTAAGCCTTTTCATACCCCCAACTTTCTTCTATACCCTTACCTTATCTGCTCTTAAATATTTCCATACCAGTATCCCGCCTCTAGTCATCTATCACATGTATTTTACTATTCTCTTTGATTTAGCTTCTTCAATCTTCCCCTTGCTGTCATTCTTGCCTCTACTTATATCTACCCAAATGCAAAAATCTAAGACTCCAAGCTCAGAAAATAGGTGTAAAAGACTTAAGTTCTTCATTTTTGACATTATTTTGTTTCATTTTTATAATAAAGATAAAATGGAATAAGCTTTAGAGTTGGACTAGTCTGACTACAAATCCCACTCATTATTATTATTGTACAGAATAAGTTCTTTTCTACCTCTGGATAACAGCTCCTATATTTTTTAATAAGTATGGAAAGTAGAAACTGACAATTGTCTCTGTGTTGTCATGAAATACACAGATTGTGGCATCAGTTCAACACACCAGTCTTGCCATGGTCCTCTTGAGAAAATCCATAGGATTCTTGCATCGCAGTCTCAAGGAGTTGTAGATTTGTGAGAGTAGAATGAGAAGATAAATGCAATTGTGGATAATTGCTCCATATATAAAGTAAACACATGCACAGAGAGAATAGGATTATTTAGAAAACAGCAAAATATTCAGAATGATTAAAGAACAAATGACTAGCACAAAGCAGGAAGATGGAAATCTGTAAAAGTAAGCAAAGGCAGACAGAACAGGCTTAGAAAATTAGATAGAGGAATAGGTAGCTTATTGATAAGCAAAGGAACCTCTTATAACATCATCTCTTATCAAACCACATAGAATATGTAAATACCTATATACATCTCCAAACCAAACCATAAGGAAACACCATTTATAAAGTCTTCAAATATTAAAAATGGCTTCACTATAACAATGTTATCTCTAGGGTATCTGAGAAATGACTATATATAAGCCTGATACATTTTTTTTCAAGACTATTCTGTGTTCAAAGAAACACTCCTGCAAGTGATCTATGTGTTTATGTTGCACCCTGCCTCTAAGGACTGATGAATGGTGCTGTGACTTTGGTAAGCTGTACTCAGGCATTATGGTTGAATCTACCAGATGATTTCATATTCTGGATAATTAAAAATCTTTCTTCATCTATAAGGCATTGTCATAGCACATTATATTTTCCAATATAATTTCCAAAACATTGCATTTTATTCTTGCAAGTACATATATACAAGTTTCATCAAACAATATCTTTTTACTACACCAACAAACCACTAACCTAGGAGGATGCATAGATCAGAATGACATATCGAGAATATACAACTGTAATAATTTCTTTTATTTGCATAGAGCTTTTATTTATAATTTATACACATCTGCTCCAAGAAAGAATGTGAGGGAGCTATAGCACTTTATAATTTATAAGACATTTCATCTTATGACAATTCTGGGAGAAAGAGAGAGTAAAGCTTGGTAATCCTTTAAGAAGAAAGGGGTGGGAACTGAGGCTCTGAAAGGTAAAACCTCCTGAACCTACCTCTGGACACCAGAAATCCCCATACTATCCTCTTGCAAACGAGTTCAGCTGTCTGCTCTTAGCAGTTCTGTTAAAATACACTGGGAAGTGAGTAAAAAAAAAAAAAAAACCACTACGAACATAGGGCATTTTACAAATTCTCCTCACATGCTCCCATGTTCCTACCCTGAGTCACGTAAGTGTCAAAACAGCTGCTGGTATTTATTGGAAGCCTATGGTGTTCACAGCTCTGTTATATGTGGCTTCCTTTTGTGAACTCATGAAAGCCCTATGAAGTAGAAAACACTCATCTTTTTAATGCTAAGAGAGTGTCACAATGTGCACATCTCTGGGCTTGGAAACCTATTAGGAGTGGTGAAAGAATCAGGAAAGGACAGACAGAAGACACGTTTACAGGAATTCTGGGATGGGGTAGGTCTCAGGCTTTGATGGAGGTACACCTAACAGCTGCTGGGCAACTCAGCATGTCTACTATATACTAAAGGAGGAGGGTCCTTCACTGTGTGCTGCTGAAGGGGGAGGAGGCAGTGATGTGGGAATGTCCTTCTGTATGCTGTGCGTATCAATATTTAAATAAAGGACTGTTTTGGCCATGGCAGGCACTGTATTAGTAGGTGGGGAATCAGAATAGTTAGGGGAAGGAGGGAAGAGTCAGATGAGATTGAGCCAGATGCCCAAGAAGAAACATGTAAGGAACACAGGTGAGCCACAGGCCACATGACAGGACAGATTAATGGAATGGGTTAAGATGAAAGAGCTAGCTATGTGCCTAAGCCATAGGCGAAACAGCATGATGTTAATATAAGCATCTGAGTCATTTTGGGGGCCCAAGCAATGGTGAGTGGCTAAGGGGTCTGGGCTGCAGGTCTGTGAGTCTGGACCTCTGGCTAGCCAGGCCCAGAAGTTTATTGTAAAAATGCGGATTTAGCTAATCTTAATAGGAGACCTTGATAGATCTCAGTCTGTAAACATCCTGGAAGGGAAAGCTGTGGTGGATATTTTCTGTACATACTATCAATCATTACACATGAACCAGATGAAGGCTTTATCATTCCCCTGGATCTGAGGCACAGAAGTCCTTAATATGGTCACACATATGTTATTAAATACATTTTTAAGGATTTTTATGCTTCTTTTTTTTTTTAAAAAAAAAAAAAGCAGTAAGAATAGCAGGAGAATGGGTAAATAACTTCCCAAGAGAGCAGATTTTAGAGCTGTTTTTCATATTCTTCCAGACTTCAACCAAGGACCCATATGTAGAATAACCACTATATTGCTGTTACTCTTTGCCCCAGAATTTTCTTTAGGATACATATCACAAACAATAGATTTTTTTGGTAAGAAACATGTATAAACACACACACACATTATATACTGTGCAGTTCTTTTTCTGGATAATTCAATGGAGTAATTAGTCTTTAATGTTCTCAGTATGCTTATGCACTTTTAAAGCCCATATACAAGTAGAATTACCAATAGCATTTTCCTTCTAAATGCAAGAAAATTTCCCTCCTATAATATATTCAACTGGTATCAACACCTAGTGAGTAAACTTGACTGGACCATTAATTTGTAAAATAACAAAATGTCTGAGACATTGTATGCATGTACAAAGACTATCTAAATAGTAGTTATAACAGTTATCTAAATTATTCTAGTATAATACAGACTCAGGTGTCAGAAGTTAAGATAAACACCTTAGTAAATCCAAGGAACATTGGAAAGTCCGTCAGCTGATCCTCTTTACCTGTCTCCCCTATTCATCGGTCCCAGAAGCCCTGAGATCCCTCCTCTCTCTTCCTGTTCCTTATCAGACCTCAGTCCTCCAAGACCTCTATGAATAATCCCAGTCAGCCAATCAATGTTGAAAATCATCAAATATTCACAATCAATATCTTCTGATCTGTATTTTCTGTGCCTGAATCTTTTGTAAACCTGTCTTATACCCTAGGTAATTAACAGTGTCTCTTCTCTGTATTTTTTTTTCAGGAGAAATTTGTAAGCCTCAACAAGATTTTTTTTTCAATCTCTTCAAACATGTTTGCTAAGGTATCTGCATCTGAATCAGCTATTAAAATATCATCCATATAGTGGTGATCTGTATACTGAAGAAACTATGACTTATTTCCAATGAATGTACAAAATATTGATATGACAGGGCTGTTTAACATCCATTGTGGAAGACTTTTCCACTAGGGATTATTATAAGTAGGTCCTGTAAAGGCAAATTCTCTCTATCTTGTTCTTGTAAAGGCAGAGTAAAAATTCAATCTTTTAAATAAATCGCTATAATAGACCACCCTTTAAGTAATAGAAATACATGTATGAGAATTCTAAGGACTTGTCAGTTCTTCAATACATTGAGAATTTAATTGCTCCTGTACTAGAAAGCTAGATATAATGTTTACCTAAATTGTTCTAGTACAATAAAAACTCAGGACTCAGAAATTGAGATAAAACCTTGATAAATCCAAGGAACAATGACTAGCTGATGGGCTCAAATCTCTCTACACATTTTTCTCATCTCACCAGTCCCAGAAATTCTTCAGTAATTTCCCTCTTCTCTCTTCCTGCCCCTCTCTATTCGACCTCCTCAGGCACAGTAGAATGACCAAACAAATAATTCTCCTGCAACAAGAAATTACCAGATATATTCAAGAGAAATAATACTGCATCGCCAATGACCCTTTGCATTAGTATATTAGTACAATGAAATATGTTTTTTCTACTAGCCTGAACCTCTAGTGAACAAACTAAACAAGCTCACCCAGGAGACTTTAACCAGATGAGAAAAAAAAAACAATAATTGAGAACACCATAAATGGGAACTCTTAATAGTTCAAGATATAAAACAAAGGAACTATGTTCTAGGAAAATAATCATATTATTTGCATTTTTTTAAATAATAGTTGACTAGGAGGTTATTGCACAAATTCTAGTTATTATATAATGTAAACTCAGAGCCAGATATTGGGTGAAAACTGGAATATCAGAGAGAGGAAACAGACCACAGTCAATTCTCACCCAGCCAGCTTCTCAGACTGAACATAGTAAATGTTTTCTTCAAGGGTATTTAGACTGACTGGTCCCTTCTACAGAATGCCTGAATTTCTGCTGTCTTTTGCCTTATATATCTTCCCCACTCATCTGTTTCACTTATGGTTCAACTCTGTATCATAATCTTAGAGTTAGGATTAAAAGTATGAGCTACTACTGCTTGGCTGTTAGTCCTTGAAATCACAGAAGTACAAAAATTTTCTGTATCCTAAGTGATGGAATTAAAGGCATGAGTCACCACTTTCTAGCCTTTATGGTTTGACTGTAAGTGATTCTGTTCTCAGATATTCCAGGCTGATTTTATTAAGTATACAATATATCACCAAAGGAAGCTACATAGGCTATTTTAATATAAAAGGGAAAAGCATAAAGGATATATAAGGAAAATTATATGTTGTAGTTATTTAGATATACATATCATTTATATCAGATATAATCATATTTGCCATCAATAAAATGGAAATTAACCATAGCTGAAAGCTAAGATGATATAAAAATAGTCTTTTCTTCCTAACATTGAATACAATTTATGCTGGGCTGTAGTAGTGGGGTTTCTTGGTCCCGGGCAACCAGAGGCCCAGACCCACAGGCCTGCCACACTAGACCCCTTGGCTGCCCGTTGTTGCTGCTCAGGCCACCAGAAATGATTCAGACACTTATATTAACTTCATGCTGTTTGGTCTATGGCTTAGGCACATAACTAGCTTGTTCTTACGTCTTAACTCAACCCATTTCCATTAACCTGTCTGCCACGTGGCCCGTGGCTCACCTGTGTTCCTTACATGTTGCTCCTTTGGGCTTCGGGCTTGGTCTCTTTCTGACTCCACCCTTCATTTCCTACCTATTCTGATACCTCTGCCTGCTTTTTTTATGGTGCCTGTCAAGGGCCAAAACAGCTCCTTTATTTAAAGATTGAGATTCACAGCATGCAGAAAGGCATTTCCACATCACCTCTAAAGGCTGCTGGGATCTTGGGGTCCATTCTCTCTCTCTTTTATTTTTATTTATTTATTTATTTATTTATTTATTTATTTATTTATTTATTTATTCATTCATTCATTCTCTTTTATTTTTATTTATTTATTTATTTATTTATTTATTTATTCATTCATTCATTCATTCATTCATTCATTCATTCATTCATTCATTTATTTAGTTGCCTGACCTGGAATCAAACCCAGGCCGCAATGGTGAGAGTGTAGAATCTTAACTACTAGACTAATAAATTTTTTAAAAAGTAAATAGATAAGAAGAGGAAGGGAAGAAAAGAAAAAAAGGAAGGAAGGGAGGGAAGCAGCTTGATAAAGAAAACAATGGTTTATTAGGTTTATATGCAATACCTCCCCCAAGTACTTTTGAAAATTCTATCATGCATTTGACATTTATTTCTCTTTCCATCAGGGCCAGATGGTCAGCTGGTAGAGTGACATTTATCCCTTCTTCGCTTTCCCACATATCCTCCATGGATATAACTCTGACTTACCTGCCTTAAATGCCAGAATTTTCCATGACACTGGTCACACTAAACAGAGCTCTTTTGCAGAAGACCAGTCACATTGTTACTGACAACTTCCCTGAGATATAAGAAGTGACAAGAATCAACCGTGACCAATTCACAGATAACCCCCTCACCTCTATATGTAAATATAGGATATACACTTAAATTACAGTAAGATATCTTATTCTTGTCATAAAATTCAGTTGTGTACTAGTTCATATCAACAATATCAGATACAAATTTAAAGATTAAAAATATACCTTCTCTTTGCTTCATCATTTAACTGGCACAGAAGTGAATATATTTGCACATCCAGCAATCCAGAGCCATATACCTAGTAACTTTTTATACAAAATATCTGGAGAGAAAGACAAGAATAATTAAAAAGAAAAATGGAAGGTCTAAATAATTTTATTATTTCAAAATGTATAAACTACTGTTAATGATTCAAACAACCTTGAAAGTTTACTAAATGCTTGATGTATGAGTCACTTATTTCTTTTCCTATGAGATAATACTGTCCTCTAAATTTAACTTAGTTTAGCTTAGCTTTAGACTACCTTCTAATTTTAGAGACATAATACAGAAAAACAGGTAGACACTTGTTCAAAATGACACATTGATGATGATGCTCCAAATTTCCACGAATCTAGTTTGATTTTAAGACACAACTTATTTTAATTATGTGTATGTGAGTGAGAGGTCATATGCACTTGAGGGCAGGTGCCAACAGATGTCAGAGTTATCAGATTCCATGGAGTTGGCATCACATGTGGTTGTAATTATTCCAGTGTGGGTGCTAAGAATTTAACTCAGAGCCTTTGCAAGGGCAAAATATATTCTTATCTACTCAGCCATCACTTCAAACAGAGGCTTTCTCAATTCTTTATGAAATTAAGCATTTCTTTCTTACTTCTTAAGAGCCATAAAAAAGAATTAAGTTCTGATTGCTAAAGGAAGTATTTTAATAACAAACATAAACTAAAATTTTGGCCATTTATAATGTGATGAGTTGTTTGTAATTTTTGTTTCACAGTGTTGACATAAAATAATTGTCTTCTCTTCTTATTTTGTAATACTCATTACACATAAGTGAATTGTAAAGACTGCTAACAACATTTTCCTGTCCATATACAAATTTAAAGCAACTGTTAGGCAAAATAAATAAAATGATGTTGAAACTCATATTAGAGGAAGCCAAACAAACCAACATGCAAAAAACTATACAACTTAATAAATATAGATAAAAAGTAAAGCAGGAACCACATTTGGTAGATTGTACTTCCCAAAGCCTCAATATGTACCAAATGATAGATTATTCTTAAACTATATTTTTAATACAACTTTACTAAAAGACAGAATCTGTGAACCTGGAAAGAACTTTATCAAAGCTTCAAACAAGTGAATTCCATGGACAAGATAATCCTGAATCCTGATGTCTGAAAAGTCTAAAGGGCTTCTGCTGAGCTCTTGCTCATGGATACTGTTGTTTGAATGCAATCACTACACTGCAAGGAAGGAAGTCTAAGCAGACAGAGAGGATATGTGAGTATGTCTAGGCAAACAGACCCAACACTACCATCGACCACAAGACATACAAGCACTGGGTTTTCACATGATCTGAGTCCTCAAACTGAGTTATCTAGTTGAAAACCAAAGCATCATAGAACCAAGTAAAACAATTTCATCTCTTTGTGAATTCCTGATCCAAAGAAACTGTAAAAGATAGGTGAAAGACATCATCATTTGCAGCCAGTAATTTGTGAAGGAGTTGAATGCACATCAACAGAGAAATAAAATACAAATCTGAACATATTAAAATATGATGATGAAAAGGGGACCAAACTCACCTAGAAGTGGATGATTAAAAAAAACTAAAAAAGAGAGGAGAGGGCTACACAGAGAGTGGGCTTCAGTGTGGCAGGAGGCTCCCCTCAATCTTCATGAGTCTTAACATGCAGATGTGGGACTACTCAGAGCTGTAGTCAAACATTTCTCCGTCCCACCCAGTGCTCCCACAGCCACTTAGTCCCAGACAATCATACAAAGGCTTACACTAATTATGGGCTGTTTGATCTATGGCTCAGGCTCATTACTTACTAACACATACTTTAAGTTAACCCATATTTCTATTTATGTTTAGCCACATGGTTAGGTACCTTTTTGCTCAGTGGAGCATTCTCATCCTGCTTTCTCTGTCTCTTGTTGGCATTTGCTCTGGTCTTCCTATTCCCAGAATTCTTCTTGTCTGGTTGCCCTGCCTATACTTACTGGGTAGTTATGTGACCAATCAGCATTTTATTAAACCAATAAAAGAGACAAATATTTTCAGTGTATAAGAGCATAGTCCCACAGCACAGGGCCAAGTAAAGCCATACCTATAAGAAAAACTCTATAAAAGGAGTATATTCTGTTTTGTACATTCTTGGAGGAAAACATATAAAAAGTGTAACTATTGGAGCAGGGTCAACTGTTCAATAATAAACAAAATTTTTAGAATAAGAGTTCTTCTGGCTCTCTCCAAAACTTCCACAAGTGATTATGAAAGGAATAAATTATCTCAAGCAAATATAAATACACCTCAGAATAAAAATAAAAAATACTTATGGTGATGTAAAAACACCTATCATTTAACAATGTAAAATTCACCGTGATTATTATCCAATAAAAAGAAATGAGCAGGCAGACAAAGATGCAGAAAAATACAGCCCATAATTAGACAGCAAAATAGCACCTTTAAATTAGTGAGAGAAAAACAAAACTGTCAAACGCTAATTCTATTCCTGCCCTCACCCAAAAATCTGTCATAAACAACAAAAAAGAAAAAATTTTATATAAAAGCCCAAACAACTCAGAATTAGCCCAACCATAACTTGAAAACATCATGTTAAAAAGCTTCTAAGACAGAAAGAACATTATAGCAGGAAAATCTCCATCACCGTGAATGTTTGAAACACTGGAACAGTAACAACTAGAATAAACATTAAATACCTTTACTTTCATTTTAAGAATCTCACTAAAGTATCTTATTAAAGAGAAACAATAACAATATAATGGGTTTGTAACACAAAGAAGTAAAATGTACAATATATGAGGCACAAAATTTAGAAAACGGAAAATGTAAGTATAATTCCTACTTTTGTGTTTAAGCTATGCACAGTGTGGTGTATCATTTCAAAGTACCTTGTATTGGATTAAAGGGAGATACTTTAGAGCAGGGGTGATATCCTAGTCAGTAATGTGCTTGTTTTACAAACACAAGAACCAGAGTTGCTTTTATCCAGAATTAACATTAATATATATATATGTATATATATATATATATACATGTATATATATATATGTATATATATATATATAATATCCTGCACACAGCAGCACAGGTTTTTAGTTTCAGAACTAAGAAGGCAAAGATGGTAATTTCTTTTGTGGTGTTTCTTTCATTCTTTTTTTTTTTTTTATTCATTTTTATATACCAACCACAGATCCCCCTCTGTAGGGGATTGTGTTGCTTCATTGTAAATAATTGTCCCACCTACTGGTTTAATAAAAAGCGCTGACTGGCCAAAGGCAGGCAGGAAGTGTGGGAGGGCTACCAGACTAAAAACTCTCAGAACAGGAAGCACAGAGCAGAATGCCAGAGAGAATCTGGAAGAAGCAGAGGACAACCATGCTGCTGTGAGAAAAGGTACCAAGCTCCATGGCTGAACAGGATGAGTCATGGGTTAGATGAAGGGTAGAGAGCTAGCAAATTATATGCCTGGGCCTTAGGCCAATCAGCTAAAAACTGTTGAAAGCATCTGTATGTCTCTGTGGGACTGTGGGACAGCAGGTCTGTGAGCCTGTGGGCCTAAACCTTAGGCAAGGCCCAAAAGTCAGGGCCAGAAACCTCCTACAACACCCCTCTCATCCCTCTTCCTGCTCTCCCTCATCCCCACCCTCGCCCCCTCCCCCCACATCCTCTGAGTAGGTAAGACCTCCAGAGAAGTCAGCAAAACCTGGTAAACTTAGTTGAGACAGGAGACAGGCCCAAGCCCCCACGCCCCAGCATCAACACTGTCTAAGGTGACATTCCATAAATAATGGGCTCCAAAAACCCAGCTCATACACCAGGGTGGAATTAGGTTTCTGGGTCAGACCTTCTGGCCTAGTCTCAGGTTTAGAGCCACAGACCTGCAGTCCCACAGTCCCACAGAGATACATAGATTCTTACATTAATTGTATGCTGATTGACCTGGGGCCCAGGCATATAACTTGCTATCTCTTTACCCTTAAACTAACCCATGACTCTTATCCTATTCAGCCATGTGGCCCAGTAACTTTTCTCAAAATAGCATAGTTGTCCTCAGCATCTTCTGGCTTCTCTCTGGCATTCTCCTCTGTTCTTCCTATTCCTAGAGTTTTCTTAGTCTGGTAGCCCTGCCCATACTTCCTGTCTGCCTTTGGCCAATTAGTGTTTTTTTTATTAAACTCATAGGTGGGACAATTATTTACAATGTAACATCATAAATCCACTATACCAGAGACAGATCCTGATTCCACTTCCAGGGGCCCCTTAAACAGACCAAGTGGAAAAACTTTTTCCCTATACAGAGGACTTAGTCTGGTCCCATGAGGCTCTGTAGCTGAAGGTCTAAAGTTCATGTGTTGCTACCAGCTTGCCTCAGTTTTTCCTGTAGCTTTCCCCATTGTGATTTTGACCCACTCTCTTGTTCAAATAATTCTCCTTTCCTCTCTTTGAATGGACTTCCAGAGCTGAGCCTGGTGCTTGGCTGTGAATCTCTATCTTCTTACATCAGTTGCTAGATGAAGGTCCTATAATAACAATTAGAGTGGTCATCAATTTGATTACTAAAATAGGCCACCCTCTCCACTACTGCTAGTAGTCTAAGCTGGGGTCCTCCTTATGTATTCTTGGGAAGTTCCCTAGCACAAGATTTCTCCCTAACTCTATAATGTCTTCCTCTAACAAAGTATCTCTTTCATTGCTCTCCCACTCTGTCCCTGTTCCATTCCTTAATGTTCTCATTTCAATCCACACCCCTCTACAGCCCCCCTTTGTGTCAAATTTACTCAGGATATCTATTTCTTTTGTCCAGGGCGATCAATGCATTCCACTTAGGGTCCTCCTTGTTAGCTAGCTTCTGTAGCATTGTGGCTTATAGTCTGGTTATTTTTGCTTTACATCTAGTATCTATTTGTGAGTTCATATCATGTCTGTCTTTCTGAGTCTGAGTTACTTCACTCAGGATAATATTTTCTAGCTCCCTCCATTTGTCTGCAAATTTCAAGAAGTCATTGTTTTCTGACTACTGAGTAATACTCCATTACCCATACGTACCACATGCTCAGCATTTACTTAGTTGCTTGTAGTTCCTTGTGAAGGGTTGAGGTCTATTGATTCCCCAATATATTTTGGCATGATTGTTGATAAAATATTTATTCACCTCATCTATGGATACAACTTCTAAAATTAGTGGGAAACCCAAACTCAAACCAAACTTTCTGATCTGTGGTTCTTACAATCTTCAAGCACTTCTTCCACTGTTCCCTGATTCTTAGGTTGTAGACGTATTATGATTAATTCATTAAGAATGAATTTTACAACTCTTCAATTTGATTAATTGTGGTGGTCTCTGTCTATAGAAAAGGGAAGCTTACTTGATGAAGAATGAGAACTATATTAGCAGAAGTTATGACAAATGTTTTGGTGGTAGTTGTAGATTACACTGATTTGATAAAGTGTTGGTTATAGGTTCTTGTCTTAACCACTGTTCTATTGATCAAGAGATACCATGACTAAGGCAACTCTTATAAGAGAAATAATTTAATTAGAGCTGGCTTCCACTTTCAGGGTTTAGTTCATTATTATCATGGTGACAAAGCATGGCAGCATACAGATTGACATGTTGAAGAGAAGCAGCTGAGTTTCTATATCCATATCCACAGAGAGCAGGAAGAAAGAAGCACTGAGCCTGTCTTGACCTTTTGTAACCTCAGAGCCCATGCTAAGTAACACATTTCCTCCAAATCCTTTCAAATAATGCCAGCCCATGGTGGGCAGGCTTTAAAATCTATAGTCTATGACAGTCTCAACATTATTCAAAAGTTCAAAGTCTTTTCTGAGAAACAAGACAATCTCTTAACTGTAACCTCTGTAAAATCAAAATCAAAAATTAGATCACATGCTTCCAAGAAACAATGAAGCATAATGTACATTACCATTTCAATAGGGAGAACAAAATGCATAACAGAAAAAATACTGGCCAAAACACAAACAAAAACCAGCAGGGCAAACTCCAGACTTTGTATTTCTGTATCTGATGCATTCTTTGGATCTCCAAATCCTTTTAACTTTCTTGTCTGAAACATACTTCTATTTCGGGCTGGTTCCACATCCAGTTTGCAGCTTATCCTGGCAGATATCCGACAACTCTAGCATATCCCATAACTCTAGCATCTCCAACATAATCCAGGCTTCTGTTTCATAGCATCACACAATGGCCTATCTGGACAACCATGCAGTGATACCCCTTATGCATTACTTATTAATATTTGATCCTGGTAAAGGGGATTTACAGAGACATTGAAGAGCTTTAATACATTCAATATGAATTTATAGTTTTGAAACTTATGACAAACATATTGAAGAAATTTCTGTAATTTTAATAGCTAAAATCTCACAAAGATAGCTTCAAGGTCTTGGATGATTCTGTCTCATTTCAAGTTTACATAATGCCACCTACCATCTGCAAAATGCTCCCATGACAGGCCTTTCAAGTTCTAAAAACATTTCATGATTGTTTTATATGTGTGTGTGTATATGTGTGTGTGTGTACAACTGCTTACCCAGCATGTATGTACACCATGAGCATGCAGTGTTCATTGAGACCAGAAGATGGCATCAGAACCCCTGTAATATATATTCCTAGCTTTTTATGCAATTAGTCTAATAATAGATATAAGAATATATGTTATGTAACTGGAAGTGTGAAATTGGAAGTTGATTCAATAGTTAGAAGCTAATGTATGTTATTAAAATATAGATTTAAAATTAAAGATGATAATACCAATAATGTAGAAGATACATTTAAAATATCTGTTTTCCAGTAGGTTAGAAATAAGAAAATAATCTCATCATTTGATAACATTGTTATTACATAGTAATAAGACATTGCTATGTGTTAAAAGCTCATATCAGAACAATGTGTCAAAATGAAGACATAGAAATCATCTCATATTGAAAAGTAAAATGGAAGTCTTTATTCATAGATGATATAATCATCTTAGGAAATTCTAGGAAATCCACATAAAAGTTGCTAGAATCAATTTAGCAAAATTGGAGTAGGAGTCAGTATATTTAAAGGTCTCTATCTTGTTGTATTTATCAATAGCTCATTTTTAAGGATCAATTATAAACTGAATACTTTTTTAAAAAAATCCCTTATGTATTTGTGAATGTTTATGCTGATTCTAGTCTGAGATCATTTTAAATAACTAGTTATAAAAGTATGTATAGATCTCATTTTCGTCTTTTGACCAGTAGTCTTATTTTAATTACATAAAGCATCGAGTGGAGTGTATATATGTTTTACTTTTATAGAAAATACAAAATTATTTTCCAAATCTTCACACAAATACTGAAATACTCCCCAGCAGTGAATGGCACGTCTACTTCTTCCACATGATTAACAACATTAGATACAACCAATTCTAACGCTATGTATTCTAAAATACAGTAGTGGATAGCTCTGCTTTAATTTGGCATTTCCCAACATGATGATGCTCTTTGCAGCCTTCTCATAGACTTATTTGCCATGTACTTAACTTCTTTGGCAGATTTTAAATGTGTCCTCAATTAGACTTATATTTATAGATTATTAAAAATTTGTTAAGACATACTGTTCTAAAACAAAGGACAGAGTTATCTAGACTATAAAACTCTATTATAATAAGGAGTTTCTGGCCTAGACTTTCCAGCCTAGCCCTGAGGTTTGGACCTGCTCTTTGCTCCACTGTGCTTTAGTTTCAAATAATCAACAAGGGCTTTCAATAATTTTGCACTGATTGACCTACAGCTCTGGTATATTACTAGCTAGCTCTTGCATCTTAATTCAACCCATTTCCATTCATCTGTCTTACCATGTGGTCCGTGGCTTACCTGTGTTACTTTTACATGTTGATTCTTGGGTGGCTGGATGGTGTTTCTTTTGACTCCACCCTCCTTCCTTTATCTATGCTCTGATTTCCCCACCTACTTCTAAGATGCCTGCCATAGGTCCAAAGAGTCCATTTATTAATGAATGATATTCACAGCATTAAGAAAGATATCCCACATCACTCTGCTGTGGGATTATGTTCTGGTACATTGCAAATATTTGTTCCTCCTACTAGTTTAAGAAAATGCTGATTGGACAGAAGATAGACAGGAAGTATGGGTGGGACTAAGAAAACTCTGGGAAGAGGAAGAGTCAGAAAAAGATGCCAGCAGACACAGAGGAAAGGGGACCAGAATGCCGCTCTGAGAAAAGGTGCTGTATCACTTGACTAATCATGAGTTAGCTTAAGAGTTAGGAAGTTACATGACTGAGCCATATGCTGGTCGGTATGTAATTAATATAAGTTTCTGTGCCATTATTTTGGGGTAAGTCATAGCTAGGCTGCAATTGAGTCAGAATTATGGAGCTATTCTGGGCCAGAAACTGCATATTTCAACTCTGCAAGAAGAAAAAAAAATAGGATAGGCAATTTTTCAAATAAATTATGTCATTACAATGAAAATGAAAGCAATAACATTACAGGCAAGCTGATCATCATGTGTGAACTCCCAAAATCAAGAAAAGTCTTGAGCTGGAGAAATGACTCAGGAGTTAAGGCACACACCACTCTTGCAGATGACTATAATTTAGTTCTCAGTACCCACATGGCAGTTCACAATCATTGTGACTCCAGTTACAGGAGTTCTAACATATGACATATTCTGGCCTGTATGAGCACTGCAAGTACACGGTGTACAAACTTGCTGGGAAAACATTCCTAAATGCACAAAAAATATTTTGTAAAGAAAAATCTCAAAGTTTTTCTAGAACTTGAAAGGTCTGCCATTGGAACACTCTACAGATGGTAGGTCACATGATAAGTGGTTGAGCTGAGACAGAATCATTCAGGACCTTGAATGATTAATGAGTTTGATAGCTATTCAAAATTATAAAACTTCCTTCAATATGTTTGCCGTTAATTTCAAAACTATAAATTCAAATTGAATGGTTAAAGCTATGTGATGTCTCTGTAAAGTCTCTTTACCTGTAATCAGATATTGATAAAGAATTGACTGTTTCTCTTTCCTCACTCTAGAGTCTTGTCTCTGTCATGGAACATTGCAAGTAATGTGACAGATTATTCTGTAACTACTGTTTTAAGAATATTACTTTGAATACACAAAAAGAAAAGGAACCTTATCCTACTCTTCATTTAATCATTCCCATAAATTGCTTCATCTATTGTTGTAAGTGAAGACTTACTTTTATATATATCTGCAGTGTTTACTTTTCCATTAAAACAGTATTTTCCAACTACTTCTTGCAAGTCATTATATTGCTTTCTAAGTTAATTGTCTTTAGTATACTGCCATTAGTATATCATTAATGTACTGCCATTACCAAATACATCAGGGTACTGAAAATTAGTTGATATGTCATATATACTATACAAATAATATGGTCCATAGTAAATATATATCATAACAACATACAGTATAGTATATAACATACCATATGGTAAATATACTATATTATAATATATAAAAATATCTATAAATAACATATAGATTTAGAATAAAAATTTATAAAGCAAGCCACCTGAGTTCTATTTTTTCTTTGATTCATCCCTCTAGTCAACCAATGCCCTGAATTTGACCTCTGTGTGCATAGTAGTACTACTAGTAGCAGTAGAGCACTCATCATACCATCAGGTGATCTGCTAAACTATATTCCATCTCTTGAAGCCAATCTTGATTATAAGGCATGCTCCCACAACCCACACTTTTCCTTTTATTCACCCATAAACAATACATAGAACTATATTACAAGATCTTTAATTGTACATAAACTAAGTCATTCTGTTTGTGGCATCTATAAAAATGTGCTGCTCAGGCCTCTTGCATTAATAGCTATAATGTGACTGATATAGTTGGTACCCTATAGTTGGTAGTGGGATTCAGGTGTTATTGAGGGAGGCCTAGAGGCATAGCTTTGAGGTCTCAAGACCCTGAATGAGACATGACTAACCCCCCATTAAAAATCCCATTACATGCTGACTTTCCATCCTGTTAGTTCCTACATTCTCAGGGAGAGATCTGGCACCATCAAGGTGTGAAACAGTCCCACTCTCCAAAAATTGTTTTAAAATTCAATTTGTATCTATAAATATTTATATAACCCCATAATAAATATGAATTTTTTATATAACCAATTATAAATAAATAATTATATAATAGTACACTATACCACACTTCCTACAAGCTGCTGCTGCTGTAAAGTGACTGGGAAGAAGTGATACTAATGCTCTCCATTCTGCATGACACAGGACTTCTGGTGTGTGTGACTTTGGTTATTGACTTCTGGCAGGCTCTAGACTGGCACTGTGGTCTAGATGCACACATATCCCTTCCTCTTCAAAGACCCCAATGCCCTCTACATTAATGTTCTGTACCCCTAACTTGATCTTAATGTCTTAATTTTACAGTACACAAACTTCAATAGGGTTATTTTCAAATTTACTTTTTTACTTAGCTTCTACATTTTATGACTATTGGATATGGATACATTTATGTCTAGTTCATTAATTTTAATCATTGTGAGGATTCTGTTACATGAGTATCCTAGAATTGATTAACCCTTTTTATTTTAATAAGTATTTATGTTATCTCTTTTTTTCATCATTACAATTGATGCTTCAATAAACATTTTAATACATAGGTCATAGTTTATACATTTCTTTACCAGCTTTTGTCAATTATATCAAGTTTTATGTCTCCAGTAAGCCTTCAGGGACATCAGTGGTTCCACTCACAACCCTTGAAATTACTAATATTTTTCACTTTGTTAGTCTTGATGGCATTAAATTATAGAAGCTTTTGTCAACTATATCAAGTTTTACATTTCTAGACAGCCTCCAGGAATATTCATGGTTCCACTCACTTACAACTCTTGAAGTCATAGGTGATTTTCATTTAATCAATGACATTGCCTCATACTGTCTGAATGCAGGCTTCCTAGCATAGTCCATATATCTGTGTGTTAGTATCTCATTGTTCAAATTAGTAAAATATTATAATAATTCTTGCTTTCTGAACATCTTGATATAAGGTAAATTTTATATATTAATTTCTCACAAAATTTCTCCAAATATTCTTGATCCTTTCTTCTATATCAACTTTAGAATCAACTTGTAAAGGTCCGTGGAAAATCCCCTGGGGACTTCGAATGAAAATGACATAAATTAGTGGATTATATTTCAGAAACTGAGGCTCTTTGTGATTTGAGAGTTTAAAGTCACAATTACTATAAAGACTTCCTTTATTTGAATCTTTTAACTTAGATTTCTAAGTTTTTCCACACTATATGTTTAATTTGGTATTTCTGTAATTTTATTTGTGTGACAATGTATTGTAAAATAGGAGTGTGTTGCATGCATATGTATGAAAGGAGTTGCTTGTGCCTGAATGTGTATGTAGAGACAATAGAGCATGTCAGGTTTCCTTAGCCATCATTCTCTGTCTGCTGTATTCCCTTGAGACATCTCCTACTGAATGAACTAAGAGCTAAGCTGGAAGCCAGAAAGCCCCAGCCATCCTCCATCTCCATTCCACCTCTCATCCCCATGAACTTAACTTTTCATTTGAATACTATAGCCTTGAAGTTCGGCCCTCATATTTGAATATCAAATGCTGCTACCCACTAAGATATCTCTTTATCACTAAAAATGCTATATTTAAATTATTCTCATTGGCGGATATAGTTTTTTATATAATATTTACTAACATCTATAGAGTTTTATGAATTTTTACATTACAGACAATATTAAAATCTGAAAGAAATGAGAGTTTTGGTTTCCCTCTTCAGTTTTTATACTTCTTTCCTTTTTATTTTCCTCTATGTGTTTTTTATACAAGAATGAGTCTCCATATAAAAATATAACAATTAAAATAAAGGTTTCTTCAGTTTGTTCTATTCTTGAGTAAAAATATATCTAACATATTTATATCAAGCAATATTTTTGTTCTCAGTTTGTTTATATACCTTTCCCTATTTAAGAAATCACTGTTGCAAGATTGCTAAGAGTGTGGGTGCATTGTTTGGCCTCTTTTATAGCTTCTGATCTATTTTTCATCTTCCATCTATTAATGTTCTATATCTCTGTTGCTATGATAAAAACAGCCTGATGAAAGAAACACAGAGAGATAAGAGTTTGTAATTCAGAGTTTATTGTTGGGGATGAATCTGTAGTCTGATGTTGCTCTGTTCCACCAGAGACTCTCAAATACCCAACAGCTCTTTCCCAAGTAATTGACTCAGATGCTCAATATTATAGTAACTGCTGGGCCAGTGGCTCAGGCTTACACTTAGATTAACCCACGATTCTTACCTATGTTTAGCCATGTTGCTTGGTACCTTTTCTTCACTGCAGCATGCTCACCTCTTCTACATCTGACTGGTGTCTGCTACTCTCCCTTTTCCCAGATTTTCCTAGTCTGGTTTCCCCACTTCTACTTCCTGTCTGCTACTGACCAATCAGCCTCTTATTAAACCAGTACAAGTGAAAAATCTTTACAATGTACAAGAGTGTTAACCTACATTTCCCCCTCTTTTGGTTTTAAAACAAACTCTAAACAAAGACAAACGTCCATAACCCATTTTTTTTGGTATGTGGGTGTAGTACTTCTCTAGACTACTTTCTGCCGATTAGGGCACTGGTAATCTTCTTGCGACCCAAAGAATATTTAGAATTATGGTCAAATTCTGACAGGAGTAGTTTGTGAGGCTGGAAAATCTTAGCCCTGAAGCTGTTTTGGATGCAGAACTCAGAAGAAATTGCAACAAAGGTGCTCTGAAATGTTGAATCATCTGGGCCATCTGTTCCCATCAATGATTATTCAGGGGGTCTCTCACAATCAAACCTTATTTTCTTAACCTGGAATGAATCCACAGCCTCTTATTTTCTGTGGAAACAACAACAACAAAAAACAAAAAACAAAAAAAAACCCTTCCTCTTCAAAGTAATATATGAATTGGCTTAAATTTTAAAGTCAAGATTTTTACAGAATATATAGGTGGGATTAATCAGGCAACATTTATAATCAAATGTCTGCTAGAAACTGTTTCTCCTTCTTTGTCAGTCAAGCAATTCAGAAACAACACAAAATAACATATAGTATCCAGACTCTTCATGTATTTTCTATCTTCACCTTGCTTATTTTTGTTACTCTATTTCTTTTCTAAGGACTTTATCCTTTTTCTTTTTTCTCCCAAGCCAACATGTATTTTTAAACACACTATAAGCCATTTAGAGATTTTTATTTTCCATCTGAATCTGTCTTTAGTGTATATCTCTATTTTTTCTGATGACACCTTTAGTCTGCTAAATGGCACTAGGATTAAAGCTTTGCAGCTAGGCTTAAGCTCTCAGTTATGGAAGCTGAATCCACCCAACTCCTTGGTTTGTGAGATATTAGCTTCATGGTAGAGGAGCCATGTTTATCACTCCAACTTTGAGAAATTTAGGGTCCACAATTGCCACCAAATAGAGCCCCACTGCCCACTGGTCATGAACTGCATGAGCTCCATATGAAGGACTTAAGATTTTTGTTCATACAAAAAAAGGAAACAGAGTCAAGGGTGGTTTCTTGGGAGCAGCGTTTTCTTTGGTGCGTTCTGTTTGTTGGTGACAAGAAGAGGTGCAGCTCCCCTTTTAAGAGAGGCTTCCAGATTCAGAGTAAGCTAAAAAAAAAAAAAAAAACCTGTGAGGATCTTTTAAGAGGCCCCACTACTAACCACTTAAATGCAGCTTCTATAAGGCTTCAGGAACCCGCCATGTTGCAGTTCAAGCCTTCATGCCACTCTACCACAACCCACATGACTAGGAAGCTGTTTGGGGTATTGTTTCTTATTCTAGAACCCTTTAAAGCTTCCTCGAGCTTTATGTGAATGTACATTCACCATGTTGGAGTGCCAAATTGTAGTCTGACATTTTTCTATCTCATCTAGCCAGTCCCACAGTCACTTAAGAAATAATTAACACAGAGGCTTAATTAATATCATAATAACTGCAGGCCTACTGGCTAGTAGCTTAGGCTTATTTCTATCTAGCTATTAAACTTAAATTAACACATAATTCTTACCTATGTTTAGCCATGTGGCTTGGTACCTTTGTTCAATGTAGCATTTTCCTTTCTTCCTTTCTGGCTGCATCTGCTTCTCTGCCTTTTCCCAGAATTCTCCTAGTCTGATCACCTCACCTCTACCTTCTGCCTAGTAGATGGCCAATCAGCATTTTATTACTAATACAAATAACAAATCTTTATAGTGCACAAGACCATACATATATCCCATATATGTCAGTGCCAGAATTCAAATTATTAGTCACATTATATCTATAGTCAAAGCAAAGAGATGCATTAACTGTATTTTCTTCCTAGCTAGCTTCTTTCATTAAGGAATAATGCCACCCAAAATGACTGAGCCAATTAACAATTAAGACAATTTCTCACAGATATGTCTTCAAACAACCTGATCTAAATTCCTCTAGACTTCTTGCAAACCAGGTAATTTTAAGTTGTAAAAAGCTGATATATGACACTAAACAAAACAATCCAGCTCTTGTCAGCTTTGCATACAAACACATCCTTTATGCTATGACATTTCATGCCTTATCCCCAAAATCTGATAGTAATATCATAATGTAAGAAATAAATCTTCAAAAGTCCTAAAGTCGTCAAAAATTTGAATAATTTGCAATCCAAAGTCTCTTAATATGTGACACAATAAAATAGAAAACAAGTTAAATATTTCTCATTCCCAAAATGGAAAAAAAAATGAGCATAAAAACAAACAGCAAAGAAACCTACAAAAAAACAACAATTTAAATTGAAATCTTATTGCTCCAATATTTGGCATTTCAGAATCACTTGTTGTCTATTCTTTAATGATACAAAGAGATTGAGTCTTAAAAATGGACATAGTACAGGTAAAAACCTCAAAATAATATATATTTGGAATTCTAAAATATTATGGCAGCATCTTTACTGATGGACTCTACACACTTTGAGGACTCTAATCCTATTTCACCATACTCAGACACGCTTGACATTTCTTTAAACTTTCAATTCTTTATGCCTTCAAAACTATTTCTAGGTTGTGTTGGGAAAACATTTAAAACTAACCAATCTGACTAATTAATTACATTTATAAATTCCATAATGTAATTTAAATATGAACCCAGAGAGTTCACAAGATGTTTTCTTAAATATTCTTGAACAAGATTGATGTTTCTTAAAACTTATTTAATCTTTGTTTACTAAGAGATTTGTGTTTTATTTTTAATTTTAATGTTTAGGTATTTTGGATATACTTGATTTATTAAATGAAATAAAAAGTGTTTTCTTAATTTATGTTCTATAAAATAATTTGCACAATCTCAAAATTTACTGGGGTTTTTTTGAAACTTTAATAAGACCTCATCTGAAAAATCCTCAAATGTTTTTATTTTGGTTTAACTATTCATTTTATTTTTTTAATGCCCTAAATACATTTTTACTTCTTGAATATTGGAAAGATAATACTATCCAGGAAATAGCTAATTTCCCCATAGTCAAACTGGCTCTTCTAGAATTCTTAATAAATATTATTTCGAGATGCTTTTGTTTTTGTTTGTAGTATACAATAATTTTAAGATTTTAATATTTTAGATTAACCTCCTCTTTTTATTCTTCATCAATTTTTCCATTTTGTCTCTTTTATTCCCTTAAAACACTTAATTTCAGCCTTGAATTTTTTTTTATTATTTTTGTTTCATGTTTCATTAGTGTTGCTACTACATTAACTATCCCCTTTCAGAGTTCGAGGATTACCTTTTATTTTTCTAAAAATTAAACTTTTTCTCACTAATAAACTTTACACATGAATTTTGTCTTTTAATTTTCCAATATAATCATTAAAAACTCACCAAATTGATATAATTGTCTGATGCATAACATTTATATTCATAATAAAATGTATGTGTCTGATATTGATTATTTTTATTCCATAATTCAGTAGTTATAATAATTGATATTTAATTTTAAATTTTAATTTTAAATCCATGCTTGAAATATATACTTAAAATATAAATTTAAAAGATAACCATATATGTTTATTCTTTTCTTTTTATTTTATACTCTGTGGTTTTTATTTTGATCTTTTTATTTTAAATCTCTTATAAAAGATTGCAATAATGGGCAGTGATAACTCACACCTGTAATCCCAGCACTTGAGAGGCAGGGGCAAGTGGATTTCTGTGAGTTCAAGGCCAGCCTGGTCTACAGATTTACTTCTAGGACATCCAGGCCTACACAAAGTAATCCTGTCTTGAAAAACAAAAAACAAACAAAAAAACCTTTTCAAATAAATGAAAAACAACACACACCAAAGTGGTCGGATTTATTGTTTTGTTTTACTATTCATTAATTTCTAAATATTATCAATTTTAAAAGTATTTTCTTTCTGCCTTTTTGCTGAAAAGTACTCAGATTTATGGAAACACCTCCATTTCATTCTTTCTTCTCAAGTTCAGAGATCATCACGTAGGAAGGGTGGAAAGGCCATAAGAGCCAGAGATAGTGATTGACTACAGTGAAATTTTATTTTCCAACGTAACAGGGGAGATGCAAACATGCTTTATAGCACCTGTGAAAGAATTCACAAAATCTGCTAAAGGTCAAGCCAGACAAAATTTTAGCACATCTAGTGGGGGAGGTCACAAACTCCCATTCCTAGCTGAGGAGCTATTTGTAACTGATATCTGTTAGGGCAAAGATTGTAAGTTTTCTTTGAAGTTGTACATACTCCAGATGGTCCCACATCCATGCATCTTTTGGCAACACAAAATTGAATCAGCATTTCTTTTGCTGTGTTAATCGCATGATATTGCATAGGGGGATAGTGTTGTTTCATTGTAAATAATTGTCCCACCCACTGGTTTAATATAAAGCGCTGATTGGCCAAAGGCAGACAGGAAGTGTGGGTGGGGCTACCAGACTAGGAAATCTCTGGGAACTGGAAGAACAGGGCAGAATGCCAGAGAGAAGCCAAAAGAAACAGAGGACAACTATGCTGCTCTGAGAAAAGGTACTGAGCGTGGCTGACAAGGATAAGAGTCATGGGCTAGTTTAAGGGTAAAGAGTTAGCAAATTATATGCCTGGGCCTTAGGCCGATCAGCCTAAAACTATCTGTGTGTCTCTGCGGACATTTGGGTCTGCGGGCCTAAACCTTGAGGTTAGACCCAAAAGTCTGAGCCAGAAACCTCCTACTACAATATTGAGAAGAAAAGTTCTGGTGGGCAGAGGAGGAATTAGAGGGAGGGAAGAGGACGCAGAATTTACCAAAACATATTTACATGTGTGAAATTCTCTAACAGGTTTTTAATTAAATAATGAATAAATAAATAAGATATCTGCCTCTTTTAGTGCACTAATCTCTAGAACTCTGTTATACATGCTCTTCATACAAATTGACATGTCATAGATGCCCATTTTAATTCAAGGTAACAAGCACATTAGTAAGTGAAATTTCATGCCACTTATGATGATTTTCTTTATATTTTAATCTTTTTCTTATGTCTTATTCTATGTGATTTGTTTTATAAAATCATTTTCCCTTCTTTTAAACTTTGATACTTTTTTGTTTTTATGTAACTTCTGGGTATACCCTATCTGGTGCTGTGCCTGGGAGGATGCTGCTGTGCAATGAATGCTGTACTTTACACATGCAAGATGAACAACTTCCAGAACCTGCTTTGCCTATAGTTGACAGCAATATGCTTTGCACTTAAACATTTGCTAAGAGGGTAGATTACATGCCAAGTATTCTTAGCACATGCACATAGGAAAAAGAAGTCTTAGGAAAACTTTTGCACTGATGAGTTTATTTATTACTATGTCTGCAGTGGGAATCCTATTGACACACACATATATTCAAAGTCATCAAACTAAGTGCACTAAATATGTACAGTTCTTATTTTATCAGGTGTAGCAATTATACCCCCCAAAATTGATATTTGTTCTAAAATGAAGATGTCATTTTAATTTTTAAATAACACTAATTTTAGAAATGTTGAACTCTATACATAGAATAACACTATACACATAATCTTTCTATAGATTCTGGTAGCTCAAGGCAGTATTTTCTTTCTTGAAGATTATTCTTTTAGATGTATGAACTACATCCTATCTGGAACTGTTTTTATTTATAATCATATTTCCTTTTTCCAAGTATACCAAAAACTTATAGAATGACTCCTATGCGTCAGAATATAATGTACTATCTCCATTAGATCTACATCAAGAGAGCAAGTTTACCCAGGTTCAAGCAACTGTTAGGGCTAGAGCTGGGATTTGAAGCCACATCTGTCTCCTTTTAATGCCAACTTACTCCTAGGTATTCCTGCTTTACTGTTTCTGAGGGAAAAAAATGTGCACAGAGTGACTCCTGATATGAACTTGTCTCAATGTGTATAACATAACTAAAAGTGTGTACAGGCAGAAAGTAGAAAAGAACAATCATAAAAATTAATAATTAGTACGATATTATTATTTAAACTTTATACAGAGCCCAAAGTTTGGGTAGAGCATTTGGAAATGTATACATGCTATATTTTTCCATTTTCCTAGATTTAAACAAGGTTAAGAGAGAGAAACTAAGACTGTTGAAAGCCAACATAGAGCTTGAATGAACACCCACATAGAAGATTCTAGAAACTGAGCAGCTGTTCTCACAGCTTGTTTGTGTGCTTCACCAGTATTATCGCACTTGTAAATTTCCAGGTGAATTTGACCTCTCATTAGACCAGTTGTTTTGTGTGCAACATGTTGACCCACATATGTTCTATTATATTTCATTTCATTTACCTTTGGTTGTGAAATTAAATAAGCCCATACTTCAATACCTGCACATAGGAGGCAGTAAGGTGTGAGATGTCTTTAAAACTTCTAGTTTATTGTTTTACTTAAATTAGGTACAGCATCCATTCTCGACCATAAATTTTATTTCTCCCTATCAAATTTATCTACTTGCTCCATCCTAAGAAGACTCTTCCTTAAGCTGTGCAATGCCTGTATTTTCATTAACAAAGCTTGGGAATATCAGCACTAACTCTTTCCTGGATGTTTGAGATTTTCCTAAATATGTGCTTCTGATAACACCACCACAACCAGTCAACAACTTTTTAAAAAGATGTACATATTAAGCTTTCCTTACCACCCCTTATAATTAAATGCTGGAAGATGGCTCAGTGGACTCACAAAACATGCTTTAAAATGACAGGGAATTCAAGATTCAGCTGTCACTCTGCTCAGAAAAAAAAAAATCTTCAAAAGAGAAAATTATACACATAAAAGAAGACAACAAAATAGGGCAGAAGAAAACTTGAGTCAGTTGGATGGCTTCCCACATTCACGAGAGAAATCATTTCCGAAACTATAAGAGACATTACAGATAAGTGTAGTGTGATGAGAAGTCTTGAACCCAAAGAATCTATATTTCAATTTATTAACACTAGTTGAAATGATCAAGCTTAAACTGAAAGCTAGATTTTCTAGTTCTGATGATCATGAACTAAAAAAGGTAAAAGTCTGGCAGAGGCCAATGTCCAGTTTCAATGGCAGCAATAGCTTTTTTCATGCTCGTCTGTTCTTCTCATTACTAATCAAATTTTGTATAATAAATAAGTATAGCAGGTTGAGTGTATTAAATGAAACAAATTGGGTAGAATATCTTGAAATTTATGGTGGTCACATAAAGCATAAATAGAGTTCCAGGATCATAGTATTTTTAGTACTATTTGGCAATAAAAATTGTGGACAAAAAAAAAAAAACACACACACACACACAGAACAAGGCTTTACAGATCAACATTACTATTTCCATGATCTCTCTATAAGCTTTTGCTTATTTAAGGCATCCATGTTATTGTGAAACATAATTTAAAATAAACTTATTTAAGGCATCCATGTTATTGTGAAACATAATTTAAAATAAACTCTTCTTTCATTCAGAAATCCTTTCCACAAAATAAGGCAAAGACAATAGTTTGGTATTTAATAAGCTTAAGCAAGAATACAATTTCATCACAGGCCACACCTCAAGACAAATAGAAAACAGAAAGAAACCAACCTTTTATACAGTTGCGTAGATACAATCCGATTAACACTTGCACTCAAGATAATGCCTAGCCCTCATGTAGGAGGACTTGCGACATCATTTCTCACATCCTCAATTCATGCAGAAAAGAGGTGGCCATCTGCACTAGCAATTGGCTTTATGCTAAGGAAATATAAACTTCTGATGGGTTTATAACAGGTAGTTTGGGAACTTAAAGTAAAGCACATGCTCAAGTTAAGTTCCTATTTTTTTCCATGGAAACTGGGATGTAAGAGTGCTATTTTCCTTAATTACATTTCAAAGATTATAGGTCCAGAGTCTTTGAGAAAGATATTCCTGGACTGTAAAGCTGACAAGAAGCTTAAGATTGTGTGTGTGTGTGTGTGTGTGTGTATGTGTGTGTGTGTGTGTGTGTGTGTGTGTATGTGTGTGTGTGTGTGTGTGTGTGTGTAATTTACATATATTTCAAAGAAATGGAAAAAGAACTTACCATTACAAATTTTCTGAAGTAATTACTCTAAGGAAAGTCTGGTGGGACATGAGTCCCTCCCTCTCATTTCAAGAGGGAGAATTTTAAATTTGCGTTTGTTCTCATAAAGGTATGAACCCAGTACTGATGCTTGAACAACTCAAAGGGAACCCAGATAAGCTCTCAATGTAGCAGAATTTCAATTTCATCACACTAAGGTTCTTAGTGCCCATTTGTAGTCCTGGGAATCTCAGTTCCTCTCACACCAAAATACAGTATATCAATCCAAAATTCAGTTACAATCTAGAAAATTTGCACAGATGCAACTCTTGCACACTAGGAATGTTTTGGCCAATTTGTTATGAAATAGCAATGGCTGCTACAAAAGAGCCCAAAGCTGCATCTGAATCAAAAAAGTTTGTATTTTATGAGCATGGTGACAAATCTCATACCAATCTGTGTTTAGTTAACAATCCTGATACAGAATAATTCTGAACACATTTTTCATCAAAAATGCATATTATGCTTATTAAAATAGAAATAAGAAGCTTGAGATAATTTTTATCTTCATGAGTGCATGAATGTCAGAAAGGTATTTGTAACTGATTATATTCTTATACTGAAATATAAGACACAGAAAGCCCTGAGTAGGTAGGGTGAATTCAGCATAGGACGACACTGAAGAGAACAAAGCTTGCATTTGAGTCTACACCTGACCATAGATTAATTAGTTCTTTTTCATTTTCACAACTCAAAACATATCTGTGTGTGTTTCTGAGGGATAGGTCTCTACCTCAAGGGGAAATAAAAATAATAACCTTACTTGTTTGATGGGTTAATGAAAAGACAAAATAAATCCATAAATGCAGAAGAGTTTTGAGAAAAACATAAGTATAGTGCAATGTAAGTCTTCCACATGATTCTACAATGATCTTTCATGAACAATGATAAACTATAGGATTTGAGATATTAGACCAACTTATAACAGAAGAAATTACTAGGCATGTACAGTGTCTGAGTAAAACGCATCACATTTATTAATGAGAGTAAATGTTGAGTGAGCATCATACACAGATGACTTTGAATGAACTTTGAAAGATGCTTTGCCTCCAGGTAGAAAAATAAATAGAAGGAAATTAAGTCTCCACCCCGTGAATCTTGGATGATTTGGAGGAGAGAAAAGGAAGAAAGATTATATTATTATATTCAAATATCAAAATTAAAATAATAACTTTAAGTCCATATTTTATTTCATTCTTTCCATATGCCTTTAAAGCAATAATTTTGTCCCACATAGTTCAGCATTTCACTTTTGAACAAATTAATTTACTATAGAATGAAAAAGCATGATCTCAAAGAGAAGAGGAAGGGAAAATTGTAGATTGTTACAACTGACACAAAGAATAGCCTTGCCTCTCATTTAATTTAACTTCTAAATTAAACTTCCAGCCAGACACTTAAATATTTAGATCAGCAATTATCATGTCTTTGCATTCTACTATCAGATGTCATATTTTCCTAACTGTCCTCCTTTACTAAGCTTTAAGATAGAATCAAAATGTAATTGGCCTGATGTCTCGTCTTTTCATGTTCTTCTTCATCAGCCTATTATTTGCTGAGCCTACCCTGTCTTAAATTAATGCTCAGCCATCTGAAATAATACAGGATGTGAGGTCATTGGACAGGGTAGTGTGGTGGAAAGACTGGACAGGTGGTTGAGGAAGCACCATGGTAACAAAGAAGTAGAAATCAATTTGGAAAATTGAGCAACATCTGAGCATGCTACATAACCTCAGGTTTCATGCACAAGTTCTCTGGGGCTATTTGCTTTATTCTATTAGCTTTCTCATTTTTGTCTAACACTGCCAACTTTCTTCACAAGCACCTTACAGTTCCATTAGCACTTTCATCTGAACATGAGCTGAAAGAAGCTCAGAAAATAGTTTTTTCAAGACTGCCCAGCCACTGGGGCTTAAGCCAGCATTTGAACCGCAGAGGAGCAGACCATTTCACTATAGCATACCTGACCCCCACAATGTTAACTTTAAATAGTTGGAGATGCATTAACATCATGACTGGTTTCAGAAAAGATAGCATTTCTTAAGGCCATCTACTAAACCATCAAGATTGAAAATCTCACCTACCTTGATCAGTCTGGATTGTCTCAAGACACCTTTGCTAGGTCTTTTGTTTGGGATACGGATGTAAGTACAAACATATAAATTTGATACAGTTGTATGTATAGATATATACAGGTATAAATGTAGATTTAAATGCAGGTGTTAGACATAAGTATGAATGTAGGTATGTGGATAAGAATATAGAGAGATTAGATAGATGAGGACTATTCAGTGTATGAAAGATTATCAGACTTTAGCTCTAGATTTTTTTCTGTTTTAAGAGAATTTAATGATACTTTGTTCTTTTTCTAAAAAAAAGAAAAAAAATCTGCTAATGTGACATGATACCCAGTTGTTTGGAATGAGGCAATGTTGAGGAACAAACAGCCCTTTTTACATAGAACAGAGTGTGTGTCCTCATTTCTGTCCCTCTAAACCTGAACTACTAATGTCCTGAATACATTATTATTTTTTTTAACCTGACTGATTTCAAGCAATGAATGTATCAAAATCCTGTGATTAGAACTGTTTTACACAGTCGGGTGCTGAGGACTTCACAGCCTCCATCTCTGCCCTGCTCTGATTCTGCACATCACAATGTCTTGAAATAGTTGTAATGCTTAGCTGTCACTGGGACCTTTGAAACCAACATATTTCCTTTGTAAAAATGAAGGTCAAAGGCAGCTGAAACAGACAAGGCTGTAGCCGTGTGTGGCCTCAAATTGTGGATATTATTTGGTCCTGCTTCTGCCGCTTTGTTTCTCAGGAGGAGGGAGAGGTTTCAGAGCAGAGACAAAGCAACATTGACTTGGAATCTTCTCCCCACCAAGTAAGTTCTCTCCTATAGCTCACACGTTAATGTGTATATAACAAATCACAAATTCCCAAGCTCTTTCGTTTATACGGAGTGGGACACAGAATTAATCACAGAGTTGTTTAGGTGGTAAGAAGAAAAAGTAATGTGACTCAGGCCGGGGTTAGAAAGAAAAACCTAAACCAAAGTAGTCTATAATAATGTTTTTTGTTGATAAATCACTCCTCTCTCCAAGACTAGCTATGAGAGGAACTCCCACCCCACAACACACCACCAAAGACATTGCTCTTCTGATGAACCATATCAGGTTGTATGGAAACAAAAAGCAATTGAGACCAATTGCTAAGAATTATATATTCTTAAAATTCAAGCGTTCCTACTTTTTAAGTCTATTTGAATTGTTGGTGTAGAGGTTCATATATGTCTATAGTACACTCTGGCGACTCACCACTCTCGTCTTTCATGCCCACTCCATTTGCCGTCAACTTCCTCTTCTTCCTGGACATCCCCTTTGTACATTCAGGACTTTTTAACTTGCCTACTGACCCACTAAGTTTAATCAGGGCCATCTATGTGACCACAGATCTGAAAGAATCCAGTGAAGCACTCCTTAGTGGGGACATACTGAAGATGATGAGGGTCCATCCACCAGAATCCCCCAGTCGCTCATAGTTCAGCAGAGAGATGTAGGGCCCAGTGAGTTCCTCCCTGATCCGCGATTGACTGAAAACAGGCCCAATAGTGTGCAGTCCTAGTGCGGACAACCTTAGCTACTGTAGAACAATGATTTCCATGGCTGCCTCCTGCCCAGAAGGTGGCATTTGCAGCCTTTCTCTCTGTCTTCTGCTTCTAACGTTCTGTATGTCCTGTCTTCTGCAACTTTTCATAACTACACCGAGTCTGAGAAACTCTTTGATGGTTCATTTTCATTAGCAACTATTAGATTAAGAAATACTTATGGGATTAGTGAAGCAACTTCTGGATGTATCTGTGGAAGGCTTTTATTGAGACACTTAGATCATGAAGGCTGTCAGTGGATTAACCCTCTGACAGCTTCATCATATGAAGACATTAAGAAGTGGTGACGTTAAGGGGTAGAGCTTAACTGAAGGAAGTGGGATGTTGTGTGTGCCCTTAGTGCTGTATCTTCCCAATGAATGCCTTCTTCTGCCTTTCTTTCCTTAGCACCCACTGCCTCTTATATAAGGTGGCCTAGTTCACTAGGCTTCCCCTTGCTTGATGGACTGAAACCTCTGAAAATGTGAACAAAATAAAACTTTTCTTCCTTGATAAGGAGCATATATTTTTAAATCCAAACTTTCCTCATTTTAAATTATATTTTAATCGTTTGTTTAGAGCTTTTTTGACATGAATGAGACAGCTGCCACATACTCTGTGGAAAATACATGATTCTATCATTGAGATTTTCAATAATTTTCTGATAATATTGAACAGGGATGAAGAAAATAATTTCAGAATTAGGGTGACAAGAGCCATTTGCCTGAAAGTAGGAGAAGGCACTGATCCTTCACAGTGGATGATAATTTGATCAGAACCCAGTATTTCAAAACAAAATCATGTTTTTGTTATAACGTACTTGAAGAAAGGCTTCTTCTCTTCATGCTGGAATTAAGTGAAAGTCTACTAATTAATTAATTAATTAATTATCCTATAATGTGATATTATGGAAAATGTTTATACACAGGTATGATAGTCTACTTTAGAATGAGGTTGGTCTTAAATCTCTTCTGTAAACATATGTGACTACTTCTAATGCCACTAACTCACTTTCTCTTTAAAAGCTTAAATCCAGGATCTAGGAATGGAGAGAGGGCTGAGTTTAAGAGCACTTATAGCTCTTTCATGAAGGCCGAATCTGAATAGCACCCATGAGCTGTGGGTAGCTCAAGTACATAGAATTCCATAGGATCCAATGACCTCCAGCGGTACACTCATGCACACACACACGCACATGCACACACACACATCCACACAAACATTTAAATTCAGATTTTTTTGTGCCATTTATATCTTTCAGAACTATCAGCCCTAACCTCTAATTACCAATGTTTTCTCTTAGAAACTAGAGAAAATAATAGTAAACTATAATATGTAAAAAAAATATGACCAAAGACTATGCAAACCAAAATAACACAAAGACTCAGTAGGTATTCTTACTAAAGATATAAAAAAGGCAGCCAGAAAGAGGACTTGCATTGAAAGGTAAAATCCTATTGCCCATATTGAGTAGACAAGGTTATCAGTGCTTCCCTAAGCCAATGCTTCTGTTCTGTGTTCAGTACATACTCTGTCTCCAAAATTTAGCAGAATACTGGTGCCTGGATTGCAGGAGATGCTCAGTTTGTATTCACTGCATTAAGCAGAAATAGCTTATTTTATTCTCCTGACTTCGATTTTCTCAACTTAAAAATGTGGTATGTAGCAAAGGGTTTGAAGGCTTCATAACATCTGGCTTATCAATTAACTTCAATTGGCCTTTTCAAAACATTTATGCTGAATCCCAATTTAAAAAAAAGACAGAAAACACAGAAGACATCAAAAAAAAAAAAGACTAAAATCTCCCATTCTCAGCCACTTAGTACTCTCCTACACCACACCCCCAGAACAGTTTGGTTCCAGGGACAATGATTCTGAATGCTCTGCCAGGCTCCTACTTCCTGACATGAATACTTCCTGCCCCAGAGGGTGTTCCCTTCACTTTTACAGAAAGGCAGACTTTACCTTGGAGCATACTATATTTGCTCAGAAACAAAAATATTTGGAAGTGGTTCCAGGTTTTATTCAAGACCAATTAGGATTCATGCTGTATACATCTTTAACACTATGCCACACTCTTCTTTTCACCCACAGACAAATAGAGCCTTGTCTGTCCAGCATTGGCCATGTGCTAAACTTCCCCAAGGCTCGGAAGCAATCAGTAGGGTTCCCGGTGTGTAATTGCTCAAAGATGATTTAGGGCCTGAGTATTGTTAATGAGTGCTATCAAATTTTTATTTTGGATGAAGTTTCAAAACCACCAAAGGCTAATGTCAAAGCCTGAAATTACCTTATTAAGAAAAGGTCAAAGCAAAGAACTTGGGGCTAAGATACTTCTGAGGGTACAGGCAGACAGTGTGTTAACAGTAGATTGGGGGGTGAGAATTAGACCCCACCTAGAAAAGATATTCAGAATAGGATTCTAAAGCATCACAATATTTTTATTATTTTTCTAAACAGTCACTGATAATTGCTAACAGCTTTTGCCTCTATGTTCTACAAATAGTTTTGAGTTGCTTAAGAAACAAAAGTCCTACAACTAAGTAATAAAACCAAGATTTAGACTCAGACTGTCTGACACAGAGTTTCATTCATACAAGCCCTCCACTCTGACTCTCACGGAGGTCTAATTGGAGTAGTATGGATACCACTGGGATGCTAGCATCTCTCTTCCTGACACTAAGGACCCCAAAACTAGGGAAGCTCCCACAGTGACCCCACACCACCATCAACACAGCCTTTTTCTTGTTTCAATTTTTCTGCCTAAGTCAGATACAACTACTTCTTTAGAATATGGAGCTGCTAGAGAAATTAATAACTCAGTACTGTCACTACGAAAGCCTGAGGACCCAAGTGCAATTCTCAGAATGCACAATCACAGGATGGGTGTTGTGCGATATACTTGTAATTCCTGTTCTGGGGGATACCAAAGATAGGTGAACCCCTGGTACTTGCTGACTAGCCAGCCTATAACACCTCAAAAGCTCCAGAACAATGAGAAGCCTTGACTCAAAAATCAAAGTAGATGGTAGCTGAGAGAAACCACATACAGACAAGCACTTCTGCATCTTACAGAAACACACACACACACATGGTAGGGAGTGTCTAATCATGTTCTATGTTTTTGCATTGGTTTCTCACTTGCTTAGTTTTGTCAAACAGATAACAATCAAATTCAAATCCACTAGAACTCCTCTGTAATACTGATAAAAATGCTGTAAGCGGTGAGAGGTAATGATTTCAACCTAGTACAAAGATAGCACAGTTGAGGATAGAGAAAAAGATGACCAAACTCACAGCTCTGCAATACGGTATTGAATAGCTTGGGAAACTGCCTAAGTGCTTTAAAATTCAGCCTTCTTATCTTAATAGTTCGATTCTACCAGCCTGTGTACATTAGTATAGTCAAATGAGATTAAGTGAAGCTGTTTCTAATGCATGGTGAATATCAATGTGCAAGTCTGCCATTCCTGAGCTTAGTGGTACATTGACACTAAGTGTTCAACCCTGAAAATAGATTATCTTGATTTAAAACTTAGCCTTGGGGGCTGAAGAGGTTTCTAAACCAGAGAATAAGATCATTTACTACTGCTCAACCCTGAGTTTAAATCCCAGTATCCATGACAAGATCAGAGTATTGTTGCCTGCCATAGCATGATACCCAGTGCTATGGGACATAGTAAGGAATAACACAGGAAGATCACTGGGGCTTGTTGGCCACCAACCTAACTCTAAGATTCAGTGAAACAGCCCATCTCATAGTAATAAGGTAGAAAGTTATACAGCAGGACACTCTACAGTCATGTGTGCATGTAATCGCACATACATACAAATTCACAGGGAACATTATTAATTTTATTTTTTTAATTTTGTTACCTTGCTAATTTTGGCCATAGAAAAGTTTATTACTGTCACTGTACATTGACATATGAACTATAAACATTATGCAGCATTATTGGAAAAACTAAATATATTCTTGCAATGTCTAGCAAACATAAATAATGGCAGTAATTATATTAGTGTGTTGCATGAGATCTCAGTTACTTTGAAAACATTAATATATAACATATTTTGCTCCATGTTATATATTTATATATCACATGCTAAGATGTTATCATTATTTTTATTTTTGTGTTTTTGTTTTATAAATCTATCATGTCATAGCTCATTCAGAAAAACTCATTCAGATCTGCTGTATATATTCAGACAGCTAGGTAAATAACATATACGAATCACATAAACAACTGTCTGAAAAATCATCACATGCAACAGTTTCCTTTGTCTCTCTCCCAGCACCATGTTTCAGCCCGTGTTTACTCCTGTTGGCATGTGTCTGCTTCATCCCTCTGGGAACTCATTATTCTTTACTCGATGGCACTGATTTGAAAGACACAAAATGCTATGTCTGAGGGTCTCATACTCTTCCCAGCTCACCAACCATAATGTCTTGTTCTGTTGTTCTGTGCCCTCGTTCCATATTCTAATAGAAAAAGGTTACTTCATAAAGTCCTCTTTGGGCTGACTGCCACAGCCGGTTCAGTCACCTCGGCAAGAAGATATCACAAAGGCCCTAGGGTGGATTTTAGGGCAATGAAAGGCCAGAGGCAATAACAGCAGGGAAGCATGAGCAACCCAGGCTTAAATCAGCAGATATGGGACAAAAAGAGACATATACTCCAATCTGGGCCAGTCAATACTGGCATCCATGCGTTAGTTGAAAACTTTAAGGTGAAAGCATATTCCTTTGACTGGACTGGATCCTAAGAGGCCATGGCATTAAGGCTCCTTAAAAAAAAAAATTAGGCAGAACATAAAGAATGAAATAACCATAGTGGAGGAAATTCTAAACCGTTTGAACACTAACTGATGCAAAAACTTCCCTAAACCTTTCACTGCTGTGCATCAGTAAGCACCTAGACCAGTTTTAATGTTGTGCTCTCTTTGTGAACCCAAGAACATAAACGGAGAGCTGAATGTCTGCAAATGAGCAGTGGCTTTCCAAATGTGCAAAATTAATTAACAGAAATCACAATCCAACCACATTTTTCCTTTCATCTGGCTTTGAAATATGGTCCCTGTCAGTAGCACTCAGCAGCTGTAGCGACCTCTGGAATAAAATGTATGTGATAAATGAAGGTGGGCTCCATGTTAATTGTCTGGTCTGAGGCCAGAGAAGATGTTAAGGAAATAAGAATGCTACAGGCACAAAGCTGAAAGGAATAAGAAAGTAGTAATTCATAGGAGGCTTATATCTTAGGAGAGAAATGTGACAATGGATGCTGTTCTAAGGGACTTTGTCATTTGAATTTATAATAAGGAAAAAGCACACACAACAACAAAGTCAAACAACACACAATTTGAGCAATAGTCTCTGCTTATTCCTGAAATCCAATTGAGGAAACAATAAAAGGTTATTTTGAAGGCATAAAGTTAGAAGGACATACAAAACAGAAGATGCAATAGTCATATTACTGTGTGGCTATGGAAACCAGGATGCCAACAGAGAGGAGGCTGATTCAGCTCAGCATTGGGGACTCAGCCGACAGCATGAAAACAAGAGAAACAAGTCCTTTCATGCCTCAGAATCCTCCAGAAAACTCAGAAACCAGCAACACTGTGCATGTTTGAAGACAGGGGTGAGGGCGGGATTAAAAATAAACAGCAAGGTTGAAAGCATGTGTGAACATCAGTTAGAGCCTAAGATCACCTCTCTTACCTCACTGTAAAGGTAAGGCTTATTACATGGAATGCTAAGTCATCCGATATCTCAGCTGAACCTCCCTGCATGGTAGGACTTCCATGGTTAAAGAAGGATGAGAAAAAGGAAAATTATCCAAACAAATTTTCAAGCCCTGTTCTTTTTCCCCATATGCTTGCACTATATTACCTGGAGATATCCAGGTCCCCAGTAGAGAAAAGACTAGAAGACTAATTCTGTGGAATATGACCAAACACTCCTTCTCAAAAAAATAAGTAATAAACTTTAAAAATATGAGCATAAGTTCTTCCAAGGAATGACGAAGGCAGATCATCTTATATGAAAACTTAAGAGTATTCCAGTCCACTTCTGACCGTCATATATGGGCAAATAAGCATCAGCAAATGTTGATGGTGTACCTTCTCCAAAACAAATGTGAAGAAGCAAGTACCTGAAAGACAACTGAGAAATTATGGGAATGGAAGCTAGCCTAATCCAGAACAAAGATATCGTGTGTTTAAAAGAGCAGATGATTTTTGTTTGCTTTTCTTTTAGTAGCTGTTGGTTTGTAACCTGCTAATTAATTGTGGTTGTCTCTGTCAATCTTGGTTTTGAAACTATCCTTGATTCCGATGTGTTCACATGGGTGCACAACTAAAGACAATGTCTATCCCTCACCCAGAATCTTTAACAGTCTGCATTTCAGAAGACAGAGCTTTAAGCCTATCCCTGATCCAGACTTGTCTATTGGCTGTCACGCCTGTCAAATGCAGGAAACCTTAGCTAGTCTGATATTACAATGGAAAATGCTCTAACATTCCATGAACATTTGAAAGTCTTTCTCCTTAACTTCTGGCACTTACATTCTTTCCACTACCTCTATTATGAAGTTTCCTGAGCATTGGGAGAGGGGGATAACATTAATGTCCTATTAGAAGTGAGCTGTCATCAGGACTTGTTTATTCAGCAGCCACGAATCTCTGAATCTACCATCATTCCCTACAAAGGGAAGCTTCTGTGATTAAAGCTGAGTTGGTATTTGTCTGAACATACTCTAGGCACCATTTCAGTTTCCTTCCTAGGGCTTATATTCTCCCTAGCCATAGATTATTTAGCTGGACTTATAGCATCAAATACACATTCCCTTCCATGAAACAAACCTCAAATCCAACCGATGAGTAGCTGACAATCCCTGCAACAGCGGTCCCACCACTCTACCAGTGAGCTCATCTTCCCTGGAAAGTTGCCATTGCAGGTCATATGGTTCACAAATGGTTGAGAACTTTGATGAATTTTGTCCCTGGGCAGCCTACCTCACTCCTTCTGGTACGAGAAAAGATATTCAGAATAGGGAGGGCACCTCAAGTGCAGATCCAGTGTGACTTTTCATATTTTACAGCCAAAGTCTGTGGTGTCCTTAGTCAGAGGGTCTTATCATATAGTTCTGATGGTAATCAAAATGAAGGTGAAGAGCCTGTATTGTTTGGAGATGAGACATTCCTTGGGCCTCTCTGATCAACAAAAAGATACTCATGCCTGGTCCTGGGATTTTTAAGTGACATAGAATATCACCGAGGAGCAATATCATCATCCAACCATACAGGATGTCTCCCTCATAATTAAAAGAAAAATTGTGTGTGTGTGGGGGGGAGGGTAGTGTGTGGAATCAGAAAACAGCTTTATGGAGTCCGTTCTCTTCTTTGTCCTTTATGTGGCAATTTCTTCAGAGTTGAAACAAACATCTCTTTCAGGAGTGAGGCTCATGAGGCTTGGGAAATAAGTAAACATCATATGTCTGTGAAAATGGAAATGTAAAAGATTCACAGAGTCTCTCCTCAGGGTTGCAGAAACAGTGAGTAACTATGGAGAGAGGAGACTGGGATGCTGAGGTACCTGGAGGAAACTCTTTGACCTATAGAACTACCTGCAAGTCGTGTAGAGACCACAATTCCAAGACAGAAAATAAAAAAAAAATATTTGAAATCTTCCAAAAGAGGGAAAACAAGAAAACTTTCATAGACGATTCCAGAACTAGAGTAGCAATGGACTTCTCAGCAACACTGGAAAATGAAAGAGTTAGAAAAGCTTCAGACCGTGGAAGAAAAATAATTATCACTTAGAATTTACCAAACCCAGAACTAAGTGTGGTATTGTGGAGACTTGTCTAGAAATATCTGCCAACCCAGTAGCTGAGTGTGGACATTGTAGGCACTTCTAGACACATCTACAAGCCTCAGAAATAAGCGTGAATATTATGGAGATATATCTACACATATAAATTCTCCAAGTTTTATATCCAGTGATTCCTTCCACAGGAAGTTTCTTGAGGCCACAAGTCAACAAAATGAGAAAGAAAAGCAAGCTCAGGACACAGATTAGTAATAAGAATGTCTCAGAGTGACACCTGGGAGAAAATTAGTAGATCCCTCAAAAAGTCTTTCACAACAGAAGATAAAAATTTCTTTCCATAAACATCTTTCAATAAATAACTAAAGCTAGTTTTCTGTGTGCCTCAACTTTATTCAAAGAAAACGTTCCCAATCTGTGTAAGCGACATGAGATGACTAACCTTACATTTTATTTTCTTAGAAAATGACTCAGTGAAACAATGTGACCAAAAGACAAACACAAAGTTCATGGTAGCTGAATAAGAAAATAAATTATGTGTGTTACATGACTCAGATGTGGATGTATTTACATGGCCATAACAGTGCAATGCTAAATAACCAGAGTTCAGTGTAAAAATTGCATAATGATAGTAAATTCTTTTCTTATGGACACTCTGGGAGATCTTAGATAAAATGGTTCCTGGGAATGGAGGTGGCCAAAGAGACTTTAACCTTCACTGTCCTTTGTGAGAAACCATAACAGTGTGCCGAAAAGTGGCCTAAGAGAAATTTTCCCTGCTGTTTCCAGCACTTGGAAGCTTAAGCTAAAGGCTGTTTATGAATTTAAGGCCATATCCATGAACAAATACATACACAGACATATGTACATATGCACACACCCAAACATATTCAGACATATACACGCATACACATGATCACACACTTACTACATACACAGCACATATATACATGCACACAGGGACACATAAATATATACACATGCACATACACAAAGGGAGATAAAAAGAGAAAAATCATCCTTTTCTAGATACTGCATGAAGAACTCAACATAAACAATCTCCTCTGCTCTTCAGCACAACTTTATAGTAATTTATTTTTTAATTAATTAATTTAGTTCTTTTATATCTAGACCACAGTTTTCCCTCCCCCACCTCTCCTTTGTCCTCCACTCTAATCTACTTCTTTGTCTCTGTTCAGAAAGGAGAAGATCTCCCATGGGCATCAACATAGCCTGGCATATCAAGTTGTAGTAAGACTAAGCAGCTCCCCTGATTTCAAGTAAGGACGGGAAAAACAATCCAGTATGAGGAATAGGTTCCCAAGCACCAGTCAAAGTGTTAAGGAAAGTCCCTGCTCCCATTGTTAGGAGTGTCACAGGTAGTCCAAGTTTTACAACTGTCACAAATATGTGCAGGACCTAGGTTGGTCTCATAAAGGCTCCCTGGTTGTCAGTTCAGTCTCTATGAGCTCCTTTGAGCTAGGTTAGTTGTTTCTGTATGTTTTCTTGTGATTTCCTCCATACCTTTGACTTATATAATCTTCCTCCCTCTCTTCATCAGCATTCCCTGAGGTTTGGCTGTGGGTCTCTGCATCTGTTTCTATTAGTTACTGGATGAAGACTCTCTGATGACAACTAGGATAGTCACCAATATGATCACAGGAGATGGCCAGTTCAGGCTACCTATTGACTATTGATCAGAGTCTTAACTGGGGTTGTCCTTGTAGATTCTTGGGAGTTTCTGAAACCTGGTGCAATGGAAACTCCCAATAACAAGTCTTGTTGTATCTATTCCACAGAAGAGTAAACAGAGGTACAGAGAAAGTATCCTGTTTCATGGCACACATCCAGTAAGTAACCAGCCAGCAATTCAAGCCAACCAACCATGGAAAAAGTCTATTCTAAATCTGAGCTGTTTACTGTCAGTCCAAACACCGAGACCAAACAGAATACACAATTAAACCCTTCTGCAATCAGATGACTACATATGAGAGCTGGACATTGAAACTACTTGTGCTAGAATGAAATGTAGTCCCTTAGAGGCTAACCCCAGTACTTACAAAGCAGAGCTTGTTAGATGTGAACTTGGTTCTGGCATGTTGTTTTTCCTTGCCTTGGAAGGTCTTGCTCTCAAGATCTCCTGTGTGCTTGAAGCCATAGTGTTCATGGTATGTGTTCTGTCAGGTAGCTCACATATTTCCCCATTTTTCAAATAGAAAAATCGTGGCCCGGTGGATTAATATTATCATCAAGGTAAGATACGGGCCAATTCAAGATTAGAATCACAACACTAATACCTCACACTCATTTTCACTGTGACAAGCCAGCATAAGTAAGAAATCTTTGTGACTAACATTTACCTGGCCAGTATCCAGAGACCTGAGAGGAACATAATTAGCCACTAACCATGGAGACTTACTATACAACAGCAGAGGAATGGATTTGAGCAGGTGACATTCCAAGGACATTTTTAAATAAATGATGAACCTTTAAAGTAATGGAGCCCATATTTATCCTGCTGCACAAATAGATTGCTGGAATATGGTTTATGATATTAAAATGGTGATAAACATATATTTAATTTCCATCCATCTCTACTAGGAACTATAATGTAAAGTTTAATCAGCATTTTCCCTAACATTTGAAAGGCAATTATAAGATGATATTAGCATCCATCTTACATAGCTCTTTAAAAGGCTCGATTGTTAGCATGGCTGCTAGATCATTAAGCAACTGCACTGTGTGATACCATAAACAGGTCTGGTCTGAATTCACTATTTGCTTACCTAAAACATAATTTTAGAGGCAGAGAGAAGAAGTCAGCTAATTATCACACAAGGGCCAGATACAATTCTCTCATTATCTGCCATCTTGGGGAGAGGACAATCTCATTATGATGGTAGAGTCAGCCATTACCTTAAATGAAAGCAAATCATCTTCAACAGATATTTTTAAATTTAAACTGTTTAGCCACTTCAAAACTTAGAGAAGTAATATGATCTGAGGGGAGAGTCAAAGAAATAACTCTACAAGAAATATCAGTTAAAGTAAAATTTTACCAGAAAAATTTACTTTAGCCCAACCTGAACTTTAAAAAAACTTTTCATGTTTACTTTCTTTGTCCATATTGTGTGTCCTTGAGCTTATTTCAGGGGCTTGCTTGACTGCCACAAAAGTAGCTGTATCTACTGACCAGACTCCTTATTCTTTGCTGAAAGAGTAAGTATCTGTGCTAAAGAGATGGGATTTGTTTTCCTCTGTAAGCTGCCACTGGTAGACCTTCGATATTTCTGCTTTGTTGACGGCCCTTCTTTATCCTCTACTACTAATTCCTTAGTCAGATCCTCATCACTTTCCATTCTGGTTCCTCTTCACTGTCTTATCTGGCTGATTAATATTTCAGAGTGTAGATACAAGTAGCACCTCAATGTTTATCCAGAGTCTAAACTCTTCAGGAGTGGAGCCATTTATCTTCCGTGGAGATAGAGCCTTTACTCCAAGCTTACTTTCTATTACTTTCTATTAAATAGGACACAGTTATGTGGTAGGGATTCTTCATTTCCTACAGGATCCCCAGTCTCCAATATAATGTGTTGATATTTAGTAAATGTTAGCGAATAGTGGTTGGAATTTGTAATATATATATATGGATATTTTCACTTACACTTCACACTTAACAATTATATACGGGTCTGAAAGCTCAGGTGTTTTCAATTATAGTATTCACAAACTCCTTGGGCCTAGGGTGATTCTTCTGTGGTGGAAGGTGATTGCAGCACAAACATAAAAACTTTTAGTTCATATGCCCAGAACCTTCATGCAAAGCCTGGAATGTGGACATACATGCTTGTAATCCCAGTGCTGTGGTAGGAGAGACAGGGGATCGCTGGGCTATTCTAGATGTAAACCTGGTTTCAGATTCAAAGGGACCCTGTTTCAAAGGAGTAAAATGAGAGCCATGCTTTCCTTTTGTGTCTGTGCATTCTCACAGATATGCAGAAACACGCCCATTTAGTATACATACATACATACATACCCCCCCCACACACACACAAAATGACAAACTCCCAGCAGCATTTCAAAATTCTGTCCTAACAATGCTTCATCTGAGAAGTATTTCCTTATGCGAAATTCATGACTTGTTAGTATGCATAGGACTAGTGTGACTCTTACTGTGGAGAACTCCACAAGCATCTATTTACTCCAAATAGAACAATGATGAGAGACTTAATGCATGACTCCATCATGCATTAGCCAGGTGCATCAATGGGTTCATTGGAGTAACATACAGGAGCTTGTGCTTCAGGGAGCTTAAGGACCCAGTAAAGGTGCATCTCTTGGGAGCCTCCCACACAGCTCCACAGAGGTCACTATAGTCACAAATTATCTACTGTTTATGTAACCTTGTGGGGGCATGTTGTATATCTTATAAATTTCTGAATTTCTTGTTTTGTAAATTTTTGTAGTTTCCTGAATATTTCATTAATATTTCATTAGCTTCCTGAATCTTAGGAGCCATATTCCCTTCTATAGAAGGGGGAAAAAACAATTTGCAGGAAACAGTTATAGAACTAGGATTTGGTCTTTTTAACTAAAACTTTCATTATGGTAAAACATGCCAAATTCAAATTTTTCATTGTAACCATTTCTTTTTTTATGATTTATGTGTCTGTCTTGCTGTGTGTTGTGTGGGGAGTGGGGAGCACACCTCCATGCTGATGAATGTATAGAAGCTAGGGGACAACTTGCAGTGGTTGGCCTCTCCTTCCAGCCTGTAGGTCCTGGGTATCACACCTATGTCATCAATGCCTCATAAATTGTCTTTACCTGCTAAGCCATCTCACTGGCCCCATGATCACTGTTTCTAAATTTGGGTTGTGCTGGTACTTAGTATATTAATATTGTGCAACAATAACCAACACCTGTCTCTGGAAGTTTTTCATCATCTTTGACTGACCCCGAAAAGCACCATGCTACTTTCTGTCTCTTCCTCACATATATGGAATAAAGCTATATTTGCCTTTTGTGTCTGGATTATTTCACCTAATAGAAATTTGTTAGTGTCCACAATTGCTGTGTGGCACATGACAGAAGTTCAGCTTTTCTGATGCCAAATCTCATTTATCCATTAATAAACATTTTAGCATTCCTTAACCAGATGGCAGAGCTTTGGAGACATTTATAGGTGCTAAATAGAGGAGCCAATGTTTTATGAGGAAAGCATTAGGTGAGGTAAATCTTTGGGAGCTGGGGACTCAGGGGGTAAAGATGGCAAAACCAGGTTTCCTATGCTTTCCTAAGCTTGAAAATGTCTGATTCTGAGAAAGAAAAAGAAAACCTGAAACACATTTTGGGAGTCTGGTACTACAAATCAGCTTCTGTGTTATGCTGTGTTGGGTGTGGCATAAAAAATGTATGAACCGAGCTGAGATTCTATTATCCTGTGCATTGGGGCAGAAGCTGAGGGGTACCCCTGGGTGCCTCTGCTGCCACAGTAAATAGTGAATAAAACTTGCTCAAAACTTCTGCTACATCAAGAATGTAGGCACTCTGTTCTTGTGGAGCCCTGCAGATTGAGTCAATATATTCAAGTCTCCAGTGTGTCTGTTTTTGAGGCCCAATTTTACTTTATAGCACAGATTTCAGACTCATTACCTGCTAGGATTGTGTCTTTCTCACAGAGATGTGTTATTCTCCAGATATTTTCACCACAGTTAGAGTCAGGTGTACTGAGTCATGGATTATTGAACCTCACAAACTATTGCAGCCTTCTCCCAAATGTGCTCCCTTTTATTCTTTCACTGTTTTGCTACCTTCCCAGAAACTTCAGAGAAATTGAAAAAAATAAAAAACATCAATTCTCTAACACCCCAATATTCATGGTACTTTATATGTACTAAATAATTATTATAGGTGGAAAATAGCTGTTTATGGGTCATGAGCCTTAAACTTGAAAAGATTTCATTATATATTTGTTTAATTACATGATAAAGCAACTTTTTTCAGTTTTGAAATGAATAACTATAGACGAGCATTATTAGTAGCAACATATTCTAGGCAACACTATTGATTACCTTATCTTGATTTTTATCTAGATTGGGTATCTCAATGTCTACTTATATGTGTTTTTATTTACACTCATTTTAAAAGTTATATTTTTCTTCAAACACATGTGTGGTGTGGGGGATACAGTGAGGTGTATGCTGCCATAGTCCTGTGAAGTAAAAAGGATAAGTAGTAATTAAAAGTAGTTAAAAGGTAGTTAAAGTAGTAGTTAATCTATTTTCAAACATACTCTGAAAAAAACGGTGTTGTTTGTGATCCAAATGTATAGATACAACAAGCTTCAGCATGCATGCTCAGTCCTGTGTGTCGGTGACAAGGGTTTCTCCCATCCAAACTCGGTATCTGAGCAGCAAGACACTGGGAAAAAGAAGTCCACCTTGCAATAAAACTGTTTCTCAATCCTGTCTGAAGTTTTCTAAGTTTCTCCCGCCTTCAAAACTACGTGTTTATCTTTGATACTTTTAAACCTCTGACATTCAAAGGATACCTGTGCACAGTAATTTTACTTCTGTTCCTCACAAAAATGACATTTTCTTGTCATGAAAATTGCCCAGGGAGAATTTAAAATGAAACTTTACATACAAAGTAAGAGTTGCTGATGCTCGAGAGGGAAATTAAGTTTTTCTGTCCCATGTCAAGCCTGCAACTCAGTGATTCCACCACGCTGAGTGCCCTGTACTATCAATGAAAGATTCAATGAAAGACTTATATCAATGAAAGATTTTTATGTCAATGAAAGATTCATTAGCTACATTTGGATTACAGAAGTTTGGGTGGCTGATGAGCATTAGGAAAGCCCTGAAGCCAAAGTTCTTCTAAGACTACCTTGGAAGCCAGGTCACAGGAACTCACCCCTCAGTGGTTCCCGTACTCAGTTCCAGAGGACAGCACTGGTGCTCCTGGGAGGGGCTCTGCAGGGTTACCTTTGAGACTTCCTTTTGGGTCTAGCTTCAGAGGGAGTCCAACAGTTCCCTGGGGTGAGGAACTTTGTTTCAGTCCTGAAGTCCACAGGAGAGCAGATAAGGGATGTGAGGACTGCATTCACAAAGGGCTGAGATTGCTAGTCAGTGGTGCATGCAGGCCCTGAAGGGAGCCTTGATAGAAAAGGAAGTTAGCTCTCAGCAGCTTCAACTTTTATCTTGGGATCCAGAACTTACAGCACCAGTGGCAGTGGATCTATTTTGATCTCTTTGATCTCTTTGGCTCTGTAGATCTCCTTTATTCTTCTTGGCTGACAGCCACCAACCAAGGGTGGTATTCATGCTGAGAATAAAGGAGGAAGATAAATAGCAGTCTTATTATTGTTGATAATTTTAACTCAATCAGAAACCAACATTTTTTCAAAAATCATGTATAATTCTGAGACGACAGAATATAATGCTAGACTAACACAGACCATCTCCCATTCTAGAATCTCTACCTGCTCAGGACATTTGGAATTCAATGCAAGGAATGCCCCTGTCTGCAGTAATACTCGATTCTCAGTTCTGTATGCAGTTACAAGTGAGTTATTGACTATGGATTTCTGAAAAGTAAAGGAAGACAAAGAGATGTTTGTTCTACCACCCAAGACCATGAATCACACTTTGACTTCCAACTCCCACTTTCATCTGCCAACTGCCCAATAGACAAGATGTCTGTCAGCAATAAGCTAACTCTTTTCTAGGCCCTACATTTCCCCAAAACAAAATGATGTTTGTGAAACAGGACAACCCACTGGACATCTTCTAATACAGAATGGAAGAACACCTATGAATGAATGAACTTAGTCTGATCCAGCAAGGAGCCAGAAGTAGAATCACAATTGTAAGTTAGTTTTTCTGATCTGCTCTCTGAGGCCAAAATTGCTGTTTTGCATCCTGAATTCCCAATGCTGATTGACATAGTTTATGGGAAAGCAAATACTGGTCTAAGTTGGTTTATCTTTGCGGTCCTTCTATCTATACATGGAGACACATACACCATGTTAGTAGTCACCCAAATCAAGAAATGGAAGAGGAAATAGGATGGGAAAATATATGGGTTAAATTTGCCAAGAATGGCAAATAATTTGCATTGATAATTACTCTCTTGTTTTAATTATTATTTCATTTTCTCTGGGTTAAACAATGAAGGATTCTGGGAGTTAAGAGTGGGGTTTTGTGTTTTAATTTTAATTTTGTGCTCTGTATTTCCGTAGTAATTTGAAAGGAATATTATTGGATCAGCCAAAATACCTTTAGCTAAACAAACAGGATGAAAAGCATAATAGAAATGTTTAGAAATAATTGCAATGACTTCCTGAGACTTTAAATAGTCTCTAACACTGGATCTTTCAATGCATAGGTGAGTAACCGGACTTATCATTGCCACACATGTAGGTAAAATGGTAAGTGAGGGCATGTTGTCAGGGAAAAGCAATTGAAAAGTTCAGGAATGAATCAAAGAAAAAGTTGCCTTCCTGAGCTTCTTTGTGGCAATGTCAAGATGCTAAATGTCTCAGATTTCTTGCAAGAGAAGACAGAAGACATTGTTGATCAACCTTGCTTTTGCAAAGAGAAATGGTGTTCTACAGCAAAATCTTTATCAATAACTATCAGCATGGAATAATGGGTCATGTCCAGTAATGAAACAGCATGGTGATATATGCTTAGTCTTGCATGTAGGTTTCTATGTTTTGAGTTTGGACACTACTTTTCTACAGGATCATGTAGCTACAGAAGGACACTATCACATGATCTAAGGGATAAGCATTGTGGTTGAGAATCGTAAGTACCATATTCTTTTATTTACTTATCAGGTAGATATATTTATGTGAGTGTATGTAAAGGTGAGCATATCTGTGCATGCTCAGAGGCCATTATGTATCCTGCTCAGTCACTTGCCTCCTTATTTTTTTGAGATAGTATCTTTTCAAAATCTTAAGTCAGACTGACAGTTAGTAAACCTAAGCAATCTTCTTGTTTCTTTTCCCACAGCATTAGGGTTACAGGAACTTGTGACCATGCCCAGTTTTATAATTGAGTGCTCAGTATTTAAACATAGGTCCTCCTGTTTTCACAGCAAACACTCTTAACCCAGTGAGCCATCTCCCCAGCCCATTATTATTTAAACTCTGTTTTATCTCGATGTGGTTTCTGTGTTCACTTATTTATAAAGTGAACTAAACACAATCCAGAGAATGGGAGCACAGTCAGAGAAAAGTGACCAATATAATGGCCAACCTGAGATGATGAGAGAAACGAAAATTAAATCTGGTAGTGGTGGTGTCACAACCTGTGTCCAGACCCTTTCTCACTTAACACAGCCTTATGCTCTGTCTTCCAGAATGGGAAATAATATTCTTTGACTGAGTGATGACTGCGGTCAGTTGATTATAACTCAACTTTGAGAAGAGTAGTGTGACAGTACTGCTGAGACTGTATGCAAATGCAGCCAAAAACCAATTAGCAGTGATTGCTCCAGCCTCATTCAATAGATGGGGTGGCACTTAGCCTCCGCGTTGGCCCTTCCAGTTCTCTCAGCCACCTCCTTGTCTAGTAGAAACCCTGTTCTGGACCTTGAGCTCACCTTCACCTCAGCCTCACAGTGACCTTTCCTGAAACACCAGAGTAAATCCTTCTGGAACGTGTCCAGGCTGACTGAAGTGAGACCATAATGCCACCTTAACAAGCAGTAAGACTGTGGAGGAATATTAAAGGCTGTGACTCCCCTTCAGTGTCCTTCAGATGAATTAGGAGAAGCATGCCTGAGCTGGTGCCACATGTAAATTGTCTCTCCGTGGACAGGGTCTGAATTCTAATGAGTTTTATCCATCCCTATGATTCAGTTCAGAGAAATCTAGCTTTAGCATATAAAGAGGTAGAGATGAGGAGATGAATCGTTAGTAAAGAGCATGCTACATAGGTATGGGGACCATCACCCCAAGTAAAATGCCAGGAAGGGCAGCCTGTGCCTGAAATCCCTGTGTTAGGGAAACAGAGACAAGGGGTTCTCAGAGCCTACTGGCCAGCCAGGCTGTCTGACTTAGGTGTAGAGTAGTAAAAAAAAAAAAAATTCTCAGAATCAGCCTTTAGCCTTTGCACATATACACATGGGTGAACATTTACATGCACATTTGCACACACATGAACATATGTACATACATATATACAATGTATATGTACACACCCATAAAAATGAAGAAAGTGTTTGAATAAATGGAGAAAAGGCTATATTTTCAACACCTCTAAGATTTTTGAACCTCCATCTCTTGGGCTCTTTTCTTTCCATTTTTGATTCATAGGCCTTCACAAAGTCCCAATGAACTAGACCCGATAAAGGACCAAAGGGATATGGCACAGAGAGCTCCTGTACTCTAGAATTATGAATGAGCCAGAAAGCAAGGATTAAAGTCAGTGTTACCAGACAATGTTTTAGAAGAATTGCTTAATACTATTAGAAAATGGAATACAGAGAGATTAATACCTTCATACTTATCGTTGTTTGGGGAATTAAATGATGGATCCTTTTAATAAATATTTGTTTGGTCTGATAGTTATAGATAGATGATCATTGCAAAAGAATAATCAGAAAGCATATGCATGTGTGTGAAGAACAGATAAATCATGCCTGATCCTATGACCTAAAAACAACCCATAGCTATTCAGTCCATATCACTTATTGATATATTGATAGGAATAGAATCACATAGTACACACACACACACACACACACACACAGAGAGAGAGAGAGAGAGAGAGAGAGAGAGAGAGAGAGATTTAATAAAAGGAGATAGAGAGATAAACAGTAAGACTGTAATCTTTATCCCAAGATCCCAACATGACAAAAAACCCAAAGTGACTGAAAGCAAACAAATATCAACACACATTTTAGCTTTCAAAATTTTACCCTGTGAGTACAAACATAATCCACAAATTCGCACTGTGTCTTTTAAATGGATCTGTATCACTTTCACTGTAAGCAAATACATAATATAATCAGGAGGTGCTATTTGCCTGGGTAAGTACTACCTCTGATCAAACATTGGAAGATGTCATTGAACTATGTACAGAATGTGTATCGCACCATCAGTAGCCACAAAGGCTTCACCTGGCTCAAGCCAGTGAATGCTTCTGTCACTAAGTGGCCCCATAGCACGAGCTTCTTCTACCAGGTTTATTAGACACACTACGTTTTACACATTGGATGTTCCTCATAAATCATGTGACTTCTTCTTGGTCCTGCTCCTTTAGAGTCACATATTTATTTGCCTCTCTGGATTATAGCATTTAGATAGTGAAAGAAATGCTCAGAAAAATTCCAGAAAAGTCCTGCAAGGTCTCTCTTCCTCCCAACCAGATCAGGTTTAGGAAGGAAGAGAGTGCACTATATTTAGGTAAAGCTGTCTAGTTTCTCTCCATGATGCTTATTTGGGCTTTTTGTTTGATTATATACTCCTCAATCCCTTACTCACTGAGTACCTGATCATTTTTGAAGTGCCTTTGATAGGAGAGGAGAGATGACGTGAACTTTTTCATATCATGTTTAACCTGCATCCCACAAGCCACATGTGGCCCCCGGTAGCTATGAATGCAGTCCACCACAAAACTGTAAACTGGCAACAATAAGAGACATTTTTTTTTTCTGTAACTCAATTATATGCTTCTCAAGAGTCAAACTTTATAAATTACAATGGCTTGTCACAATGTCAAGACACTGGACACACCTGCTAGAGGTTATAGTTTGGAAAAAAAAAAAATGTCTCAACCCTTTCCCAGTCTTGTGTCTTGACTATTGCTGCACGTTATTTCAGCATGTAGACAGCTTCCTTAAGAGGAGAGTCACACTGTCAGGCTGTCAAATAAAATCAATTAACCAATGAAGTTATAATCATCCACAGGGGTTACCTAATTAGGAATAAGAAATTAAGTCCAATGTAGTTCCTTGGCATTGACCCTGACACAAGTCCAAGAATAATAAAGTCTTAGAAATCAAATTTAAGGCTACTTAAGTCACATGAACATTTGCCCAGTTAAGATTGAGTTGGATACAGAGCTGTCATAAATTCTGGAAAGCCCGTTTGAAATGACAAGTGAGGGAAGGAAAGCATTTTAGCAGAGATGCTTCTCATGTGGCCATCATGCACTGGACTCCCTACACTGCACAGAAAATACCCATAGGCAGAAGCCCTCCTGAAATTTTGAGAAGTGGGCTGTAGAATACAGAAAATGTGTTGGTATTTAGTTCCATAAATAGATTTTCATCACATTTTTAACTTCCCAACACCTTACTTCTGTTTATTCATATACTGAGCTTTAAAATATCAATTTCTGGTTACATGAATAAAAGTTTTTATATATTCAACTGGCCAAAAAAGTTTTGTGATTAAATTTTTTAGCTGTTTACTCTCTGAAAGTGAATATTGAATAAGATGACTTATAGAAACAACAATCCCATTCAACTTGACATTAAATCAATGAAGATTTTAAGATTGAATTTTATGTGTTTGGGTAGCAAATTTAAACTGACAGGAAGAAACAGAGATTTATCCTGGAAACAATCATCATCTCATGAGACTCATATCATCTCATTTAGCACTCTACAGTCAGAAGACGTGAAAGCAGCTGCCTGTTGAATTATGCTGTAAATTTTTACTTTAAAAATTCACTTTCTACTTTTAGTCAAACCTTACATGAAACCTTAACACCCTTTCAGGACTAGATATTAGTATCTCTGGTTTAAAATGAGCTTAGAGAAAGTAGTGTGTTTTTTAAACATTCTATAAGAGAAAAATGAGAGTAATAGAGGGGAAGAGAAAGAAGGGAAAATACGAGAAAATTAGAGGATGATTGTGGGTGAGGGAAGGGGGAAAGGGAAAAGGGAGAACAGAAAGGTGGGCAGAGACAGGAGGGGAAAAGAGGGGGAGGAGGGGGAGGAGGGGAAAGGGAAGGAGGGGAGAGGAGGGGGGAGGAGGGGGAGGAGGAGAAAGGGAAGGAGGGGAGAGGAGGGGGGAGGAGGGGGAGGGGGGAGGAGGGGAAAGGGAAGGAGGAGAGAGGAGGGGGGAGGAGGGGGAGGGGGGAGGAGGGGAAAGGGAAGGAGGAGAGAGGAGGGGGAGGAGGGGGAGGGGGGAGGAGGAGAAAGGGAAGGAGGGGAGAGGAGGGGGGAGGAGGGGGAGGACTTGAAACTTAAGCCACTATATAACCACTGCCCGTTATCAAAACAAATACATGTTTTAGGACCCAAGATGGAAACTTAAAAAATGTACTAAGAATTAAGCTTTATATGGACTTCCAAGATTCAGAATGCAGGCATAACAGGGACATGAGAGACTTGGTATCTTTGAAAAATGTCTAACTTTTTCTGCTTTTTCCTTCTTTATTAGGCAATATCTTGACCTCATCCAAAGAATATGTACTTGGATATCAATTCTGCAAGTGAAAAACCAGACAGACAGACAGACAGACAGACAGACACACACACACACACACACACACACACACACACACACACACACACACGTGCACATGCAGTCCCTGAAACTGCTATAATTGCTTTTATTAAGTATGAATTTTCAAAAGGATGTCTAGAGAGCAGAGTTCTTGTCTGTGTTTCCTAGAGTCACTACCAACAAATAGGAGTCTGGTTTCCTACAGCTATTCAAGTGATGGTTGCTAGTGTTTTATTCGTCATCCTGTGTTTTATTCCCTCTGCAAAAGCATATTCTCATTTTCTGATCTCCATAAGCAATGAAAGAATAATAGAGCTGGAAACAGATTACTAAGAAGCTCTTCCATCAGATGAGACTTGATATTGGATGACATGTTGGCTGTCTGTCTCTGGTTTATCTAGAGGCAGATGGGGTAGGGTTTGGGAACAAAAGGGATAGGAGTGAAGAAGCAGGCAGTATGGTATAAGATGCTGGGCCTGCCAGAAAGATGAGGAGAAAGGAGGAAGGAGAGAGGAGCTTCACACTGCTGAAGGAAGGAAAGAAAGCTGGGAGCCATGCAGGGAAGAACAGGCTGCCTGGACTGATGTATTAGGTTCTAAGAGAGCCAATGCCTTTTGTATTTTTAAAAATCGCCTAGGGTGGTTCCATACCACTACCACTGAGAACCTCTAAAGTAACAAAAGTAGAATATGAGTAAGTAAGAAAATGGAAAAGCAGCAGTTGGGTTCACTATTTTTCAGAAACTTGGCTTTTCTAGTCTGTTGTACAATTCACAAATGATCCATTTATAATATATAAATAACCACAGCAAATGATGAAAAGTGATAAGCACCATTAAAAGAATAAATTGAATCCTGAAGGATCTGTGAGTGTGAAGGAAATTGCACCACTACCCTGGGGCAAAGAGAGGGCTTGAGACTGCTTTTAGTGGGGATATACCTATTTCAGCCATAAATAAAAATATTCATATGAATATTAAACCCAATTCAAGTGATTATAAATGTCAAAGGCCATAAACACAAATATTTTTTAAAAATCCAATTTTCTTACTTTTTTTTTTTTCGTCCCACTGCCCTTACTTTCTGATTCAAAGATCTCCTTCCTTATCGGGTAATGGAAATTATATCTAGTGCATTTCCAGGTGCATTCAACCCACTTTGGGGAAATGCAGTCAATTTAGGGTTGAGATTAGACAATTCAGGATTTTCAGCCCTTTCAGGGCTGTGGCTTAGGTACCAAGAAGCAAGTAGACATCCTTGAAACTTTGTGGCATCTTGTGTGACATTGATGAGGTTCTTCCTCTTCATATCTCTTCTGCTGGTTTCTCTTAATATCCCACCCTGAGACATAAGAAAATTTCAGGATGCTGCCTCCATTCCTCTGGCGCCTAGAGGCAAGAACTAGGCATACTTTATACAGGTGGCAGTACTCACTCTGTCAAAGGCATAAAAGATATTGAGCTTAACTCATCTTTCCACCTAAAATTTCTTTCTTAAGATTTGCTGAAGTTTCTCTCAATTAATTGACTCTTGATCATTGGAAACTGCACTGCTAGCAGGAAGGAGAAAACAGGGTTCTCCAGAGCCAAAGCTGTGGCTACTTCCATCTGGTTGTCTCATAGTCAGGCCCAGCTCCTCTTGAGTTCCACAAATGAGAAATTCTTCATTTTGCTCAATTGCCTTGAAATTTACCATGTATTGCACAGGCTTCAGCTTTTGATATTGAACAAAATAAAACAACGAAAACAAAGTCAACGCAAGCAGGCACACACACACACACTTATACCCTTGTCATTTCTCTGAGCTTCCTAAATCAGGCCTTACCTGGTAGGCAGGGATTGACTTAGCTCTTTCTGAAAAACTTTAGCATTATCAATAGACACAGGGCAAAAAGTAAACAATAAATGTTACAAGTTACGTACTCATTTAAAGGAAGATGCATTTTGTTTGAAAATATTTTATAATAAAGTCTATAACATTAAAATTGTTGAAGAAATATAAGCACATATAACTTTTATAGTTAAGATGTCAAACATAACAAAAGTTATTTTCCAAACTTTAAAACAGAAAAGGGAGGGAATTGATATTGTGCAGAAATGTTAAAAATTTTACAACAAAATCAGGGAAGCTATTCTTTGTTGTTCTTTCTGTTCTTTCTTTCATCTGTAAAAAGAAAAATGTTCTAATATTTAGAACTTTCATCCGGTCCATACTTCTAGTTCAAGCAGAGTAATATCAACTCATGGATCACAATGTTATTCTATGATAAGAAACAGGCCTCTTGTGCAAAGGCAATGCCTGTGCCTGTGCCCCTACCCTTAGCAACATCATTTCAGTACTGCTGGTATTCAGACCATTGAGTGGGTCTATATTATGTAAACTGCTCTCCAAACCCTGGTGTCCCCAGTGACTGTTCCTGAAAACATTTTTATCCCTCTTATTTAAGCCCTTGTCTTGAACGATTAAATAATTGACTCATTGGTAGCCATGGGGGTGTCTTTCCCCTGGGATGTTGTAAAATAGTTGCATTCCTTGGCTAGAAGGCCAGGGTAATTTTGTTTAGGGGAAGAACAGAACACCACATGCTTGAGATGTGACAGAACAAATGTTTGCTAATTTTCTGTATAGGGATTTTCAGTTTTCCACTTGGGTTGCTGCTGCTGAAATGAGAATTTTCACATTTTGAATATGCCATAATTTATGCAGGAGACATTCAGTAATGACTATAGCTAATGCCAACTGTAAAATTAGCCAAATATCCTTGGGTCCAAAAAATGAATGCTCAAAACAATTGCTAATTGAGCTGTTTCAGCTCCTTTTTTTCTCAGAGACACAGCCCTCATAAAATAGATCCACAGGAAATTGCAGGCATTTTTCATGTGTACAGTCTAGTATAAGAATTAGTATAAGAATTTCCATGCTGTCTTTGCTGTCCTGCTCCAGGTCTAGTACTAAATGCCAACATGGAGGACTTAAGAGATGTATTATACAAAACAGAAGAAGAAAAATATATCAGGAACAGGAAATAAATTTATGCCCATCCATGCTGTGCCTTCTTTACTCCAACCATGCCCATGGGAGAGACATCCATTCATCTACTTAAAACTAGAAAGGCAAGAGAGAGTCTCCAGAATGGGAAATCCCAAGACACCTGAAGTCAAGGTTTCTCATTTACTGAAATGTTCAGAGTATAAATCATTGGGCAGTGATGCCTGCTTCATATGATCATGGCCACTGAAAGTCTAGATATGTTCAACTTTTCCACCACATTCAAATTCAGCATGGGTTTTATGAAACATTCTTCTTCAAAAGGATGTAACTAAGACAGATGCCTAAGAGACAGGAGAGGAAATAGGAATTTTGTCCAAATAATATTTAGAATCAGTTCTTGTGTCAGAGGTTCACAACCTTAGATGTGCTTAAAATAAGAATGAATAGTGAGTTACATCTGAACTCAAAGTGTGAACTCCTTAAGATGCTTTGGACTTTTCACCTATATCATGATCATAAAAGCCAAACTAAGTGCTGGGAAGTAGTAAATGCAGAGAACTAGCCAGGCATTTATAGAGCTCAAGGTTCAATCTCCCTCCAGTGCCATTACACACACAAAAGTAAACACAATATAAGTGAATTTAAGACAATGTAACGATAAATATTCATTCACAGTGACAGAAGTTGCTGGTTTATGACTGGTCTTTAGTTACCAAACTGAAGTTGGAGAGATGGCAAGGAAGGACACTTGCAGCCAAGTGTGATGACCTGAGCTCAGTCTCCATGATTCACATGGCAGAAGGAGATCACAACTCCTTCAACTTCTCTTACCTCCATGTGTACTCTGTAGAACACAGCTGCACACAAACATAAGTAAATAAACAATAAGTGTATTTTTTATTTAAATATCAAGTTGTAAATTCTTCTTGAGACACAAGGCTTCACAGTTTCACAGTGGGCAAAGTAGAATTGGGCTCACTGAAAATAAGACCCATAGGAAGCATGCCTATTTTTGCTTGCTGTTTTGAGGCAGGTTCAGGATGCATAGAGCAGGTCCTTTTCATTAAGATGAGAAAGAAAGAAGCATAAAGCTCACAACACATCATATGCCTGTAACTTTCAGAAAAAGCTCCAGAGAACATGAAGCTGTAAAACAGAAGACTTGGGTCCACAGGGGTATTCTATTCAGCTTTTTATCACCATCTATGACTTTAATATTCATGCCATGTATTTGCAGCTTATACCCAAACACCAGCCCCATCCTATCCACATAGTAAACTCAGGGATTTTAAGTGGTCTTATGAAACCTGCACTCCATATTGATCTTTTGTCATTTACTTCTGAGGGTAAAACAGGGGGGATTTACCCAGATTAATTGAGTTCTCCACCACTGATCTTGAATATCTGTCAAATCACTATTTCTTATAAGTGTTTGATCTTTTTTTACTTTTATTAGTATATATTAATTATGGAAAATGATAGGTTGCATCATGATATCTTCATATATGTAATACTTTTTATCTGAGCATTTAGTACCTGGCTGGCTGAGAATATTAGTACCTTGTATATCTCTCCTGATGATCTGCTTATAATATGTTTCCCCATAAGGCTTGCCACAAAATTTGCATTGACTATTTCTTGATCTGTAACAGGTCAAAAACCACACAGTTTTCTGGATAATTTACCAGAGAAGAATGATTTCTAGGACGGTATCCTGGATCAATTATAAAGACTTCTACTGCTTCAGGTACTCTTCAATTTTGAAAGCTTTCCCTCAATCTACTACAAAGGTTGGAGAGGCATTCCTACATGGGTTTTAATGGGTTTATGGTAGGGAACTGAATAATAAATTTTTAGTCATATTGAAAAACAGATCCAAGTGAGCACTGAAACCCTACTATGCTTTATTGCTCTGATAGATCCCTAAATTGTCATCTGTGCTGCCGAACCTCTGGAAAACATGAGTCTCCCAAGGAATTCAGCATCCCAGCCATCTCTTCCTTATCTTTTTTGATTAATTACTGTGTGTTCATCACTGGCATGAGCCAGTAAGGTATTTTGTAACAGATAGAAAGGAAAAGACTGACATAGCATGCTATGGGATTATGTTCTTGTAAAGTGTAAAAAATTGTCACTCCTAATGGTTTTATGAAACACTGATTGGCCAGAAGGCAGACAGGAAGTATGGGCAGGACTACCAGACTAAAAAAACTCTGGGAAGAGAAAGAAGAAAGAGAGAAACACCAGGAAAGAAGATAAGAGAAAAGGTACCAAGCCATGGATGGGACTAATCAAAATAAGAATCATGGGTTAGTTTAAAAGTAAAAGTTAGCAAATAATATGCCAGAGCCATAGGCCAAACAGCTTGTAACTAATATAAGCCTCTGTGCATTTCTTTGGGACAAAGCAGCTGTGGCACTGTGGGTCCTGAGACTTCTGACTACAATGGCATGTGTGGACATTAGAGGATAACTTGTGGGGGTCCATTCACTCCTACCAGCAGAGCACTGGAAATTCACTCATTGTTAGGTGTGGTGTGGCAAGTGTCCTTACCCACTGAGTCATCTCAGCAGCTCAGACCTTTTCACTTCACTGAGTCATTAGCCATTGTTTTGCGATCCTTTTAGGTACCATCCTCAGAGAAAGTTTCCTGAAGGTATCACTTAGGGGCTAAAATCTATTCCCCAAAAGAAAATCCCAAGTTAATCTATTCCAGCATATCTGATCTCACTTTTTATGTTTTCTTTATTGAAAGTCTTAAGCTGGAACACTCTGCTGGCTCCTGACAGCACATACTAGGACCTTCCAGGACATTCTCATAGTTATTCCAAAGTTTACTTTTTAGTCCTTTGGAAAGTAGAATCACTTTAATCATTTAAGAAAACATATTGCAAGCTTGCTATGCTTCCATAAATAAGAATTAACTTTATTCTTCTTTCTCTAGACTGAAATCACAAAAGTTCTTGAGAATCTGCTAAGCAGCATGAATCAGCTTAGCCTTATAAAGCTTTAGCTAACATGGCACGGTGGACAGGAAATGTGGACAGTGGAGGTCTAATTTTGTCTCTGACAAGTTACAATTTTTTTTAGCAAAACCCCAAATTCCTAAGTTTACACTCCTATTAGATACATCTAAATCTAACATTGTATAATTAGGCAATACTGAAAAATAACTTGTTAAAAATACCTTACCCAGGGGAATTGGCTCTTTAAATAGTTATACAAAGTGGTCTCTTTCAGCTTGTAATATCAAAATATCTCTCTGAGTACAAATGTTTACCAGTTAATATATAATCAAATCATTGAGCATCTTAGTATAGACTGCAATTTTTTTAAATAAATACTAAATTACATTAATATGAAAAATTGCTTTACAAACTAAAATTACATACTCCTTAAAAGTAAATGTACATTCTTATAGTAGATCTTACTAATTAATCTGACTTGGTCTAAAAACACCTAGGAGATGTGTCTTTGGAGATGCTTCCAGAGAAGTTTAACACAACAACACATTGTGTGTGGGGTGGGGGGCAGTACTCATCAGAGTCTTTAGATCCCAGACAGTGGGTGTCCCTGGAAGTAAAGTATCTATCCACCCTCTCTGGACTACTCAGAATTGGTCTTTCTTTGTAGAAAGAAATAATATCATAAAGTTAACTTCAAATTTGGCAAGATCTAGATCCAGAGCAGTTCAACCTGTACAAACAGAAGCCAAAGCTTCAGACTAAGGAAACACGAGATATTATTACAATATACATGACACATTCACAAGGGTCTTATTTTCCTACAAGTGCTGACTCAGAGAAAATTCTGCATGTGTCTGAAAGATACAGAGAAAACGGTTAAATGCATATCATTTAGTAATTAGATTTTATACTGATGATTGATTTGGTATATAAAAGAAACTATAAGGCACAATTGATTTTAAGAATTTCTTCCATATTTTATGTATCAGCTTCTAAATAAAATAATAATAAAAACAAATATAAGTGAATGTATTGGAAAGTTCCAGCCTATTGACTAGCTCTAGTTTGTTAATTGGTAATGTATCCATGTCTCTTATAACCATTATCTCATCCATTTTTACAGTCTTTTAACAACTCTGTAAAGTAGAAATTTTTATTAAAAAAATTTTAATTTATTTTTATTTTATATGTATCTGTGTTTATTTATTTTTAGGCATGTATGTGTATCATGTGTGTGCAGTTCCTATGAAGGTCGGAAGAGGATGTGGATTCCCTAGAATTGGAGCTACAGATGTTTGTGAGCCACATGTGCACGCCGGGAACTGAATCCAAGTCCTTGAAAGAAAAGCAAGTGCTCTTAACCACTGAGTCATCTCTCCAGCCTCTAAAATGAGGTTTTTGTAAAATTGATTTTATGAAAAACTGAGCACATTAAGACACACTAAATAACCTTATTACAATCTATTCATTACTCATTTTAAGCTTCATGCCGAGCACCTTATGAAAGTGTTCGTAGTAGGCATGAATTTTGCTTTATAAAACAAGTGTAAAAAAACCCATTTGTTTTATTTCTCTTAAAACAAATATTCTTTTCTAGAGATTTCCACTTTAGTTTTTTTAAAGAGTGAAAAGAGAACTCCATACCTCCCTAGCTATACATATTATGGAAGTTCAAACATCATACAAACTCTGTGAAAAGTGCCACGCTAGCACAGTTCCTTGAGTATGGATGATATTCTGGCTCTTATTGAGTATGAAAATCCCTGTAAAAGCCAAGGTGCTGAGAGCTGTGGTTCTGTCCTCACCACACATCACAGAGCTCCTCTGATAAACATTGACATTGTTCTTGGTGAGATAGGGGTATAGTTATCATTACCCATCCCAGAACTCTCTAGAACTGTCTAGAGCATGACACAGTGTATGCTCTGGTGATCTCCAAAGTTCCTCACATCTGTCCCTCTCTTTAGCATCTGCTGTGGATGTTGACTCAAATTCTCTTAACAGAGAAAGATCAGGACTGTCTTAGCCTACCGAAGCAGGCAGACTGGCCACAAGGTGGCAGTTTTCTAAGGAAACCACTCAAGTGATTGTTTGCTTGAAAACTGCTTCATGGCATCCAAAGATGAGTGAAATTACACATCCAAGGGTGAGACTTCATCTCGCATGACTTCCTTGTTAAAACGTGAGCTGTTTCATGAGATTGCACCCAGGACCCCCAAAAGGAACTTTTTTTTTCACATAAGGCTTAATGAGTCTGTATTACAGAAGCTTCCCTCTATGCTCAGAGTATAGAAACTACTAAATTTCTGAACATAAGAACCTCTTGTGCCTTTGCCATTCTTCTAGAAAATACCACACCCACTTATCAGCTGCTGAGCCTTTCCAAATCAATCTTAAAGAGAGTAAGGGGGACTTGAGGCATAAGACAAAGGGATGTCAAGTGAAAATACAATTAAAGATTAAAAAACAAAAAAAAACACTGAATGAATTACCTCATGTTTTCTCTTTAAACGACCCTAACCTTTAAAAAGCATTCTCAGTGACTCCCTAAGAAACTGAGGAAAATAGATGCTCCCATGCCTGTGGCTCTCTGACTTCTCCTACCCATTCACTGCCCACTCTATTTTTCTTCCAATACTTACAGAATCATTTCCAAAAATGTCTCTATGTTAGTATGCTTTAACAGAAGCATGGTGGCATTTTTGTCTCTTGGGCAGTGCATTAGAAATTACACAACACTCATGCCTATGACCTTCCATTTGTATGCAAGAGCTGAAAAGGCAACCTCCATGGCATAATTCTGAATTCCAGCATGGTACAGACTCTTCAAATGGAGGCCAATTGGCCATGGTACAGATATAAGAACTGTGGTGTTATTTTATGTAAGCTCTAACAAATAAAATTTGCCTGAGGGAAAAGGTAGCCAGAGGGACCAGGAAATGATGGAACACACCTTTAATCTCGTGCCTTCAATCCCAGTATTTTGGAGGCACACATGCCTTTAATCCCAGCACTAGGAAGGTTGAGACAGGAAGCGCTATGACTGGGTGGGAAAAGGAATAGAAGATGGGAGGAAACAGGAGGAGAAAGGAGCTCAGCCTTTTCAGCTTGAGGATTCAGTAGACGTAAGAAGTCTTTCTAGTGCTTGGCTCTTTTTGTCCCTCTGATCTTTCAACGTTTACCCTGATATGTGACTCTGGGCTTTTATTAAGACCAATTAGGATTTGTGATTAACAATGAACAGTGAACAACAATCTAAGTCACATTTTTCTTCATTTTTTTTAAGAAAAGAATGATTGCGAATTATTTAGGGATTAAATTATAGAAAATAATAAATGTTGTCTGACATGTTAGAATAGCCATGTGCAAGTTTAAATGAAAATAAGGCATATTGGCCAGAGATAATGGGACATGCCATTAGTCTCAGCACTTGTGAAGCAAAGGCAAAAAGATATATTAGTTCAAGACCAACCCAGTCTACATAGCAAGTTTCAGGCTACCTAAGATTACTAGTGAACTTCTGTCTCAATAGAAAGAAAGTAAATAAATAAATAAGGCGCACTAAAATACTGTAAGAATTATTTAAAGAAATTTCTTGGAAACATTTTTACAATGCAAAGAACCCATCTTTGTTTTATTTTACAGCACATTTCACTCTTTTATGTGTGCTCTACAGCAATTCCTTCTATTAAAGAAAAACCTTCCATCTTGGAGGAAAGCTGGTAAAAACACAAGATGTTCTAAAGAAAGGTGAAGTACTCCATCTAGCAGGTAAGCTCTTTAAAACTCAAGCCATAAACAGTGTAAAACATCAGGAAGTCCCTGAAGCAGATAAGATTTTCTAGGTCTCTCTCTTTTCACCCATATATAAGGACAGTGAAGAGGGGCTTTCAAACAAGCTGAGGTGCTTAGAAAAGGCGCAGACCAGTCAAGCTGCCTAAAAGAGACACTATGCAATCCATTGAACTGCCTACAAATTATTCAGTGTGATCCAGATTTCCTGATGATATGAAATGTCACCATACTGGGGTAGACTTTCATGGTTAAGCTATCTTTAAGACATTTCTGTTCCTGTAAGCAACCTTTCACCCCTATTCCTGTAAGTCACCCCAATAAAATACACTGATTAATAGTGCTGAACTTTGGAGATATTCTGATTTTGGTCTGTCATCAATTGTCTCTCTGGGATGAGTAGACATTTGTTCATGCCTCCCCATGAAGAATGCCACCCAACAGTGTTTCAGAATGCCATGGCAGAGTTCTCACTGGTACAAAGTGAGGAAGAGATTATCTTAAACATTTTTCCTTGGTCAAGGGAGAAAGTGGGAGATAAGAAGTCAGGAATAGGTCAACACATCAGAGGGATTTTTGAGATACTCCTACAAAGGCCACCTACCAACAGTGCATAAGCATGACCTCATCAAGATGTCTTCACTATTACTTATTGCCAAAGAAATAAACACCAACTCTTTTTCTCAGTGCGTAGATGGGAGCACTCTTGTCTCTCTCTTAAAATATGGTTTTCTTCAAAATTTACATGTAGTTGAACCAATTACTAGCTATTCCACAGCAGACCCTGGACTCGGCAGTGCATGGGAGAAGTGGAGTAGCTGTCACAACAGGAGCTGAGAAAGAACAGAAACACAAAGACATATTTAGGGTGAGTTGGAAATGTTTTGTAAAAACATAAGTCATGAAGGAGGTACACACAAAGGTGACTGTGGCACAGGGAACACCCCAAAAAGGCTCACACTGAAGGGAAGGGAAGGAAGCAGCTATGTAAATAGATAATTGCAGGACAATGCTATACTGTGTTAAGTGCTTAACTGCCTCATTTAAGCCTGCAACTTCAATTAAGGACGCTGATGGGCTAAGGCCTCTTCCTGTTGATAATGGCAGTAAGAAGACATGCTCTACAACCTACTCAGTACTGACATCCACCAGCTCCTACCAGGCCTAAAGAGCATTTCCTTGTCTTTGATTAACCTGTATTGTGTCCGTATGAAGAGAAAAGCTTTTGTCGAGAACCTTCTCAGGGTGTGAGGTTTGTCTGGTTTTAGTACAGTTGTTACTCTGCCATTCCAAAGACAAGATATTGGTCTGTCATCAATTATATAAGAAATAATAGATCCATTTCTTCTAATGGAGAGACAGTGTACAGTTTAAAGATGGTTTATTGGCTTCCAGTTTATGATACACAGGAGCTATTTGGGTGCATAACTCACCTCCTAGGTCCAGAGGCAGCCTCATAAACCTCAGCAGCACTTTCTTCCCCCACCTTTTTTACTAAATAGAAAGCGACTGTAGAGTTGCAGCCAGTTATATATGAAGTTAATAAATGTGCCACACACACTGTCCACTGCTTTAAGTAACTCTGCTAACCTGGACATATTATCAGAGATTTATGCTGCTGCAGAGTCTGAGGGGGGATGTGGGAAATAGCCTTGGAGATGGAATTAGACCTGTTCACTCTACATTTCTGACGGCATGCCATGAGGAAAACTGAGCAGCAATACTGGAAAAAATTAAAGGTTAAAATAACAAGAGAAGCACAGTGAAGGGAGAGCTGTACAACACTGGCAATGTGGATGCCTTCCAATCAAGCACTGACTATAAAATCTGACATGATTTTTAAAACTCTCTAGTGAAACTTAGCATGACACACACTTTTCATACTCTGAAATATGTTTTTGGAATTCTGGTTAGGTAAAATAAAACCCACTATTGAGTTTTTTAATAAATATTTGTTAAATATATAAGAACTAGTCTGTAAAGTACCCTGGGTTGTGCACTCTGTGTGGATGATTCTGTTTCTGGAATCCAAAAAAATGGTATATATATGCCCAGGATATAATAGGGCTACATTCATTATTATATTAATGGCTGAATAAATAATGTCTTACTCTTTATAAATGCTGTTTAGAATTGTTTTTACAGCTGTTTCTGAAAGAAAGAGCTCATGGCTTAAGCATGGGCACTTATTCAGATAACTCTAAATAGTAAATCAACAAAACATAAGAAAAAAGAAACCCTGAAGATCTGCAGTGTGGGACAAGATGGCAGCAGGCTCACTAGTCAGACCCAGTCTGGAGCCAGGCTGCACTGCCCCGAAAAGGAACTGGACAGTGCAGTAAAGTTAGACTCGGGCTGGGTCTTGTTCTCCTTCAAGAAAAGTGTAGGAAAAGCAGAACGAGAGTAAAGAGTGAAGAGGGAGACAACATCTATTTAGAGTCTGAGAGGTGGACAGATGTACTTGCTCAGATGGAATCAAGCTACAGAAATAGATTTTGTTAGAAGTATTTGAAAATTATAAAGGTGACTAATCAAAAGATATGGGAGACTGACATGGAAAGTATAAAATGGAGTCAATACGGATGGTGTGTTTTAAACGATGATGGGCATTGATAAGGTGGATAGTCATACTTAACTAGATTCTTTTTAAAATTGTATTGCTGAGGTAACATCATAGCCTCATGACACAGGAGCATTGAGATACAGGATGACTTCAGAGTACACCATGAGGAGTTCAGAAACCTCCATTGCTCATAAAAGAGCACTGTAAAGAACACTGGGAAGATGCAGAAACAGTATCCCAGACTTCCAAGCCTGAGTACATTTGTAATGAAGACATCTCCAGACACCACCTACCCAAGTGTCACAATTAATGTCATCATTAAAATGCCAAGAAAAGCCATGCATTCTTAAGTCAGGCACTACAGAGAAGTCAGTCATGACTAAGAGTAAAGTTCTCCTTCCTGTTATGGACTATGACTTTAATTGTGTAAAGGTGTGTTACATTTGTTTATGCTGCATTTGTTAATTTTGTGAAGATGTGTTGCTGTTTCACCTTGCCTGCCTAAGGCACCTGAATGGTCTAATAAAAAGCTGAACGACCACTAGTTGGGCAGGAGAGCAATAGGCAGGGCTGGCTGGAAGACAGAGTAATTAGGAGATTTCAGGCTCAGGAAGAACCAGAGAGAAGGGGGAATGAGGGAGAGAGAGACATGCCAGGTCGTCTCCAACCAGACATGTAGAATCAGTGTAAGTAGGACCATAGAGAAAGAAAGGAAAAAAGACCTGTGGCAAAGTGTAGAGAGAGAAATCGATTAAAATAAGAGTTAAGATAAGGTCAAGCATTCATAGCTAATAACAAGTTTGTCTCCTTATCATTACTTAGAAGCTGGTTAAAATTAAAAGCCTATTATACCCTTCAACACTGCTTAAACACAGTTAACGTATAAGAAAATAGATACACTTAAATCAAAATACAACCAGTCATAACATTCAGTTTCATGTCTCTAAAGAGTCTTAGTTACAAAAGATACTAAGATATTATGAAACTACGGATATTATAGGATATAAATAATAAAGAAAATTTGTTATTCTTAATTAGATCTGGACCAGAGGACAAAATTCAAAGGATGTTACTGAACTTTGAATTAAAATATTTCTTTATTTATATATTTATTGGTTTAGTAGCTGTATGTGAGTCCTTGCCTGTAAGTATGTATGCTCCATACATGCAGGAATCCAGAGAGATCAGTAAAGGCTTCAGATCCCCTGGAACTGAAGCTGAAGTTATGGACAGGACCAAGCTGCTGTAGGGATGCTGGAAACTGGACCTACACAAGTGCTCTTAATCACTGAGCCTTTACTCCAGCCTTTAGTACTGAACATTTAATATAGACCATGTGTGAGAAATAGGTTTATATCGTTGGCAAGTCACCTGGGTGTTACTGTTATACTGGGACTGCATACAGAGAATGCCTTAGTTGTTAGCACATGCTGAAGTGTTTGCCAAGCTGATCAGTCTTGCAATCTAAAGGTTCTACACACACACACACACACACACACACACACACACACACACACACACACACACACACACACAGTGCCTAGGACTGAAGATATGGCCTAGTGGGTGAATCTTGCTGTACAAGTGTGAGGAACTAAGTTTGGATTCTCAGAACCCATGTAAAATCAGATGCAGAAGTACATATAGGCACATCTGTAATCCAAACAGAAAGCAAAGAGAGAGGAAAGTTGCTAAATTCCCAAGCCAGGTATCTTAGCATATACAGTGGCAGACAAGAAGAAACTCTGCCTCATACAAAGTAGAAGGCAAGAACTAAAACCAAGGTTATCCACTAAGCTCCACAGGAGCACCTTTGAACACATATGACTGCATTTACATGCGTGCACCCATGTGCATGTGCCCGCATGCACACACACACACACACACACACACACACACACACACACACACACACATATGTGTATTCACACATGCACACAAAGATTTCAAACACTAATAATCGTGTGTGTGTGTGTGTGTGTGTGTGTGTGTGTGTGTGTGTGTGTGTGTGTGTGTGTGTGTGTGAATAGAATTACAATCTTTATATTTCCTTAAATGTTTGTGGATTAAGGGCTTTGGTCCCCAGATGACACACTGTGAAGTGGTGCTACAGTCTTTGGGAGGTACATCCTTGGGAGAGGTTTTAGGGTTTCTATATTGGACCCTAGTGTTCTTTTTGTTTCATGTTCCAGACCTAAGATAAGGGGTTATTCCATACACAGATACCTTAACATGCTGCCTCCCATAGGCCCAAAGGCAACAGGGCCAACCAATCACAGACTGAAACCACAAATACCCCATGTGTCTTTATGAGTTGCCAATCTTGGAACTAATTACATTGTCCAGTCTGTGGATGAAGAGAATAAATGGAAGAGGAATGGAGGAGGAAGGCACGTGAGAAACCATGACCAGAAAAGAATCTAGATTAAGGCACTGGATGTATGGATCTATGCCTTCATCTCTGTCCTTACCAATACCATTTATGTTTTTAAATTTAAAATTTTTTTTTTCATTTCCTTACTCTGCTCATGAGGCCCCTGCTTGTCCAAAAATACAAACACAGGCTTTGTATACTCTTGACCCTAACAAAATGTAAGTTTGAACATCAAATGACCAGGCAGTTGCCAAAGGACTTCAGTTCATGCCCTACAGGAAACTTTGACACTTTGAGGAGGTTAAAGTCTCCATTCAGCTTGTTACACTGGACTATTTTGAAGCAATAAGTACAATGACCTCCTTCCACAGAAATTTCCCAAAGGCCTCTGTGCTGGAACACATGTGGACAGGCTGCCGTAGGTGCCCATTAGTCTTCAAACCTGAAATGCAATCATCTTTCCTACACAGAATAGTAATAAGAAGAAGGAGGAGGAGGAAGAGGAGGAGGAGGAGAAGAAGGCATAAACTACCTCAAATCAAAACCAGCAAGACATCACAGAGTTCAAAAGGCATAGCTGATAGTTGAGCAAGGTGATCCTATTTCATGCTGTATCAATAGATCTCTATAATTTTACATGTGCATGAGCCTCCAGAATCCATAAATACATGGGAATCCAAGCAAGTAAATCTCTTTCATTCATGGAGAGCAGAAGTCTATATCTGATGTTCAGGAGCTTGTCTAGAGATTTAGGCCAGAGGGGAAAGGGGGGATAGGGAGGAGAGAGAGAGAGAGAGGCTGAGACTGACTTAAATATCATAATATCACAGCTGAAAGGCCTGGTTAAACAAGACTCAGTTTCATTTTGCCATTGCAGGCAAATCACGGCTGACGTTTAAATCACCTAGTCTTTCACACAAGCAAGGAAATCAATTATTCGTGCATTGATTTCTACCGTTATCTCCTAAAGAACTCAGGATCTGACTTTTAATAACAATCATAGAGGCAGCAATATGATCATGGGACAGCAGCCCTGGTACGATCCCATTTGGTAGATTTAATGAAACAGTCGTGCATATTGATGTTCCTCTCCAGCATCAATTTCCCAGCTATTGAATTTCACCCTTTCTCTGCCCTCCCACTTCTTCAAATTTTGAAGGTCATTTTCAATTTCAATCCCGTTTCCAAGGCATTAGCCAGCACATCCAACTCTCTGTCAATGGGATATTTAATAAGCGCCCTCATTCCACTATCCAAGAAATTTAATGAAATTTCTGAGACCCACAATAAAAGTTTTTTCAAAGCATCTTTCCTCCCAACTTCAAATCACAATGACCCGTTGACAAATACTCTCAATCTGAGCCAGCTGTGTACTTAACAGTAAAATGAGCTAAACTCCATTTTTGTCATTTCTTGATGAATATGACAAGGGAGAGTGGGTTTTAAATGCTCCAGGAGGTTTAAGGAAGGGTTGAGATGCACTCCTTCGTCCTTATCTGACAAAATGAAGAATAGTAACCATGTCAGGTAGCACACTTAGTCTTTCAGGGTTGTTTTGAACTGTTATTTCTAAAGTCCTTGAATTTTTACCTGTTCTCTGGGCCACCTTTCTTAACATGTTGGAAGAAGTATGAGTTCTTCCAACTAGAGGCTAAGTTCTATCTCTCTACTCTATGAAACAGGAAAAACAAAAGAGCAAGTTTTTTTTTTTTTCTTTTTGTTTTTAACCCCCTGAGCACCAAGATCCTTATTTTAATAGAGGCATGATTCTTACAGGATTTTAGACTCGATGCAAGGTCTGACAATGCAGCTTTATTTGAATATAGCTCGATAAAATACTGCTTGCCTCTTGTTTTGCCTCATTTAAAAGGTTATTTCGATACTATAAAATCTCTCTAAAGTAAAGTGGTAACTTTGGGCACTAGCATAATAAATAAGTGAGCTGTGAACTACGATTGTCTGCCTTCACAACCACCAATTTTCACACATCTGCACCCTTCTGATTGATTTCTCACACTCTGGGGTGCAGATAATCCAGGGTAATAGTTCAGGCTTGTCCTGTAGTTAATTAGGAAATACTTAGATATGATACATATTAATTATGGGTTTCAGAAAAACTATCTTCAACTCCTCAAGCCTGTTTACCCTTCTGAAAAAGTACATTGAAATATCAACCAGCTCCCAGCTTTTAGGACTCTTTTTGGGACTACTCAAGATTGAAGCCTTTGTTGTATTGTGGTTATACAAGTTAAGTATCTGTAATCCAAAAAGCTTGAAGCAAGAAATGTTTCACATTTTGAATTACTGTGGATTTTAAATATTTTTCCTGTGAACATTGTAGATGTTAGGAAGTACTGAAAGTGGAGCCAAATCCAAAGCATGAAATTTACTTCTTTCTCACATGCATCATGTACACATACCCCCAAAGGTAATTATATATGTTTAAAAAATTTTGATAATAATTTTTGTTTATTTTGTTACATGTATATATATGTGACCATGGATAGGCACACATGCCCTAGCATGTGTGTGGTGATGTGCCTTTAGTCTTAGTCTCCAGGACAACTTAAAGCTCCTTTATAGTTGAGCCATCTTGTTGTGGTGCGCGTGCTCGTGCGGTGCGCGTGGGTGTGTCTGTATGTGTGTGTGTTCAATAGTGTCTTAGAATTACTATGGCTGTGATGAAACACAATTTAAAAAAAGCAGTTTTGGTAGGAAATAATTTATTTGGCTTGCACATTTTGAGTCACAGGCCATGCAAGAACTCAGACTGAGCAGAAACCTGCAGGCAGGAGCTAATGTAGAAGCCACAGAGAAGTGCCGTTGTACTTTATACTGGCTTTCTCCTCATGACTTTCTCAGTCTGATTTTTATAGGAGCCAGGACCACCAGCCCAGGGATAGCAGCACTCATTATAGTCTGGGTCCTTCTCCATCAATCCCTAATTAGGAAGTACTATACAGATGAATTTTATGGCAGCGTTTTCTCAGCTGAGGTGTCTTCATTTTAGATGACTCTACCTATGTCACGTTGATATAAAACTAGCTAGCACAAATGATCTTCTTTAAAATATTTTTGTTTAAAAGTTTTCATATATTTTGATCACTTTCCCCATTTCAATTCCCCACAGAACTTCCCCTCTCTCTCACCTACCTACACAACTTTGTGTGTGTGTGTGTATGTGTATACATATAGATATGCATGTGTGCATACGCATATATGTATTATATATACATCTCTATCTCACTTTTCTCTCTTTCAAAAAACAAACAAATACAAATCTTGAGGGATTTTTTTTTCTGAATTCTTACCCACATACAATGAATACTTGTTATCTACACTCCCCTTCCTCTTGCTGTCTGCATCATCCTGAGAAATTGGATCGTGCTAGTTTTAAAGACTGGTTCTGGAACAGTATATATCACATAATAAATGCACAATGAAAATGTGTTGGCTGTGTGAGGGATGAATGAACGAAGGTGCACCCCCTTGATTCATCCAGAGCAGTTGATCTCACCCACATTTTTAGCAGCAGCACTTCTGTGTCCTGTAGAAAGCTTTCTGCTCTCTAACAGTCTCACATGAGCAGATTTGAAGACGTTTCTTAATTTTCTGAAAACTGGTCACAATGGTAAAACTCTCATTCAAGCTCTACTAAAGAAAATAATCCAAAAGTATGAATGCAAATATTTATGCCCCCATGTACCAGAAACCTTTGAAGAGCCATATTATATTCTAAGAACACACAAAGACATAGACAAAAAACAGTGCATTGAAAAGACCTAAGTTCAAATAAAAAATAGAAGTACATGAATTATGTCAATTATGAAACAGCCATTAAAATTTTTAACATCTATGGGATGTCATGAATATCAGTGGGTAAACGCTTCATGTTCAAGCCTGAAAACCAAAATCCAATCCTCAGAGGCACAGGTTTTAGAGTTTCTGTTGTTGTGAAGAGGCACCATGATCATAGCAACTCTTACAAAGGAAAACATTTAACTGGGTCACTTATAGTTTCAGAGGTATCATTATGGTGGGACATGGTAGTATACAGGCAGTCATGGTGTTGGGAAAGAAGCAGAGAGTGGAGAAGGAGCTATAACTCGGTCTTACAGGCAACAGGATCTGTGCCACTGGACATGGCTTGAGCATATATGAGTCCTCAAATCCTGCCTCCACAGTGACACACTTTCTCCAAAAGACCACACATACTCTAACAAGGCCATAGCCCCTAATAGTGCCACTCCTTTTGGGAATCATTTTCTTTCAAATAACCACACTATATAAAGGTAGAAGGAAAGAACCAGCTCTGCCCAGTCATCCTCAGCTATCCAAGTTACACTACGGCGCAGGCATTCACACACAAAATCAATTAAAGTATAACATCTTACAGAAAAATATAAGAGGATATTTTCAGATATGTGGTTAAATGCGGAACCCCAGTGACAAGTTCTAGTTGGTGAATACTAAAGCGATCCTAAAGTGAATTTTAAAATATCCCTATGGGTAGAGATAGCAGACAAGAACACAGAATTATGGAAGATGTAGAATAATGACTATGTATGTTCCAAAGGTCTTGTAATCTGATGGCTCCACAGTTTAAGGTGGCCCTGGAGAATCCTGAGAAGTAGATAGTGCTTGCTATAAACCCCTGAAATGTTCAAGCAAACTACATAATGCTGAAAAATAACATCCATATATTCAGAAAAATAGTATTTCAATAAAAATAAAACTATTTCTATCTATAATACCTCTAATTCCACTGCCAAACAAATATGATAACATTCTGAAAGCCAGAAACTCTGGAGAAACCAAGTCAAAAACACCCTGGACATTAATAAATGTAGGCTAACCTAATAACCTGCGAGGTAAATTCTGAACTCTCTGACTCACTCCATTCATTTCCCACAATGCTCACATCTCCAGTTCTTTGAGCTTGGTCCTAGGACTTTACTCTACTTTAACTCTCTTATTCTTATTTTCTTTAGAAAATTTCAGGTTTAAACAAGATTATCTGAGGGAATGTTTAACCTATTCAAAAAAATTTATAATCACATTATAAAACTCTTTACAAACAATTGTTATAATCTCTGTAAAGGTTTGTAGCTTTTCTGGGACTGAGTCTTCAAAATCTTTTTTGTTGTTGTTTTTGTTATAAGCCTAGCTTTTAATGACTGAGCCATCTTTACAGCCCCTGAAAATTCTATTTTTGATATTAATTTTTTCATTACATGCTTCAGTGGCAAAACAACATTTCTTAGAATAAAGTCCATAATTCATACTTCTCAATAAACCTCATCTGTCTTTTCCCGGTTGGGTTGCATTAAAATCATTTTGTGGGGAGATTTTACTGAAGAGGTTCTCACTGTGAGACTAGTGCGGTTGGGGGATTCATTGTCTTCCTCTTTCTCTTCCCAATTCCAGCCAATATGTGAATCAGGAACTAAACAGGCCTTTTAAATTAAATGCCTACACTCTGTGAGCCTACCACCTTCTAGCTGTACCATCCTGGAAACAACCTTTAACTCATGGGGTTTTGTAGAACATCCAAGATCCAGAATATTGTGGTACTCATGATGCAGGCACTTTAATTTCATCTCCTCTCTCATAACTGAGAAAACCCAACTGTATAGAGTGTGGCTACTTGCCCAAGTATTTAAGCCCATTCTATAACTCACTACAACCCTCTTCTCTGCATGTTCTGCCTGTTAGCTTGTATCTTTAAACTACAGAGTCCAATATTGTTCTCAATGTTGAGAGGGTTTGACCTTCTAAACATTATGTTTTGACATTTCAGATATTAGTGAAATGAGCCCAACTTCACTATTAGAATTTGCATGTAGATTTCCTAGAAAATGCCCCAGGGAAACAGCTCCATCTGTAATTAGGTGGAGCATGATAAATGATGACCACTTAATGGGATGTGTCTGACAGGGCTGAAAACCCTTAGCTTGACTTGTACTTTGACCAAATATACCTTTGACCCTCCTGGTCAGTGCTCTGCCTATTTCTGGTTTAGTAAATAGTCATTTGCTCTGTTTCCTCAAAATATAGAGGATATTTTGAGAACAATGCATATAACTCTTCCTGATTTTTAGAAGATTTTAACTAGACAAAATTAGAAAAAGCTCTATCCCCCCCCCACTCTCTCTCTCTCACACACAAACACTCACATGGGTAGAAACTGAAGATGATGTCAAGATAGAGGCAACTTCCCTGACATAGGAGTGACTATACGGACACTCGAACGTCGTAAGGATGTAAGCATACACAGAATGGTGTGACAGGAGGATTCTCACTGCCCTCATATTCAGTGTATTTAATGGTTAATTGTCTAGCACAAGGACTGGAAAATGTTTTCTCTACCAAGTATGGCAGTTTGTTAAGCTTTGAAGACCATCTAAAGTCTGTCTTTTACTCTCCTTCCATAGCGTCAGGAAGGAAACCCAGGTCAGTGAATGACTGGGCATTTATTGGTCTCACACGATACTACAGACATTACTAGGAGGTGAATCAGATTTTCTTCCAAGTCATGGTTTGAAAAACTCTTATTTCGAGTTTTTGATGATTGAAAATGAGATGTGCTATATAGTAAGTTTTGATAGTCTTCTAAGCTGTTGAAAAAATAACAAGTTGGACAAGTTTGTGTCAAAACTAGGTGATTCCTTCTTCTGCCTTTACCAGGAGCCATTGTCGGAGTCCACCCTTAACCATCTGTCTGTGCTCTCTAGAAGAAATTTCCAGAACCTGGTAAAACACTTTGACACACTGTTAAGTCAAAGAGAAGATGCAATAATTGTGCATAATAATTAATAATAATTGTGGACCAAGCCTTCAATTCATCAGTAAGAGGTGACAAAACAGCTATAACTACAAAAGGAGAAGGAGGCCCCAGACCCTATGTGAAAAGCATAGCCAGTCAGTGCTACTGGTTGGGGGGCTTGACCTTTGAAGACTTTCCCTGAACTTTGACCTCCTTGACCTTTTAACTATACTTCATGGCAGAAATGGCATGGCTCTCCAATTTGATGGGTAGGAAAAATGAAGAGCCTGAACCTAGGGGAGTGTTCACAAGTCAATGGAGTAGAATGAGCATTTGGCTCTATCTTTGCATGATTCCAAGGGTTGCTGCTTTCTTCTACCAGTTTCTCTCATCATAAGAGCCAGTGATCCAGCTGGACCTAAAACTGAGTTCAAAGTGCTGGTGAAGTGCTCTCTATCATCTCCTAGCACCACAAAGAAGGGATGGGCATCTAGGCAGCTGCAGACAGTGTGATCTAACCATGAGCAGTGACAGAGCAAAGAAAAGAATGAAGTGAGATCCAAAGACAGATGACGGTGTCAAATTAAAGTGAGACTCTGGGCAGGAAGGACAAATTCTATAGAAGAAAATGGTAGACTGTATCATGTGTGTGGGGAGGGGGCGTTGTTTTGGTCCCAGAAGGTCCTAACAACTACAGAAGGTTGAAGAAACTGCATGAACTTAAATGGGTTGTGGTTGTCCTTGAAATCACACTGTCTTGGTTCGTTTTGCTTCATTCTGTTGTTATGCACAAAACAACTATGGGATATGGGATATTTGCAGGTTATAGTTCCTCATTTTGAGAAAGCAGAAACTCATCAAATCTACAGTCAAGAGGAGCTGTACAGACACGCATGCTCACTGGCATGCTGTGTTCAGTTGATTACTCCACTAGTATGCAGTTCAGAAACCTCTGCCTAAGGAATAATGCTATTCATATTGGACCTGGTCTTCTCAAATCAATTAAGACAGTTCCAACAGACATAGCCATAGGTCAAGCTGAGATAGACAGTCCCTTATAAGCATCTCTTTCCAGGCTGTTATATATTGTGACAAATTAATAATAAATTAATAAAGTAACTATCATCATTAAAGTTCAAATTTTTCCAGTTACTATGTGTTTTCTTCAGGGTTCTTTGGAGAACTGAACCAATGATCTCTCTACCTGTGTGTGTGTGTGTGAGAGAGAGAGAGAGAGAGAGAGAGAGAGAGAGAGAGAGAGAGAGAGAGTGAGTGAGCATGCACGTACGCGTATCTGTCTGTCTGTCTGCACGCACACAAGAGTGTGTGCCCTCATGCATGTGGTGTGAAGAAGAGTGAAAGCAAGAAAGGGAGAGAGATTAAGGTATTCTTGTGATTTCAGGAAACACTGAGTCTGAATTTGATACATCAAGTTAACAGAAGGCTGTGGCTGCTCAAATTCAAAGGCAGTCTGAATGTAGATTTTTTTCTTTTCCTCTTAGGCCTTCAGTTTTTTCGTCTTTGGATATCCATATGACTGGAAAGAGGCCTGCTCACATTAGAAAGATAATCATCATATGGTTTTCTAATTTAAATGCTGATGTCATCTAGACAACAATTATCTCCACTACAATATCTAGACTTGTATTTGTGCTATTGTCTGGGTGCCTTCAGATAGCTAGCCATAAAATTTATGATAATACTATATAAATACTCACAAATAATGTCACCAGCTAGATGTTGTTTTCAAAGGAGCCTGGTAGCAGTGTCTCCAGTTTCTCTGAGGCTTGCCTGAACTGAGCCTGATACCTGGGAAGCACTGGATAGTGGGGAAATCTTTTTCTCAACTAACAAGCTATCTTTATTCTGCCACATCACTGAGCTCACAGACTTAGTTAGTTCAGTATTTTATTTGCTAAACAAAACTACTGAGATATTGTCCCCACTTTAGAGAACACACAATCTACTAAGAAAAAATATCCACAACCACATGAAACAAGTGTAGTTTGGCTAACAGAAATGTTTAGGGGAAGCTGTTAGTTGGAATGGTAGAATCAGGGAAGGCTTCCTGAGGGACATAGGCTTTGGGAATTTTTTTCTGATCTTGAAGAGAAGGAATGGGTAGAAAACAGTGATGAAGACAGGGCAGGAAAATAAGGAATACACAGCTTTGTCCAACAATGACCTTGGTAAGCGGATAGGCTCTAGGCTGAAAGGGAATGATATAGGACAGTAAAGGTAAAAACACATAGGATAGGACCTTGAAAAGTCGCTGTGAAATCACAAAGAGCTAGGGCTGATTCTCTTGACAGCAATGACCAATGAGTGCACAGCTCAGCTGACAGCCTGTTTAGCATTCTAAATTGCACTAACATCAGTCTGTTTCTATAACATCCTGCACCTTAATTAGCATCATTTGTAAAACATTTGAATGAAGCTGTTCTTGTGCTCAAGAATTCATGGGAAGGTGAATATAAACACATTCACACTGGGATCTCCCAAAGGACTTTGTACACAATCTTCTTCAAGGAGCAAATCATGCTCCATTGTAACTGTCTCTGTTTACATGTTCACATTCCTCAAGAAAAACAAAGTTCTTTGGAGTATCTGAATCAAGCAGTTTTAATGCTAAAAGAATAAATTCTAAAGTCCGTTCAGTAAGTTGGAGAGACATTTACCTTAAGGCTGTAGGCGCAGCATGGACTCTAATAGAAGGAAGCCCAGCATTTCTCACCAGAACCTGTTTTCCCTCAGAGCCCCTGCACTGTCATATCTGCCAAGTTTTTGGCCTACATTCCTCCTTCCCTCTAAGTAGAAAACACACAACCTAAAAACTTGGAAAAGGTGTCACTATAGGAGACAAAATTTTGGAAGATCACAAGGGAACAATTTTCATTTTTCTTAAAAAAAATTCAGCTTTAAGGAATTTCAAAAAACTCAAGTTTGAAGATTTTTTTTTTTTTGCATCCTATAGATTTAAGTTCTCAAAAAATTGGTTTGGATTAGGAGGTATAGCTCAGTGGCAGAACACTGGTCTAGTGTGTACAAGGCCCTTAGTTTGATCACAAGCACTTGGAGGGTGCAGACAGAAAGAGAAGGGGGAGAGAGAGAGATTTAAAGGAAAGAGAGAGAGGAGAGAGAGATTAAAGATTAAGTGCTTTAAAAAAAACTCGAGCCAGGTGTGGTGGTGCATGCCTTTAATTCCAGCACTCAGAAGGCACAAGAAAGCAGATACCTGGTCAACATAGAGCACCAGGACAGTTAGGACTACATAGGAAGATTCTGGTTGAAGAAGAAGGAGAAGAAGAAAAGGAAAAAATCTCTAGTGAAAAGAAATTGTAATCTATGTTTTAATATTTATGAGAAGAAAAACCTGTAAAGCATGAAATATAAAGAAAGGAACATGATCCTTTTAGATCTATTAGTGCTCTTTCTAAAACAAAACACTTATGGCATGGAGAGATAGAGGATTGTGTCTTCCTGAGTGGTAAACTTAAAACTGATAATGTATTTTTGCTTCTTAATGATTCCATGTTACAGCGGTCTTTGGGATGTAAGATCTTCAAACTACAACTCTATTTGATGTTGCAGTACAAGCTGAATTCTATTTCAATGCATTAGCATCCCTATTTTCTTTTGCAATCCAAGGAGAGAAACCAAACATCCCATATTCCAATCAGGTTTTTCTTCAATTGAATCAGCTGGAGAGAAGTGCTCCAAAGGATATATGAGGCATTTAGTCTACGGTAGGACATATGATGTTTGGTTTTCCATATCCATAAAGCAACTCATCATAGGCCTCAGTTAGAGCTGGTTGAATGAATGTTACTGCAATAAGCAAAGATAAATCAATGGGGGCCAAGTTGCCACTGAAATGCAAGAGAAGGAAAATCACTAGTAAACAAGAGAAGGTTGAGTTGCTGAGTAGAGAAGGATACCTTCAACCTAAATACATGATTTCACAGATTCATGTCTACTACAATCAAAGACCGCATCCAGCATTTGAGGAAGTTTGCTGTGTAATAATCCTTCTGTTTACTTTGAATGTGTATTACTCTCATTGGTTGCTAAAGAAGATGATTGGCCTATAGCAAAGCAGGATAAAGTTGGTTACAATCAAACAAGATACTGGGATGAAGAAGAGCAGAGTCAGGAAGATGACAGCCAGCTTCTAAGAAAGCAAAAAATGTAGAAAATGAGGTGATAATGGTAATAATCCATGAACCACATGGCAAACCAAAGATGAGAAATATGAGTTAATTTTAATGTAAGAGTTAGTGACAAGCCTGAGAAATTGGCCAATCATTTATAATTACTATTAAGTCTATGAGTCAATTATTTGAGAAGTGGCTGCCAGTTATTTGGGAGCAGGTGGTCAGGACAGAAAAAAGCTGCCTACAGAAGTTTGCTTAGCATTTCCTAGTATATACACTATACTATGATTTAATCTCTATAATTTATCAAAGGAATTAGATTTTTTAAAATTCTCTATAGCTATTTTCAATGTGATATCTTGGCTAACATCCAATGAAGAGAGCTGTAAAAGTATGAATACAAATTACATTTCTATGGTTGGACATCTCTGTGGCATCCAGACCAAATTTACTAAGAATGCATGTCAAGCCTGGGGCCTCTGAACGGGCAATCTCTTTGTAATCACACTGGCCCTGTGTGTTTTATTTTTAATTGGTTGATAATCGTGCATTTATCAATGACTTTTCATAGTTTTCATTCCCAGTCCCCTTTACATTCACTCCCTCTCCCTGAAACCCTTCTTCCCAACCAGTCCCCACTATACCTTTCTGCCTTGATTTTGGGTGTGGTCCAGAGTTTAATTGGTGTTCTATGCCATTTTTCAGCTAGGGGACTAACCAGAAAGTCTCATCAAATGCCAGATCCCAATTCCACTCTACCCAAATGCAGGAGTTAAGCTGTATGTGTGGCTAGGTGCAGAAGACCCAAGTTCAGGTCCTTGTGCTTGTACAAAAACATTATTACCCTCTTAAGGACCTCCAAGGCCCTTGAAAATGGTCTTTCAAAAGACAAATTATATATATTATCACCAACTAAGTTCTTAAGTCATTTTCAAGTTGTTCTTAGTAGTCATATACTTAAATAGAGGAGATACTACTTATGATTCTCTTCTATACTCTTTCAACTACTTAGAGAATGAAGGTTTGAGAAGTCCACGCCCAAATGCCTGCTGAACAGTTTCAGTAAGAATCAGCAAGTAAGTGGTATTCACACAAAAATCAGAATAAATGAAAACGTGGAGCCAGACAGAAGCAGTCACTCTTGGAGTCTGTTATGTGTAACAGCTTTGTTGTAGACTCTATGGTTTGCTATATGCAATGTCAGTTGATATCCCTGGCAGCAACTTGTTTCCAAATTTCACACATTTGTATTCCTGAATTCCTAGAATAGTCTAGCTGCTCTTTGCTCCACAGCCTCATCAATAAAAGTAAGTTTTTCTAATTGCCTTTGTTAAATGGGCTCTTACTCAAAATCTCTACTGTGAGATCTGTTACTCTGGCCAAAGTCATGTGACCTGAAACTCCAGTGTAACTAAGGATAACTTGTAGATATCCCATCTGAAATCAGACTCAGGAGTTCTACAATAACACCAGAAAGAAGCTGTATTTTTATTAAATGTTGCTCATGACTTGGAAGCAGTAGACCTGAGTCTATACTGAGAAATTGAGTCTTCACGCATAAAAGAAGACCCTCTAGTTCTAGGGACCTGGCCCTTCTCAGTGAAGAGCATTCTAAGCCTTATCTCAATCTTCCCAGATAAGTCAGGACACTCTTGCAGCCAACTGATTAAAATAAAATTTACCACTACACAGAAGTGTGCTAATCATGTTCTTCAAATATCTCATTTGCAGAAAATATTGTCTCTGAGAAATCATTTATCTATAAAGTACAATAAAATTTTAAAGTGATGCCTGGCCTGGCTCTGCTGTTTCCTGATGCATAGCATGAAACTGGCACCAACTTCTGATACTGTTATCCTCTTCACCATGACTATCTGTGGCCTTCAGCAAATTGAAGCTTCTCAGATGAGAGTTGAGTTGATATATTGCTTTATAAGTATGATAAGTCATCATAAGTTGGTTTAATATTATGTCCATTAGCAAAATAATAACAATAGTTTCTCCAATAAGATTGATGACCTATTTAGCAACATGTTTTTGGCACAATAATGGTGACAGGAAAGGTTTCCTCTTTTAGAGGAGGATACTGTACAAACTCTAGCTAGCATATACTGAAAACCCAGAGCCAGATATTGGAAAAAGCTGGAAAATCAGAAAGAGGAAACAGACCACAGTCAATTCTCACCCAGCCAACTTCTCAGGCTGAACAGGGTAAATGCTGTCTTCAAGGGTCCTCAGCCTGACTGTTCACTTCTATAGAATGCCCGAATTTCTTTCTTCTGCCTTATATCTTTTATCTTCACTTCCCAGCTGCTTCACTTCTGGTTCAACTCTGTATCATATTCCTAGAGTTATGATTATAGGTGTGAGTTACCACTGCTTGCTGTTAGGCCTTGAACTTACAGAAATACAGAAAGATCTCTGTCTCCTGAGTGATGGGATTAAATGCATGGGTCAACAATAGGCCACCTGGTGTGATTGAATTAAAGGCACGAGTCACCATTTGGCCATCCTGAGTTTGAGGATTAAAAGCATGAACCACCACTCTCTGCCTTCATGGCTTAACTGTGGATGATTCTGTTCCCTGATAGTGCAGGCTGATTTTATTAAATGTACAATACATTCCCACAGGAGGATTTCAGTCCTATCAGTAAGTGGTAGGTTACTCTCCTGATGTTCTTATCACTACTGTACATGTCTTGCTAGGCCTGCATTATTGTAGCTCTCACAGTTCACAGCTGAGTATAATTAATGATTATTTTCTCCTGTGGTAGTAGTGCACCTAGCACATTTCAGCCTTATGAAAGCTATCCTGTATGGATGAAGCTCCTAGGCCAGTCTAGCTTGATTTCTCCATGTTTTATTACCCAAGTATGTGGTGTCTTCATAAGTAGTAACTTACCATCATGTTTTTGGAAGGGGTGAGGGTGCCTGTAATGGGGTATATGAGGCCTCACCAGCCAACAACTCCAAAAGAACTAATCTGTTCCTGGCAGAGGGGTGGTGGTTTTTTTTTTTTTTTTTTTTTTTTGAGCCTCTATTTTCCTGTCTGTAAATGCCTACTTCATAGAATTGATTGCTTATCATCATGTACAGAGTATAACCAAAGCCACCTTTCCTTCTTACATCCCAAGTCTATAAATGCAGCAGCTGTATCTGGTGTTGTTTTATTATCACTCAGTCTTTGTTCAATAAATAATTACTGAGCTCTTCATGTGTGCTGTGCTCTGACATAACTTAACACAGGTGCTTAACCCAGTGCTTAAAAGAGTCAATGCTCATAAAGGATGTTCGATGGCAGTGTAACTGTGTTAAGTGGCTGGCCTATAAAGGGCATGTATATAAGCAATCCATAAAGGATGCATTTTGTGCAATAACTGGCAGCCTATTGTATAAAAAGAATACAAATTCAGTGGGAAAGAGGTAGCTAAATCTGTCCACTTGAATTGTATGACCAATCTGGTCTGGTTCTTCTTGGGGAATGTGACTTTCAGAACATGAATAATAAGTGGTATCTTTCCTACTCAGTGGGAGGGATTGTAGCTTACTTAGAGTTTTATTTTCTCATTTTTCATCCTCTGAAATGCTTCCCAGATAATACCAGAAACATAGGTGGGGACAAATATGGATACCCATTAGCTTACCCACAAGGAAATGCAACAGTAGTTCCCACCTCCAGGCTGCCTTCCTGAGCAGCAGGATAACAGCTTGAGCACTCTGTCTTATCTAAACCCCAAGATGCAGGATGGGAGAGCACTCACACTGACTGAGAAAAATTGGGGGACTGATATTCCTACACATGCAGACATGAAGGAAGATGAGGATCCTGTTTGTCACAGTAGAAAAGTTCAGAACAAATCCTGGAAAATGATTCAATATAATTAATATCCCATAATCAAGCCTCGCAGCTATTCTCTTGTAATTAATTGCAGCCTGCTTTTCCAACCTAGATGATCTCTTAGAATAATTTTATGTTTCACCCCAGCATTCCACTTCTCATTTCCAGTTGCTTGTTAATCTTTTGACTTTTATAAACAGCTAACATATGTCAAATATTTTCTAAACTCCAAGAATTATTACGCACCCTGTGTTGAGTAAATATATGTAACTGTGATTGGTTTAATAAAAAGCTGAACAGCCAATAGCTAGACAGGATTTTCAGGCATGGAAGATACTTGGAAGAAGAAGGGTAGAGTTTCCAGAAGATGAGGAGGAAGCAGGTCATTTAGGAGATGAGGTACCAATCCATGAGCCATGTAGCAGCGCACAGATTAATACAAATTGGTTAATTTAAATTATAAGAACTAGCTAAAAACAAACCTAAGCTACCAGCCAAGCTTTCATAATTAATAAGTTTCTATGTAGTTGTTTGGGAGCTGGCCAGCAGGACAGAAAAGTCCTCCTACAACTTGCAGACGCTGTCACAGTCTTTTCCCTTAAGAAATTACAATGTAAATAGAGTCTTTACCCTTCTTGATGGGGCAGAAAAAAGAACCTAAAATCACTCATTGAGAGCTGTGGTCCTAGTCTCCCTGAGACTTCAGAGTTCATATTCTACATTTCTTAGTATTATCATTGACTTTCATCTGTAGAAGAAGAAGAAAAAAAAAAAGCCTAGTACACTTTGTTGGCAAAATATTTTCACAAGGGCCAAGATATTGAACATTATAGACATCTGTCCACTCTAACTAATCAGATTTGCTATAGTTGAGTGAAAGCAATCACATGGGTAATAGATGAACAACTGTATATGGTCATGTGTTAAACAAAATTCAATTACAGAGGATCCGTGGGGTTAATACCAAGGCTGACATTTTAACTCCACATTTCTATAATTCCAGGGTATGTGATTATAGTGCACAAGCTGACACACACATATGAATAACATATGGACTGAGCAGGTTGTATTGATATATTAAAGAATTCACCCACACTTATGTGGTACATGCACAGGTTGATGTGGGTGCATGCATATGCGCATATGGAGACTAGTGGTTGATGTCAGGTGTCTTTCTCTGTTGCCTTCAGCCTTGCCATTGAAGCAGAGACTCTGACTGGACTTGAATCTGACTAACTCTTCAAGGAGATTCAAGATTCTATCTCCAGCTTCCTACCTCAAGCAACAGAGACACAAGTCCCTGACTTGTACATAAGCCCTGGAGATTTGAACTCAGATCCTTCCGTGCCTGAGCTACTTTCCTGCCTCCAAGCCTCTCTTTGTACAAGTTGATTATCTAAGACATTCATTACAGTGGCTAAAACCTCACTGAGACATATGAGCAGGACATGAAATGTATCTAAACCCATACCACATGCACCTAACTTAGGATCCTCTTCCTTCACTCTGTCCTTTACCTCATGTGGGTGAATGCTAGCAATGTTAGAACAGAAAACAATATAGGAAGAACTAAAGGAAAGTTAAAACATAGTCTACCCTGAGAGTAATCACCTGTAGAAGATGTAATCAATTCACTATTTATGCATAATGACCATGTGAGACAATAACTACTTGACTATTGATCCAGAGATAAAAACTTATAAGTTGCAATTGATTACAATAAGCTGTGTTCATGCCCTCAGCTGTCACAGTCTGTTGCACATGAAGTACAAGTGTATCTGCTTACAATTAAGTACTATGACACAGAGCATCAGGCCTCATCATTAGATTTCTACTATATTCTCAGAGAATCCATATCATATTCATATTAATAAAAGAGCAAATCTTCTTAGTGTAGAACAGAACATTGTAGTGTTAGTGGAACACTCAGCTTGGAGTTAAACTATTAATTGCAAGCCATTTATCAATGTGTCAGGCACCAGTAGTAAACGGATTGCATAAATTATCTCCTATTAACCTCAGCAACTTTAAGATGAGAGTACCAGCATTATATCCACAATCCAATGAGGAAACTGAGGCTGCTCCCACCAGTAAGGCTTTCTTTGTTAGTGCACCATGGCCATGTGATGTTTTGCTGTTACCTCTCCACAAGAAAAATCATCATGCCTTCAGAAACCGACAAGTTTTAAAAAAATTTTCATGCCTCCTTGTCACAAGATCAGGGCTCAACATAAACCAGACAGGGACCCTTCTGGGAGCAATGTGTCACCACTCCATCATGTGAAAACAGAACTGAGAGATCAGAGAGGGGATCAACAGCACACTAGCCACTGGGACTCCCTTTCACAGTCACAGAAACAAGAAATAGAGAAAGAAGCAAACACTGGATGCACAGGGGCAACAATGAGATCCTAAAAGCTCCATGATGGTTTAAAAAAACTAACACTGAAATATTTGGCATCAAATAAGTTGCATAATTTAAAAGAATATCTACTGCAGTTTTAAGATCTTATCTCTTCTTATTCTGGTTTTGTGCATTTGTTAATCCACAAATAATCAAATTCCTCATTACAAAGAGAGTTACATAATCATACCACACTAATATATATTTTAAAATACATGCACAGTAAAGAAGTATGAATTAAATAACTATGATAATTATTTAACAAGTAGTAAAAGGAAAGGAAAAAAGAAGTAGGAAGCTCGATCAAGATGATACACAATCCTGCCTGGAATAGCAAGGATCACAAACCATGAGCAGAGAAGCAGCATTATCCAATCCTCTTGAAGTTAAGATCAAGAAATAAACATGATAAAATTAAATAAACAAAGAGCAAACATCCTCCATCCAAGGGAATGACTAAACAAGGAAAAGAAAGATAGGCTTCTACAGAAGGATGGAGTGCATCTCATCTGGATAAGCCACATTCCCAAAACAACACAATCCAGATTTGTAGAAAATGTCTGCAGTATTGCCTTGACAAAACAAGGGCACAGTCATCTGCAGTGCAAAATTACTCTTACTGAGCAATCGCCTTGGCCCAGAAATATTTTCTCATGGACAAACTGACAGCTCAGTAATAGATTGAAGAGACATCACCGTTAATATATCCACTGTACTAATCCATTTCTTAAATTAACATTGTATAAAATGAAATGTCACACAAACAAGATATACTTGTTCATTAAATATAGCTGAAGAGAGGGGAAGGGCAATGACCTCTGAAGCTAATGGGCATCCTTAATCAGGCCAGGCACAATGAGAAGTGCTGTGGCATTAGATGATGCAAGTGGAGAAAAAAAAATGTGTCAAGTTCCAGCCAGGCATTATAAATGGGGGAGGGGAGATCATAGCATGAGAGGAGTATTTGCTTCCTCTTGAGCTTTCTAATGTCACTTTGATCATTTCTAAATTAGTCACATGTTCTTACAAACCGTAAGTAAAGAACAAGATAAGGAGAGGCGGAGGAAGGAGAGACAGGGAAGAAGATAATAAGGGGCGGGGACTTCCTATATCTGCTATTGAAGATTGAGAGATGGGATAAGGCAGAGAGGAGTTGGCAAATTCTTTTTCACAATTCAGTAAACTAAAGCTTTAAAGTGACTCATCTGTTTACAAATATATGCCTAGCAGTCCCCTTTCAAAGTCAATCACACTACTATATTCTGTTGCCGTCTACAGCTTTCCCACCAAGAATGAGACAATAATAGTCAGTAATAATCCACAGGGACTGATCAAAGATGTAAGTAGTTGACAAGCATCTTGTGGATCACCTGGTGTTAATAGGACAGTTATAAGAATGACATTGGATTTCATGGGCCTAATAGCCTAAGGGCTATGACATCCAGCAGAAGGTTCTATTTCTAGTTCCCATTATTAACACATGAATCCATAAGATAGAAACATTTGTATCACCAGGATATGGTCTCAGCAAGGTCACCATTTATAGTGGTAAAGAAGCCAGAAGCTAAGTTTTTACTTTGCCAGTTTACCTGTTGTGTGAGTATTGACCAAATTATCTTTCTAGACCTGCTTTTCCTCATGTATAAAAATAGAAGAAATTATGTACCAGAAATCAGAATTAAAAGGTATATTTTATGTATAGTTCTTTCTTACCTTACATGGGTATTAGTTTCAGGATTCCGTGCACATATCAAATTCTATGCTCACTTATACAAAATAACATGGAATTTGCATATGGATTATGTACACCCTACTCTATGATAAAGCATCTGTAAAGCATCTATAGATTACTTATGATTCCTAGTACAATGAAATGTCTATTGTGTTATTTAAAAATAATGACAAAGACATCGTGTTTTTCAACAATCTACATTCAGCATGGATACAATCTTTCCTCAGTATTATCTTTGGCCAGCAGGTGATTGAACCCAGCAGTGTGGAGGGGCAGTTGTAAACAGTCCAGATTGACACAGCTGAATAGTAAGTATTAGTTACTATGAAAAGAAGCATTCCAGGGGCTGAAGATTTTGCCAGGTGGTGTGTATTGAACATTCTCTACACACCACATGGAGTCATAGACTCTATAGAATGAAAGCTGAACATGTCACAGATCTTAGCTTCAGGCTTTTTGGTTGCTTGAAATACTGCTGCTAAAACCAACCATTAACTTTATTAAATTTTAAATTCTCACTGGTAATAAATCAACGTACTTGAAAGGGGTGCTTTTGTCTCCTGTGCCAGACACTACAATATCAATTTACTAGTGAGTAAAGTATGTGCACAGAAATTAAGGAAGCAGAGAATAATTGAAATAGGGAAGCATATATCTGATTGTTTTTAAAGACATTATGACTTAATGAATGACTACTACATGTTAGGCACTATGCTTGCTAAGCATGGAATAGTCCTTTCTACCTTATAAGACATTTATTTGTGAGAAAATAAGACAATCGGAACTTGGAGCTGTTTTGTTTTATTGTTGTTTGCTTTCTTGTTTGCTTTTCATTTCTTGTGTCTTTCATATCACACATCTCATTCCCATGCATTTCCCCGTCACTTCATATGCAACCACTGCCCTTGCAACTACCCCACCCAAAGTAAAATAAAATAAAATTTAAGAGAAGAAAGAAGAAGGAAGGAAGAAGGGAGAGAAGGAGGGAGGGGGAAAGAGGGAGGAAGGGAGAGAAGGAGGAAGGGAGGGAGGGAGAGAGGGAGAGGGAGGGAGGAAGGAAGGAAGGGAGGGAAGAAGGGAGGGAGGGAGAGAGGGAGGGAGGAAGGGGGTGAGGGAGGGAGGAAGGGAGGGAGGGAGAATACCAAAAGCCTCTGGTTTCTGCTACAGATAAGATGGATGTTGGGGTGGGCAAACACATAATCCTGATTCTGGTCCTGGGTAGTTTCAGGGTTGGTCAGCCTGCCAGTTCTCCCTTGTCCTCATTACCAGGGTGAGCTCTCCTGCAATGTCCTGGTGAGTTCACTCTTTGCAGCAATGCACAAGGGGAAAGGCCAGTCCTCTTGTTTTTATGTTCTCAGGGGTCTAATCTCCCACTCCTACACCTTCAGGGTTAGCTCTGCTGTGCTGCCCAGGTGTGATGTAGGGGCACTTTCCCAAGTGCTGCAGCTAATGAGGATTAGGACCAGCTGAGACTTGGAGAGTTTTTAGATGAGTCCAAAGACACATAGGTAGTGTGTAGTGAAATGAGAATGTAAACCCCTAATTCAGGAGGCTGTCACTTTGCTATACTGTGTTCTTTATAGGTATAAAAGTCTATAGAATACTAATTATTTTAAGTTGGTAGGAATTTGGATACTACTCAAATTCCTCATCATATAAAAGATTAAATAGTTCCAGGAATGAAAGTGACAAAAGACATCCAGCTATTTAATCCTTGAACTAAGTCAGAGATTTTCAACTCAGGTTGTGTATGTTACATCACATTTGGTCCTGTCAAAGTGAATCAAGTCCATCCTTAAGGAAGCAAGTAGGGAGATGTGTAAAGTTAGAATTATAACAAATATTAAAGTATAGCTTCCACCCACAAAAGAGTCCTTCCCTTACCAAATCACAAGTGGGCAAAAAACTGAACAATCACATTTCTGTGCTCCCGAAAAATCTATTGAAAGGAAGAAATATAGAATGGATTTCCCTTCTGTGGGTAGAGCTTATCAGCCCACTACCTTTCAGTACAGAGTACTCCTGTTAAAACAGTATTACTATTGTTAATGTTTAATGTCCTTCAAAACTCTTTTGATCAACTGATTAATTATCAAATCTCCGAGATCTTTATCACTAGCCATAGTGGGCATCAGGGTTACATACATAAATGCATTCACAGGACAACAGATCATAAGAATCAGTGGTTAAAAACTGGATACAAGACAGTAGGATTCAGAAAGAGTGTACCAAATTATGGTGTGCTTGGCCACTCTGTCTGTGGGGACACATGGACTAGATTTCATAATGTCTAAATAAACAATGAAAATATAAAGCCTTACATAACTATTATAAGAAACTGTGTCTTAAACTGTGCCCTCAGTCTGCAAATATTTAATCAGATTATCAGGTAGAGTCTAGTTTTTGTTATTCAATGTGTAATTTGAGCCTTTAACATCTGCTAAATGTCAGAATTTTCTTGTCCCCCTGAAAATGTTTTTCCTGAATTTTAAAAATATTTCTAACATATAACACCCATCATATACAAGATCATTAGAAACCAAACCCTTTCCTAGTTCTATGTTTTGGGTAGATATCACATTTCACAGGCTATATGTTAACCTCACTTGGCGAATCTCCCAGATTCTCACCTTCTTGTGTCAATTCCAACTCCAGGCCAAGATCCACTCACATAGTTTGAATGATGGCCTATCTAGGTCAGTGCCCCAAATCCTAGTCTTCTGGTATTCCATCTCATCCTCCAAGGGATATCTCATGTGATGCAGCTTACACATCAGACCAGGAATACCTGCCAGAAGTCCCATTCACAAACATCCTTGGACACCACTGAATTGGAATTACACAGATGCTCAAGTCAGAAGTCAACACTAAGCATCTGAAGAACTCACCTACCAACTCTTCATTTCTGGTTTAAAATCAACCAAGCTTGGGAAACAGCAAAACCAAAACCAAACTTTCAGACAACAATGACAAGCTAGAATCTCCAATTGGGAACAGAGCTATGGGAAGAAGTTTTACATGCCCAGGTCACACTGTAAAATGTGAGCAAGGCCATGTGTCCCCCAGCAAAACACACTAGTCCTATAAAATGTTCTCCCATGGAAATTACCTAAATAAAACCTAGGACACAAAATTTAAAAGGACAATAATAAATATGATTAAAGAATTCAAGAATTTAAAAAAATACACAAACACTAATTAATGTAAAAAGGATAAAAATAAACTCCTGAATTAAGTCCAAGAAAACACAAATACATGACTGGATGATCAGTATTTAAAGAAATACCAAATTGTCTTCCATATTCATAATGCAATCAATAATATCCCTTGAATATTTTCTGATGTAGTCAGGAACTGTGTTAGTTCTCAAACTATAGGAGTGAAAATTGACCACAGGTTCTAAAACTCCTCTGTCCTATAAACTCTGGAAATGAATTTTTAGCTCGTACCAAACTTACTTGTATATCCTCTATTGTCCTCTATTATTTTCTAGTTTATAGATGTAAAAAATTTTAGAGACAAATGTTCACCTAATTTTATTAAAGATAGATGTCTTAATCAGCCACCTTTCAATTCAAACAGAATAATCTATGCACTAGAAAGTAGGAGGGGGGCAGATATGTTGAAGAAATGATGGATGGATAGATCCGAGGATGGAGGGGAAAAGAACAAGGAAGGTAGGAAAGGAGGAGGAGAAGAGGGAAGCAGAAGATAAATGAAAAAGGAAAAATAACATGTCCTGTAGCTAAGAGGTTTGGAAATAACACTGTTGCTTCAGGGTCAGTAGAACTCATGGACTCATGGACTGGTACCCTAGACTTCAGGACACCAGAGGAAGAGAGAGACCTCCAGGAGAGAAGAGAGAACACACTGGTCATGTTATCCCCCAAAGACCTTATTGCCATTTCTAGAAAAAATAAAAGTAAAATATAAAGTGTCTTCTGGTTGGCAAAATACATTGAAACAATGAGGCTTATGCCGCTGATACAATATGTCAATACTTATTGATAGGCTATAATCCATTTTCTATTTGAATATGAGACCTACATGGGATATTAAAGTCCAGTGAAAAGCTTGTACTAGTGAAGTGATAGGATCTATGGGGAGATTTACAAAGTTTGTTTTATTAAATGCACATATTGTTTTAAAAAGACTTTTGAATATCCTCATGCTGATAGTACTACTCTCGCCTATGACCTGAGAACCTACTTTTTGCTCTTGGTGATTATCCATAGGCAACAGATCTGGATAAGGATTCTGAGGTTGAGTCAAAATTCCTGTAGTCACCAAGGAGAAAATAGACATTCATATGTTTTCACAGCATGAACTGTTATGTTTTATTCCAACATAGTAAAATATTCTGTTTTTAATTTCCACCATTGAATTTTTAGGTTTCTGTGGCTAAGTTGGAGTGAGTGTCTGTAGAGGTCAGGGAGCAAGAACGGATCTATTTAAAGTGGAGAGCAAAAAAGGGTCCTGGGGGAGGAGAAACTAATACATTTGAAAATAAAAGGGGGATGATATTAGGGTTGGAATGGTGTAAATGGGGGTGGATCAGGGGGTAAGTAAAAGGTAATGGTGTGTGAGATATGTGAAATATATGGAAAAGCCACATATAAATCTACTGCTTTATAAAATAACTAAAAACCTAACTTAATAAAAGAATTTGGATGTGGTTTTATATATATATATATATATACACATATATATACATATATATACATATATATATATACATATATATGTATATATATATATATGAAGAATGTAGATTGCAGAAGGCATATGTTTTTAAACAAAACTCACAGTGCTGGTTACAAAATACTTCTCTATGAGTTGTTGGCTAGAGACTTCATAAACAATGAAAACCATTCATTCTTGTTGATCCAGCTTTCTCAGAAAATCTGGATGCTAAAACTCTATTGCTAAAGACATCACACACTTTAGATAAAGGATACAGCTAAGTCACTATGAATCTGAGTGGAAGCTTTTCTCTGCTGGCTGGCATTCATAGTGCTGGGTGGTGATAGAGAGAAAAGTCACCCAAGTATGGATGCTGAGTGCTACATAACTCATCTGCCAGCAAAGCATGCTCATTAGTGCAATAGTGATATGACGATTTGGAAAGAAACCAACCCTCTTCAGCACCCATGGAATATCACAATACAGGAAGTGGAAGGATTGTAAGATCGAGAGGATAAAAAGGAGTGCGGATATGAGATGGCCATTGTAGTCATGTACACACAGCCGGTGTGGCTGCTTACACACACACACACACACACACACACACACACACACAGAGAGAGAGAGAGAGAGAGAGAGAGAGAGAGAGAGAGAGAGAGAGAGAGAGAGAGAGAGATATGAAAGCAAGAGAACTAATTGGAAAGAAGGTGTCTTCTGAGTGGGAGATAGTAACGAGGAGGAGGGTGAATGTGATCACAATATGTTACATGTTACGAAGTTGTTTAAGGAAGGGATTGGGCTTGCTGACACAGAACCAAAAAGTATAGAGGAGAATGGCGATGTTTGCTCAGCATCTGTGCTGTCCACCACAGACATGTTAGGTGTTGTGATCCAGAACTGGTGCACAGGAGCCACTTTCTGAAAATAGGGTGGCTGGTTTAAAATGGTGAGCAAAGACACTTATAGACAGCATTATCAATGGGATTCAACAAGGACCCACTTCAAAGAGGAAAGAGAGAAAGCTTCAGCAAGAGCAGCAAAGAGCCTACACACAGAAGGAAGTGAACTTACTCAGTTTGTATTCTGGCAACCAAAGTAACACTCAATAAAAGAGCAAACACTGTTGAATCCTGACCTTTTTTTTTTTTACCTTTACTCAAGATCAAATTTCTTAATCATATATGACTCAAAATTTTGTGATGTGATGTGTGTGTGTGTGTATGTGTGTGTACACATTTGGGAGTGAAACACTATATGTACATGTTAATGATGTGTGTGTACATGTTAAGTGTGTATGGTGCAAATGCACATTTGTGTATACACATGTGACCAGAGGTCAATGTCAAATGTCTTCTTCAGTTGCTTTGTACCTTGTTTTAGGAAATAGGGACTCTCACTGAACCTGAAGCTCTTCTATCGGGCTAGAATCTCTAGCCAATAAGCTTCAGGGATTTCCTTATCTGTTACTGCTCTTCCCCAAGAACTTGGATTATAGGCATGTAACACATTCAGTTTTTAGGTGGGTGTTGAACTCAGGTCCTCGGGATTATGCAGAAATCACTTTTACCAATTTAGCAATCCCCATGTCCCCTTTCTTCATGTGTAAAATAGAATCTTATAGTTTGTTAGATAATATGTGTTAGGTGCTGAAGTAATAACTCACAAAATATGGCTGCAAATGCTTTTTTCATTTCATTATAAATTGACCTAAGCTTGACAAAAACTAGTACCACATAAAGTAAACTCCTTCATCAAATCTGCAGGGAACTCCAATAACCCTGATTTTGAAGATCCTATTTCCTTGAAAACAGAACAACTTTGGGAGAAAAAAAAAAAGAAACAAAAGAATGATATCTGTAAGTCACAGTAAATCTTCAAGTAAATTATTCATGCTATTTATTTATAAACAGCACAGCAAGTCAGCCATGAAGCTAAAATTGGGAAATCAATTTCCCTGGAAAATAGTTCAGGTTCTGTGGAGTTGTCTTTGAGGATCTGATGGCTGCCATGATGAATTGTTACAGCCTCAGTCACATAAAGAGAGCATTACAGAACAACTAACACAGAGACAATTGAGAGTTACAAGGGTGAGGATGCAGGATGAAATTGGCCCACAACTCCTGGGAAAGGTTTCTGTGCTTTTTTTCTTCTAGTTTTACTTTGAAAATGAAATGTGTGAAGTACACACGGGATGACTGCAGAAATGTGATTAAAGATAAAATTCAAATTCACTTAACTATCAAATTCTAACTCTCTAACAGCAAAGTATCTTCACAAATGTATCTATCATAAATTTAACATCATGGAAATTATTACTCAAAACTTTGCTTAGAAGAAGGAACCAAATTGTAACTTTAAAAATAATGATTATTATTTGGGCACATATAAATGGTTAATTGCTGATCACAGAATCTAAGATTGTTTTCTGGCTGCTTCTGCGCTTCTTGTAGTCATAACCTTGAAGGGTGACCACTGACCAGTAGCAGATCTGCTTTGGTTACATCAAATATGCTTCCTATAAAGAGGGCAAATTTTGAGAAGTCCTCTCAAGGGTTTTCAGAAGAGAAGACACAGTCCTTCCTTTTCCAATAAGTATGCACTTAGTGTGGATCGGATCACTGGGAACTGTCACAGCACCATGCTTCCAGGATCAAGAGAGGCCTCTGCAAGCTCAGCAAAAAGAGATGAGCAGAGTCTAATTCCTGGGGATGTCCTTGAACTGCTGAATCAATGCTGCAGTCTGTCCTGTTTCTGGACACCTGGTGTGTGATAAGTGTATTTCCTAATTGTTTATGCCAACTTCCTTTGAGCTTCCTGATTATTGCTAGACAATGAACTTTGATACAAAGGTCTTAATGAGTTGAACAAAAACATGGGAAGCAGGACTCTGACCTATGTGGTGTCTGTTCTCCTTTTCTACCCTCCTAACATCACATTTTGTTTAAGGTGGTCCCGTTATGGATACACAGTGATAAATATGTCTATGCACTTTGTGCTTGGCTATCTATCCTACTTTCTTCCCAACATATGGACTAAATGACCAAGGCCTGTTTGTCGAATATGCTTAGGAGGCTGGAAGAGCAGTACACTACAGGAAACCTGAGTTATTTATAAAGACCAGTTATAGTCTTTCCAAAGACTTCCCTCCTGGCTTTCTCAGTAAATGAGGAAGAGAACATTCCATTTAAATGGACCCTTATGATTGAGTTTCACTGATACAGCAAATCAACCCCAATAAAAGTATTAAGCCAGTACTTAGCATTAAATAACCCCCCAAATAAAGATTACTTGGAGAATAATGTGAAAATTAAAAAAAAAATGGGCTCTTGGAATAGACTTCTTTGATTTGAAAGCTGCCTTTGCCTTCTGAGAGCAGTAGGAGTTTAGATAAGCTACTTAATTTCTCAAAGTCTCAATTTCCCAAATGGAAAAATTAAGATAATAATAAAACTAAATCCCCTCCAAAGAGTTATTGAGAGAATTTAATGAGCCAAACCACATGGGAAAAAAAAATGAGCCTGGAACTCAATACATTACTTTATTGAAGAAAAAGAATAAATCATGTCCACTCTGTGTACTAAGACCACAAAAACAGATAAAAATCCCTACATCCCAGAGTGAGCATTCTATAGAGAAGAAATAGGTAATAAACAATATGAAGAATGATAGTGTAGTTTTTATTACACAGAGATTAGATCTACTGAAAGTGAATATCACGGAACAGAAACAGAGAGTAGCGAGGGGGTAAACTGTTACAATTTAGGTAGGGTGAGCAAAGAAAGAGACATCTTTAAGAAGACCTAACGGATAGAAAGGAATGAGACAATTTTAGACAAAGAGGAAGCCCGTGAGAAGACCTGGAGCAAGAAGAGTCTTTGTTCTCAACGTGATCTATAGATTCCATACAATCGCTACCAAAATTCAATGGCATTCTTTGAAAAAATAAATAAATAAATAAAAAGAAGAAGTTTTTCTAAAACTCATGTAGAAATACCAAAGGCCCTATGCAGCCAAAGAAAAGCCAAACAGAAATAGCCCTAGATCTCACAAAACCTACAATCTCAGCTTGGCAGAGAAGTCACAGTGCTTAGTCAGCATTCTAACGGATCCCACTTGTAGAATAACGAGACCATATCCACCATGTCCACCTTTCTCAGCCTACACAAAAACAAGTTTAAAACAAATCAAAAGCCTGATGTAAAACCTGAGCTACTAGAAGAAAACATGAGTAAAACATGTCATGGTACAAGCATAGGCAGGGACTTTCTAAACTGACTCTAAAACTACCAAAAAGAATTATAACTTCTTACACCAAAGTAAATAAGAGGTAGTTTATAGAATGGGAGGAAACCTTAGCTAGATGCATATATTATGGGAAATAGATATTGGGACTAAATTAGTAAAGAACTAAAAATGAAATGTGAAAAGATCAGATATTACAATAAACAAATAATGAACTGGTTACTTCTCAACTTGAGAAGTACATATGACCAGTAAATACATTAAACAAGTCTAAAATAGTTAAACTCTGGAATCTAAAACCACACTGAGATTATTAACACACCTTAGCAAGAATGGCTGTTACACTTATTCAGTTCAGTAAGAATTACTTGGTTACATTTATTCCCAGGTATGTTTTGAAATTACTATGAACAGAATATTTTCTCTGCTATTTCTTAGCAGCAAGTTTGTTATTACTGTATATAAAACTTATTAATGTTTCATTACTTTGCTAAAATTGTTTAACAGGCCTAGAAGTAATATGGTGAAGTCTTCAGGAACCCTTATGTAGATAAGATCATTTACAAACAGGGATAATTTGACACCTTTCCCTCCAGTTTGACTCATTTTACTCCATTCTCTTATATAATTGCTACAGCAGAGACACTGAGCACGGCAGGGCAGTAGTAAGTGTAGAAAATGTATACACTCTCATTACAGATTTGGAGGTTAAACTTCGGGCATTTAGTGCATTAATCATATTTTTATTCTTAAGTCTATTTACATGCTATATTATAATTACTGATTTGTGTATGTTGAACCAAAGTTGCATGACTGTAATTAAGCCAACTTGAACATAGTATAAAAGATTCTTCTTTATTTTTTTTAATTTAAGAAAAAAAATTAATTTATTTTACATACCAATCACAGATTCCTTTCTAATCCCTCCTCAGGCTCCCTGCCTGACTCCCCCCCCCCCCCCCACACACACACACCTTTATCCCCTTCTCTATAAAGGTAAGGCTTCCCATGGGGTATCAGTAAAGCCTGATACAGTCCAGGCCCCCCACATTCACCCTGCATCAAGACAATGAAAAATTTTTCCTCCATAGCTAACAGGCTCTAAAAAGCCTGCTTATGCACCAGAGAAAGATACTAATCTCAATGCCAGGGGCCCCTTAAACAGACCAAGCTACACAGCTGCCTTCCTTATGCATTGAGCCTAGTTTGGTTCTACAGCTGTAGTCTAGAGTTCCTGGTTTCCCAGGAGCTGGTTCATTTGTCTCTTTAGATTTCCCCATCATGATCTTGACATCCCCACCCCCACCCCTACCCCCCCACCCCCACCCCCACCCCCTGCTCAAATAATTCCTCTTCTCTTTCTTTGACTGGACTCCCAGAACTGGGAATGTCCCTTAGCAGTAGAGCACTTGCCTGGAATATTCAAGGTCCTGTGTTTGAGCCTCACTGCTACAAAAGAACAAAAGATTCTTAATATATGTTAAATGTGGTTGCAAGAATTTAATTATAATGGTTTTAATTTTTGAGAGATTTACATGTATATACAATGTACTGTGACCGTATTCACTCTCCATCACCATATCATATCTCCCTCATATTCTTGCAGCATTCTTATATCAAAGATAAAAATTCTAAATCATCCTGCTTATTTACATTACCACTTTCTGTAGGTATGATCATGTAGCTTCATTTTTATCGCACCTACAGGACTAGATGACATCATTTGATAGACTGAAATTAACCAGGTACGTTCAGAACTTTTTAAGTGGCACAACCTATGGAATTTCTCTACTTGTAAATTTCTCTACTTATAAATCTTTAGACTTAAAATGATGAACAAAATCTTTAAACGTCTTAGCAGTCACTTGGAAGACATTTGTGCTGTTCTTAAAGCTGAACTTTGATGTACGTACTCTTACTAATTCTGCCAGTGTTGCTATGTTTTATGTGATCTATAACTCAGATTCAAACCATGTTATTATGTCATCATTTCTCTTGATAAATATCTTTAGGATTTGATCCCTAGATTGTTCGTGACAGAGACACCAATGGGTAACATGCTAAAATTAATATATATGTGTATTTATATGAATATATGTATACATATATTCATGAAACTTACGGTTTTAATTAATTAAAATATTTTTACAAAACTTTTTTAATTAGTTAATTATTTTTAATACAAAGAAAATTATCAATCACCTGGTCAGAAAAAGAAAATTGTCAACCACCTGGTTAGAAAAATACCTGTCAGTAAGCTGTCAGCCCAAGAAACTTTCAGAAAATAGTGTAAAGCAACCTGACTATATAGTTCTTCAGCACAATGGTCTCATTGGCTCTTCTCTTTTGAATACAACTCTTTGGAATGGGCTATATTAGAATATTAGAATGGCTGCTTATCAAAATTAACAGTTTCTATGACAGTGCTTATATCACAACTGGAGTAAGATGACCTCTTCCATGAAGGAAACAGTGAGACCTCTTCATTGAACCACATCTAGGAGTCCATATTGCTCATGATTCAAGCCATTAATGTTGGCTATCAGCTCTCTCCATTAGCATTGCCAGATGTCCAGGGTTGGAGATAGGGGAAGATTCACTTGTTTTCCAACAGACTGCAAGTGTTTGGAGAATTCCATTGACAAATTGGGCCAAAACATTTGTAACTGGAGATTGGAGAGATGACTGAGCAATTATGAATCTCTGCTGCTGGGATAGAGAACCCAGGCTTAGATCCACCAGCTATACGGCATCTTGCAACCATCTACAACTCTGATCCAGGGAAATCTGAGACTTATTTCTGTCTTCCACAGACACTGCGCATGCATGGTACACTTGCACACAGGCAAAACATAAAAATAAATAAATCCTTTCTTTTAAGTTTCTGACTTAGATCTATGTGTCTCTTTCTGGTTGCTTTTTTAAATCCAATTAGTGATGATTCAATTCAATCAGTCTACTAGGGGCTGAATTGTAGCATTCCAAAATTTTTGTATTTAAGCCAACTCCTCAGTGAGACTTTATTTAGAAACAGGGCTTTTAGGAAATGTTTTAAGTTGAAACGAGACAAGAGACTGGAGTCATAAGCCAGTAGGAGTTATGGCCTTATAAAGGATGAAGAGGAGGGGATGAACATAAGGCAGAAAGAGACTAAAAAGTTAGTTAGGACAAAGTGTGACCCCATCCTTCTTTGGTTTCCCCCAACCCTTAACAAGACCTCTGCCTCACTTCTGCTTTATGCAGAGAAGTCACATTCATCATTGATTGACACAATTTCCCCTAAGGAACTTTCTCTAGGACTGGCTGATCCTGGCACTGATTGGGTTAAGACCTAGGAAAAATTCTTCCTTCAGCTGAAACAAGGGAAACTTACATTTGATTCAACATCGGGAGACCATAATGATGGTGGGGAAGAAGCTTGAAAACATCCAAATAATGTTCACCTACCTGGGTTCATCCCTTATTAAGAAGCTCTCCAGAGACCATGTAGGCAAAATAAAATTTAGATATCTAAGACCTTGACTCTGCTTCAAATTTCATACATAGCTAGTCACCAGAATTCAATCAAAGGAAATCTATTCTGATAAATTTCACAATTTCTAATCTCTTCCCCCCAAGGCCTCATGTTGAAACACCATAACCAGATTAAGTCACCCCACCCCCTAATAACTAAATGGATGTTAAATTTTTTACCCATGAAGCCTTGGGGCATACTGAAACCTTAGCCAAGCCATAACAATGTATGGGGTATTGTTTGTTACTGTTGCTATTGTCTTTACTACAATATGTTTTTATTCCTCCCATCTCTAGAGATTTGGCAAATTTGAGGCTGGGAGGGCAGTGAGAATTTTAGTAAAAGACTCAAGTTCATATAGGAATTAGAAAAGCTAGTCAAAGAATCCAGAAATGTAAACAATATCAAAGTACAGCACAGTACTGCAAAATGAAAGCATTTGAAGAAAAGAAAATTGTAGTGTGAGGTTTCTGGCCCGGACTTTCAGGCCTATAGCCTCAAGATTTATGCCCGCAGATCCACAGACACTCAGAGACACACAGATGCTTATTATAATTTTAGGCTGATCAGCCTCAGGCCCAGGCATATAACTTGCTGACTCTCTACCCTTAATCTAACTCATGACTTATCCTGTTCAGCCATGTGGCTTGGTACCTTTTCTCAGAGCATCATAGTTGTCCTCTGCTTCCTCTGGCTTCTCTGGCCTTCTGCTCTGTGCTCCCTGTTCTCAGAGTTTTCTTAGTCTGGCAGCCCCACCCACACTTCCTTTTGCCTTTGTCCAATCAGCGCTTTTAATGAAACCAGTGGGTGGGATAATTATTTAGAATTAAACAACACAATCTCCCACAAAATATCACAAAATTGGTAAAATAAATTATAACTGAGCTTGAGGTAGTCAAGCTAATTGGATAAGTAGAAGGACAGTGCTCTGGATAAAATGACAGAACTGGTCTCAGCAGACTCCCAGGATCACCATGCAGCCCCATAACCACCACTGGCAGAAGCACATACAAGGTGCTACTGTCCTCTCATTTAGCAAACTTCTCCATTTGACATATAGTGGCATCTGTATACCTATCCCTGCATCTAACCCATTTAATTTATAAAAAAAGGAATAGTGGTGAAGATAACTTCTATGAACACTTCTGTGGTGATATATATTTAATAAAATTAGTCTGGAATATCAGAGGACAGAGGAGCACCAGGTGGAGTGGTAGGCAGATGGATTCCAGTACTTAAAAAAGGTAGAAGAAGAATCTCTGTGAATTCAATGACAGCCAGGATTACAAAGCATGTTCCAGGACAGCCAGGAAAGTTATACCGAAAACCCCGTCTCAAGACAAAGCAAACAAAATAGCTGGAAGGGATGGTCTGATATTCCAAACTATTTTATTAAATATATATCACCACACACTTCCCCCTATTCCTGAAAGGAACCACCAACAAGGACACTACCCCAGATTGGCCCGGGGCAGAAATAGCAGATCAAGAGTTTAAGTCCAGGTGCTAGATATAGGCTTTGCTATATATAGTCACAAACTTTGGCTATAGTTTGCACTGTGCACCCTCCATGCTGGAGGGTGTACTCACTGCTTTTACTCTCTGGCATGCTAAAAATAAACTCTGATGACAAGCTTGCTCCACCTGTGCCCTGTGTGAATTCTTCTCATACAGAAGCACAGGCACTAAGGTTTTTGCTAAGGATGGGATCAGAGGGAATTTAGAAGGCATCTCTCTGTCCATTATCTCACCATATGAGGATTCAGGAAAAGGAGAAAGCCTTCAGTTAACCAGGAGGTGCTCTTTCACCAGAAAACAAAGTCACCTTGATCTTGAACTTGGAACTCCCAGCCTTAAAAAGTGTAGGGAAGAAATTTCTGTCTTTGGTATTTTGTAATAGTTGCCTGAATCGATTAAGACAAAAAATAAAATAAATTAAATTTTAAAAAGGCAAGACAAGAACACATTAGAGGAGAGAGGAAGATTTATATTTTATATTTTCAGTCATTTTTCTGAAGCAAAGTAGTATTTTCAAAGAGAGGAGATTTCTCTGTTGCAAATTTGAATTCTCTTCATGTTAATAAATGGGCCACAGAAGCAGCTGGATGCCCCCTTATCACCACTGTTGGAGCTATTTATGCTAATCCTTTCCCTTGTAGCCCTGCTGGACAAGGATGAAAATCCCCAGCTTCAGGTATTAAAAGAGACAGAGGAAGCACACAAACCAATTTACAGGGTTTCACTTGACCAGTCTTCTTCATTTGAGTCCTATTAGCTCTGATAATGTATCCTCACTATTAATCAGCCAGGTAGACAGCAAGGTAACATCCCTGGGTGAATGCAGGTGGGCTGCCAGCCTTCGCTGATGCTGAGGAAGCAAGCTTCCCAGCTGGAAACCTAGAAACAGCAAGAGAACATAGAAATCATCCTTATAGCTCTCAGGAAGTCCTGAGTGAGACAGCAGATTCCCTCCACCCTGCCCCCCCACCGCCACTGCCAAAAAAAGCAGGGGAGGGCAGTGTCTTAAAAGCCCTCTGTAGCTTTCTAGTTAGTTGGTAGCAGGGAGTTCAATGACTCAGCCTCAGCTTCTTGAACTTTAAAGCAGGGAATATTGCACAACCTGCACAGGGATTGTGAAGATCTGCGAGGTGTGGACCTAACAGCCAGCATTCAGTGTCTGTCACACATAAAGTGCTTAATAAAAAGAATAATTACGCTATTTCCCCACTCTCTGCTTCCTATGGGCACATGCGATTTTAAGAGGAGGCATAGAATTTGAGAAGCCTCTCCACTCCACTCATGAGCTTTCACCTCAAATTCACTCCAAAGTTTTCTTCTCTTGACTCCTTTTCACCAGAGGTTTCCTCACCTAAGATAAGGGACGTCCCGCCTATGTGGGAAAAGCTAAGGCAGTTGTTTATCTGCTCATAGGTTCAAAATTATTCTTCCATGATCTTTATGGGTTTTTTTGTTTTGGATTATCACCTCATTTCTCTGTCTCCTAATCCTCATTCAGTTCCCCCACTGGTCTAATGTAACAGAAGAAAATTCCCTGCTTATATCAAAAGCTATTCTCCTTCCTCCTCTTCAGAGATTAATCTGCTCATGGATTCCCAATTACCATCCAAATGATTCAGAAAAAAACTCAATGTGAAAACAGGGATGATATAGTGAGAAAGAACAGACACATTTTACTGAAGAGAAAATATTGCTAATAACCCCACCAAACCCATGAATTTTACAAAACAGAGAGGCAAAGTAAATATGGTACAGAAGATGGAGAACATTCACTTGACACAATCTGATCAGATCCTTAGGACTGTATATACATCTATACTGTAAATGCCTATTTCATGACTAGAAATCAGGAAGAGTTTTCTGGGTGGGGGGAAAGCACCAATGAGTTAAACTAATCCAGACTAATCCTAAGGAGAACCAGTTCTAAGAATTCATGGTAAGAGATGAATGTTTCTTACTGAGATATACAGATGTCTGAGAAATCCAGAAGAATTCTTCATCATGGACCACCTCCAGCTGTAAGGAAGGCTTCTGACTTCAGTAAAACTGTTCAGAAGATCCAACAATTGGAAAATCATTCTTAACTCTAATTTAGACACAGCATTTTGGAGTCTCTGCAAATATCTATCTAGGGATAGGTCACTTGAGAAAAGCACAGAATAAAACAAGGAGGCCAACTATCTACTATCCACGCCAGTATTTAAGAAGAAGAGAGGCCATTGAAGGATGCAAAAAGAAGGTGTTTCAATGGACAAAACTAAAGCAAACCCACATTATCTCTGACATGTAGGTTATTGGGTCATTCAACTTAGCATTGTGCTTTCTATGAGGCAGTCATTGTGCCAAATGGTAGTGTGATAACAAAACAATCCAGAACTGACCTTCATAGAGATGACTTGCCTGGGAAACAGTGCATTTAGATACAAAGAGAATCACTGGGCACTCACTAAAAGACCTTTCAAAAACCAGAAATCCAAGAGAATTATCTTGAAAAGTTAAGACAATGGCAATAAGCTCAATCAACATGTTCAGTCACATGAAAAGCAAACGGAGGAAACATAAGGTTGGTGTTCTGGAAGCATTTGATGACAGTAAAGGACTTCCGGACTTGAGATTCAGTGATTCATCAGGACTTGGATGGACACTTCTCTAAATGTAAACAATAGCATGACCCCTGTCTACCCGGACTATGATGAAGGGAACTGTGTGTGTCTTCAGAGACCATCAGCAGAGGCACTTTCCCCATACGGTCCCCTACAGCATATGCTTTCATCTGCACCATGAGACTATCTGCATTAGCCTAAGTACATACAGCAGGCCCTTTAATTAATGCTCAATACGCTTCACACATTAGCAAATATCACTGTGTCCCCATGGAACTCTGCACCATCTGGTAGACTTGTGTCTCCCTTAAGATCTTGTTTGTCTCTCTTATTATAAAAAGGCACAAGTTCCATACTCTTTGCCAAAGATATAGTCAGCCTCATCCCCCAATACCCTTCTCGGTTTCAACTTCTTACTGTTGACTGGTTTAGCTCTTTGAGTGTCAAAGATACCACTTCAGTCTACTATCTCCACCTGTTTCGAAAGCTAATTTAGGATTTTTTTGTGTTATCTCATAGAGATTAAAATATAAATGCCTATAGTTTTAATAATTGTATCCCAAAATAAAGAAAATATGTTGTTGCTGCTTAGTGTGGTTGATTATCTATGTATTTGCTTGTGATTCTAGTCAACCCATTTTTCTACACTAATCAATTCCGTGTATTCCTGTCCATGTGACTCCAAGGTAGTAAGTAGATGGGCTGTTCAACTTTGGCTTTCCATCGTGTCTGCATTTTCCCCAATTGGGCAATCTACCCATGGAATTTTGTTAGGATTCCAAAATGCAAGATAAACAAGTTTAGGGTTATCTATAGAACTCCAGGGTACCTAGAGATCCAATCAATTAGTCAAATGCAAGTGTGTGGGAGGTTGTGTTGTTTCATTTTAAATAATTGTCCCACCCACTGGTTTAATAAAAAGAGCTGATTGGCCAAAGGCAGGCAGGAAGTGTAGGCGGGACGACCAGACTAGGAAAATCTCTGAGAGCAGAGTGCCAGACAGAGCACCAGAGAGAAGCCAGAGGAAGCCGAGGACAACCATGCTGCTCTAAAGAAAGGTATCGAGCCACATGGCTGAACAAGAGACATGGGTTAGATGAAGGGTAGAGAGCTAGCAAGTGATATGCCTGGGCCTGAGGCTGATCAGCCAAAAACTAATGAAAGCGTCTGTGTGTCTCTGTAGGACTGTTGGACTGCGGGTCTGCGGGTCTGCGGACCTAGACCTTGAGGTTAGGCCGGAAAGTCTGGGCCAGAAACCTCATACTACACAAGTGGACACACCTAAGTTTTCCCAAGGCAATGTCAGCTTATGTGTATTCTTCACGTTAATGGTTTTTCAGTAACAACATTCCTTTCATCTACAAATGTGCTTTTATTTAAGCGCTAAATTACATGATCATTTTGAATTAGACAGTGAACAACTACAACAACAAAATATTTCCAACCAGCCAATTAATGGAGTCCCCCACACAGTGTTTTAGAAGTGGAAAGCCATGTAACAGGTCTTTAAGAAATAGGCTGATGGAAGTCAGCACCTCTGAGAGAAAATATGAATACTTCAGTAGGGGAGAATACTCAGGGATACATAAGTATAAAGGAGTCAGCTGCCTTTGGGTGCAGAACAGAATCTTGTTTCTAATGTTTCCCATTATAAATAAGAGGTGAGAGAAACATTCGCAGCCTCGGCTTTACATTGATAAAAATATATCAGAGTTAAGATTTTGTGTGACTCTAAAGAATGTACTAAGGCCTAAGGATGAAAACTCTAGCATTCTTCTCATTATTACAATTGATTTGACATTGTATAAAAGAAGCCTTAGGATTACCAGAGGCACCAAATCATATAAGTGAAATTAAACAAATCTGTGTCCAACTTTGACTACTTCCCAGGTTCTGATCACCCTGTGTCCCACCCCAACACTAAAGCTCCAACCTGTTACTAAAGAGATATCCCACCCATCACCAGAGAACACAAAGCAGAAGTGATGAGTCTTAGTACCTGCTAGAAATTTTATTCAGGTTTGGCTTTGCATTTTGTAGATTTGAATCCTTCTGCTTTATTTCTTCCTTCCAAACATTACAAAACTGTGCAAATGACTCACACTCTCAGACACCATTCAGTGGTTTCTGCTACTGAATCCAGAAACTCTGTGTTTTCTCATCACTAGTGTTTTTTCTTCAATTCCATTTGTCAGCAGCTTTCCAAGCAATTTCTTTCACCAAACCAAGCTCATTTAAATATATAAGTCTAAGCTTTCAAAAGCAGCCATATCAAATATTTAATGAATGTCCAAGGATACACTCCATACTCACTATTAATTTTTATTCATTAACAAACTTAGTGTTTCCAAACCATTTCCTTTAACACATATATGCAGTTTTCTCTCCTCTTAATTAACTTCCCTGATAGATCACCTCACTTGATGTGATCACAGATCTGTTTTTGAATTTAAAGGATTTAAAAGTGTGTCAATCTTGAATGCAACTGAGTGATATAAAAATACTTGAATTGCCTAAGAAGGCAATTTCTCCATCCACATGTTACTGAGAGGCAGCAGAGTCACTAATTAAGAATGGTAGGATGGGGTGGGGGGAAGCTAGGGAGTTAGTGGGAGGAGGGGAGGGAAGGGGAACTGTGGTTTGTATGTAAAATAAACTTTTAAATAAAACAATGTCAAAAAATCAAAGTAACAATGAGCAATTATTTTTGCTTAAAAATGAGTTACGATAACACACCTTAACAAATGGTTTCAATATTTCAGCAAACAATTTTGAGAGTCTTATATATAATAAGCACTATGCTGGACCTGTGGAGCTTGCACAAATTACTCCAAGTCTCTCTCATTCAAGCCCCTTGAGACTACATTATATGCGAGAATAAATAGAATTGCCCAACCTTGGGATGGACTGAAGTACAGAGCAAGAATCAGCTGCTCAATATGTTGACATGCATTAGAGCTGAATCCCCACTTGTCAGGTGTACAGTCGGAAAGATTCCTCTATCAGGTGGGTATTTAGTCATTCACCATTTTTCAGCAGGGATTCACAGCACGGGTTTTTCCTTGTTCCTAAACCATGTGTTTGATGAGTAACAGTATTATTTTTGGACCTTCCTTAATCACTAACTCAGCATTTTCTCCAGAAGTCTTCTGTCCTTGAAGACCTGACAAAATAAGAAGTGAAATAGATATAAGAAAACAGAAGCCGAAGAATGATCTTCATTAGTCCTGTGAACTGTAGCAAGAAATATAGAGGGAAAGCAATGTGTTCAGAAGCAAATATCCTCATTTTCTTCTCTTAGCCTGGGACCATAAGGAGAGAGGAGTAAAATTATTATGATAATTGTAGGAGATTCCCATACTGAATAGACAGTGGTAGAATTTCCCACATTAGCATGGAGGAGGTTCTTGGCCTCTAGGAAAGGTCCCAAACACCTCAAATATGCTGTAAAATGTAATGCATCTGAGACAGTTGCTATGCTCAGCACAGGAGTTGATGGTACCATTCCTAGAATTCCCACACTGTACCTAACATTTCAGCAATACAGAAATGCCCAAGTGTCTTACCGAGGAGACACTTAACACTGAAAAGGCCATGAAACTAAAGATTTGGAGCTGACACAAAGATTCCAAAGTAAAAAGATTTCATTAGCATATACCAAAATAACCTCTCAAAACACCAGCTAACATCACTGGGGGAACAGAAAAACCACCACACAGAAAAATTGCATCAGAAAACTACAGAACACCTGATTGGCCACATTCCCTCCATTAGCACACAGCAACATGAATTTGGCAATTTCCAAATACTAACATGGAAACACACCCTTTCTAAGCAAGGAAGTGAAAGAAAATTTACAGGAGTCACCACGTAGGGAACATAATCACAATTCCAATGGGACCTTTTAACCTGGAAGAAAAGGAAATGCTGTTCTAGATTAGTAAATTTCAGATTCCCTCACAGCTATCTGGGGATGACAAAGACTTCCAAATTTCTATCCATACAAAACACATATACCATGCCACCAGTGCAATAGGATTCATTAGATAGATTTGATTTGGGGCCAGTGAAATGGCTCAGTGGGCAAAAGCTTTGCCTCAGGCCTGATAACCTGAGGTTGAACTTCAACAGCACTCTAAGAAATGAGAGTTTCTCTGGTTCTAGCTGAGTAAGACCTTGATTTTACTCAGTGTAGTATATCATTGGGGGTGATTTTATTGTTCCTTTGAACAGTAGTATTTGGCTTTACCCTAAGTCTCCAGGCTATTAGTCTCTGGCTGTTCGTTTTTGTTTTGGTTTTTGGTTTTTGGTTTTATCTGGTCACCAAAGCAGTATCAGGTATAGGTTCCATTTATTTCATGGAATGGACCTTAAGTCAAATCAGGCATTGGTTGGTTACACCCATAAACTTTGTGCCACCATTGCCTTAACGTATTTTGCAGATACGATAAATTGTAGATCAAAGATTTTGTAGCTAGGTTGGTGTTTACATGTCTCTTTTGGTAGCCTACAGAGTACCAAAGGCATTAGAATGTAGGGGTAAGGGTTCTATATAGTCATCAACTAGCCCTCTTCATGTTCAGTGAATTTTGTTGAATACTGTCTTCTCCTGCAGCAAACAGGAACAATTACAGATACCCACAGCCAGACATTACACAGAGAGTGAGACCTTGGAACACAAAGCTCCAAATGGAATGTGTTTATCGAATCCTTATCCTCCGTGCTCAGGAAACCCTATAGAAGAGGAAGCAAAGACAGTGTAAGAAGCAGAGGGGACAGGAGAACAACTGAGCAAAGCTTGCATGAGCTCATAGAGACTGAAGCAGTAAGCACAGGGCTGACACAGCTCTGCACCAGCTCCTCTGTATATATAAAATAGCCTTCAGTTTAGTATTTTTCTGGGACTCCTGAATGTGTAAACAAGTGAGCCTCTGATTCTTATGACTTCTTTTGGGGCTCTTTTCCATCTGTTGGTTTGCCTTGTCCAATGCAATAGTTTTTGTTTTATCTTATTTTATCTTATTTTGTTAAAAAATGTTAAGACAACTTTTCTTATCATAAGAGAAGATTTGACTCCCTCAAGGTGTCAGCTGCTCTCTATGGCTTGATGAATGCCACACTAATGCATGAGTATCATGTACACAAAATGATAGTTATAATAAATAAATAAATTTTAAAACACGATTTCAAAAACCTTTAAAATTCTTTATTCATTTTAGGAAATTAAAAAAATTAAATATTATCGTATACCAAATCAGTCACATGTATAGTCCTAATTCTGATACAGTTTTATGGGGCTATGTTCCCGTATGTGAGGCCACCTACTTAATAACTCATCCAGAAAGCTAATTTGAAAAAGAAGAGAGCTGGGCTCTTAGCAAGGATATCAAAAGGCCCCAAATACATTCATGCTATTTATTTCTATTCTCCACAATGATTACTTTCTCAAATGGGATTATTAGCCTGTTTAAATGTAGTGTTTTAATCTCCATCATGTTCTTGAGTTTTAATGAGTTTCCTCCATACTCTCTATTGTTATTAATTTGCATTTTGAAGAAGTTGGTTGCCCTTCTATGGTACTCATCGGACCCTAGAACCTATTTTACATGAAATATGAATTCCATCAGAACAGTTGCTAAAAGAAAGAGTCTCTTTTTCTTCATGCAGTATCTTTGTTCCCATTCTGGAAATTTGCATCTTGTTACAAACCTAAATTCAGGCTTCCTTCTGTTTTATAAGATGTTTGTTATTTTTTGTAGAAACCATAGAATATAAGCCCTATTTCTTTGTTTATTTTGTGCTTCTTGGATGCCATATATAATTATTAATAATAAGTCAGTATTACTCAACATACATAGTAAATGCACAATTTGTCTAGTAAAAAAAGTATATCCAGCCATCAAGTCCTATTATTTAAAATAGATAAAGTCATGTAATGCACTATTGCCAATATGTGCCATGGGTAACTGGTATTTTCATTTTCCAGGGAGGATAGGAAAGAGAAAAATTAGCTAGTTACCCTCTCTCAATTTACCAGTTGGTGTTTGACTGGTTAAGATGGGCACAGAGCTGTTAGTAAGCAAACATGTCAAATAGACAAGGGCTGGAGGGAAGGCCCATCGATGTAGTTAAGTATGGCCTTCATCGAGAGCTCTGGAGCTCAGCCAGAGATAGAATGAAAGCTCTGAGATGGCTGCACCTTCTTAACGTGGACCCCTATGACTTCTACTCCCTCTGAATTCTCTCAGCATTTTCCAAGTATCAAAGTTCACAGAGAGAGATACAATGGTCAGAATGAGGTATGAAAATCTCACCAAGTCCCTCTTTGTAACAGCATAGAACTATTAATAGATGTCAGTTTGATTCCCACTAGTAAGGGATGGTATTTTTGACTACAAAGGGTTAAACTCCTGAGGAAGGCAGACAGTTCCACAGCCACTTTGAGTCCAGCCAGCGCACAGCCAATCAATCCTGGCCATGTTCCTTTTCTTACACTGGATACCAAAAGGCTATTAAGTCTCTGAAAAGCTGTATCAAACACCAAACAAAGCCCTGAAAGATGGCAAGATTGAAAGGGGACTCTGAAGGCAGTCAGTCAATGCCTGGAGCCCAGAGACGTTGTCTGCTCAGTTGCTTCTTTTCATCATCGCTCAGACCCTATGTCGTTTAAGGCCCATGAAAGCTGTCAGGGAACCAGAACACTTCTAAAGTTAGGCTGCATCTGGAATATGAATGCATGAGAATTCTATCAGATTGCTTACTCCCCAGCCAAACCTTTCCAGGGAATTTCAAAAAACAAGTTTAAAGACCTAATACAAGATCATTCACAGAGATCTAAAGTAGCATCTAAAAGGCATCTTTTCTCTGGGTAAAAAATGAAAAATACAATCTCAGAAACAATCTTCTTTTTTTCTTTTGTTTTCTTTTCCAGTTTGTCATGGAAATATCAATGAGAGAGACCTTATTTTTGATGTTGAACCTTTACTGCAGAAACTTTTAGGAATGAAAGAAAGGAAGGAAGGAATGGAGGAGGGGAGGGAGGGAAGAAAGAAAAAATACATTTAAATTGTGCAAAAAGCATAACCATTATTGCTTGGCTTAAGGATGTTTAATTTAATCAATAAAATTTTGGATAACTAGGACTCAGTTCCTGTTAGGAAAATTCTGCGCCATAGGATTCATGGAGAGCAAATGAAAATTGTAATTATTGATCAAAATGTTAAGGACTTTAATGATACCATGCTATCTTCTATTGTGGAGCATTTTAAAAGTACGTATAGTTGACACTGATAGAGAAAACACATGACACTTAACAAAATTTTATAGCCACAAAAGTTCCTAACTCCCTTCTACCAATTCCACTCCCTCCAAACTAAAAAACTCTATCCATCCTATACTCATCGTGGAAGCTGTGGTGCCACAGTTTGAGAAAATCCTACGGACTCTTCAACTCAGGAAGTGACTCTCACAATTGAAATTATTGTTTAGTTTTCTATTAGGTTTTTAAAAAGCTCCCTTAGACCTACAAAAAAAGTCTTCAATCTGTATCTCCAATAGGAGGGAGAATGAAGCTTCTTCAACAGAAACATTTTTATTCAATTACCTAAGATGGAGGAGAAAGGGGAACATATGATATTAGCCAAATCAATAAAAACTAAGGAAATGATGGAGAAACACTGCCAGACGCAGACACTTCTGGCTGGCATTTTGCACCTTTTTATGCTTTATATCAAGCTTCTGGAAACATAACTGAATCTGTTTTGTTATATTCAATTACAATTTTCTCAACAAGGTCAAACTGAGAGAAACTTCAGCTTTCCTCTATGAACAAACAAATAATCAGTGGGAAACAATTTTATCTTCCTACCTTTTGCTTAATGGACAATAAGCAAGGTAAACTACTCATGTGTGCCACAGCTTACCGCTTGGCAGTAATAAAGAATGACAGATTATCTTCATGAAATAGACAGGTAATGTTTAAGGGGAAGATGTGGCCAATAATAAGAAAGAGAGCATGGCAAAGCAGGAGAGATATAGAGATCAACAAAAAGTACCTGCCGAGATTTTGCAAAGCCCAAGGGGGAAAAAAAAAAAAAAAAACTAATTAATAGAATCAAGTGAAATGGTCTTCAAAGCTCACAGAACCAAGGATAGCTTGCACTTCCACCAGACAAAGATAAAAGAATATATGGATTATTGAGTGCATCTAATCCATAGTTATCAAGCAAACAACAAAGTAAAGAACTATGGACCATGATGAGGAAAACAAATAGAACAGTCTTGAAGAGGTGCATTTGGTGAATTAGTAAACGGTGACAGTCAAGTGACGATTACAACCAGACACAGAGCTGAGCAAAGTTTAAGCATCCCAGGAACAGAAATGACATACATTAAAAATCAATCTTCTAGAGATGAGAAATGCAATATCTGAAATTACATATGAGCACTTGATAGATTAAGAGCATTTAGACAGAGAAGAAGAATGATTGGTGCCCTTGAAATCATGACAGGAGAAACCACTCACATGAGACAAATGGGGAGAAAAGACTAAAGTCAATGGATGGGGAATTAGCAAGGTACAGGAGCACAAAAGACTACTGAAATGCTTGTAACTGGAAGCCAGATGAAACAGAAAAGGAAGGGAAACCAGGAGAAATAGTCTAAAAGGAATAGTAGTCCCAGGTTTCAACATTTGATTTTAACCAGGGATATAAAAAATTCAATGAACTCCCTGCAAGAAATCTAAAGAAAACTAGACCTAAACTTATCCTAAATCACTTGTTCAGAACTAGGCATGAAGAGAAAACCTTAACAGCAGCCCCGGAAATAGGATATAACAGATACATAGAAATCTACCCATGTTTGTGTAACACACTATTCACAGTATTTGAGTTAGGTAATCAGCTCAGGCACCATCAATAGATGACTGGCTAAAGAAGATGGAGTATGAGTATGCAGTATAGTTATTCAGGCATGAAGAATTAACTTAATCACTTGCAGTAAAACATGTTGAAAGGACAGAATTGGGGATTATTTTGTTAAGCAAAGTAAGTCAGACTCAGAAAAACAAATATCACCTGTTTCCTCTCATATACAGAATGTGTGTATGTGTAAACATCTCTCTCTTTCTTTCTCTGTCTGTCTGTGTACGTGTATGTGTCTATAAAATAAGAAGGGATAGTATTTAATAAAATGAAGGGGACCATCAGGAGTTTGGAATGATGTGAAAACATGACAAAAATACATTATAAACACTCTTGAAAACATCATAATGAAACCCATTATTTTGTATGATGATTATATGCTAACTAAAAATCTATAAATAAAGCAGTATAATCTGAAGCAAGTCATGGTATCCTTAAAAATAACTAAAGGAAAAGTAACAACAATAAATATATCTTTAATTATGACAAAATGAAGCTCTCTTTTCAGACATACAAAAGCTAAAACAATTTATCACCAAAAGATCATTTCAATAAGAAACATTAAAGGAATAGAGGAACTGTCAGGAAGGAAATGCTGCATAAGAGGCATCTAGGCCTACATAGAATATGGGAGAGACTACAGATACTGCATAGGCATGTTTACCATCTATGTTCTTACACATTCAATTGATCAAAAATGAGAACAGGTAAATGTTATGCTGGTTGGCTGGTACACAATAATAACTGTATCAGCTGATGGTATGTGATACATCACACAAAAATTTAAATATTGAAAACCATTTATTACTGCCAGTGGTCATTTTAGATAACTCTTCAGTGCTAAATCATTCTTTGCTGATCCCAGTGTGCTTGTACTTTAAACTCTACAGTTCTCTAGGAAGGCAGTTTGATGATAGCTGATCTAGGACCGTGTCAACTAAATGGCTTACCTCTGATCCATGGGTCTCTTGGTCTCCTAGAAGGTTAACCCATTATGAAGAAGTAGCAGAAGTCTAATAATGAAGTATGGCCAATCACTTGGCAAGAGAAATATACATTTGCTTTGAAAGTTCAGCTTGTATTAAATAAAAAACAAATATGGTCAAACTCAAACTCAGTCTGCAGAAACTACAAAAAACTTAAATGATACAGAAAATTATGGCTATAAGGGAATAATTATAATTATTAATGAAATAAATCTATTTCAGCAACAGAGGATTGATCTACCTACCAAATAACACATGCATACTACATAACACATGTAAGTAATTTCATTGTTTTATCTACTTATTTCTTACTGATTATGTCCAATAATCTTACTAACAAGGATTTATGAAGGATGAGGACTGAAAAAGGCTGTGTTTACAAGAAAAATGACCAAGATGATATATTAATTTGAGAAACACCCTTAAACAGGGTAGAAATGAGGTAGTTGCCAAAGAAAACAATGAGTCTGTGTCTTAGTAAAGGTTTTATTGCTTTATTGATTTTATTTATAGCCATGACAACTCTTATGAGAGAAACCGTTTATCTGGGACTGGCTTACAGTTTCAGAGGTTTAGTCTGTTATCATGGTGGAAATCATGGCAGCATACAGGCAGGTGTGTTGCTGAAGAAGGATCTGAGAGTACTATATCTTTATCCAAAGGCAGCAGAAGCAAAGACTGAGTCCCACACTGGGTGTAGCTTGAGCATATGAGACTTCAAGCCTGCCCTAACAGTGACATACTTCCTCCAACAAGGTGTGTCTACCTCAATAAGGTCATGCCTTCTCATAGTGGTACTCTCTATGGGCCAAACATTTAAACACATGAGTCTAAGAGGCCCTTACCTATGCAAACCACCACAGTGAGAAAAGTGATATATGAAATACTGAGTATCAACCTAATAACAAAGGCTTACATTTCTCTGTCAAAATTTTATATTGCCTTTCTTTGGTTTTCAATCCATTAGAAGTAAGTAAGTAAGTAAATATACAAGGCAGAAATCCAAAATTAAATATGCAAAAGAGTACTAAGCACTATCTAAGGGAAAGCAAGTGTTTATTGTGACCTGTGTTACCAAAACATGAATTACAGCCCATCTGACAGCATCTAATTTTCAGAAAAAAATTAAACTAAAAGGAAAGGTGAAAAAATATCCATTCCACAAATGAGCATAAAAGCTCAGGGCAGTAACATCTTTGGTTCCTTCTCCAACTCACTCAGCTCAAGCACTGATCTCCTAGCACTTCTGCTCAAGTGGGATAACTGTCAGCCTTTAGTAAAAAAATATATTTAATTGTATTAAATACAATTAAACTATAGTTCTGCTTGAGTGGTACAGACAATGGTGTTCATTATTACATTCAAGAATAATGTATTTAATTTTCTGGTGAGCTGATCTCATGCAAATTGAAATTGGCAAATTAAACTATTTTTTAAAATAAATTATATTTGGAATTGCATATGTCTTATTTTAAGTAACATGAACTCCATGGAGAAAATAACATTCATATTCTTCTAGATCAAATTTATTTGTTCTTGTGATGAATACTAAGGAAAAAGTGAAACAAGAGGAAGGGAGGGAGGGAGGGAAGGAGAGAGGGACAGGGAAAAGGAGGGAGAGAAGCTTAGTTTAATCTCCTTTGAAACATATGCAAATATTTTAACCAATTGGAAACTCTTAATTTGAGATTTAGTCTGGAAAAAGAATTGATAGTATTCCAAGAGTGGAATACTATTCTAATATCCAATCTACTATTTCATTCAGTGTCTCCAGTTCCATTCAAATCTTAAAGAACAATAAATAATTCTTTTATAATAATTAGTGCAGTTAAGTATTACCTGCAGACTTACTTTTGCACACAACACTTATATCATCAAAGTAGAAGCTGGGATGATAGTGAAAAGGAAGATATCAATGGATCTGAGAGTCACACAGGAGAAAATAAATAATGGCTCAGTATGCTCAACGTGCATTACAGAAAAAATATACATGTTCAGAATAAAATCACAGCTATACATGACTTACATGTCTATAATTTAAAAAATATATTTTCAGGGAGTCAGTGTAGCTTACTCAAGATACCAAACTACTACCTATGGGCCAAATCCTGCGGCCTGGTTCTGTAAGTGAATTTTCCTGAAATGCAGCTATGACTCATGACTTTCCTGTATTAGTCACAACTTCACTTGTCTGTAATGGAAAAGTGGGGGGGGGGGACTAGCTGATCCAGAAAAGCTAAAGCATGTGCCATGTGCCCTTTTACAGAGAAAGTTTTCAGTCCTGGATTAGTGGACCAAGCATAGCTGGATACTATTCCCATTTTTGTTGCTTGTTTTGCTGTTAGTGTTGGGTTTGGTTTGGTTTGGTTTGGTTTGGCTTGGCTTGGTTTTATTTTGATTTGGTTTGGTTTGGCTTGGTTTTATTTTGATTTGGTTTGGTTTGGTTTGGTTTGGTTTGGTTTGGTTTGGTTTGGTTTGGTTTGGTTTGAGGCAGAATCCTTCTACATAGTTCTGGCTGCCCTGATGGCCTCAAACTCACAGATATCCACCTGCCTCTGCCTCCCCAGTGCTGGGATCAAAGGTGTGCTCCACAATTCCCGGCATGTTTCAGCTTTTTGAAAGGGTAATAGAAGTGATAATCTCTTTGATTGGGGGTGGGATGGTGAAGACTACACTTATCTGTGAGTTTAAGGACTAATGTTTACAGCTTGTTGTTGGGGGTTGTGCTGGTTGAGTAAAATACCAGTTGTAGATTCTCCAATAACTTTTTTACTAGCAGTGAGTAGTTAACTAGGTTTCCAGTACCTTGTACAATCTCCTTGTTGAACAGTCTGGGTCTATCTAAAGAGTTGTTGGTTACCAGCAAGATATGTATGCCACTATTGCATTCATAAGTTTATCCATGTTCTGCAGAGCCTAAGTGATAGCAGATTCATTCATAAGTATGGAGATAAGTAACAATGGCAAATGAAGCTAAGATGAATGCACTCCACTGGGTACTATGAATTGGAAGTTTATAATTGTTATTCACAAAACTATTTGCTGTATAGTATTCAGTTAATTAAAATTTTATATTTAAGATATTTCTTTAATTTTTAACTCTCTCTCTCTCTCTCTCTCTCTCTCTCTGTGTGTGTGTGTGTGTGTGTGTGTGTGTGTGTGTGTGTAAGAGTATGTGTGGAGGTCTGAAGATAACGTTGAGAAATTGATCTACCATTTTGGTCTCAGGTTGTCAGGCTAAATAGGTTATCAGGCTTGGTGGCAGACAACCTTACCCACTGCGCAAACTCACTAGTCCCTTTATTTAAAACATTTCTATCAATGACATTTAAAGCATTGTAATTATATAGGAACCAATAAGGCCAGTATTACAATAACAGATAGATACAGATCCTCACTACATGATAAAAGATGTCACTGGAAACTTATGAGGAGAGATTTCATAGGTAGAACTGAGACTACAGTCTTATTAAATACTATTTTTGAATTTTTCTCTTAAAATTTTTGACATGTAACATATTTTGATCACACTATTTCCTCTTCCCAAACACTTCCCATATCCAAAAGCAAGCTCGGAGGAAAGGGTTTAACTGACTTATACTTCCACATTGTAGAATGTCATCAAATGAAGTCAGGACAAGAACTCAAACAGGGCAGAAACTTAGAGCTGATGTAGAGGCCATGGAGGTTTTCTGTTTACTGGCTTGCTCATCATGGATTGCTTGACATGCTCTGTTATAGAACCCAGGTTCACCAGCCCGAGAATGGCACCATGAACCACGGGCTGGGCCCTCCCACAGTGATCACTAATTAAGAAAATGTCCTACAGCAGGTTTTCTCCTTTCATATAACTCTAGCTTATATGGAGTTGATATAAAACTAGCCAGGACAATATTTTAAAAACTGAAGTCAGTTCTCATATTGTAATTAGGACCCAAATCTTTAAAAAGAAAAACAACTCTAGGGAAATTTTAAAATTTTTATGTGATATAATGATTAAGAAAAATTAAGCAAGACTCACCAAAATGATTATATTTTAGTACGAATTAAAATGATTTATAGAGGTTTCCTAACTAAGTAGTTATAATGAGAGCTTCAGTTCTTATAATAACAAAACCTGGGGGAAAATGACAAAAATCACTGCAAAACAATAAGGAATAAGTAAAATGTATTAATATGGAACTAACGTAAGGAGAAATGTCAGTCTTTAACATATATGTGGACCTCACACTGGGACCGATGTGGGGAAATGCAATATGGAAGAGCCCTTGCTACTTGGTAACCATTTAAACACTAAAGATGAAAGGCTAATCACATCTGACCCTATTTGAAAATCACTGTCTTCATGCATTGCCCCATGAAGCAGGAATGGTTAAGATCTCGTGGGTAAACTGGGCTGGGGAGGTAGAGGGGAGAGGATAGGGGGTAGAAACATGAGGGTGTGAGATGGCCGAATTGAGGGTTGCATGGAGAGGTGAACAATGAAAGAGATATCCTGACAGAGTGAGTCGTCATGGGTTAGGAAAAAACCTGGGGCTAGAGAAAACCACAGGAACCCACAAGGAGGTCCCAGCTAAAAACTCCTAGCAATGCTGGAAAGGGTGTCTGAACTAGTCTTCCCCTGTAGTCAGATTGATGACTACCCTAATTGTCATCATAGAACCTACATCAATGACTGATGGAAGCAGATCCAGACACCCACAGCCAAGCACTCAGCCAAAGTCCTGGAGTTCAGGCGAAAAAAAAGGGAGGGGGGGGGTGGTTCAAGAGCACAGTGGAGAAAAGAACAGAGACAGCTGACTGGGACTCAGAGACTCTGGATTGACAGCTGGAGAAACTGCATGGGACTAAACTCAGCCCTCTGAATGAGGGGAACAGTTGATCAAGCCTTAACAGGTCACCCTGATTATGGAACCAGGAATCATTCCAGTTACATGAACTGGCATTTAGAGCCTACTCCCTGTGGTTGGACGCCTTGTTCAGCCTTGGGGGTCCCCACCTTAACTTGATAGGTTAGCTTGTGTTGACTACTCAAAGGAGGCCTCACCCCTTTGATGGGAGAGAGGGGGAACAGTAGAGGTTATGTAAAAATAATTTTATTAATAATTAAAAAATAAAAAGATAAAACACTTTTTTAAAAGAAGGAAAAAATTCAGTGTCTTTGTCACCCACCTGAAATTGTACTTTTGACTAGTGTGATGTTTACTCCGTTCTTTATCATTTATTGACTTTTTATTTATTTTACCTTAGCATTTGTCATTTATCTGTTATGTATTGCTTCCTTACAATTTTGAGCTTACTTGGATTTATTTTGTTGGAAGAAAGAACTCATCACTCTCATCAGCTGTAAACGTTTGTAGCCAAATTCCCTTCCCCACAGGACGCAGGTTGGCTGCAATGTACACAATTAGATTTGCTGTGCTCTGGTTTTCTGTTCTCCTTGTGATGACTTCTATTTCTGAGCTCCTTAGGAGCATATTTTCTATCTATAAACATCTGGAGAGATTCCAGATATCTTTCTTATGTTAACTTTCATGTTCATTCACTTGTAGTTAAATAGCATACTCCAAGTCATGTTGATGACTTTAAACTTATACAAATGTGGGGGTTTTTTGGTTGAGGATGTGATCTTTTTAACATATATTCCCATAACTTGAAAAATAATACATAATTTGCAGGCCTTCCTCACTCCTATACCTCTCGTTTCCTTCCTGGTTTTTTTCTGTCAGTTAAACAATAATTTTGCATCTATTTTGCTCTCTGGGCATTCTATTAGGTATAATTTGTTTGTTTTATTTTAATGGTATCTCAAAAAGTTAAAATATATGTCTAATACATTACATTCTAATTTTGGTTACAATAATTTAAAGTGTCTATTCTAAATCTCTCCACTTTTTTGCAAAAACATGCATCTTTCTGTAGTTATTATAAACATTTATAAATTTATTTTCATTGTTTTTCTTTCTTGGACAAATATTATTTTAAATTTTTTTAAAGATAAGAGGAATTTTTTAAAAATTTGAGTATGTATTATATGTATGTGTGCTACCATGTATGCAGATGTGCTCACCCAGGTGTGTAAGGAGATCAGAGGCTGATGCTGGTAAGTAGGAGTGAGCATACTAGAGCACACACACACACACACACACACACACACACACACACACACACACACACACACACACACACGCATACAAGGTCTCTCACTGATCCCACTGATTGTGTAGCCTGCCTTCCAGGATCTGTCTGTTTCTACCTCAAACCCTAATTCTGGGTTTCTAGGAACATTCCACTACACCAAGCTGTTACAGGAGTGCTGGGGATATGAACTTGGGTCCTCATGTTTGCACAGAAAGCTTTTAACCTACTGAGCCATTACTCCAGCCAGAAATAAATTAACATATCTAATTTGCTATTGTTGCTGTTACTGTTTTTATATACATTTCCATTTTGATTTGCTTTTTATTGTCACTGTTTCTATTTCATCCAGTGATGCCTCAATCATAGATGATCTACCACTGAGCTCTCCCACAGTTCCCCCAACTGGTGTCATTCACCATCAGCCTGAAATTCATTATTTACACATCTGAAATAGTCCACAGATAAAATGTGTTTTGAATCAAAAAGTAATTGATATAAAATTATACTATTTTTTGTTAGGTATCAAAACTTATTTCATTGTTTTACAATTTGTAAAACATATAGAAACATTCTTGTCACTATATATTACATGTGATTTTTATCTAGCTGCTTTCAATATTTTCTCTTCATCATTTCTATGATCATCACAGTTTGATCATGATGGACATGAAAATGGTTTTATTTAGGTCAGTCCTACATACTGCCTTTTGAGACATGTAAACAAGTTCTACATATTTTTCCTCACCACCTTTGAAAGTTTCCAACCCAGATAGTGTTAAGAATTTTTTGCTCTGATGGATTTCACCTTTTCCTTGATTCTGTTGGTTGGTTGGTTGGTTGGTTGGTTGGTTGGTTGGTTGGATGGTTGGTTGGTTGGATGGATGGATGGATGGATGGTTGGTTGGTTGGTTGGTTGGTTGGTTGGTTGGTTAGCCCTAAGGAATAAACCTGGGACCTTGCATACATAGGCACGTGCTTTCCCACTGACCTGTATGCCCACACTTGACTTCCCTTTGTGATTCCATATTATACATACTTAGGGCCACTTGATTGTTGTGATAGTTTTAGAAGCTCTCTCATTTGTTTTCAGCTTTCTTTTTCAGTTTCCTCTGTCCTTTCTCACTAACTCACTATTATATTTTTTTCTGTAGAGACCTCTCCTCTTTAACCTATGCAGTATATTTTCAGAGGTGTTGTTGTGGAGATATGTTTCAAAAATATAATAAAAACAGTCTGAGATATCAGAGAGATCTACCCACTGTTAGTCTAGAAGGACCAGACAGTCATAACTCACACCTTTAATCCCAGCCACAGGGAATATCTGGGAGTGGTGACCTACACCCTTAATCCAATCTGAGTTCAAGGTCATTTTAGTTAACAGAAGGAATTCCAGGCTCCCAGGCAGACAGTGGTAGTACCACCCCTTAACTGAGCCAAGAAAGTATTTAAAGCAGGCATAGAAAGACAGAGGAGGCAGAAGCCGAGGCACACACTGTTAGTCCCAGCACTTGAGAAGCAGAGACAAGAGAATCTCTGTGAGTTCAAAGCCAGCCTGGTCTTCAAAGCAAGTTCCAGGATAGCCAGGACTGTTACACAGAAAGCTTTGTCTCAAAAAAAAAAAAAAAAAAAAAACCCCAAAAAACAAAAAACAAAACAAAACTGGAAAAGATGGCTCTGTCCTCTGATATCTCAGACTGTTTTTAATTATACTTGAAACATATCCCCACATACTGTTTTTCATTTCTGGATTAACCACTAGGATATGTATTAGCTATTTTCCTATTACTATGATAAAACACTGTGGCTAAGGGAAATTATAAAAGAAAATATGTCATTTGGCTAGTGGTTCCAGGAACATAAGTGTCTGTCCTAGCTGGAAGCATCTATGAAAGCATCCTAGTAGGCTGCTGCCATGTAACCGAAACTGGATGCCCAGAGCTTACATCTTGAACTGCAAACACAAAGAAGAGAAAGCAAAACAAGAAATGGCAGGAGTCTTCAAACTCTCAAAGCCTGCAACTAGGAATATGCTTCTCTATAAAGATAGCACCACCAACTGGAGACCAAATATTTAAACATCTATGGGGGATATTTTCATTTAAACTACCACTAGGTCTTAGGCTGTGGTTGTTGTGACCAAAATCAAACTTGGGGAGCAAAGGGTTTATTTTACTCACAGTTCCATATAACAGTTTATCATTGAGATCCGTGAGGAAAGGAACCTGCATAGGACAGGAAGCTGGAGGCAGAGACTGATGCAGAGGCCATGGAGGAGTGCTGCTTACTGCTTTGCTCCTGAGCTATAATAGTCTGATTTCTTCTAGAGCTCAAGATCACTAGTACACCAGTGACCCCACCCACAGTGGACTGGGCCCTTCCTCATCAATCACTAGTTTAGAAAATGCCTTATACCCGATCTTCTGAAGGCATTTTCTCAACTGAGTTTCTGTCCTTTCAGATAACTCTGGCTGGTGTCAATTTGTCATAAAGTTAGTCACCACAACCTTTGAACATAATTATAACTGTTTTAAGTCCCTTATCTGATAACTCTATTGTACCTCTAATATAGGAGTTAGTTATATGACAAATTTCTCTATCATTTATCGCTTCCATATAGATGATTGGTTTTGTTCAAAGCGTAATGGAAACTACATGTTTTGTGTGCCTGTATTTTACTATCTTCCCACTTGACTATTGAGCTCCATTCTATGCAGCATACTAATTGCTTTATCTTTTAGATCTTGATTTTTGTGATATATCTGGTGGTTCAAGAGTCTCATCTCTCTGTGAGGCTAATTCCTCCTACTTCTGGAGAAAGACCTGTATTAATTGCTTGGATAAAACACCATGGCAAAAGCAGCTTTGGGAGAAAAGTGTGTATTTTACTTATTCTTCCACATCACAGTCCATTACTGAGGAAAGTCAAGGCTGAAATTCAAAGCAGAGACCTCGAGGTAGAAGCTGAAGCCGAGGCCATGGAAGAGTGCTGTTTATGGCTTGCACCTCACAGCTAGACCAGCCTGTTTTCTTACACCCTGCATGACCAGCAATACAGGGTTGGCACCATCCACATTGTATTGAGTATCTTAATTATTTTTCTATTACTATGACAAAATCCCATGACCAAAGCAATTATAAAAGAAAGCATTTAATTGGCTTACAATTTCAGAGGATTAGAGTCAATGATGGCAGAGTAAAGGAACAGCTCAGAGCTCACATCTTGATCTACAACCACAAGACAGTCAAAATGGGAATCGCAGGATTCTTCTGAAATCAAAGCCCACTCCTAGTGATACATCTCCTCAACCAAGCCACATCCCCAAATTCTCACAAACATTTCCGCCGACTGTAGAACAAGTATTAAAATATGAGGACCATTCCCATTCAAACTACCACACTGGATCTTCATTTATAAACCACTAATTAAGAAAATGCACCATAGATTTATCTGCAGGCAAATCTTATGGAGACGGTCTGTCAAAGGAGAGTCCCCCTTGCCAAAACACCGTAGTTTGTCTCAAGAGAACAGAAAACTAGATAGGATGGCCCCTTTCAAGTTCCTACTGAATGCCTAAGGCCATTACACAGTGACTGCTAAGAACTGGAATGCCTCCTAGAAGAGTGCAAACTGGCAGCTCCCCAGTGTTGGTCCTCTGTTGATATTTTCTTTCTGGACCACTCTATAGTAAGAAGTTCCTGACCCTCCATTCTGAAGTTGGGACCCACCCACAACTCTGCTGTTGCTTAACCCCCAAATAATGACTCAGGCACCTATATTAATTACATGCTGTTTGGCCTATGACTCAGGCTTATAGTTAACTAGCTTTTGCATCTTAACCCATTTCTATTAATCTATGTTTGATCATATGGCCTGTGACTTACCTGCATTCCTTTACATATTGCTTCCTCAGCTGGATCGCATCTCTCCTGACTCTGCCCTTTTTCCTCCTGTGTCTATGCTTGGATTTCCTGCCTGTTTCTCAGCTGCTCTGCCATAGACTGAAACAGTTCCTTTATTAACCAATGATATTCATGGAATACAGAAAGACATCCTATATCACCACCCACAAGTCTATTCTGCCAACTAACCAGTCAATATCTAAACCGTGAATTCAGTTTTCTGCTGACTCTCTTTCCCCTGTTACTCTATTGTGCTCACTATTCTTTGCATTCCCCAAATTTTAACCACAACATTTGTTTCAAATACTAAATTTTCAACACACAGAACTATTCAGTCCTCTGTGAGTGCATCTTCACTGAGATTGTTGCTGAGAATAGCCCATCACCTTCTATCTGAGTGCATCTCACGGATGGCTTGACAAAGCCACTCTCTGTCACACAAAAAGCAACACTGCAGGCCAGCTCAGTGCAACCCTCTTGCTATTCAAGATGCTAGTATGAACATTCTAGCTAGACTTCATAAAAACCTACCTTCTAAGCACTATCTAGTCCAGGATGCCATCTTTTTACCTGTAGAGTTCACACTGAATCTTTCAGGCTGCAGTTGATTTTAGACTAAGAAGATGAGCTAGAGACAGGGCTTCCAGGAGGTAACTAATCACTTGTAATCAGGACTTACAGCTATTCACAGGATGTGAGAGAATCAAAAGAAAGAATAAGTACTTCGTCATCTTTTAGGGGGAAGGGAGTCATTCCAAATCCTGTTAAGGTTACATTCATTAAAACTGCTATTAAGTTTCTCCCTCTATTAAGATAGTTAATTAATTCTCCATTATATTTTAGGATTAAAGCTATTATGAGGTAAAAATTAAAAATTAATGTGTCCATAGATGAGGCAATGGGACAATTTTAGGAAGTTGTTAGAAGACCCACCTCCTAAAACAGAAAACAATTGAAATGAAATTGTGGTAAAGTATTCTCTGCAACCCTAAGTTAAAGGGCAGTCAATGTACATGTAACCATTTCATTAATTTGGCCTGAATTCTTAATTTGTTTTGCTTTTCATTAACAGTGATTTTTATATTCATTTAGAAGATCTTCGTTTTGTAAAGCTAGTTTATACAATTCAAGGTGAATTCTTTAAGGAAACATATAAAGTTGCAAATTCAAAATTCCAAGACCTCCCTAGGACCTCCTGAGACAGTAAACGAAAAAGAAAATAACTCACCCTCATTGATCACCTCATAAGAAAATTGCATCTCTTTAATTGTATAGAGTATACACAGCCACTTCATGTAGTTTGCTTTACCGTAAGTGACCGATATGCTGTAATTAGTTGGTTCTTCAGTATTATCCCTGCTTTTTTGTAGCATCTGCATAATTTGGTTGAATGCCTAATCTTTGAGAATAAAATAGCTGATATTCCTATAGTAATGTGCTTGGCCATCTCCTAAGCACTTTGTGTGTATTAACTCACTGAACATTGCTAACATCCCATGAAGTAGTTGTTGTACTATATTTTCTATATTTTGTAACCAGAAGTACTGCAATACAGAGATGCATGTAACTCATGCAAATGGTAGAACTGTCCAATGAAACCAGAACCAGACTCCAGATCCTCTTGACATTACAGTGTTCTGATTCCTAGCCATGGATGTTGAAGAAAAGCACATGATTTTACTAAGTAACCCGGACACCAGGTCATCTGGAGTATTTGAGTCCATAAGCATCTCCTGGAATACTGATTGTCTGATGCTGTGTGTAGGAGTCAATGAGACACTTTCAAACTATGATTATGAGGATACATTGACTGTCTTATGTCTCTGTTTTGATCCTGATACTATCATTGGATATGGGTTGGCATGGTAATAAAATAAGAGTGAACTAAAATGGATATTATAAAAGGATTTGTGAATGCTAACTTTGTTAAGGCTCATTTGAGACATCTCCTGGTCTACTTCTAGGGCCTGGAAAACAAAATTTATAGCATCAAAAAAGTTTCTAAAATTCGTAAAGTCAAATTGATGTCTGTCTTTATAAAACTAAGCTAGCAGGTCCATCAAAGTCAGTACAACAGAGGAGGGTGAGAAGAATTCTCAGGAGCAGTAAAAGGAGCAGGTGCAGGTAATCAGGGCCCACTCTGCAGTTCACTTTGTTAAGAAGTATCATTGACATCATAAACTGAATATTAAATATAAAAATTCCTAAGTACGTTCTGAGGACTCAAATGCAATAGGTCTTTGATGGAGCCTGACTTTTGTGTGTGCCTTAAAAGCTTCAATAGTGCTTCACCTTCCAGCCAGGGTGAGGCTTAGAAAAGAGCAGAGCAATGTAAGAAGCAAAGGGCTGTGGGGACACATAAAGGGACACCTGTTCTAGTTTGTGGTGTGGTGGGACACAGAAGATTTTATGGCAAGTGCTCAATTTAAGATGAGACTTAGGAACAAAGAGAGTTAGGTAAATAAGAAAAACAACAGTAAAGAAAAAAGTAAGGCTGTGGGAAGGGGCAAAGCACTTGCCACATAAGGGGAAGGATCTAAATTCAGAACCCCAGACCCACACAAAAGCTGGTGTGGAGGTGCAGATCTAGAATTCCAGTACTGGAGTTGCTGACAAGAAGATCGCTGGTATTCCCTCTCAATCCAGTCTAGTTAAGATGCCAAATTCTAGATCCAGTAGTGAAGAGATAAAGAAATTTCAGCAGTGAGAATAACAAGATATGTTTAAAGTCATGTTGGGAAGTACCCATCTCATGCCACATATGTGCTAACACAACTCAGAAGAACATGATTTGCCCAACTGCTTATGCTTCATGGGGGAATGAAAACAAATTTTCTAATTTATTTCCATAATCTCATTTTGTTAAATTGTTTACTTAATTCAGACTCCTGGTGTCATTTTCATGTCTTCATTGGAAGTTATTCTGTAGGCAGAAGTAATCAATTAAAATTAAATTTTAATTACACAAACAATACATGAATATATTCTCCATATAAATGACTAAAAGATTAGGCATAAAAGGTTTTTAATTTCATTACCCATCTTGTGTTCTTCTTCTGATATAACCACTATTACCAATTTAATATGTGTCTTTCTAGGCTTTCTTTATACATATTTATATACTCTATACAGAATTATTTTACATATAATATTTATAAAATATAGTTATAAAAATATCATCACAGTGGATTTGAGTTCTACAGTTTTTCCTGGAGATTGAATATTAACCTTATACAAAACAGATTAGTAAAGGTTTGTGACTGATGATTTCAAAGATTAGTGATTTCAAGCTCCTAAGTAAATCAGACCTTTTGACTTTAAGTAAGTCACTACTTCCTGTGAGTGTGTGTGTATGTGTGTGTACATGTTTTTGTGCATGCAGTTGTGTATCCACATGCAAGTGTGTTCATGTGCATCTATCTGTACATGTAGGTCATATATCAACTGTTTATATATGTCTGCATGCATATGACATATATGATATATATAAGACCACATACATATGTACACACACATATAAGAGTACGTATAAATATACATATATATACATACATACATGCATGCATACATACATACATACAGGATCCCATTGTTCTCCACCTCTCTAGCACAATCACTAGGATTATATAGCACATATCACACACACACACGACGCACACAGACATACACGCACACAATCCCATCTTCCACATCCCTAGAATTATCACTAGGATTACATATTCGTACCATAGCACCCAGGTGTAGGCGTAACTTACCCACAAGGACACCAATACCAGATAGATATTTATTAGAATATAAACCAACACTCACGGTACAGGCAATAGAGTATAATAGCACCTGAACAGGGACCAGAGTCTGCAGACAGACGGACCACGTGAGCCTCCCTCCAGCAGCCAGGAACCAGGAAGAGAGCGTGTCGTATCCGCAGACCCTTTTTAATGGGGCTTTTCCCCCGCCCCCTTCAGGTCGGGGGGCCCGGTGCTCTGTATAAATGTCCCTTGACCTTGTCAGCTGACACCTGAATCCCACAACACCCAGGTTTGCTCTGAATGTCACACCCAAGCCCTCATGCTTTAATAGCAATTGGTTTACAGCTGGGTTATCTCCTTGGCCCCAAATCACTACTCCTTTTTACCTATTTTATTACTTTTCAAATGGAATCAATAATAATTTTCTGATAGGATTAAAACACCAAGAACAATGTTCTGAAATGAGAGACAGCTGATCTGATTTCTGCGTTGTCTTTCTTCACGAACAATACATACAAAAGCATGCCTGTCCTTTTAATCAGACGGGAAGTTAATGGTACACAGCCAAAATATTCCAAATTGTTTCTAAAAATTTTCATGTGTTTGCCTTTATTAGTGTCTCCAAAATGATAATGCTATGTCACAAACTGTTTTCTCTTCCTATGAAAACTGTGTCTACACACTGGACATCATGATAAGTTCTTCATACCTTTGTAATTTATTCTATGTATAACTTCAGAGATATAAACTTGTGGTCACTCTCTGTGTGTCCAGTATCTCATACACTAGCTTCTAATTCTTCATTAGCCCTAAATACCACCAAAGTTTTCATCATTCAATATTGAATCTGCAGCCTGAGGTATGCATTCGAGGCTTTCAATATTAAGCCCCGAACAGTGTTTCTTTGTTGATGTCTCCTGACCATAGACTATTAGCAACCACAAAGTCAACAGCTCTCTGTTGAATGCCTTGTACTTTGCAGCCTCTTTAAATTTGTGAAACATCATGGTGAAAGAATTTGGAAGAAGCCTTCACCTCATGGCCAGAAATATAGAGAAAGAGACTGGCATGCAATATACCCTTTAGGGGCAAGATTCCTAGGAACAAAACCAACAATAATAACATAAAACCCCATAACAACAACAAAAACCTCCAATAGGCCACATCTCTTTAAGGTTCTATATCCTACCAAGAACATCAAGAGCTTAAGATCAAATCTTCAACGTGTGAGTCTTTGAGGTACATTCATCAAGTCTATAACTCAAGCTTGCCTCAAATCCTAGTTCTGTCCCAAATAAAGTATGTAAAGTATCTTTTTAATGTTACTTTTCCTGCTTATTAAACAGGATTAGTTATGGAAACAACTTCAGAGGCTTTTACTAACACAGTATATTTATCTACATATTAGCAAGATACCTAATGACCTCCACTGGCCTCCACATGCACATAGGCAAAAACACATCCATGAATACATATATACAAAACACACATACAGAGACGGACAGGGACAAGCAGACAGAGGAGAAGGGGGAGGGAGGGGGAAGGGAGAGAGAAATATTTTCTAAAAGAATGATATCTCTGTATAAGAAATCTATTTATAAAAGTGGTGAATATAGTTGGTTAGCAAAAATTACACACTTCAAATTACTAAGATTTCAAAACAATGATTTTCAAAACAATGGATTTCAAAAACAGTAATTTCATGCTTACATTCACTTATTCATATCACCTTAGATCTTTCCTAAAAGCTAAAAAAGATATGTTAGTCCCCACAAAACTGTCCAAATTCAACAGTCAATTCAAAACCATGAAGAGCTACTGAGGAGAATGAAGTTCCTCCTCTGTCTTGGTTACTTTTCTTTTGTTATGATAAAACACCATGACCAAGATAACTTAAAGGAAGCATTTATTTGGAGTTACAGTTCCAGATGAATAAGAGTCCATCATCATGGCAGGGAGCATGGCAGCAAGTAGGCATGGTGTAGAGCAGCAGCTGAGGGCTCACATCCTGAACAACAAACACAAGCCAAGCAGAAAGAGCCATCTGAATGGCATATGACTTAGAAAACTCGGAGCCTACACCTAGTGATATACTTCCCCTAGCAAGACCACACCTCCTAATCCATCCAAGTAGTGCTACCAACTATGGATAAGTTTTCAAATATACGAGCCTCTGGGGTGGGTATTCTCATCCAAACCATGACATCCTTCTCTTTTCTACCTCCTGGGATGCAGGAGGATGTACACACAACCAAGAAAAGGTGTTTGTAGAGATGAAAAATCTAGGACTAGCCCATCATCAACTTACTGCTTATGTAAAACCTACTTAGAATAGTGTTGCTTCCATGAACACTGCCCTGTTCTTGCAAGCCATTATTTCTGGATAACAGTAGTATTTAACCTGTGCCTATTTTAAGCATTTACAATAGTCTGATACTGTATGCTTACACTTTTTTCTTGATCATAATCTTTTGATTCCCAAAGCACTGAAGAATCTCGGAACTTAGATGTATAAAGTAGATGTTTCTAAGTCATTTAGTTATATGTGGGAACTATCACCTAAACACTTGAAACTAGAACTCTATGAAAAACTTCAAGGGTAAGACAGTATGCACATAACTGTGGCCTCCTTGAGAGTAGAGACTGAGTTTCTTTTGGAGTCCCTGAGTGGTGCTCAGTGTAAGACAGTATGTTGAAGTGTTAGTTGCAGTATGGGGATGAAGCTCTAATTGTGGTAAAGGTATAAATGAAACAGCAACACTCTGCAGTGGATCTTAAGTCAGATGGTCCTTCCCATAGTTAATGTTGTCTTCAAGTCCTCTATTTAATTGATTGGAAAATCACATCATGTTAACAATGTTAACAAACACAGCACATGGGGGGGGGGGTATCCATAGACTGTTGAGACATTCATTTTTCACAATATTTCTCTGGCAAAAGAACTATCTAAAATTCAGAGTTTCTGATAACCTTTGTAGTTAAAGACTGTACACATGGCTCAAAGCTATTTCTGTGTGCAGTCCTATTTTTTTATAATTTTAATTTTTTGGAAAATAGATTTTTTTCCATACAGTATATTGTGATCATAGTTTCTTTTCTCCTAATCATTTCAGATTCTTCCCACATCATCACCCACCCAACTCTATCCTCTTTCTTATCTCTCATCATAAAAATCAGGAGAGAGAGAGAGAGAGAGAGAGAGAGAGAGAGAGAGAGAGAGAGAGAGAGAGAGAGAGAGAGAGAGAGAAACAGGACTATAATAAACAAACGTGGAAAAGGAGCCAAAGGAAAAGCACAAGAAACACATAAAGACATAGGCATAGACACACACACATACACACACACATACACACACATATACACATATACACACATACATACATACACACAAACTGAAATCCCATAAAAACACAAAACCAGAAACCACAATATATAAGCAAAAGACCTTTAAGATAGTATAGTGTGTGTGTGTCTGTGTGTGTGTGTGTGTGTGTGTGTGTGTGTGTGTGTGTGTGTGTGTATGTTTGTGTGTGTATGTTTGTGTGTGTGTGGGCACGTGTGTGTATTCCAGACAAAACATCATGAGATAAAATAAGATTAAAAGCCTTGGGATTTCCTCCTTATTTTGGAACTTTTAACTGGCTTGATTGCGTGCAGGTCTTGTTCAGGTAGCCACAACTCCTTTAACTCATGTGTGTAACAGACATGTCATGTTCAGAGAACAGCATTTTTGCAACAGCCCATTCCCCCAACACCATTCTCCATCTTATTTTGCGCCCGCCCTCTTCTGAGATGTTTCCTGAGTCCTGGAGAAGGATGATGGATACAGATGTCCCACCTGTACACTCAGGCACTTGTTCTAAGCACTTTGCACAGAAATATAACTGCATTAATCACTACTCAATGCAAGGAAAAGCTTCTCTGGTCAAGGCTGGGAACAGCTCATACCTGTTAAAATAAACATAAATATTTGGAAGGCAGTTCAGCAACATGTAAAACATCAATATGTTCTCCTCTAGGGCCGGTGGCTTTCCTAACTGTGTTTTTTTGGCATGTTTACAGTACTGGGTATGAATTCTCTCTTGTGAAGCAGACTTCAAATCCTACTATCACACTAAGGGATACATCTTGCTGGACAGGCCGGTATTATAGCATGTGGAGCGGGCGGGGTTAGGGGGAGCACGACAGCAATCCATAAAATCATTGACCGGTTTTTCTCCCTCAGCAGCTTCCATTGCACCATCTTGCAATATGAAATCAAGCCAGTATGGGGCGTTCCTTGGTCAGTTCAAAGGTCAATTTCTCTATGTTCTTCAATCAAAGTCTATGAAAGTCTGTGGTGTCTTCAGCAATGTAAAGTTACCTGGTTATGGTGGGAAACCAAGAGCAATGGTAATAACCTGTCTTGGTTTGGTCCTGAGGCATCTCTGGATAGTAAGTCATAGGCAGATAGCCTGTACCTCAAAATGAGAGCTTCATTTAATAATCTATGTTTCTTAGGAGTGGCATTGTTTATGAATATGAGCTGCTTTTGTTCAAAGCTATGTTTAAAAATTATATTTTTCTTTATATTACAACTAGTAGTGTTTCATAAAACTTCTTCATAATCCTTAGTTTTTCTTAACTCATTCCTATCCTTCCATTTTCCCAAACAACTGTCCCCATGCCTACTTAAACCTTTAGCTCTGAGTACCCACCTCTTGTTCACCGTGTTATATATGCCCAACAACCACCTCTCACTACATTTTTAACTTGGATTACAATATCAGAAGTTCCGAAGCAGCTTTACATGCAGACTTCATTTTGGTTAAGGCTTCTCCTGGCCCCTTATTTCTCATCACTCCACCACCTGCTAGAACCTTCCGCTCCCAGAATCCCTCCTCTCTGCTTTTATTAATGGAATGATTAGTAAGACCTGCTTTCATCAAAATAATCAGGCTCTCTGCTTGACTAGCTAAGATTTAACTGCTGTAGATTGAAGGGTTTAAAAAAAAAAAAAACTCCAAATCAAAGATCATAAAAGAATCTTAATCATTACCTTGACTTTGTTCTTTGCAGTTTAATTTGGGGGGAACATTAAATGGTTTGGAATATTCTGCTGCAGACAGATATGTTTTGCAACAGTTTCTTTAATGAAATCTAGTATCATATAAAAAAAATTCATCTCCTAAACAGAGAAAAAAACATCACAAATATTTTTGAGGTGTCAAAAATACTCCTTAGCAATTGTATCAGGATTGTATCATAGGACAGTGATTTATTGCTAGTATTAACAGTAAATTGCATAGAAAATTTCTATTTTACATATGGATTTATATATTCTCACATGCCTTGGATATAGATACTTATAACACTATAAAATATGTTCTGTATTTTTATTATAAATTCACACAGCATGACTCAACATGACATTATAGGGGCCAAAACTACTATATGCTTTCCTGAATAATACATAAGTATTTGAATGTACCCACATTTGGCAAGTCTGACTATCAGTGGCTGGAAGCTTGGCAGGAAAAGCATCTTAGATATATAAAAAATAAAATGATTCAGCTGATTGGGGGCAACAGTAAAAAAGTAGACACTCTGAGAAGTGCACTGGGTGGGTGCTTGCTCATTACACTTCATTTTTGAAACATACGGAAGATAATGCTTGCAGCAGAGCATACAACCAGCCAGATCTAGTTAGCATGCCTTTAGAGATTCAGTTTATTAAGAAGTCATAATTCCAGGAAGGTTTCTTAACTAGGACAGTTCAAATCTTCACAAAAAATTTAATTCCAGGAATCTCAATTTATAGAAAGCCCAAGGGCTAGAGAATTGCACTGTGGGTAAAGAAAGAATCACCACTCAATATTTAAAGGAAAAATACTGTTGGTAGAAAAGAAGATTGGTAGACACGTACCAAATTGCACTGACATTTAAAAAACATTTTATGAATAGCACTCTACCATATGCATAAATATTGCATATGTTAGGGATTAGTTCACCACTCTGCTTCTTTAAAGATGATTGCATATTTATAGAAAAAAGACATAATTTTGAGCTAAAAAGAACTGAAAATTAAATAGATGAAATCTTTCATTTTTATAAGAAATGAATTTTTATATATTTGAACATTTCATCCAAGATTCCTCACTAGAGGAATTCTATTCATTCATACATTATATATTATATATACATGTGTGTGCATATATATGTATTCATGTGTATACAGAAGTAACTGTATATAATTCAGCAAAATGTTAAGAATAGGATACTTCCATACTAACCTCATAAGTAAACATAAAATTAATATTAAAGTAAAACCCACAAAGATCAAGATTCCCCTTCATCAGAAGTACAAAAATCCTAGGCAAGCTTTTAAACAATAAAATCTAGTAACATACAGAAACTGAGAATGCTTTCCAATCAATATCCACTCTAGGAATGCAGTCATGGGGGTTATTCAACAGTTGCAACTCAATCCACAGTAGCATTATAGCACCACACAACTCTTATGATTAAACTGAAAAGTCTCCATAGAAAACTTCAGTGAAAATGTGGAAGAGCTTCAACCCACTCACTGCTTGAGAAAATGAAAAATGGTAAAAGCACTCTGAAAAATGTACTGACAGTTTCTTAAGATGCTGGACATACACTTGTCTGGTGCTGCTCATCCTCCTTCACAAAGGTGAACAAAAGCTGTAGATCAAATAGTTCCAACTCATAAGCAAAATAAAATCCATCAACATATTAAAAAGCACAGTAGCATCTTTATATAAACTATGCTATTTGACATAACGAGGAAACTATTAGCATATGCAATAATTATGTGAATAGAAAAAATAACTATACTAAACTAATAAGGTGTATTAAAAAACAGTGTAAAATGTACTATTGACTCTGTAAAATTTTATAAAATGTGAGAAGCTAGATCACTGGCTCTCTGTAAGTGTGAGATGGACAAGGAAAGATAGAAGAACAGGTCTGTGGAACCTATCAAAATTTTTGGTGAATTTTGCTATGACAGTAATGTTTGTTATTTTGATTGTAGTAATGAACTCATGAGTGCACACATATGTCAAAACTTACCAAATTTAAGTTTGCACAGTTTGTAGTATGCCAGTTAATTTCAGTAAACATTTTTTTTTCATCAATTGCCTGGGAGATTTCACAGGGTAAAGAAACCTTCACAGAGAACCCACCAGAGTCACACACCATAACTACAGCAATCAGAAAAGATTGATCCTGAGCCCCAGCAAGCAGGGCACATACCTTGCACCTCCCTCAGATCCAGTTCAGTCTCAGAGACCCAGCAGCACCCCTTTCCCCAACCCATGGGCCTAATATTCCCAAGGCACCAGAGTCCACCAGAGCCATACACCCAAACTGCAACAATTAGGAAGGACAGCAGTCATGAACCACAGCAATCAGGAGTGAGAGAGATCCAGAAGGACAGATTGGAAGAAGCAGGACCCAAGGAGACACAGGCTCCACCTGTATGGACTTGAGAAAGAAATAGGAAAAAGACAGTGTAAGACTATATTGAACACCATAAAGAATAATATGGCACCTCCATAGAGGTTCTACAGCAGCAAGACCTGAAAATTCCCATGCATATGAAGCATAGAACAATGACCTTAAAAATAATTTTATGAAGATGATAGAAGGCATTAAAGAGGAAATGAAAAATTCCCTTAGGAGGAAAAGAAAAACAAAATATTGGAATAAGTCAATAAATTCCTTAAAGAAACCCAAGAAAGACAAGAAAAGCAGTTAAATGGGTGAAGGAAACAGTCCAAGGCTTGAAAATTGAAACAGAATCAATAAAGAAAACACAAATTGAGAGAAACCTGGAAAAAGAAAGTAGGAACTACAGAGACAACATCCCCAAGAATACAAGAAATAGAAGAGAGAATTTCAGGCATTGAGGTTACAGTAGAGAAAATAGATTCATTGGTTAAAGAAAATATTAAATCCAGCAAATTTTTAACACAAAACATAAATGAAATCTGGGACACCATGAAAAGACCAAACCTAAGAACAATAAGGATAGAAGAAAGAGAAGCCTGATTCAGACACAGAAAGTCACAGAAGAAAGCTTTCCCAGTCAAAGAAACACATCCCAATGAAGGTACAAGAAGCCTACAGACCCCAAATAAAAAGCCTACTAGACCAAATTAAAAAGTATCAAATCATTAAACATGCAGACTAAAGAAAGAATATTAAAAGCAGCAAAGTAAAAGAATCAGGTAATATATAAAGGCAGAACTATAAGAATTAAAACTGACTTCTCATGGAAACTCTGAAAGCCAAAAAATCCTGGACAGATGTTCTGTGGACACTAAGAGATCAGGGATGCCAGCCCAGGCTACTATGCCCAACAAAGATTTCAATCACCATAAGCTGAGTAAGCAAGTTATTCTATAACAAAACCAGACTTAAACAACACATAGACCCAAATCTACAGAAAGTACCAGAAGGAAAATTACAAACCAAAAAAGTTTACTACATCCATGAAAACACAGACGATAGACAATCCCACACCAGCAAACTCCAAAGAAGAGAAACGTACACACATTATGATGACCACCAACAGAACAAAAAATAACAATGAATAATCACTGGTCATTAATATCTCTTAATATCAACAATGTCAATTCTCCTATAAAAAGGCACAGGCTAACAGAATGGGTACAGAAATAGGATCCAGCCTTCTGGTACATTAAAAAATACACCTCAACCACAAAGACAGACATGACCTCAGATTAAATGGCTGGTAAAAGATTTATCAATTAAATAAACCTAAGAAACAAGCTGGTATAGCCATCCTCATATATTACAAAATAGACCTCAAACTAAAATTAATCAAAAGAGATGGAAAAGGACATTTCATATTTATCACAGGAAAAATTCATCAAGATGAGGTTTTAATTCTGAACTCTGTGCTCCAAGTACTAGAGCCCTACATTTGTAAAAGAAATATTAATTAAGCTTAAACCACACATCAAACCCTACTTCCTAACAGTGGGAGACTTCAATACTCCACTCTCACCACTGTATATGTTTGCCAGACTGGCCAAGCTGTCTTCCAGCTTCCTCAGCCTGGCTTCCCTTGGCTTCCTCTCCTCGGTTTTCTATCCCCACCTTAAATACTCTCTTGGTAAATTAAGGCGTGGCCCCACCACTGCCTGCTTGGGAGCCTGGAATTCCTTCTGTAATCTAAAATGACCTCAACTCAGTTGGGATTAAGGGCGTAGGTCACCACTCCCCAGATACTCCCTGTGCTGTGAATCACCACTCTCTGATTCTCCTAGACTGACTGTGGTTAGAGCTCTGGAATTTCTAGAGCTTTCATTAACTCCCTACATAGACTGTGGGTAGATTCCCTCTGATATCTCTAAAACTTTTGAAGCTTTTATTGAATCCCCACATATACCGTCTTTTCAGCATCTCATGAAACATTCTCCAAATTGACCACATACTTAGTAATAAAGAAAATATCAACAGATTCAACAAAAATGGATGGTCCATATCGGACCATCATGGCTTACAGTTAGAATTCAACAACAACATATATTGTGGAAAGCCTACAATCTCATGGAAACTGAAAACTCTCATTTAAGACCCCATTGGATTTCAAGAAGAAATTAAGAAAGAAATTAACACAAAGCAAGCCACGTAAGATTATGAACAGAATATGAGATGAATGCCAATACAAGACACCAAAAAAATGGGCTTTTTTTACAATTTACAAAAGAAGGTCCTTCCTTTCAAAAAAAAAAATAAGGAATTAAAGACTTCCTAGAATTCAATAAAAATGAAGGCACAGCGTACTCAAGTTTATGGGACACACTGAAAGCCGTTAAGAGGAAGGTTCATAGACCTAAGAGCCTACATAAAGAAAGTGGAGAAATCTCACATTAGTGAACTAAAAACAGCACAGCTGAAAGCTCTAGAACAAAAGGAAGCAAACTTATCCAGAGGAAATAGAAGACAAGAAATAATCAAACTTGGGGCCGAAGTCAATACAGTAGAAACAAAGAGAACAACGCAAAGAATCAATGAATCAAAGAGTCGGTTCTTTGAGAGAGTCAACAAGATAGATAAACCCTTATTTAAACTAACCAAAAGGCAGAGAGAAAACATCCAAATTAACAAAATCAGAAATGAAAAAGGGGACATAACAACATACACTGAGGAAATCTAGAGAATCATTATGTCATACTTTTTGTAAACTTGTACTCCACAAAATTGGAAAACCTAAAAGAAATGGACAATTTTCTGGATAGGTACTACATACCAAAATTAAATCAAGATCAAATAAACAGCTTAAATAGACCTATAATCCCTGAGGAATTAGCAGCAGTCATCAAAAGTCTCTCAACAACAACAAAAAAAAAGCCCAAGGTCAAATGGTTTCAGCTTATTCCACACAAGAGAAACAGAAGGAACATTGCAAACTCTTTTTATGAGGCTACAGTCACTCTTCATGCTATTCATTACACAAGCTTGATAAATAGACTACAAAGCACAAAATCAGATAGTAAAAATTAACCTAAACATAAGTAATCTTGTAAAATGTCTACATTCATCAATTTAAAAGCAAAGATAACTAAAAGTGAGTTGTGTAAAATTAAAGCATAGAGAACTGAGGACAACATGTCAACTCAGCAAAAAGAATGTAGTATATATATATATATATGTGAATGTCACAAAAGCATGTTATAAAAAGAAATTAATCAAGAATAAAGGATTATGATAAAGTAACAATGATGATGGTGAAAGTGATGGGGAAACTTTGGGAAATGGGAGACAAGTTATGGTCCCAGTAACTGAGGTGGAGATATATATATGCTCATAGCGAGACTGGCCAAGCTGCTAAGTGTATAATGCCTTGCTATATCAACAATATCTCAATGATAAAATGCATTTTACCTTATCATGTTTCTTTGAACTCACCTCTTGTGGTAATAGAGATGGGGTTTCCATAATCTAGATAACAGAAATAACCTATTTGATGACAGGATCATGTCTTGTTTATCCTTGTATGCTTAGCACAGAATCCTACACCTAGCACATAATGCGCATTTGATAAGTGCCTGATTGATGAGTGAATAATTGAATTATTGGTTGAGGAGTATGCTCTCTGACATCAAAAGCTATTTCTCTAATTAAAATTTAAAGCTTAGTTGTGGGAAGCAACTGCCTATAAATTAAGCAAATGAAAGTTGAGGGTTATAGGGGCTGTGTATACTCTCACACTCCAGCCCCTTAGGCAGCTTTTGATAAATCTCTTTTCTGCTGCTGTGTTTTGATTTGCATTTATAATAATGGTTTGAATATGCTTCTTACACACTGTAGTTTCATTCACATAGCATTTTCTTCAATTTCTTTTAAATTCTTAATGTAAAGGGACATACTCACTAAGAATTACGTTATACAGATGAGAAGGATTCTTCAAACTGGTTTGCAAAACATTCACCGCAGTGAATTCATCTCTCTGCTCCAGTTTTCTAAATCAGCCAATAATAATTATCCTATAAATCAGACCTCCCCAATGTTTTCCCTTTCTTTATAGTTACAACAAGCTGCTTGCTTTTCCTTCAATATATTTTATGTTTTTGTTTTGTTTATGCAGGCCCTTTCCTTCCTGCCATTGTAATTCTCCTTGTGTCATAAGATACCAAATTTATGGTTGGGAAAATATTAACACCTAATTTTTTAAGTTTCCTAATTATGAAATTTTAAAAAAGTAATTCAAAATTAAGCATTTTGTTTCTTTTAAAGTTTACAAAAGACACATAACAACAAGAACCCATGAAATGGCAGATTTCCCTGAAGAGATATCTGTTTCCTGTTCCTGGACATACATTAGTATACACACAGCCACCATAAGATAAAGAAAATCTTGTTCTCTGTGTGGGAAAGCAGGTATCCTGTGCCTATGGCTCTTACCTTAAAAAATGGAAAAATTAATGAGTTTAAGAAGGCAGACAGGTTCAGCTTCTCAGACCGTGATGTGATCTTTCCAGCACTAATCCAAAGCTTCAAGGTGAAAGACATTTAATGATCAAAGGAAAAAAAAAAACTAATGATTGCCTGATACAATACTGAAGCAAATAATATTAAGAGGATTCACTGTCTGACTATAATAGATTTTTATCGGTGCTAGTAGGGTGAATTACAAACCAGATCAGAAAGTAACTTGGGAAGAAACTTGGAAAACCTCTGAGATTTAATGATGGCACAGCAATATAAAATGATTGACTAAAATCACAAAAATGAACTAAGAGGCAAGCCTAAGCTTCATCTCCCTCTCCCCTTTTCTTCCCTCGAGTCAGCTATTGTCCATCAGTCTGCAAGCCTCTTCCCTAGGAGATATTCTACATTTGGCTTTATCCATTAGTGTACCTAAAAATAACAGGAGCTTCACAAAGATCATCTAAGCCAAGAGTCTTCTGTAAGCACCTTTTTAACACTGAAAAAATCACAACTTCTGTGACCCATATGGTAGTTTGAATGTAATTGGGCCCAAAAAGTTCATAGGGAGTGGCACTATTAGGAGATATGGCCTTGCTGGAGGAAGTGTGTCACACATGTCACTATGGGGCAGGCTTTGAGGTCTCCTAAGCTCAAAATACTGCCCAGTGTCTCAGTTCGCTTCCTCTCGCCTGCACAAGATGTAGAGCTTGCAGCTACCTTTACAGTACCTTATCTGCTTACACACTACATTGCACCATGATGATAATGGACTATAAAGATAATGATGATAATGAACTGTAAGCCACACAACACAATGTCTTACTTTATAAGATTTGCCATGGTCATGGTATCTCTTCACAGCAATAGAAACCCTAAGACAAAAAAACACACACCTTAGCTACAGATCAGAGAAGGGCAATAGTAAAGCATACTCAAAAAGAGAAGTAATTGTATAAATATTTCTCTGAGATAAAACATTACTTAAATCTACATATCTGATTTTTGATCCAATTTATCTCTCCTCTTTGCATATATAATATTTTATATTGTTTTTACCACTCTAAAGAAACAAGAAAAGAAAAAAGAAAAACAATTAATGAATAAAATATATTTTTACTACATAGAAATCAGAGTATATGTATATATAATCCTTATGTGTGTGATGTGTGCATATGTGTGTGTGTGTGCTGTCCTATCCTCTGATTCAGCGATTTGTAAGCAATTTATAATATCCAGGCAGCTATATTTGATCATAGGACTAACATAAATGACATGTGTCAGTAGATGTAGTCACTTAAACATATTAAAAATGAGGTGAAATTTTAGATTCTAAAGTTCCCAACATATTATGTCATGACATTAACTTAATAAAACTAAATAGATTGATTTAAGGAAAGTATTTTTAAATATAGTGAAGAGACAGCCTAAAGAAAGAAGAAAACAGTCAAGTGAGTGAGTTGGATAGACAGTTTTCAAATGAAGTACCAATGATGTAGTACAAGGTTTCTGTTCCGTACTTTCGGGCCTACCCTCAAGGTCTAGGCCCATAGACCCACAGACCCACAGACCCACAGACCCGCAGACCCATAGTCCCACAGTCCCACAGAGTCACACAGATGCTTTCATTAATTTGAGCCTGATTGACCTAAGGCCCAGGCATATCACTTGCTAGCTCTCTACCCTTCATCTAACCCATGACTCTTCCTGTTCAGCCATGCGGCTCGGTACCTTTCCTTAGAGCAGCATAGTTGTCCTCTGCTTTTTCCAGCTTCTCCCTGGTGTTCTGCACTGTGCTTCCTGTTCTCAAGAGTTTTCTTAGCCTGGTAGCCCCGCCCACACTTCCTGTCTGCCTTTGGCCAATCAGCGCTTTTTATTAAACCAGTGGGTGGGACAATTATTTACCATGAAACAACACAATCCCCTACACAATGACAATAAACATATGAAAAAAAATGTTCCGTATGTATTCTGTCAGGAATATTCATTAAGATTCCATCCCAGCCCTATCAGAATAGCTATCATTAAGAAAATAAACAACCACACTCACAAGAATATGAAAAATAAGTAAGATTATACAGCATTGGTCAGAATGTAAATTAGCACAACCACCACAGGGATCTCCATGAACATTGCTCAAATACTAAAAATAGAATTTTATTCTATTCACCTCAGCTTCTCCTATATAGAGATACATGAGCATTAGGGTTTTAATTATCATACTATCCATAATAGCTTAAAAATTAGCATGGCTATTCCTCAGTAAGTGAATAGATGAAGGAAATATGATACATATACACTGGAATTGTATTTGGTCACAAAGGATGAAATTACGTCATTTTAAAGAAAATGTATACACACACATGCACACACACACACACACACACACACACTGTGAACATTACTTTTCTGTAACAAATATCTGAAATAACAAACTTGCAGCATGAAAGATTTTGTTTTACTATCTGTTACAGGTAGATCCTGGGTCATCATGGCAGGGAAGTCACTGGGGTAGGTGATCAATACTCCATCAGACTCAGGAAGCAGAAGGAAACGGATACCTATGCTCCCTTGCTTTTCTTATATGTACATTAAGATAAAAGTCCAATGAATGCTAGATCTTTCCTTTAGGATGGGTCTTCCTATATCAATTCACTGAACCAAAATAATGCCTTCCTAGTGTGCAGGAGGCTTGTCTCCTAGGTGACTCCTGTCATGTTGGCTATTGCCACAATCAGAGACATAGATATAGAATGAGAAAAATTTAGAAAAAAAAAACAGTAACTGAAGGGATAGAGAAAGAAACAATGGAAAGTAACTGGTGAATGCATTTGAACAAAATACATGATATGCATGCATAAAAATATTAATGAAACCCATTTTCATACATGAATATGAAGTAATTATAAATTATAAATAAAATAGAGTTAAAAAGAACAAAGTATTTGTACTTAGTTGACATGAAACCTGAAAAGGGTCACCTAAAAACTAAAATAATGAATATTTTATTATTATCAAACAATTGTTTTAGGAGACAAAAATGAAACTATAGACTCACCATAATCATAGCACAAATAAATAAAGATAAAATGCCGATCAGCAGTCACTAAATTATTGAGCCCAGAGCCCATCTGCTACTTTATATTCACAAACATCATAGCCAAATTAAGGAAATTTTCCAACACAATGAAGTCAGTTGGACACATCATAATAATTATTTGAAGACGAACCTCCTACCAAAAAACAATGAACCATACCGACCAGGATCTTATATGAACAAAATGATGTCAGCCAGCTACAAAAAATAAACTCAAGCCTAGAGGCTGAACCTTGGCATGATGAGGTCATGTCACACAGATAATCAAGAGGATCTCCAACAGTGGTCCAAGTCACAAGCATATACACAGACACCACCATCATCATCAATAATAGTAATAATGACAGTGACAATAAACCCAACATCCTACACAAAGAGAAGATTCCAGGGGTAGCTTATTCAGCAGAGTGCTTGCTACACAAATAGTTAGGTTCTAAATTCAGTTTCCACAACCCACGTAAGAAATCAGATGTGGTAAGGGAGTTGTAATCCCAGATCTGGGGAAGTGGAGACAAGTGGATTGCTGTGTTTGTTGGCCTATCCTAATTGGGGAGCCCTGGGAACAGCTGAGAGATCCTATCTCAAAAGACAAAGGACATAGCACCTGGAGAGGAACTACATCCAAGACTGTATACTCTGACCTCCACATACACACTTATACCCACATATATCACCCACCAACACACACATACAAAAACACACCAAAATATGACAAAGAAATCATAAAAGACTGTGGATTTTAAAAAGTGACAGTGACCAAATGATATAGACATGGTGATATATTATATATTTAATAAAATCAGCCTAGAATATCAAAGAACAGAATTGCCTCAATCAAGTCATGAGGGTCAGAGAGTGGTGACCCATGCCTTTAATTCCACCATTCAGGAGACAGAGATCTTTCTGTATTTCTGTGAGTTCAAGGCCTAACTATTAAACAGTACCAGCTCACATCTTTAATCCTAACTCTAAGATTATGATGCAAAGTTGAACCCAGAAGTGAAACAACCAGGCAGGGAAGATATTTAAGGCAGAGGAGGCAGAGATTCAGGTATTCTGTAGAAACGACCAGCCAGGCTGAACTCTTGAAGATAACATTTACCCTGTTCAGCCTTAGAAGTTGGCTGAGTAAGAATTAACTGGTCTGTTTCCTCTCTTTGCTATTCCAGTTTTCACCCAATATCTGGATCCAGGTTTTCACTATATACTAACTAAAGTATATATAAAGTGTGTGTGTGTATATATATATGCAATATATAGGTACAAAGCAAGCAGGTGGAACGCTGAAGTAGGAAAGAACAAGGTACTATTACAATCCACAGCCTGCTTCCCTTGAAAATGATAGGTACAGCACCCACATCACAAGATTGTCATGATTCAATATGGATTTGAACACTGGATAAATTGGAACATCAGCTCCTAACCTACAATAGACATTGTTGGTTTGTTTCAATAAGCTCTGTGAAAACTGACAAATAGTGTCTATCCCACCACAGGAAAACTACAGCCTATCAGAGTTGTGCATGTGCTATTTCCAAATGATATATCTCAACACAATTTCTATACCTAAGGCTTAGGGATAATTTTGAATGAGTGGACAAAAAGATTTTAAGAGCCAGAGGAACAGAGACTTTGTTATGCAATTGTGTCTTCTAGAAGGGTCAGAGAAGCCACACCCAAGAAGTCTCAACAGCGTGTTTACCTAAATATGACGATAGACATGCTAACATGGAAGGGGGAGCTCATGAGGCTTCAGTCCTAAACAAAGAACTATAGGCGACTGGGATGCTGAGAGCACAATAAACAGTCTTAGTCTTTGGTTATTTAATGTCAAATGATAAACCCTGAAAAAATACACATCTAAGGAACATTATACAGATGGAGCAGGTTGTATTCATGTATTTAGAAACACACATATACACATACATATATGAAAAATAAGAAAGAAATGATGTATTAATATTATGATCTCTAAGCACAAACCCTATTTTGTTTTAATAATAAACACCCAAAGTCAGATATCAGGGTAAATGCTTGAAGATCAGAGAGACAAAGCAAGCCACAGCCACCTCTTTCTTCTATGACTTCTCAGACTGAAAGAGGGAGCTCCTTTCTCCTCCCAGCCAGATCACTTCCTGTCTCTTCCTCCTTAGTGCTAGGATTACAGGTGTAATTAGAGCGATTCAATCTGGTATAGCCCAGGGTGGGTTTGAACTCCTGATCTTTCTGCTTCCTCCTCCCAAGTGCTGGGATTAAAAGTGTGTGTCACCACTGCCTGGCCTCTATGGTTAACTAGTGGCTAGCCCTGCCCTCTGATCTTCAGGCAAGCTTTATTTGTTAGAGCACAAACAAAAAATCTCCACAAATCTCAAAAATTTGATATTTTAAAATAAAATAGAATAAAACAACAGAAATACAATATATTCCATTTTTTTTTCTGTGTTGAGCAATGGTGGACAGGGCTTCGAAACTACTGTTCAAGGTACTGTATATTAATTATCTATCTATCACTACAAAAAAAAATAGCTGAGAAAACCAGCTTCTGAGCTGCCAGGAGAGCTCAGTGGATAGAGACATTTACCATCAAGGCTAAAATCCTGAGCTGGATTCCAAGACCCACGTGAAAGAAAGAAAGAACCAACTCCCCATATGACCTCTCCCACATACACATCTCTCTCTCTCTCTCTCTCTCTCTCTCTCTCTCTCTCTCTCTCTCTCTCTCTCTCTCTCTCTCTCTCACACACACACACACACACACACACACACACACACACACACATACACACACACACCCTCATGTTTAGTTAGGTTGAAGCTGTAGAAGTGTTCTGGAATTTCTATATAGGTAGAGAGGACACCTGTTTTGAGGCCTGTCCTTAGCATCTCTTGTGAAAATGGTCAAGCAATCTCAGTCATTGGTTTTCTACCTGTGGGAACGTCATTGTACAGTCAGTCCTTAGCAACCCATCTGCAGAGTCTATAACTTTGGGAATGTTTTAACTGTTAAAATATAGTCTGGTCCAACTTAGGACTTCCCTATTTAAAGCTGTTTTTAACCAGTGATAAAGTAAAAACAAATGTTACAGTTGAAGGGAAGGTCAGGCTGATGGTGACAAGGTCAGGAACATGAGTGAGCGATGGAAATGAAAGGGCTGTGCTGCTGCAGGTTACAAGATGGTCAGGCTGATCAGGTGAGAGGCATGACTGGAGTCCAGACTTGGCAGGCTCCTCCAGCTCCTGTGAGAGCTACTAGAAGTAACATACAGAAAGCACGGTTAGCTTTCCATATAGTTTTAGAGGTAATGTCTCTCTTACTGCTGCACACAAAACTGTAGGTGAGGATGGTTTCTGTCACTGTTTGCTTTCTGTAGCTGTGATAAAACACTGATTCAAAGCAGCTTGAGGCAGAAAGTTCCTCATCAAGGGAAACCAAAGCTGGAATTTGGCAGAGACCTGAAGTCAGAATTAAAGCAGAGGGAATGGAGGAATGTTGCTTACTGACTTGTTTGGATATCTGTCTTATATTGTCCAGCCCCACTCACCTAAGAATACCTACTGCCCACAGTGTGCTTTGCTCCCCATATCAACTCTCAATCATGAAAATGCCCCACAGACATACCCACAGGCCATTCAAATGAAGGTGATTCCTCAGTTAAGAGTCCCTCTTCGCAAGTATTTCTAACTCCAAATAAAGCTGATGAGACAGCTTCTAGAATGCCTCTGCCTAGCCCATAAATAAGACCCTCCCATGGACGAGAACTTATATACTTAATGACACAGAAAATCTGCAGTTAAACATTGAGAGTTGTATCTGAATTGTCAGAATGTCCCTTGAGGGCACTGATAGATTGTTCCCATTGTATCCACCCACACATATACATCAACAAAGGTTCTGCATCCTTGACCTAATATCATTATACTATCACTCACATTGTGATTTTGACACTAGTCCCCTTTTCTAGAGACTATAGGACAAAATATCCTAAAAGATAAGGCCCACCATACTTTGATACAAAAGGGGGGGTCATATTATATCATTAATATGCCACTCATTTAAGTATTCACCAGAAGCAACCTTACAATTCACAATGCAGAACCCATAGGCTCCTGACCCTTCCTTAAGGCAGCTCACTCCCATCTCTTTCAAGAGTGTACTTCTGCTGCTTATTAAATAAATGTATGCTCAACTATCTGTCTCTTGACTGAATTTATTACTTCAAAAAAGGCAAGAACCAAGAGACCCCTGCAATCTCTACAAGATTAGCACAGCTCAGAAATGTGGCCCTCGTTTCCCAGGGTAGGGAAATCATGGCCATTGCTATGCTCATACTCCCATGATAGATTCTGCAATTGAAGTTGAGAGGCCAAAGTGGGCTGGTAGATACTGCTTCAGGGGCTATAGTTATGTCACATATATAGGTGAATCAATGCTCTCCCACTGAATCACCTGAGCTTTATTCAGTGCTCACAACCTTCTTGAAGCAGGCTCCTTCATGTCAACATGTGAGTGTGTGTGTGTGTGTCTGTGTGTGTGTGTGTGTGTGTGTGTGTGTGTGTGTGTTACAGCTAATTTTCTCATTCTTTCCAGTGCCCTATTCAAAATTTAGTTGACTATTCTCACAAGTCTTGACTATTAGACTACTACACAAGCCCATGTTCCTCTGTGTGGCTCACATGTCCCATTGCTAAACTTATAGCTACCCAGAGAGTCCTGTGCTGCAAGCCATCCTCTCACATCTGAGCCCCTCCAAAGATGATGCTAGGAACTGTTAGACCCAAATCCTCTGAGACAAAACTTCATGAAATATGGAGAAACTGCTTTATAGTCTTGTCAGATACAACTCATTCTCACTTTGTGGCTTCCCATTTAGAGATCCTTTTAGCAAAATTAGGTATCAGTCCCTGTGTTTATTAACACTGACTCCTACTCTTCCAAACATACCAAAGAATTAGATGACTATTCTTCTAAGCACTCCTGATTCTTTTTTTTTAGTTTTTCACATATTTATGGGATGTAGTGTATCAATATGGCATGTTCTGGTACTGGTATATATTTTAATGTTTACACCATGAAAATAATATCTATCTTCTCAATATTTTTCATTTCTGATCCTGGAAAATGTGTTTCCTATACATTCATGTTCTGTCATGTGATCTACTACCAGTTGCTCAGAAAGTCAGGTCCTGTACGCTACAGCACAACATTTATGTAAGTCTTGAGCTGAAAGAACAAATGTCTGATTCACTTTGCATACATCTTGAAGATTTGTGGATTCTCTACTCAGATTTCTGCTGCAGGAGATACTTGGCACCATCAGAAAGAGTACACAGCATTAATATTTAATGCATTTATTAACTGCTTTTTCTTTTAATTCACTGAAAAGAAAGTAATACATTTTTTAATTCCACAGCTGTTCAGATGCTGTACCTCTGCAATTTGAAGACATATGACACTGAGTTCAATGCCTTGAGTGTACTGCTTCGCATTGCAGCCTTCTGACACTCAATTGAGCTTTAGTAGCTCCCCTCTCTAATTTTTGAAAGAAGTTCTACTTGTTCATCATTGAGAAAGGAATTGCTCTTGATGAATTAAAGCAGCAGTGGACCTCTGCCCATTCTCAAACAAGACAGGAAACATTGTTCTCTGATTGTATGCTCAACTATCTGTCTCTTGACTGAATTTATTACTTCAAAAAAGGCAAGAACCAAGAGACCCCTGCAGTGTCTACACAGCTCATGAAAATGGCCCTGATATCCATATTCTATTTATCACCTGAGGTGCAGTAATGCTAAGTACCTTCTGCACCATGCTCAGAAGGGAGGAGGCAGAATACCAGAGCTGTCATGAACAGAAGACAGAATACAGTGCTGCAAACATGTGAAGCCAAATGGTTTTCTCATTTATCTTTTGCTGATGGAAGGTGGTTTGCTGCTTCATGAAGGATGAGCCCACATGAATGAAGCTGTCTGCAGCTTTGAGTGCTGCTTGGCCCCACTACCAGATCAGAAACACTGCAACTGCTGGATATCAGAAGCCATCAATTGTCCCAGATTCACCTGCTGGGCTCAGAGCCACAGTCTGTGAGGTTTAACCATCATTAATCTCTCAAATGAAACACATACCTCTTCATCATTCATTCCCCCACCCCAAACACTTTCATTGATTGAGCTCTATTGTTTTTCCCAGTGCAGAATCCAGGACACTGAGAAGCATCATAACCATTTCTTGCCTCCACATCCACCAGAGTAATTCCCTTCCCCATCAGCCTAGATATTTTCCTTTTATGCTACCTGAATACAAAATGACGGGCAAAGAAAGTCTTAGCAACTCCTTTCTGAGTAAAGTCCTTCTCTCCATCATTTCCACTTGGGCTAATAACCAGTCCTGTTCACCTATGTCATAGAGCACTCTCCAACTGAGCTATAGAGCAAGTGTAACATGGATTAATATGGTAGTATGTAATGTCTCCCTAATAAAGACATCTCTCATATGACATAGCCCCAGCCTCTTCTCTACTCTCACTTTAAATTTTGGCTCTGAATTCTTCAGTGTGATTTTAAAAAAAGTATGGAACTTTAACCGATATTCCATGACTCTTAAGCGAGACATGCAGTGGGGATTTCTAACACTTCTTTTCACTTCTACAAGTGATATGCAAAATTGAGTAAAAGCTATATTATAGTTTGCTTCATGATATGTTAATTGACTAAAGCTCCCACTAGATCCTTAACAAACACTTTATTTCAAAACTGCATCTCCCCTTAGTACATAATGTGGATGATTGTTTTAAGTGTAACTGTAGTGATTTGTATTCTCTCCAAATTAAACTATTCTGTACTTAGTGTAAGGATTCTTCTTCCTCATCTCTGTAGATTCAGACTCTTATTCAGTGCATTAGTCTGGGTTTCTGTTACCCAAAATGGAAACAATCTTCATTCTGGCCATTAACAGAAGGAAAACAGAGCTAGAGTTTAAAGCTCATACTAATGTATCTGTAAATATTCTTTAAATATATGTTTAGTTGCATATGAACCTAGGTAGGAATGTTTTTCAATATCTCCAGCCTTCAACCAATTAAGCACTTACTACTCTCTTCAGATATCAGTCAACATACACTAAAGCCTGTTACTCATCTTTGAGAGACTCACAGTCACATAAACACACACAATAAATGGCAGTTTCTTCTGATGAATTCTATAATGTATATATAATATACAAGCAGTTGTAGGCAAAGTTTACTTAGAAGGCACCAGTGCAGGATAGATATTTATTAAAATATAAACCAACACTCATGGTACAGGTAACAGTTTATAGCAGAGCCTGAACAGGGACTGGAGTCTGGAACGGTGGATGATGGATTCCAAACTGGTCTCTCCAGCATCCAGGAACCAGGCAGAGAGCCCTCGTGTCCCAGAAGCCCCTTATCAATGGGGTTGGCCATACCCCCTCCAGGTTGGCCACATCCCCTCCAGGAGCTCAGGACCCTGGATAAACATCTGAGGACCTTATCAGCTGACACCTGAATCCCACTACATCTCCCCCTTTTGTCTAACTAAGAAGGTTCTAAACTAAGACTATGTACAATAGGAATTATTATGAGGTAGTAACCTTAAATACCTATTCTTCAACCCCTTCAAGACCTGAGAAGGAAGATGTATCACTTGAAAGTCAGAAGTACATGGAAGTAGTGGCTTCCAAAATTTGGGAGAGGACAGCAACATAGCTACCTGGACAATCACCTCTGGTTTTGTGTGCTGTTGGAGCATCTATCATATTGGCTATAGGCCTATGGTATCTGACAGATCTTTTCACAAGTGGGGCAATTTTGGAGGGACTGTCTTATCCTGTCCAGGCAGGTTTCATCAGTCTCCATCCATCAACTTGTTCATCCAGCTTGACACCATGTGTGTATTGTCAGCAATCTACGTAAGGACAGTTCCTTACTCAACTGGCCATTCTCTGTCAAAAGGACAAACTCCAATGGAGTATCTTCGATGCTCAACACCATCTTGGGAAAGGAGCAGTGACACCAGGAGTCATCATGTCTCTCGTGGCCAAATTTCAAATGTTAAATGCCATATTCTCTGGGTATATGAAATGGGTGAAGATTCCTGTCTATCTATGATATTCTAACCTGTATCTGATATGACTGGTATATGATACCTTAAGTAATGTTGACAGCAGTTCTTATCATCTTAAGGAATAAACCCTGTGTACAATCCCTGAATAATGACCTTTAGTAGGACTATCAAACATTATCCAGGAGTATATTACCATGTAAAGTGGCCACAGCATTTTAGACATGTAAATACATATATATCATCTAAACAGAGGTATATAAAACATCTTGTGCATATATCATAACTAGTGCAATCATATATTATATCTAGTATAGTTAAATGAAGGTAGTAATTGCATAGTATACATGACAATGATGTGCAAATATTTTAAACAGAGGTGGAAGCATATATAAAATATAGCAATTTCAGATTCAGTTTTACATAATAGTTACAGATTCAGATTTATATCGAAGTACAAGTTGCTTTGGTTATATAAAGCAATTTAAGATTGAACTTTGTACCAATGTACAAATTATCACAATTAAACATATAAAATGATTTCACATTTGTATCAATATACAAATATCTATGCCAGTGCAAATTGTCTTTAACTTAGCCCATACATTTAGCTAAAATAGTGTATAGGTAGGCAGAACAATCTACCTTTGTCTATCATATCTATCCCCCTTCTCTTCTTCAAAAGAGATCTTTGATACTATATTATAGTTCTGTCCTTCACCCAGTTTTAACTTATAACTATTATATTAGAATAATAATTACCCACAAACCTCAGAGCATAAAACTTATTGGGAAAGGGGGCGTAGTCTTTTATAAGGTTGCTTCCTGCTGACTTAAGGGTGATGGCATCTCTTTGGGATCCTGTAAAAGCTAAAACAATGGTTAGTTCTTAATGGACTGACCATATACATCTATAACCATTCTTAGAATAGTGGTTAACTCCATCTGGAAATCTAATTAGAAGTGTGATCTGAAGGATAATCATAAAGAGCTATCTTGCAGCTGTTTTTGAATAGTCTATTTCCTGAAAACAATTATTGATTGGTGCGCACCAGGTTCTTGATTTTTCTATTTTTGTCTCTGTCTGTCTGTCTACCTGTCTCTTATTCTCTGTCTCATACTCTCCCTTTTATTCTTGTTTCACTAGTAGGAGTTGTTGCGGTTGGGGCCCCATCTCGGTTACAGATTCTTTGTAGATAACTGATAGGAGGAAATGTTATTTACAATGGAAAACTTAAGCATTGTTGATACTCAAAAGAGATATTCATATCTTTTATGACTTTAGGAGACTGTATGCAGACATGATGTTTGAAAGGTACAGATACAGAGAGAAACAAGGTTTAAGATGAAGTCACAATAATATTGGTCTCTAAACATTCTGTCTTCTGTCTCAGACCAGGTGGCCTTACTGATACGAGACAGAATTCTTTACATTTTCTTTACCAATATGCTTGGGTTTAGAAAGGGAGAAAGCCACTTGCTCTCAATCCAAATCCAGCCCTATTAATAGTCAAATAAGGACCCCCCCTTTTTTTGAGGTGTAGATGCAAGATGCAAAGCAGTAGGAATTGAGAGATTACCCAGTAGTGCCTATGCATATCAGTTGGTCTCACAGTCAGTCATGTACATTCCTTCATCATCAGTTTGTCTTCAATTGCAGGTGAGTAATTATTTAATGTCTAGTCAATGTCTTAAAAATAGTTGTATCCGTTTTCCTATAAAGACAAAATTGAGACCCTGCCCCAGGTTTGTTAAATGTGTTTTCCTTACCATGTATCTATTTGTCATATCAAGGATGAGCAATTACTTCTCTTCTTCAGGAAGGGACTCTTTTTCGAAGCAGACTTTTATTAGTTATGTCTGTACCCATATCTTTTCTGTCCCTGTTGAAACAAAAGCGAAACCCCTACCTCATCAAAGCACATATCCCGGCTTCCACTCTGAAGTCAACACATCTTTGAAGTAGATGGGTTGATTTAACTCAGAGGATTTCTCTACTACCCAATGTCTTTCAGCAGCTGATGTTCCCTTTTCATCAGCGTTAAGAAAATTTAAAGTCTATAAGGCACTGTGCAACCTCTCTCTGGGTTTTTTCATTTCTTTCTTTTGTTTATAAAGTATCTCTTTTAATGTGCAGTAAGATCTCTCCACAACTGCCTGTCCTGTGGGATTGTGTGGTATCCCTGTAATATGCTTTATATTATAGTATTCAAAAATCATATTCATTTTTTGGGAAACGTAAGCTGGAGCATTGTCAGTCTTAATCTGAGTGGGAATTCCCATGATGGCCATGGCTTCCAAAAGGTGAGTAAGTATAGCATCAGCATTTTCAGAACTCAGGGCAGTCGCCCATTGCATTCCAGAATAGGTATCGATAGTATGATGTACATATTTCATCTTTCCGAATTCTGGAAAGTGAAACACATCCATTTGCCAGATCTCATTTCTCTGTGTACCCTTAGGATTACTTCCTGCAGGTAAAGATGGTTGGTTATAGAAAAAGCAAGTGTTACAATTCTTTACTATTTCTTTTGCTTCATTCCAAATGATGGAAAAACTCTTCTTTAGCCCTTTGCTGCTAACATGATGTTTCTCATGAAATTCTGTGGCCTCTAGCATGTTTCCTATCAGCAACCGATCTATTTCATCATTACCCTGTGCTAGAGGGCCTGGGAGACCTGTGTGCGCCCTGATATGTGTTATGTACATAGGATGTATCCTACCTCTGATGATATCCTGTAGTTGTATGAATAGTAAGGTCAAGTCTGTATCATCAGGAATGAAGTCAGCAGTTTCAATATGTAAAACAACTCTTTCTGTGTATTGAGAGTCAGTAATTACGTTGAGAGGCTCTGTGAAATCCAACAACACCATAATAATCACATATAGTTCTGACTTCTGAACAGAGTTATAAGGGCTCTGAGCCACCTTAATTAAGTTTTCAGACTTGTAGCCAGCCTTCCCTAAATTGTTTGCATCAGTATAAAATATAGGGGTTCCAGAAATGGGTTTATCCTATACCACATGAGGAAAGATCCAATTAGTTTCCTTTATAAATTGAATTATCTTGCTTTGAGGATATTTATTATTAATCTCTCCTAAAAAGTCACTACAAGCCTTTTGCCAAGGTTCACTGTCTGCCCATAATCGTTCAATTTCTTCATTAGTCAAAGGCACAACAATTTCTAGAGGGTCCTTTCCAGTCAATTGGCGGAGTCTTAATTTACCTTTAAAAAATCAGATCAGCAATTTTTTTCCATATATGTCTTCATCTTCTTGCTTGGCCTACATGGCAGAAATATCCATTCTAATATATTGCTTTCTGTTTGCATTAAGATTCCTGTTGGAGATTGTCTAGAGGGTAAAATAACAAGTATGCAATCTAGGTCTGGATCCACATGATCCACATGTGCTTCTTGAAGTTTCTTTTCTACCAACTCTAATTCTTTCTCGGCCTCATCAGATAATTCTCTTTGACTATTTAAGTCCTTGTCACCATCTATAGTCTTGAACAAATTAACTAGCTCATAGTTTTTTATACCAATCATGGGCCATATATGAGCAATATCTCCTAGTAGCTTCTGAAAATCGTTAAGAGTCTTCAACTTATCTCTATTTAATTTTACCTTTTGTGGCCTAATTTTTTGTAAACATATTTTATATCCTAAATAATTGATAGAATCTCCAGATGTAGGTGAAGTTTACTTAGAAGGTGCAGGATAAATATTTATTAAAATATAAACCAACACTCACGGTACAGGTAACAGTTTATAGCAGAGCCTGAACAGGGACTGGAGTCTGGAACGGTGGACGATGGATTCCAAACTGGTCTCTCCAGCATCCAGGAACCAGGCAGAGAGCCCTCATGTCCCAGAAGCCCCTTATCAATGGGGTTGGCCACACCCCCTCCAGGTTGGCCACATCCCCTCCAGGAGCTTGGGACCTTGGCTAAGCATCTTAGGACCTTATCAGCTGACACCTGAATCCCACTACAAGCAGTCTAACACAAGATGGAGAAAGGCAACCAACATTTGATTGGAAATATGCATGAATTCTTAAGAGTGTGGAGCTTGTTCCTTTTCCCTCCCTATCCCAATTTGGAGGTTATGTCTCAATAAGTGAAAAGAGTTTTACCATAGTCCTGACAGTAGGAGTGCTGTGAGCAGGGAACAATATCTTCATCAAATGATGTTCATGTGGCATGCACTGTACACACATGGTCCCTGCTGAGTACTAATGGACAATGTAACTGGATGTATACGAAAGGTTGGAGAGAGTGAAAAGGATCAGAAACAAACCTCTTCCACAACCTTTATGTGATACTCACTGTCTTGAACCTCTTCATTTGAATTCTATAGGTCATTGGCTAGTCTGAGGGAAAGATATGATGTGGGATGTCTTTATGTACACTGTAATTATCATTAGTAAATGAAAGAATTGTTTCAACCTATGGCAGTGCATCTTATAAGTAAGTGGGAAATCTGAGAATAGGTAAAAGGGAAGGAAGGCATAGTTAGATGGAGATGTGATCCACCTACCCAAGAAGCAAGATGTAAAGAAATAGGCAAGCCATGAGTCACATGGCAAAACATATTAATGAAAATGGGTTGAATTAAGATGCTAGAGATGGACCACAACAGGAGACCCCAGAGCCTCCTGGTCTACAGCTGACTAAGGCGTGAGTGACAACTAGAATCCCAGGCCAAGCACAGATCATGGTCTCTGAAGCCTGGTCCTGGGACAAAGCCCCCAGACCCCAACCACATCCAGCTCTGCCCTAAATCAAAGAAAACTAGGAGAGCCCCCTCCCACCACAAGCCAAATCCCCAGCAAAATACAGCTAGAGGGACATCCCATGGACCAAAACCACAAACTGCTTCATCACACACCAACAACTGGAGATCCTGCAAGCCCCTGGTCTACAGCCAACTAAGAGACAATTAAGAGCTGACTAAGAGTGAACTGAGGAAGCAATGGGCAGATGCTAGTGCAAGAATACATATAACAATATAAAAACAAGACACCAGCAGAAAAAACTGGTGATTCCACAACATCAAGATGTGAGCATAATGATGAAGAGAAAACATAAGGAAATGATCTTAAAAGCAACTTCATGAAGATAATAGAAACTTTGAAAGAGAGTTTAAAAACAACCTTAAAGAAATAGAAGGCAATACAAGCAAAAAAAATTGGAAGAGATGAACAAATCCATGAACGAAAATAAAGAAAACCAAGAAAAAGAAAACAAACAGGTGAAAGAAACATTCCTGGAAATAAAAACTGAAATAGAAGCAATAAAGAAGGCACAAACAAAGGGAAAGCTAGAAATAGAGAACCTGAAGAAACAAGCTGGAACCACAGATGCATGCATAACCAACAGAATACAGGAGATGGAAGAGAGAATCTCTGAAGTGGAAGATTTATTAGTCAAAATAGATACATCAGTTAAAGAAAACACTACTAAAACCAAAAAAGTCATAACACAAAATGTCCAGGAAATCTGAGATACCAAACCTGAGAATAATTGGAATTAAAAAAGAAGAATATCAGCTCAAAGACACAGAAAATATATTCAACCAAATCATAAAAGAAAACTTTCCCAACCTAAAGAAGGAAATGCCTATGAAGATACAAGAAGCTTACAGAACACCAAATAGATTAGATCCCCCCCAAACAAGTCTGCTTACCAAGTAATAATAAAACCACTAAACGTACCGAACAAAGAAAAATTACTAAGAGATGATGTGGGAATGTGTTTATGTATGCTGTGAATATCAATCTTTAAATAAAGGAGCTGTTTTGGGCCATGACAGGCACCATAGAAGAAGTAGGAGGAAGAATCAGAATAGGTTTGAAAGGAAGGGCGGAGTCAGGGGCAGATCGAGCAAGATACTAAAAGATACTAAAAGATACTACAGATACTAAAAGAGCATGGCTGACAACCCAACTATATCCAGCCAAACAATCAATCACCATAGGCAAGTAAACAAGATATTTTATGATAAAACCAGATTTAAACAATACTTATCCACAATCTGGCCCTACAGAAGGCACTAGAAGGAAAACTTCAACCTAAGGAAACCAGATACATCCATGAAACCACAAGCAATCAATATCCACAAAAGAAAAACCCAAAGAAGGGAAATGCATGCATGATACCACCAAAAAATAAAAGGAAATAAGAATTACTGGTAATTAATATCCCTTAATATCAATAGACTCAACTTACCTATAAAAAGACACAATCTAACATGATGGATACAAAAACAGAAGCCATCCTTCTACTGCATACAAGAAACACACCTTGACTTCAAAGACAGACACAGGCTCAGAGTAAAAGGTTGGGAAAAGATTTTCCAATCGAATGGTCCTAAGAATCAAGCGGGTATAGCCATTCTAATATCTAACAAAATAGACTTCAAACTAAAATAAATCAAAAGAGACCAGAATGGACACTATTTATTCATCTCAGGAATAGTCCACCAAGATGAAGTCTCAATCCTGGATATTCAGGCCACCAACACAAGGGCACCTACATATGTAAAAGAAACACTACTAAAGCTTAAATCTCACATCAAACACCACACACTAATAGCAGCAGATCTCAATACCCCACTTTTGCCTTTGGATAGGTCAAACAGACAGAAACTCAACAGAGAAATAAGGAATCTAACAGATGTTATGACACAAATGAACTTAATAGATATATACAGAACTTTCCACCCAAACACAATGAAATTTATATATTTCTCAGCACCTCATGGAACTTTCCCTAAAACTGACCACATACTCAGTCATATAGCAAATATAAATAGATACAAAAATTGAGAATAACTTTTTTTTATCATATTAAACCACCATGGTTTAAAGTTTGAGTTCAACAACAACAAAAATCATAGAAAGTCTACATATTCATAGAAACTTAACATCTCTTAACAGAACCACTTTTGGGTCAATAAAGAAGTTTAAAAAGAAATCAAAGGCTTTCTAGAATTTAATAAAAATGAATTCACAAAATACTGAAACTTATGGGACACAATGAATGCAGTGTTAAGAAGAAAACTCACAGCAATAGATGCCTATATGTAAAACCTAGAGAAATCTCAGACAAGAGACCTGCACAACTGATGGCTTTAAAACAATTAGAGGCAAACTCACCTAGAAGGAGTAGATGGCAGGAAATGATCAAATTTAGGACTGAAATCAATACAACAGAAACACAGAGAACAATACAAAGAATTAATGCATGAAAGAGTTGACTCTTTGAGAAAGTCAACAAGATAGATAAACCCTTATCCAAGCTAAACAAAATACAGAGAGAGGGTACCCAAATTAGCACAAATTAAAAGTGGGCCATAACAACAGATACCCAGCTTATCCAGAGAATTATAAGGCATACTTTGAAACACTATACTCTACTAAAATGGAAAACCTAAAAGAAATAGACAGCTTTCTGTACAGGTACCATTTACCAAAATTTAATTAAGATTAGAAAAATTACCTAAATAGACATACAATCCCAAAGGAAATTGAAGCTATTATTAAGTCTCCCAAGTTAAAAAAAAAAAAAAAAAAGAAAGAAAGAAAGAAAGAAAAAGCCAAGGACCAGATGGTTTCAGTGCAGAATTCTACCAGATTTTCAAAGAACTAATACCAATACTCCTCAAACTGTTCCATACAGTAGAAACTGAAGGAACATTGCTGAACTCTTTTCATGAGGCCACAACCACTCTGATACCCAAAGATGTAACCACTCAAAGATGTAACAAGGAAGAGAATTACAGACCAATCTCCCTCATGAACATTGATGCGAAAATATTCAATAAAATTCTGACATACCAAATCCAACAACATATCAAAAAAAAAAAAATCATCTACCACAATCAAGTATGCTTCATCCCAGAGATGCAGGGATTGTTCAATGTATGAAAAACTGTGAATGTCATCTATCATATAAATAAAAAAAAAGAAAAAAAAACACATGATCATCTCATTGGATGATGAAAAAGCCTTTGACAAAATCCAACATTTCTTCATGATAAAAGTCCTGGAGAGATCAGGAATACAGAAAAAAGACCTAAATATTATAAAGGTGATATACAGCAAGCTGACAGACAACATCAAACTAAATGAAGAAAAATTCAAATCAATCCCACTAAAATCAGGAACAAGACAAAACTGTCTTCTTTCTCCTTATCTATTCAACATAGTTGTTGAACTTTTAGCTAAAGCATTAGGAGAATAAAAAAAGATTAAGCAAAACAAATTGGAAAGGAAGAAATCAAATTATCTCTATTTGCAGATGATATGATCGTATACATAAATGATTCCCAAAATTCTACCAGGGAACTCCTACATATGATAAACACCTTCAGCAATGTAGCAGGGTACAAAACTAATTCAAAAAATCAATAGGCCTCCAATACACTAAGGATAAAAGGGCTGAAAAAGAAATAAGGGAAACATCATCCTTTATAATAGCTGCAAATAGCATTAAATACCTTAGTATAACTCTAAGACCTGTTTGACAAAAACTTTAAGTCACTGAACAAACAAATTGAAGAGGATATCAGAAAATGGAAAGACCTCCCATGCTCCTGGATAGGTAGTATCAACATAGTAAAAATAGCAATTTTGCCAAAAGCAATATACAAATTTAGTGCAATTCCTATCAAAATCCCAACACAATTATTTTATAGACCTTGAAAAAAACAATACTCAACTCCATATGGAATAATAGGAAACCCAGGATTGTCAAAACAATCCTTCTCAATAAAAGAACTTTAGGAGGAATCACCATCCCTGGCTTCAAGCTATATTATAGAGCTACAGTAATAAAAACTCCCTGGTACTGGCATAAAAACAGACTGTGGATAAATGGAATAGAATCATAACCCACAAAGCTGTGAACACCTAATTTTGACAAAGAGGCAAAAAATATTCAAAGGAAAAAAGATAGTATCTTCAACAAATAGTATTGGCATAGTATGAAGAAAAATGCAAATAGATCCATATCTATCACCCTGTAAAAAACCCCAAATCCAAGTGGGTCAGAGACCTCAACATACACACAATTATACTGAACTTGATAGAAAAGAAAGTGGAAAATACCCTTCAACACATTGGCACAGGTGACCACTTATTCAATATAACACAAGAAGCAGACACTAAGAACAACAAATTAATAAGTGGGACCTTCTGAAATTGAGAAGCTTCTGTAAGGCAAAGGTCACAGTCAATAAGACAAAATGACAGCCTACAGAATGGGAAAAGATCTTCACCAACCCTATATCTGACAGAAGATTGATCTCTGAAATATATAGAGAACTCAAGAAACTAGAGCCCCCAAACCTAAATAACCTTATTTAAAAATGGGGGTCAGAGCTAAAAAGGGAAATTTCAACAGAAGAGTTACAAACAGCTGAAAGGTACTTAAAAAATTGTTCAACATCTTTAGTCATCAGAGAAATGCAAATCAAAACGACAGTAAACCTGTCAGAATGGCTAAAATCAAAAACACATATGACAGCCTATGCTGGAGAGGATGCAGAGCAAGAGGAACACTCCTCCATTGTTGCTGGGAGTGTAAACTTGTACAGCCACTCTGGAATTTAGTATCATGGTTCCTCAGAAAACTGGGAATCAATTCTCCAAGGATCCAGCAATACCACTATTGGGAATATACCTACCCAAAGGATGCACATTCACACCCCAAAGGCATTAGCTCAACTATGTTCATAGCAGAATTATTTGTAATAGCAAGAACCTGGAAACAACCTACATGTCCCTCAACTGAAGAACGGATTAACAAATGGTGGTACATAACGGAGTACTACTCAGCAGTAAAAAAAAAAAAAAAAAAAAAAAAAAAAAAAAAAAAAAAAAAAAAGACTCCCAAATTTGCAGGCAAATGATGGATTTGGAGAATATCCTCCTGAGAAAGGTATCACAAACCCAGAAAGTTAAACATGGGATGTACTCACTCATAAGTGGACTTTAGACAAAAAGAAAAAAAAGAGAAAAAAACAAAACAAACAAACAAACAAACAAAAAAAAAAACAAAGCTGCAAAGCTGCAAAATACAACCCCTGAAGAGCTTGGGATAAGTAATAACTTAACAGAGACATTCAGAGATTCCCTAGGAAGACAATATAGAGGATATCACCTTAGTAAATTGGGATCAAAATGGGCTGCAACCATGCAGAGGTGGAAACAGATCATGAGAGATGGTTAAGTGAGAGGTGCAACAAAGAAGGAGAAAAAAAGAGATGGATATCTTGATAGAGGAAGCCAATTTGGGTTGGAAAGAGATCAGGAGCTAAGGAAACCTCCTAGAATTCATAGGATGTCCCTGGATAGGTCTCCAACCAATAGTAGAGGGGATGCCTAAACAGAAATTCCCCTGTAATCAAATGAATAATGTCACCACAGAACCTACATCCAACAAAGAGTAGAGGTGGAGGCAGAGATCCCATGGCTGAGCACTGGGCCAAGCTCCTGATCCAGCTGAGAGTGGGGGAGGAAGAGTCTGTATGAGCAAAGGGATAGGGATTATGAAAAGAAGTCTCACAGAGATGGCTGGCTTGAGCTCTGGGGAGCTCCCTGAATCAAGACCAACCACTGGGGAACCATTGGGAAAAGGAGCTAAGCCCTCCAAGGGTAGGCAACTGTTGATTGGCATTCGCCATATGTGGAGCCTCATGAGGTGGTATCAGACTGTGGTTCCTGTGCATGGGCTGGCACCTTGGAGCCCATTCCGTGCAGAGGAACACCTAGCCCAGTCTTGACTTTGGGACAAGGAAACAGGACTTGCCTGGAGTAGATGTATCACATTAAGCTGACCCACCTTGGGACTTCTTGCACTTTTGGGGGAGGGGATCTGGGGATAGGGAGGGCTGACTGGGAGGGACTGGGAGGAGGGAAGGGAGGGGGATCAGGTGGATACATGGAAAAAAGACATTTTTATAAATAAAAACTGTATATTTTTTTTTAAAGATGTAAAGTAAATAAATAAAAGTTTGTAAAAAAAAAGATGCAAGAGCTAGCTGGCAATATGCCTAAGCCATAGGCTAAGCAGAATGAAATTAATATAAGCATCTGAGTCATTTTGGAATGGCTAAGCAGAAGCAGGCAAGTCAGTCATTTTGGAATGGCTAAGCAGAAGCAGGCAAGTCTGGATAGAGGGGCTAGACTGGGCCAGAAACCAGTATAACAAATGTCACCCAATGTGGGGCCAAAAAGCCCATAAAGCCTAAAAAAACATTTAAAAGATCTGAATAACAAAAAGGGCCAAAAACAGCTTCCAAGTTATGTCTCTGATATAAGTCATAGTACATTGATGATGTGGTATATGGACTCAAATTACAAAATGACAAGCTTGTGGCAGGCAGCTTAAGGTGCAACAAGGTAAGTTTCTAAAGTCTCATAAGAGCCTCATTGTAAACAACAAGCTACATATGATAGACTTAAAGTTTTTGTTTACACAAACAAAAACAAAACAAAGTCAAAGACAGCTTCTTCTTGCTAACAAAAAACAAACGCACAACTCTTTAAAAAGGGATTCCTGACTCAGCTTTAATATCAAAAGCTATATGACTCTTTAAGAGACCCTATTGCCAAATACTTAAATAAAATACATGAACAGTGGGTGGTGGTGCTATACTTACTGACAATATAAACCCTAAGATTCCCCAAAGTTAAAATAATAAATATCTCCACAATATTTTATTATTAGTTTACTATTATTACTATCAATTTGTTATTATTAATTCTTTTCTTTTTACATGGCAAAAGTTCCCTTTCAAATATTTTGTCTAGGCAGATGGACAAGTGGGCAAGACACCAGTCATTAACAATCATCAAGGCCAAATTAACACTTACTCCCCCTGGAGACTCAGATGCTCTTTAGAGAGAATTATGAAAGGATATGAAGGAAAATACATCTTCATCTACTTTTACTTGTCCTAAAGAGAGACAAACCATCCTGGTTTGCCTGGAACTGTCTTGGCTTTAGCACTAGAGACACTACTTACTTCCATATTTATTCAATCTTTCAATAGAACTCAACTTGCTGTATCAGCTGGTCTAGCCAGCCAGCTTGTTCCGGGATGCCCTGTATCTACAGAATTACGGGATTAAAGAACTACCACACCCAGCCAGATCTTATGTGGGTTTTGAGGATCCCAGTTTTGGTCCTCACTCTTGGATGCCATACACTTTAACCATTGAGCCATCTCCCCAGCCCCACGATATCTTTATCAAGGGTTAATATGACTTCAGAGCCAGTGTCTTTTCTTATCTAGGCTTCCCTATTACCATAGAGAATTACCTTGTGTCTCGAATATTGAAAACACAGTCCTGAAGAAATTCCTCAGAACATTACTTTTTTTCATCCCTTTGATGAACACAACATGGTTAATAGTCTCAAGTCACCTGTCATTTCAGGACCTTGGTAAGGAAAAAAGGAACCTAAAATGTGTGTTTTTCCTTACCTTTCCAGAATAAGTTAAGAATTGATCTAATATTAGGGAAGATATTCTAACATTAAAAAAAAATCTAAGGAGATGTATTAATTTTTAATGTCCTAATAGAAATTTCTAAAACTGAAATCAAAGCTTAAATTTAGAAATTTCTTCTTTTTTCATGTACTTATTTACTTTGACTTTTTAATTTATTCTTGAAGAATATCAAACCTACATAGACTGTATGCTGATATCCACTTCCCTTTTGATTCTTCACTCCAACTCCCACCAGACTCTCTTACAACACCCCCTTCCAACTTAATGTCCTTTTATCTTATCTTTTAAAAAAAGTATTCTACTAAGTACGATTAGTGCTGACCATACACAAGGATGAAGGCATGTCTACACATGGGCATGGGCAGCCTACCAGTGGCCAAACCCCGAAGGAAAAACAACTCTCCCTTCCCTAGCAACCATTAACTTCCAACCCCTCCTCAGCTAGGGCTCCTAAACCCATCTCCCATCTATGCTTAATTATTGGCTGGTTTTGTATAGATAATCATAGCTGCTGTGAGTTTATGAGTACAACAGCCAGGTCCTGTACAGAAGCCAGCATCTCACAGCTCTCCTCTCCACCCTCAAGCTCTTAAATTCTTTCTTCCTCTTCTTCAGTGTTTCCAGAGCTTGAGGAAGTGGTTGATATAGAAGTCTGAGCAATGGCTGAATACTCAGTCACTCATTCTCAGGACTTTGAACAATTAGGAGTTTCTGCATTAACTACTAGTCATTACAAAATAGAGCTTCTCTGACCATGAGCTCATATAGAAAATACCAGGGAAATACGACTTTGGCATTATGTTGCATATTGATATTATATTGTTTGTTTCATGTTTTATCTACCTTGGTGTTGTCTGTGAGCATTTAATACCCATAGACTCCAATAGGAAAAATATCCAGACAAATTCACAAATTTTCTAATAACTGCATTCCTCGTGTTTATTATATCTTATTATATCTTATTAATTGTGAATGTGTGTGTGCACATGTGTGTTCTCATGCATACCATAGCATTCATATGAAAGTCATAGTATAACTTGAGGGAGTCAGTTCTGTCCTTCCACATGTGGGTCCTGTGGATTGAAGTGATGTTGTCAGGCTGAGCAAAAATTCCTTAACCCACTGTGTCATCTTCCCAGCCTTCTCAAGGGCTACTACTCAAGCAGGCTGTTATAGTGATGCTATAAAAATAAGAATCTGGAAAAGTAAATCGTTACATCATGACTAAAAAGTTTGGTTGTTATTGTGTCCCTAAATAAAAGACTAAAGAGGCAATTTGATGTGTGATTCCATTGTTTAAGCATAATGTTTACATTGTTTAGACAGTTTATTGACATCTCTTTCCTTAAAATTAAGAGCCGAGTTCACAGTCAGTGTGCTAGGTCTCACCTGTAATATAAGCTAATTTCTTAGGAGAATTTATCAGGGCTAGCTTTACAAACTCAAGCCACCAATAAGATATTATAGCAACTACAATTATTCAAGCCATTGAAATTAGAAACAGTACATTCACCAACTTAGAGATGCTCATAGAGTAAGAACAGCTACCAGTTTGTTATAACCATACTCAACAATCACCTCTGTTTTGTTATGTGTTATGATTCATGATCTAACCATTGATGCTAGAAAATGAAAGAACAATAACACACTGAATATCAAAATAGTTGAAAATTATTGATCATCCACAATGCACTAGGAACTAAGTAAATATATTATAAAAATTGTTGCAATTAATCTTCACAGAATTCTTCTATGATACATATATGATTATCTGAATTTAACAGAGATTGATTAATATGCTCTGAATCTGTTTGAATTATTTATTTTGAAAACATTTTTACTCAAATAATTCACTCAAATATATTCAGGAAGTGTCAGAATATGAAGTTGATAGCAATGTATGTGTAGACACAGAAACCAAATACCAGATCGCATTTAGATCATTGAAAATTGGGGCATGACATAAAAATAGAAAGTGAAATTCATTTGTAAAATGAAAATTAGACACTGTTAGACATGGTCAAGCATGTAACCACATACATACTATGTGGATTCCCAGATCAACAACAATACAATACTAAATTGAAAAGAAATAAAAGATGTTTTAGTAATGGAATTGCAAAATACAATGTGTAATTGTATAATAAATGTGTAATTTAATAAAATGAGATATCAACAATCAAATACCACAGACCATATAGCACACATTACACATTACTATTACATATTATATAATGTATTAAATTATATAGTAAAGTTCAACAGTGGCCTACCATATGCAAAACTCACTTCAGCAATAGACAGGCAACATAAAGCTACATCATCATGATCATATCTCAAATAGTATAACATACATGCATGTAATAAACCCACACATGTCATGCATGGCTTAAATGTGTCTCAGTTACACATGAGGAGAAACAAACATCATCATATACATATATATATATGACATATGACTCTTTCAAATAACTCACACATGTAGCAAGAATTTACTAGACAAACATAAAAAGACGTGGCACCTTGGAGCCCACTCTCAACAGAGGAACACCTAACCCAGTCCTGGGATGAGGGAACGGACCTACCTCAAATGGATACAACAGACTGAGCTTACTCCCTCAGAACTGGAACTCCTTGCTCCCTTTGGGAAAGGATTGGGGAAAGGGGAGGGAGGACTAAGTGGGATTGGGAGGAGGGAAGAGAGAGCGAGCAGGGGAATACATGGAAAAAAAACCTTTTTTAAATAAAATGTGTATGTGTGTGTGTGTGTGTGTGTGTGTGTGTGTGTGTGTGTGTGTGTAAAGACAAAGACACTTAGTTGAAAACAGAGCAGTCATACAACAGAGGTGCAGCAATGTTCATTTGGTAGCAAACTGTCTTTTTCAAATGACAAATGCCTCTACTTTTTAACTTGCTTTTTCTCACTCTCATCGACATTTCAACAATCTCTATCTCAACAACTAATCATGAATCCAAGAAAGCCATGCATCAGAGTGGCTTGGAAAATTTGTGGTGTCCTGAAGTTCATGGGATAAGTTTTTTAAGTAGAAATGTGATTCCTAACAAAAGCCAGAAGTAAATTAAAATAATTTTGACTAGCATGGGAGTGGCATCAAGGTAAGATATCTACACTGTCAGGGAGAGATTAGTAAGGCTTATTATCTGAATACCTTTACCTGGAGAACTCTCTCACCTCTTACAGCTAAGTATCACTTTCGCTTTACCAAGCTCTTTGTTCTGCGCTTCCAATGGCCTGTGTATATATGTGTCTAATACTCACCATATTGTATAAGTGGCTTGCATTGCTCATAGCACACCTCTGGATTTAGTAGCCGCATGATAAGACAACATACACATAAAGCCAGTAATATTCTGTCAGGATACAGCATATAATGACATTGAGGAAGCCATAAAATTTTAACAGTAGGTCTTTGAGAAATATACTTTAACCCACAGAAACCCTGGGTGCTTCCTGAAGAGAAAAAAAAAAGAAAACTGGTGTTTACCTATTAGGCATGATAACTCCAAGGGCAATCTTAAGTATCTTGTACTCTCAGCCTTTGACACTTTGCATACAGAAGGTGCTCAAACTCAATAAGTGTGGGCTGTGATGTCCAGAGATGAAAATTCAGGACTACATGGTATAAAAACTTTTCTGCATCTATCTTCCCTGGTAGATTGAACCACATGGGTTTATTAAATGGGTAAACAGATTCATTATTAAATAAATTGGGAAGATATACTCATGAATAGAGAATGGAGTAAACAGTTAGAGTACTCCTCTGTCCTGTCCAGAAGTGGGTACCTTGGCCATCAGATCTTTGACCATGCCAAAGAAGGGAATCCAGACCCACATCTCTCATCTTATATCTGGTCATGAATGCCAGTAAACAAGCATTACCTCTTTTTGGGGTGTAGAATCCAAATTCAAGGGCAGGGAAAGTCCACCACACTTCCCTTTTTGTCTAAATAAGATGTAGGGGATTGTGTTGTTTCATGGTAAATAATTGCCTTACCCACTGGTTTAATAAAAAGTGCTGATTGGCCAAAGGCAGGCAGGAAATGTGGGCGGGGCTACCAGACTAAGAAAACTCTGAGAACAGGAAGCACAGAGCAGAACGCCAGAGAGAAGCTGGAAGAAGCAGAGGACAACTATGCTGCTCTAAGAAAAGGTACTGAGCTGCATGGCTGAACAAGATAAGAGACATGGGTTAGTTTAAGGGTAGAAAGCTAGCAAATTATATGCCTGGGCCTTAGGTTAATCGGCCTTAAACTATTGTAAGCATCTGTGTGTCTCTGCGTGTCTGGGGGTCTGCAGGTCTAAACCTTGAGGCTAGGTCCGAAAGTCCGGGCCAGAAACCTCCTACAACAATAAGAAGGTTCTAAACCTAAATATAAAACTACATACAATAGAAACAATTACCAAATAATATCCAGGAGAGGAAAGGGGTAGTACGATAAGCAAAGTCAAACCACAACCAACAAGAACAAGCACAAAACATATACTAAATGTCTAGAATATTGGTAAGTGCCAAAATACAGAGATTACTCCAAAGCTATCCCATCCTGAAGATTTTGATCTAGTACCTAACATGCTCTTATTTAAGATATGAGACAGTTGTAGCTGTAGCTCCATAGTCTTCAACCCCATCAAAGACCTGAGAAGGGAAATCTATTCCCTGAGCAAGAGGGAAGTGCAAGTAAGCAACCTCCTAAAATTTAGCAAGTGGGTACATAATTGCCCCTTTCCTCAGATCCATCCAAAAGTTTATGTCAGGGACAGCAGTTCAGATGGATAGATCATAGATAACATAAAAGAATGGAGGGGAGCACTCAGGGTGGAAAGCTTTAAATATGAGGGAGTGGGAAGAAAAAGAGACAAATAGAAGAGAGGACTGGGCAAGACAGATAAAAACATCCATATTGAAACCTCCAACCTGAACGATATCCTGAAGGGCTGTCAAAAACTCCTACCTGAAGCTATGGGTTAGTAAACAAGCCCAGTGTCAGGTTGGTCGGGAAGAACTCAGAAGACCACACACAATGCAAACAAAGCGATGACTCTTGGTGCCCATGAGAACTAAATGATAAGATCCCATTGCTGAAGACATCCCAGATTTAAGCTATCCCACAGCCACTGCTTCTCTGTTCTCGTGTGGGAGAAAAGGGGATAACTATATCCCTACACTTGGACTTAGAGGGTAACTCATTCTCAAAGCCCAGCCCGACATGGTTGGGTCCTTCTCTTCAGTCCTAGGATAAAGTTTCAGGGTGTAAAAGGCTTACAATATGCCAGGAATAACACTACATGACACAGTTTTTATTTTTTTATGCCAAAAAGGATGTTATGCACTAGGGATGACTTCCTTTTTGTTTACAAGAGTGAGCTTTCTTCTCTACAAACTATTTTTGTTCCTAACTTTCCCCAAAGCTCTGAAAAGAGCCCAAATTATTCCAGAATTCTCCATTCTACTCTGTATGTGCATGTGCATGCAAGTGTGCATGCATGCATGTGTGTGTGTGTGTGTGTGTGTGTGTGTGTGTGTGTGTGGTGTTATGATTGCCCATGTATAAATACCAAGGGTCTCAGGTTCCTTATTCTGTGTTCTCTGCCTTATTGTCTTGAGAGGGTGTCTCTCACTGTTTGGGGAGTTTGCATTTATCTCTGATCCTCAATACTGGGGTTATAGACACACATAGTCATGCCAAAATTTTAACATGGGTGCTCAGGATTCAAACTCAGATGCTCACATGCATATACTCTTATCTAGTATCCTGTCTTTCCAGCCCCATACTTTCAGCTTTTAAAAAAGTCACTATTTAATTTGATCCTTCTTACTGCCTAAGGGTGAGGATGAATGTGTTCACCATGTGAGGAGTAATGATACAAAGTTGAGAGATCATGTATTGAATAAGATTTTAAACTCTGGCAGCTGTGATATAACAGGGTGAGTGACAGCCATTCCCTGTCTCACAGGGCAAAGGGCAGTGGCCACCCAGGACTAGCCTGATGGCCTTCTCTGCTCCTCATTGAGCTGTTGCCACACATATATTTCAATTATTTCAAACTTTATAGTGTCAGATTTAGTTAATATAATTTCTTCCATCCCTGTATATGCCATGTAGACCTTACTGCTGGTGTCAGATATGAGGAAAATGTTATTTCAAAGCCCAAAATCCAGATGAAAGCTTTCAAATGTTAATTGGCCTAAGAGTGTCACCATTCAAGAATAAACAAGTAAGGATATCCAAAGAAACATTCCCAAAATAGAAATAAACATTGAATCATCCTGGTTACTCTGCTTAACCCTCACTAGAGCTGTGTTATGAGGCACAGAGAATGGACTGCAAGACATGTATGAACATGCAACAGAGACTTAACCTGTGTCTGGTTCAAAAGGCCAACAAGAACCAGGTACATTGCCTAAAGTATCTAAAAGCTTAGTTAGCCTTTGAGAAAGTCTACAAAGCCTAGAAAAGTCCAATTCCTGGGGACGCAGCCTGGCATCAAAGATGATTACAGAGACACACAGATCATTACTGACACCACTCCTGGCTGAACCTTTGTGCATTTGTTCTTCTGTTCCATCTTCATGCCACTGTCTAGCCATCTGCTAAATGATATAGATGTTGGAGTCTCTGTGATCATACAGTCCAAACCCTATGGTTCCTTTTGCTTCTTAGTATCATCTCAGAAAGAAGTCACTGGGAGAATTAATAGCAAGCCATAGTTAACATGAAAGTAGTTGGGGTACTCGGGGAGGAAGGTTTAAGCAGGAAGGGGGAGGTGGATACTCCTCCCTTATTACTCCAAATTATATTTTCTTCTTTGCTACATCATTCTCATTTTTTTCTCAACACAAGAAAGTGAATGGAAAGGAAACTAAGTTTTCCAGCTCACAACTTAATGAGACATTCAAACTAAAAATCCAAAAGATCATTATGTTTGTTTACTTGGAACCAGACAAGCTTCTCTTTAAAGTTTAATTACCAAAGAGTCAGACAACTTCTACATATTGACTTCTCAAGTTAACATGGCATTTGTTTTGCAACAATTTCAACTCAATTTATTTTCTACTTTTCTCTTTTCTCTCCCAGTGGTACCTGGTGACTTATCACACAATTTGAAAAATCCATACATTTTTAAAACAAGGCCAGAAAACTGGTAGAAGACTCCTGGTCACCATTGGGTCAAGTGTGTCTTGCTTCAGAGAATTACTGATGCCATCTGGAGAAAGAGAAAAGAATAAGTAATAATTTAGCTATTGATTTGGAATGAGGGAGACAAAAAAGTCAAACCAGAATCATCAGAAACTGGAGGTGCAACTTAAATATGCAGCAACTTTAAAGGACATTTGCACCAGGAAGAACCACAGCCACTAGAGAAACTTCTTACCTCCACAAAATCCTCAGACAGAACTCTGACTGCACACTCACCTCAGCCCTAATTTTATTCCCAATCTGTTTAACAAATTCCTAAATACATAAAAATACATTCTTCTGTACATAATTCTGCAAAACGTGGGGTGATCTCAAGTGCCTTTATCTCCGGGTCCTGACATCACCAATAATATCTTACCATCTTTGGCCCTGATTTCCCACCAAAAATCTGCATGCTTTTCTCATCATCCAATCTGCAACTGCATATCTGAGCTCAGAGTCAAACGGTCAAATTCTCCATCTATAGAATCTACGTAAACACACACACCATACATCTTAATGAAGTAATAAGTTAATGTTCACCAATTTTATCTTAGAGATTGATATCCTTGCATAGCAATAGAAACAAAACTGTACCGTGTTCATTTTCTAAATAGCTCATTAAATTAATTTGAAGAGGGCATAGGCCTGAATAAAGCATTTTTGTGTATGAAAGTAAGCTAGCATACAGGGTACTGCAAGGCAAAGGAATCCTGAACAGAAAAATGCACTGTGTTCCTTTTGGGAAGAACTGCTCTGGAGAGCTAGCAGTGCTTTTGTGACCTGCTGTAGCATTCTGACCAAGGGCATGTGCTACCTAGGCACAATGGGGCCTCCAAAGTAGGGCAATTTTCTCTGAGGACCAGATTCCTCTAATAGATAATCATCTATATCTCCCATTGTGCTCCATAGGACTCCTGGAACCACACTGAAATCTTCCAATACAGTCTTCCCTCAGCCCTCTTCTTCATTCACAGGTTTCAGATCTTTATCATGGATGCAGACCTCTACCTGCTCCTTCTCCATATTCTCTTTCTCTTTTGTGGTGTTGATTTTCAGAGGAATAAAAAAAGACTTTTGCAATCTTAGTTTTCTTTTTGTGTGGCTTTCCTATAGGTTCCAAGCTGCCATCCCAGGTGTCAGCTCTCTCACATTAAGAAAAAGCTAGAAAAACTATCAGGGATCTGACTCAGGTGCCTAACTGCCCTATGTGATGACTATGACTCAGATCTGCACAACCCAAGAAATAATTCATAATTACCAAGCTGGTTTCTTCCCACATACAGGCCATTCTCCAGCCTCCAATGATAGAGATGCTCAAACCCCTACCTACTGAGGTTTCTAAACACTCCAAGCCTCGAATATTCTTTCAAAATTAATCAATAAAACAGATAAACAAAAAATAACATCCATTACTCCCATCTTACTGTCAAGTGGATGTGCCTGTATTGTCATTTGGGTGTCAGCTCAACTATAACCTTCTCATAAAAACCTTCCAGATAACCAATCATACCATATCCATCTGTCTCGTGACCCTATCCGCTTCTGCAGAGAACTTATAGCTATCCAAAATCTTTTCAGCTATTTGTTTTTTCGATTGCTGTTTATATCCTGCTCCAGAAAATGCAGGAGAATCAAGACACCAATTGCTCTGTCCGTGGCTGGGTCCAAAGACTCTGCCACTGTGCTGGACATGAATTTGAATAAGATTGAGAAATGGCCCCAGTTTCCATGGAGCATATAAGCTATCTGAGTAGGTAAGAAAAAAAAATTGAGAAAGTAATTTTAGAATCTTTACAATCTCCTTTGGTAATCAGGATTCCAATTCTGAAAACTACATTTTTTTCCTTCCTCCTCACCCTTCACATTATCCCATCTACTGAGGAAAAGGCTGGCTTTAAACAACTGTGCCTCTCTCACCCCAGAGGAAATTGCTTTGGGTGCTAATCTAAGTCTGAAACCTACAAGAATGTTGTGGTTATTTGTCTTCACCAGTCATCCTTTTTTGAACAATCCTCCCAGTTAATGTCTTTATAGATTGTACATGCATACATCAATACAGATATGCATTTTAAAGAATAAATAAACAAATAATAAATACAGATATATGAAATAACAAAGAGAAAAAGCAGTTCTGTTACTTAGAGTTTTTTCAATTGCCCTCACCTTGGCATATCCTGGCATATGTGTGGCATAATTTAAACATCACTAAACAAAGCAATCTGTAGCTAGAAGCAGGAGGTTGCCAAGGGTTAGAAGTAGGAGGGGACATAAGTGGATGAGAAGCATGGGAGAACTTGAGGGTGTATTAGGATAGTTCTAAATCCTGTTTGTAACAGTAATAAGAAGAATATAGCAAAGTACTAAATTCCACAGGACTGTACACACCAAAACAATGACTATTACCTGATGATTGTCATATATAATAAACAAATTGGGGAAAGAATATAATGAATAGTTAGATCCTTGGCTTCTTAAACAACAACAAAAACCCTGTTGAAAACCTCATCCTGGCTCTGCTTCTCAGGAGATCAGAACTTCATGAAAGAAAACAAATAAACCCCATCATAACTACCTCTTAGTGATCCTTGAACCACACAGGCAATTGTGGCAGCCAGCTGCACGTCATTACTCAGCCTGTCTTTCCAAACAAGTTCCACTTTGCCACCTGCCCATCAAGGGTGAAGGCCCCCTTCCCTGGAAGGCTGTCTAGTCTTAATGACTTGCCTATACTTGAAAACATATATGACGAACTCAGAGGTTGTGTCGCAAAAGATCATAGAGCTTTGGGGAAAGTCTTATTAAATATAATCTCTCAGAACACAGCTCCCATGCTGAGAGAACCCAAGCCACATGGAGGGCGCCCATTCTATTCAGCTGACAGTCCTCGTGAGATCATCTCTGAGTTGTTCTATCCCTCTACTAAGGGAACCAGTGAAGTCTACTTTCCAGCAGCTTAAGTTAGCCCAAATTCTGAGGACCCAACAATGGAGCACAAGTGAGATCCACTGCACCCTGTCTCCAAAGACATATGAACATCATTCTGCTGGTTTGGGGGATAGTTTTGACAGATAAGTCAACTTGTGTCCTACCCATTATCCACTCCACTGGTTTTTGTTTGTTTGTTTGTTTTTTTGTTTGTTTGTTTGTTTGTTTGTTTTTGGTCAATCACACTGATTTCCTTTTCCTCTGATGAAAACTCCAAGCCTCCTAGACTCTCACGAATGAACTAAGGCCAAGTAACCGAATATTAACCAATGCGAAGCAAACAGATTTTGTTGTTTGAAACTTCCAAAGATAATAATTAACATAAAGTCAAGTTCTTCTAGAATATCTGGATTTTTGAGCATCTTATAATTCCTGCTTAGCATGTAGATTTCTGTCTAGAAATACAAGAATCAACTCACCATCAGGAGATCAAGAGCCACAGACTTGAAGCCTGCTATGAAGTGATCTCAGAGATGTATTGGTTTCATGAGAACCCTGTGTAGTAACAGGTTTCTGGCCTGGACTTTCGGGCCTAGCCTCAAGGTTTAGACCCTCAAACCCACAGACCTGCAGAGACACACAGATCTTTCATTAATTTTAGGCTGATCGACCTAAGGCCCAGGTATATAACTTGCTAACTCTTTATCCTTTAACTAACCTATGATTCTTATCCTGTTCAGCAATGGGGCTCAGTACCTTTTCTCAGAGCAGTATAGGTGTCCTCTGTATCTTCTAGCAACTCTGGAGTCTCTATGGCACTTCTGCTCTGTTCTTCCTGTTCCCAGAGTTTTCTTAGTCTGGTAGCCCCACCCACACTTCCTGTCTGCCTTTGGCCAATTAGCACTTTTTATTAAACTTATAGACAGGACAATTATTTACAGTGTAACATCATAAATCCACTATCATCATGTGAGGCCATTATACCAGACTAAACTGCTCACTTCAAACTTTTCATTCCCTTGGAAAGGCCTGGGTTCTAGAGATGGAACTCAGGCTGTCAGACTTGCACAGTGAACACTTTTACTATAGAGCCATTTCATGAGCCCAGAGAAATTTTTAATTAGAATTTTCTGTTACATGTGGCCAAAGAGACCAAAAAGTGGCACAACAAGCAACAGAAGCTAAAATTTGGCTTCACTGAGTTTGACTGAACAAGACTGGTTTTGGTTGTGTTAGAAGTAAGTTTGGGATTATGAAAAAGTGGACAATATGCCAATTAAAGGGGCTTGACAATCCAAAGATGTACTTGTGATCAGAAGGGTTTGCCACTCCTAAAGATCATACTGAGGAAGGAAGTGATCTTGGCTGTCATTTTAATGCAGGCAGGTGGTAACTGTATCTTTCTGCACTGACTGGGGTTGGACCTCATAGTCCTTTCCAATTGGTTAGTTAGTTTTAAAAGATAGCGCAAAAAACTGATTTTATGTTGTGCTATCATTTGGTTAAACTTTTAAATGATATTTTTGAATTTATAGTTTGTATGCAAATTCAAGGAGATAATCAGCAAGCAGGGGAAATAGGTGCAATATATGTGGTTCACTGCCACACCTTCACATATGAGGTTCTCAGGGACCCACAGGCAGAGGATTCTGAGGACCCCTAATGCACGGAAAGGCAGGGCAGTGTATCAGATGCACAGAGCAAATCCTCTGTATCTAAGACTGAAGAAGCTGGAAGAGGTTGGAGAATACTAACAGACCTGGTAGTTCACCTCAAATGCACAAAATGACACAGCCAGTCCTTGGTGGGGGGAGATTAATTAAGGCCTATCAGATCCTTCATTTAATCACCTTACTGGAAAATAGTGGCACAAAATGCTATGCACCCAAACATGTTCCCTTGGAATTTATACATTGAAGCCATCATCCCCAGAATGGCTCCTACTGGAGACAATATTTTAGGAGTTACGTTTAACTTAGGGCTAGGAGTAGTGAAAAGGGGCTGGCCCTAGGGGATCTCTATAACTTTGAGGAAACCTGGGGACTATAGTGAGTTCAAGGCCAGCACAGATACACAGTAACATTCTACTTTGGGAAATAAACTAACTGTGGTCATGAGAGAAGACAGAAATTAAAGACTGAGAATTTATAAATTGACAGAGAGAGATGGGGGTAAGTGGGGGCAGGGGACTCTTCCAGTCTCTCTCCTCATAAGGAAGGCAGAGTGCTTACATAGCCATGTTGGAGGCATACACAGGACCCTCATCATAAGGCAAGCATACTTGCACCCTGATCACAGACTTAACCCCAGACCTTGAAGAAAATAAATTTCTAGTGGTTTAACGTCTGAGTCTAGTATTTTGTGCCAGCAGTCTGAGAAAAGTGACACACATGACAAAGGAAATGAGAGTGGTCTTCCTGCCTGCCCTTCCTCATCCATCAGGAAATCCTAAGGAAGTGCTGGTAGGCAAAGGAGAAGATTTAAATTGCAGTGGCTGTATATTTCCACCATTCCAGTAAATGCAAAATCAGGTACAAGCCAAACTGTGGAATTTCTGTAACCCCGAAAAAAAAGTGTTCCCATAGTTAATATAAAATCAGGATTGCATCCACCAAAAGAAAAATTAAGGGGAAATGCAAAAACCTTGCATGTAGCACTTGCAAGAGCACTTTCTTCTTGAGTTTTAAACTACACATTGCACATAATGTTATATTCATAGAGCTGAAGAGGGTTTTAAGGGACTATGGAAGATGGGGATCTGGTTTTGATGACTAGACAGTCAAGGATTCTGTTATGAAAAGCCATTAAGACCAACTTCTGATTATTACACTCTGGGGTGTGTTAAATCTAAAAACTGTGAGGAGAAAAGACAGAATCCAATTAAAACAAGCTGTATTTGGGGGGCACCCAGGACTAGCCAGCTGGCTGTCTCGGTCTAAGTCAGGACTTGAGAGAATTGCCCCTGTTGGCCTCTTGAGGTCCTTCTTATAGGAGAGGTGAGGTAGCCACAGGGAAGACACAGATGGCTGATATACATTGTCAGAAAAATACAATGAAAGAGAAGGAACAGGGTAAGGATATAAGTCATGTGAATTGGGTTGTGAGTTTGCTGTAGGTTGAAAACATGCTTTGCAGTTTACATCACATCTGAGATTAATTACAAATAGAAAACTTGACTTGCAGGAACTTAACACAGGATAAACAGGAGCTTATTTTTTAACTACAAACAGAAACCTTAACCTGCATAGGAAGAACATGAAGTTGTTCCTAACTGCCAATAGAGCCTTAACCTGCAAGGTACGTTGTTCCTGTTTGGTCTCCCATTCCCCCTTTGAGTTGTCTCCTCAGTCAAATCCTTGACTCCGCAGTTGTCATCTGGCTATATTGGGAAATAATAACCATCAACTAATGGCACACAGATGGGAATTTATGTATCTAATTAACTCATTAATGATGCGAGGGCCAACAGTAATTAGCAGAAACAAAAGGGTCAAAGGCCCTGTGATGGCTGACATCAGTTACTGTCCAGGAAGAGCCCAAAAATGAGAATGGGCACTAGTCATTTATTTCATATTAGGTCCCTCTTTTTTTCAATGTTTCTTTGAGTACATCCAGATTAATGCTAATAATTCCCTAATGATTTATACAGAAACCACAGTTTTCTTATGCCATATAATATATCCTTGTTCTTCTTAGAGTAGATCCAGTGCTCTATCATATTATAGAATTAATTTAGTCAATGAATCTATCTGCTAATAGATATGGACCTGTCTGGTTTCAGCAGGTACCTTTTCTGGAAGGCTAATAGGGCTATCTGGAGTCGTTTTGTTCCTATGCCAGGGAGTTTCCTTATGACCTACTAGTTCAGCCTCTTGAGGACAAGAGAGAAAGTACTCTCTTCTATAACTACTTCCTCAAAAACCAGGACATACTTGTTATATCTCAGGAAGGCCTGGGTGCTAGAATGCTAGTCAAGGGCTGGGAGGGGATTAGGTATAGGCCATTCATCAAACACATCAGGCTAGCTGACCCAGATGAAGATTCAGGGAACAATCACATCAGCTGGACTGGTTCATGTCAGCTTTCAGCAAGTCCAGAGCTCACAGCCAATTAGAGCAGTTTGTCAGTAGCTGATTCATAGACAGTATCTGTCGACCAAGTAGAAATCTGCTGAGACAAATACAGACTACAGACAGAAGTTAAAGTTTAGGTAATTAAAGGGAAACCTTGCATTTGGAACTCTCAGGTCAGTAGTCCTGGTAGTTGGAGTAGGAAGTTCCAAGATTGGGGAGAGAGAAAGTGAGCTAATCCTCAGGAATAGACAGGTGGGGAAACTTAGGCTGTGCTTATCTAAAGTCCATTTGACCTGTAAGAAGTGGTTCCAAGTCTTATGACTCCCTCCATTTCCTAAAGCTTACATAATTTTTTTTTAGTTTACAAAAGGAGATATAAGTTTTATATATATTAGCATCAGCACTGTTTGTAATCTGTAAAATCCACATTGTAACACGAGCAGCTAATAGGTGTCTGTGAGAAATCTCAATATAACAATAGCATGGGGGGAGAAATCAGAAACATTTCTCATTATTCATATATCTTAAATCATTGTGTTATACCCTCAGAACTCACTTAAGCTTTCTAATCCTCAGGCCTTTATATATCTTAGAGCACATTCTTTTAGACCCTCAGAACTTGCATGGACCTTAAACAGTTTTTCCGACTAATCATTTAACAGAAGCATGAGTAGCCATTACTGAGAAAAGTCATTACAGAGCAAGTTCTTTTAAATAAATGAACAGTAAAAAATATATCTGAAATGTTTGTTCTTTAATTTGAAACCTATGGGGAAGGCAAACCTATTTGCCATTCTGTAGTATGAGGTTTCTGGCCTTGACTTTTGGGCCTTGACTTTTGGGCCTTGCCTCAAGGTTTAGGCTCACAGACCTGCAGACCCGCAGACCCACAGAGACACACAGATGCATATGATAGTTTTTGGCTGATCGGTCTAAGGCCCAGGCATATCACTTGCTAGCTCTCTGCCCTTCATCTAACCCACAATTCTTCCTGTTCAGCCATGCAGCTGGGTACCTTTCTTTAGAGCAGCATGGTTGTCCTCTGCTTCTTCCAGCTTCTCTCTGGTGTTCTGCCCTGTGCTTCCTGTTCTCAGAGTTTTTCCTAGTTGAGTAGCCCTGCCCACACTTCCTGCCTGCCTTTGGCCAATCAGCACTTTTTATTAAACCAGTGGGTAGGACAATTACCCACAATGTAACAATACAATCTCCCACACCTTTCTCAGTAGGACATCCAGTAGCTCTAGAAAAACCAAGATCTGACTTGTACATAGGAAATGAATTAACAAAGTATCTGCAGCCTTGGGGGAAAGAGTTGGTTGCTTGCTGCTGTCACACTGATAAAGTTAGTGTAGCCATCAATGCCTTTAGAGATCTGAGATGGATAAATTATGGGGCGAGGGATAAAATCTAGATGGATTCTGTATTGACTAAAATGACAGAGACTTATCCATTACCTAGATGGTCAACCCCAGGCTCCTATGGTATCAATGGTTTCACTGGGAAAGAAGCCCCAGGGAGGCATTAGTCTTTAGCAGCCAGGCCCAGATCTAAGAGATTTTTCTGAGACTTTCCCATAGAGGAAGAACTTGGGAGACGGATCTTACTTTTCTAGGTAAAGTTTAATATAATCAACTCTTCAGCACCCTGTTTATCCACAGTTTTGTCAGAGTCCTCGTGTTGAGGGATGCATTGGGGCAGTTTTGTCCAGTGGTTAACATTACCACAGTCCAGGTGGAATCTGCATGTACCATAATCTTCTTTGGAGATCTTGGAGTCACCACTAAGATCCAAGGTCTGCCTGTCATAGTAAGCTTTTTCACTAAACAGTTTAAATACTATTCATCTCTGACAAGTTTGAGGACCACTATTTATTAAGTATTTCGGACTTAAACTTCGCTTGCTTTTAGTTACTTGCTTTAGGTTTAACTTTGAAAATACATATAGAAGGTTTAAAAATGGCTTATTTATATTACATCAGTTTTTAGCATGACTACAATTATAGTTTGGAACACATTAAATAATTTGATCCTTTATAAGGTGACTGATCTGCTATGGAATAATTTTTCTGTGTGCTGTTAATAGGTATTACTATTAATGGTTAATAAAGAACTGACTGGCCTATAGCTGAGCATGAAGAGATTGGGTGGGAGAGCCAGTAACAGAAAGCTGGGAAGGAAGAGAGCAGAGTCTGAACTAGCTAGTATGCAGATGCAGAGAGAAGCAAGATAGTTATGATGTAGTCAAGAAAGGTGCCAAGCCACATGCAAAGCGTAAATAAGAAATATGGGTTGCTTTAAATACAAGAGGTAGTTACAAATCTGAGATATTGGCTGAGCACTTAACATTAAGTTTCTAAGTGATTATTTGGAAATTGGTGAGTGGAATATTCCTTTACACAGTGTGAATATATTCCACTGTGATTGGTTTAATAAGAAAACTGACTGACCAATAGCTGAATAGAATAAGGCTAGACAGGAAAGCCAAATTGGGAATGTTGGAAGGAAGAAAAGAAGAATTTGAGGAGTCACCAACGGATGCAGAGAGAAGCTAGGTGGGCATGCTATACTGGGAAAAGATATCAAGCCACAAGGCAAAGCATAGATAAGAAATATTAGTTAATTTAAATGCAAGATTAGGTAGCAACAAAATTGAGCTATTGGCTAAGCATTTGTAATTAATATTAAGTCTTCATGCCAGTTATTTGAGAACTAACAGTTGGGAAAGAAATATCCACCAACACTGACCATTAACTTGCATGTCTTAACTATCTTTAACAGTTTATAATAAGTTAGTAGCTTTCATAAGATTAGGAGTTTAGAGCTTTATTTCTGTTAAGTTTGGACCTTAAAAAATAACAATTTTTGAATTGAAGTTCCTTTTAGTATCAAAATCAAATTTTAAATCATGAATATAGCCGATAGGGAGACTGGCAATTTTATTTCCTTGGTCCTTATATAGAGCATCATTACAGAAAACCTTAGCTTCTTATATGACTCATTTATCAAAATAGCTGAAGCTTAACAGAGTTATCAGAGAAGAGGAGGTTAGACATTCATTCTTAAATCAGTCTCTGTTAGCCTGAATATACCTTAGGCAAGAGAGACCCTTTGCCAGACTGCTAGGTCATTCATTGTCTTGATGGAATCATAACATAGAAACATCCCAGTTTCTGCTGTTCAGTGTATGGTGCTCATAGCTATGTTCCTAACTCTTTAGCTTTTTGTGTATTTTTAAGACTAATATTAGTAGAGAAAATCATAATATAAAATATCTTATAATTTAGAATGTCCTGTAGCCTTATACATTTAAATATTTTTAAAAGATGTCCCTTAAAAAATCCTTCATTTAAATTTTCTGTAAAACTTCAAATTTCCCTTTTAACAAAGTTAAAAATCTCTTTACTCTCTGCTCCACAATGTCAAAAGAATAAAATACCATTTTTATTTTTTAATTCAGGAAAGACAATAAAGTGCACAACCACAATCTGCCCTAAGGATTGTCCTAACAGTGCAAACAATCTAATATCTGAGATCCACTCACCATCCTCTGGGCTTTCCCAAGGGACTTGAAGCACCTCTCTGGTCCTGCCCTCAGCAGCACATACAGCCTGTCTTCTAGGTCCCAATCAGTTTAATTTCATTGCAGCTGTGGTTTACAATGGCTATCACATGGCACTGGCATCTCCAAAACTGCTTTGGTTCCCATTGCAACTGAGCTCTCTGTAGGGACTCTAGCTCTGCTAAAGAGTGTCAAGTCTGAGATGCTCTTCATGACCCTTCATGCCTTTACCACCAATACCAGTTGGGTACTCTTATAAAGTTTCACTGCCAGCATGACTTCATTCTTGTATCTGAATGCATGATAGTATAGCTTCAATGCCTTATTAAACAAGCATTGTTTTTAAATCCTATGTTTCATAAACCTTGTTTTCAGGACATGAATTATCATACAAAACTCCATCCCAATCCAAAATATCGTAGAGACCTGTTGTTGCCTCCTTGGATGGTCCATATCACATGATCTATCACCTTTAAGTAAGATGGCAATAAAGTTACATGGCATTCATCCAACCTTATCAAAGATGGTTGCTAGCCACCTAGCTGACTAAAACTGTTAGTGAAGTCACATGTTGCTTATATCCCAAGATGGTGTCATGCTGCACGATTCCTTTAAGGTTACCTATGAATAGATATTTTTAACTATAAAACCTATGTCATGAGTTTTTAACTTAATTTTTTCCCACAGATATTTTCAGATATTTAACCATATTAAATAAACTTATAAACCTTGAGATAAGATTTTTGTCTTAGCAAAAGTCTTATACAATTAAATGAAACCACTAATCTTTTTTAGCTGTTCTATTTTGCTCCCTTCTCCCTGTCACAGCATCAGGTAGCTCTCCTGACCTGAAACAGAGAGACGAGACCATAGCCCAGTTCCAGAGCCAGCTTTTCAGTAAAGGAGAACATCATAAAGCCACTTTAATATTATCCACACCCAAACGACATTTGAATCCCTGCTAAACTGGACCCAGAGAGCTCAGAGATGAATTCTGAGCTGCAGCCATCAAAGGAGCCATGGGAAAAAATGGAAGCCCATACACTTAAAGGAGAGAGACCCAGTCATAAACAATACATGCTATTATACTCAGCTGGGCCTGACCCATTTCTCTTGGCTCCATGTGTGTAACAAAACTTATAGATACATCAGAAAACACAAACACATCCACACACAGAAAATAGACAAAACTTTCTGCTCTATCAGAGCCTGATGGTAATCACTGGGTAATGGGTTCCCTATCTCCTTCTTCAATATTTTAATTCCAAGGGGACCCACATTACTAGCTGCTGCTGCTGCTAAACCCAGTGTCCATAGGGATGCAGTGCTTGCCTACATCATAGGTGAAAGAGAAGGCAATGGAACCTTCTGGTATGTAAGAAGGCTCTAAGAGCTGCGACTGGGCAACCCCATGAGCTGCTACAATAAGTTGCGATGTAGTGTGGTGCTGGAACTGAAACTTCAGCCATACAGGAGACCCTATGGCTCAGTGTTGACCTGTTGCAATGAACTACAATGGGCCCACCTATGGTCTCCCATGTGGGGCCACCTATGGACTCCCATGTGGGGCCCTGGGGCTTTCCTTCAAAGCTACACACCAAGTCCCAAGTTGGGCCCTGGGTCCACTGTACACAAACCTGCCACATACTGCCATTGACCTTCAATGTCCCAGAAAGCTCTGCTGTCTCTGGAATGACCTCTCCAAGACCAGTGAAGCTCTTGTTGATAGGATACCCAAAATCTTCTTTAACTAGAGGAAAATAAAGTTTGTCAAAATGTTTAGAACACAAGCCGGAGGGTTAGCCAGTTTACCAGTCTCATTACCCATAGCTCTTCCATTTCAGTTGCCCCAAGTTCGAACACATAAAGACAGGTAAAACATAAGACACTGAACAGAAAACACATACAAATACATCAACAATTGGAGTCATTCAGAAGTTCATCAGTTTGACTAAATAAATTTTTTTAATAAATAGGAAAGCGCCACCAGCGCCATCACCACCACCAACCCTTTTCCCACACAACCCAGATGGCTGGAATCTACTCTGGGTCTTTCTGAGAGAGTTCTCCTTGGCTCCCAGAATACCAGACATCCCCTGCTGGGTCTCTCCAAATCCTTGGCTTGGCCCCAGAGTAGTGGAATGTCCTTAGGGTTCCTCAGCTCTCTTGTGCAGCCTGGGCAATGAAATCCCACTGATGGAAGAGGTGCTGGGCCTCTTCAGGTTGTCGGTATCCAGTCTTTCTCCCAAGGGGACCTCCAGGATCTCAAGGTAGGTCAGACAAAGAACCAGCCGGCTTTCTGAACTCCTAATTTACCAGAAATAACCAGCAGGCCACGCCACATCTCGCTTTGTCCTCGGCATAGGAATGCTGGGCTTTGTCGGGTCCCCTACATCCCCAGATTGGAATCGCCAGAAACAGAAACAGAAATTAGACAGACAGATGTTACAGAAAACTTTTTTAAAAATGCTTGCTATCTCCTTTTTCAAGTACAGCCTTTTTTACTTCAGGAGTCTGTAGGACCAATAGAATGCCCTGAAGCCTTGGATTAACATTCCAAATGCTTACACCCTGGGACAGGTCAGCCTGGCTTCAGAATTTGAGGGAATAGTCCCATCTCCCTGTGGAACTCCAAATATTAAACCTGAGAATCGCCAGGAGAAAAGACCAAATTCATGTTTGTCTAATCAAAGCAAGATATATTTGGGGGTGCACCTGGGACTAACCAGCCAGCTATCTCACCCGAAATGGGATTTGAGAGAGCAGCCCCTACTGGACTTTTGAGGTCCCTCTTATAGGTGAAATAGAGTGTGCATAGGACAAGAGAGTTGGCTGTTATACAGTTAGAAAATCAGTGCAAGGGAAGGAATAAGAATAAATGGGGCCGTGAATTCCGTGTAGACTGAAAAATGTATTTTGTAGCTTAACTCAGATCTCAGAAACAGGAACTTATTCTTAATTACAAACAGAAACTTTATCCTTCGTAGAATATGAACTTGTTCTTAACTGTCCTAACTGCAAACAGAACTCTTAACCTGCAAAGTATATTTTTGTGTTTTGGTCTCAGGGGTGGAAAACAGTTATATAGCCAATCTGGGAAATAATAAGAAAAAAAAAAAAAAAGTCAAACTATGGGGGGAATGTTTCTCAGAAAAACCCCTAGGAAGCAAAGTTGGGTTATGATCAGGTACAGTAACTTTATTAAAGAAGTAGAATTTCAGTGCTGAGTGAAAGAAAATGGAACTAAGAATAAATGGGACTAATTCGGGTCTTTCAGTTTTGGTGACCACAGAAGAAACAGCTGAGGTGCACAGCTGGCATCACACAGGGTATCCCTACTAGCCCCAAGCCCTCCACTCCAGTCAGATGTATGACAGAATCATGGTTAGGTGCTATCAATTAGAAAGAAAGAGAGGTGCTGCCGTGCCTTGCTTCCTCTGTCACCTTCACCCTGTGTTAATTACTTTCCCTGCTTTCGTGACAAAGCACCTGACAGGAAGCAAATGTAAACGGAGGCAGGGTGATTTCAGCTCACAGTTCAAGAACAGAGTCCATCATGGTGGGGTAGTCATGGTGATGACTCCTGAGACAGAGTCTCCTTGGATCTGAGATGTCTATGTTCAGTTGTCTTTGTCCTGTTTATTCAGTCCAGGCTCCCAGTGCATGGATGGTACAGCCCACATTTAGGAAAGGTCTCCCTACTTCAATTAACCTAATTAAGATAATCCCTCATCGGCATGCCCAGACTCCTGTCTCCTAGGTGATTGTAGCTTCTGTCAAATTAACAATATTCACCATCACATAGCCAGTGAAGAACATTCATTACATAAAAAAATTAACTCTTACAATTTCCTGAACAGAACACCAATAGCACAGGCAGAAGGACACTATCCATAGAACAAAACAGCAGCCTACAGAATGGGAAAAGAGCTGATTTCCAAAATATATAAAGAACTCAAGAAATTAGATATCAACAACCAAATAATCCTATTTTAAAATTCTAAGCAGAGAATTCTTAACAGAAGAATCTCAAATGAGCTAAAGATACTTAAGAAAATGTTCAACATCCCTAGCTATCAGAGAAATGCAAATCAAAAGATCTCTGAGATTCTGTGTTACACCTATCGAATGGCTAAAATCAAAACCACATGCAACAGCTCATGCTGGAGGAGATGCAGAGCAAGGAGAATACTCCTCTGTTGCTGATGAGAGTGAAAACTTACATATCTGCTTTGGAAGAAAGTATGGCAGCTTCTCAGAAAACTGGGAATTAACCTATCACAAAACCCAGCTACACCAGTAATGGGCATATACACCCAAAGGATGCTTGTTCAACTATGTTCATAGAAGCTTTATCCATAATAGACAGAACCTGAAAATAACTTAAATGTTCCTCAGTGGAGAAATAAAGAACCTATAGTACATGTGCACAATGGTGTACTACTCAGCTGCTAAAAACAATGACACTAGGAAATTTGAAAGCAAATGGATGAAACTAGAAAGAAAAAAAATCATTCTGAGTGAGGTAATCCAGTAATCAGTCTTTGTCAGAACAGAGGACAAAGACAGCTGAATAGGCAATGGTTTTTTATTCCATTCTGTATCCATGAACGTATTTTCCCCACTTTATATATTAATAAACTCTTGATATCATTCAACAAACTAGTAGGCTCACATAAGAACCCAGATCAAGACAAACAAACAAAGTACTCACTCATAAGTGGATATTAGCTGTAAAATAGAAGATAGCCATAATATAATCCATAGCCCCAGAGAGACTAGGTAATAAGTAGGTGATATGGGAATGTCTTTCTGTATGCTGTGCATATCAATCTCTAAATAAAGGACTGTTTTGGCCATGGCAGGAACCATAGAAGAAGTAGGCATAGAAGAAGTAGGTGGGGGAATCAGAATAGGTAGGAAAGGAAGGGCACAGTCAGAGACAGATCGAGCCAACCACCAAAGAAAAAACATGTAAGGAACACAGGTGAGCCATGGGCCATGTGGCAGGAAAGATTAATATAAATGGGTTGAGTTAAGATGAAAGAGCTAGCTAGCAATGTGCCTAAGCCATAGGCCAAACAACATGAAGTTAAAATAGGTGTCTGAATCATTTTGGGGGGCCTGAGCAGCGGTGGGCTGTGGTGGGATTCGGGTGTCAGCTGATAAAATCCGAGGATGCTTACCCAGGGTCCCAGGCCCCTGAAGAGGGCGTGACCAACCCCATTGATAAAGGGCTGCTTGGACCCCAGAAAGCCTGTTTGTCTGGTTCCTGGCTGTTGGAGAGACCGGTTTGGAATCCATCATCCATTGTTCCAGACTCCAGTCCCTGTTCAGGCTCCACTATAACCTGTTACCTGTATAGTGAGTGTTGGTTTATATTTTAATAAATATTAATCTTGGACTGGTGCCTTGTAAGTAAAACTCCGCCTACATCTGGCACCCAAACGTCCCGGGCCTGTGCCCACAGGCATAAGGGGTCCATTTGTGTTTTGAAGAGCACGCAGGTCACCATGGCTCACCAACAGCCAGGCTTCGAATGCGCGGGTCAGGTTTGGAGTGCGGGTAAAGCTTAGAGCATGCTGGTTCCACCACGGCTCACCAAAAAGCGTGGCATCCCGGTCACATTCAAAATGGTGCAGGTGGACTGGCAGCAGGCAGTGTAAGCTGCAATCAGGAAAGTTCCTGAAATCTCACAGAAGACTCAGTAGCATGTGATTGGTGTTAGATTTCTGTTTATTTTGAACAAAAAGGAAACAAAGACGGTTTCTTAGTAGCAGCATTTTCTTGGATGTGCTCTTTTTGCTGGCCACAAACAGATGCGGTCCCTTTAAGAGAACTTACTGATTCAGCTGTATTTGCAAAAACCATGTGGCAAGAGAGTGAGAGCATTTTAAAAAGCTCTTCTAGTTGGAAAATCATTAAAGATTCACAATAAAACAGATTCAGATTTTAAAAAAACTGTAAATGGATTACAATGTGTGAAAAAGGTACACAGTCTTAAGAGAGAAAAGAGAGGTTAGAGAAAGTCTTTAAAAAGAGAAATAGAGTAATAAAAATATAATAAGCCACATAAAGATGGAAAATAGACACAAAATCTAGATTTTGGTTGTTATTGTGTTTTCTTTTAATTTTTTAACTGTTAATGAGCTAACTGCAGAAAGACAATGGATTGCAAATGCAAAGGCTACTAAGTTAAACAAGAATATATATTTTAAGGATATTTTGATTTTGAAATTTGTGTCTAAGGATTTATTTCTTTGGAAGAGTTCTGCTTTTGTTTCCACAGAAGATGAGAACCTGTGGATTTCTTCCAGGAAAATATGGTTTCATAAACCAAGACTCCCTGAAAAAAACCTCTGATGGGAAGAGATGGTCGTATCAGCTTCAAGGCTGCAGACTGGTCCAGTTTCAACAACTGTGAGATTTTTCAATGCCCCTTAATCAGCAGGAAGTAGTAATGGAAAACTATGCCCAAATTTCCCAACTATTGTTTCTAAATGTTTGTTTTTATTATAAATGGTTAATGGTCATAGTTAATCTCTAAGAAGAAAAAGGGGATATGACATATGAATGATTTTTTTAAAAAGTTAGATTATTGAATTTACTTATATCAAGAAATCAGCTGTTAATCTCAAAATGTTTTACATTGGTATAAATTTTGATTTATTGATACAAATTTAAGGTCAATTCTCTTATGCTATATGTATTTTTCTACTCTTGTTTAAGATATGATGTTTATGTAACTGATTTAAAATTGTAATGTATAATTAAGAAATGCATGTTAGATTTTTTAGGTATACAAAGATATAATTCAATTAGATAGGTAATCTTCAAACACTTCTAAGACCTACAGAATATGGCATTTATAATGTTTTGAGAGCTTAGACTTTTCTGGACAGTGAGACAGGTCTGCTCCTGACAGCACTAATTTACTTCAAGAGAAAAATGGGCATCAAAGAAACTCCATATGAAGTCTATTTGTGGCAATGTCTAGCCACTGGACAAGAACCTGTTCTTATATTGACTGCTTGACAGTGTGCTGTTTAAACTAGACATGCATGTTCCATAGGAAGATGACATCTGAACTTTGGCACAACAAGCCAAGATGGTCATTCAGTTTCCTGCTTTACAGAGAAAACTGTCAGACATTCTTCAGGACTCGAGGAGAAGCAACTGATGAACTGTGTCAGAATGGGCAGAGCAGATTTCCTGCTTCAATGAAATGAAAAGAGACTCTGAGCCTGTAGGCTGAAGATGGATGCCCCAACTTTATAAAGGAACTTTGGGTGACTGTCCAGGCAGATAGGCGTCATCTCTGTCCTTTCTAGATTTTAGAAGTCGCTTGCATTTCTGGTTTACTTGGGTAAATATATCCTTCTGTGGTCTTTGATGTAGTTGAAGATTAGATAGTTATAGGTACAGTTTTTCTTAGTCATTTAAAAGGTATATTGGATATGAAACTTTAGATTCATAAAGATAAGGTAGATGATAAGAGTATTTTCTTTAATTTTGCTAAGTATAAATAGACTATATGTTGTAACTGTAATTCTTGCTTGATGGCTATTTTGTTATATGCAATTTTGATATGTTAAAATTGAAACCTTCCTTTTTGATTAGACAGAAAGGGGGAGGTGATGTGGGAATGCCTTTCTGTATGCTGTGAATATCAATCTTTAAATAAAGGAGCTGTTTTGGCCCATGACAGGCACCATAGAAGAAGTAGGAGGAGAAATCAGAGCATAGGTAGGAGAAGCAGGGCCAGGTCAGGCAGATTGAGCAAGCCACCAAAGGAGCAACATGTAAGGAACACAGGTGAGCCATGGACCACGTGGCAGACAGATTAATAGAAATGGGTTGATTTTAGATGTAAGAGCTAGCTAGTAATGTGCCTGAGCCATAGGCCAAACAGCATAAAGTTAATATAAGCGTCTGAGTCATTTCTGGGGCCTGCGCAGCAGAGGCGGGCAGCTAAGGGGTCTAGGGCTGTAGGTCTGTGGGTCTGGATTTCCTGAGTGGACTGAGAAAAGGTGGGGAAAGGAACGTGCGTGGTCACGTAAGGAGTGGTCACGTAAGGAGTGGTCACGTAAGGAGTGGTCACGTAAGGAGTGGTCACGTAAGGAGGAGTGGTCACGTAAGGAGTGGTCACGTAAGGAGGAGTGGTCACGTAAGGAGTGGTCACGTAAGGAGTGGTCACAGATTTAATAAAATTAATCTGGAATATCAGAGTCAACCCAAGCCAAAGGGAGTGCTGACCACACCTTTGATTCTATCTTAGGAGTGCGGTAAGAGGAGTTAAAGTATCTGAGTGGAGGAAGAGAAGGGGGCTTAGGGCTTTACTAGAGACCTTGGTGGTCTGGGAAGAAAAAGGCTGATATTAGATGATTCGTGGAGACAGGCCTGAGAAGTTAGGAGATGAGAAGTGGCTGTGGTTTGTATCTCTCTGTCTCTCTGACATTCCAGCTTTTCCCCAGTATCTGTCTCTGGGTTTTCATTATACACTAAATAGAATTTGTGCAATAAGGAGAAAGTACTGAAATATACTTCCAGAAAGATGGACCATCTCAAGGTCAGGTAAAATCCTAGTGCAAGGGAATCTCCAAGGACTCTGCAAGGAAGACCCCAAAGTAGCCTCCCAGCATAGCAGATACGTAGCCCGAACTGTGCATATCCTGTGATCAGACTGGTGCTTAGCAATTGTCATCAGAGAGGCATCATCCAGCAACTGATGGAAACAGATGCAGATGGACATCCAAACGTTAGGCAGAGTTTGTGGAATCCTGCAGAAGAGGGGGAAGAGGAACTGCAGGAGCCGCAGGGATCAAGGGCAAGAAAACTCACAGAATCAACTCATTCGAGCTCACAGGGGCTCACAGAGACTGAACCTACAACTAGGGAGCCTGCATGGGACTGACCTAGGCACTCTGCAAATATGTTACAGTTGTGTGACCCGCTCATCTTGTGAGACTCCTAACAGTGGGGGAACAGGGCTCTCTCTGATTCTTTTACCGGTTTGGGGACCCTACTCCTCATATTGTGTAGCCTTGCCCAGTCTTAATATGCATGAAGGTGCTTATTAGTCTTACCACAACTCGATAAGCCATGTTTTGATGATATTCATGGGAGACCTGCCCTTTCCTAAACAGAAACACAGGAGGAATGTATTGGGGGATAGAAACAGAGGGGGTCAGAGGGAGGCTGGGAAGAGAGGAGGAAGAGGAAACTGTGGCCGAGATATTAAATAAATAAATAAATAAATAAATAAATAAATAAATAAATAAATAAATAAATAAATAAATAAATAAATAAATAAAATTCAAAAAGTAACTCCTAACTCCTTCATTTTACTTCCATATATGTTGTAACCTTTGAGGAAATTACATTCTGTACCTGACATTAGAGTGTCTGCCCTGTGAGGCAGCTGAGGTAAAGTTCTATGTAAACATTAGAGATGCACAATGGAGAAGAGTTCTTCCAACAGCTTTCAGGGCTGTGCAAACAGAACAGCACTGAGGGAGAGAGAAACATCAATTTGTTAAGGAAAAGTTCTCACAAAAACTTGCAATTTAAGTGGAATTCCTACAATTTGAAGTCTCGCAATTGAAGAAGGCAAGTTTCTCAATAACTCCAAAATAAAACTGATAAAAGGGGCAGCCCCCAAGCTGCAGGTCTCTCCCAAATCCTTTCTCTTAATGGTTCTCCTCCAGGGAAAAAAGGCCAACATGCAGGCAACTGGGGGACTAAGAGGTGGCCTTGTCACAGAAGCCTACTGTTTTGATTGCCTCAAAAGAGAAGCCATTAAGCTAAGACACAGGATGGTGGTCACAGCACAAAGAGCAATGGGTAAAAGGGGAAAGCTTCAGGCTTAAAAACAACATCTAAACAAGATTGTGCTGTTATTACTCCTGCAGGTAATGAATAGGCTGGGAGCCTGCCAAGAATTTTGAAGGAATTTTTGCTTTAAATACTTCAAGCTTGGTCACCTGCAGACTATCGTTTTTAAATCCTAATGAAACCCCAGGTCCTTGGCCTCTACCAGCAAGTAGCTGTTCTATGGAATCTGTGCAGTTGGACAGAGGACTTAGTCTCCCATGTCCCCCTCAAATAGCTGTAGGGGAAAGGAGGGAGGGGCTATTTCAAAGAGAGGAGCCCAGGCCGCCAGGCAGCAATTTAGACACTGGTTCCAGAACTAGAGCAAAAAGGGGTATCTTCTGCTGCCTTGCTGGTGGGTCTCCAACCATCTGTAATATATTGTTGTTTTATTGCTGTGGTAGCCTTCTTCCTTCACTGCTTTATGTTGGTGTGCACAGAGCGTAATAAAAAAAAATACCACTAATTTCATTCGATGTACAAACTTAAGAACCAGATAAGCAATTTGATCTGTGAACTAAGTGCTGTAATATAATTGAATGGGAACTTGGATGTGTGGGATAGTGATGACCAACGAATAAAAGAAAGAGAAGGTACAGATGTTAATTAGCCCAGGGTAAACTAAGACAAACATAAAACACTGTAAAATTTCTATTCTTCTGTTATTCTTTAATCACAGACTTTTGCATTAGCAGCAATAATACCAGTTCAAACACTCACCCAACTCTGAGGGCACACTGATGCCCTGTGAGACCCTCCTGATGTTGGCATAATCTGACTTCATAATGAGGATAGAGTCCCTTAGAGTGCTGAAGCAGAAGCTTCTCACCATCTCCTTTCCTCCACGCCCTTTCCCGTTTTGAAGTATGTACATAATACCTGAGAAGAGAGAAGCTTTGTGTTACATGAAGAATGAAATTCAGATTGGTCTTTGCTTTAGAGTTAACAAACCAGAAAAATTATCACCATGCACCAAAAAAATTGAAAATAAGTATGTGAACTGATTTGATTTGCTCATTCTGCAGTACATACACCAAAACCCATGTTGTACACCAAGGATATAAACAATTTTTTGTCAGTTAAGATTTTTTTCTAAGAAGTTAGCAGTTAGCAAAAGAGAGAGAGAGGCTTTTAGTCCTTAAGAAGTCTATGGATCTGTTAAATTAACATAGGGATTTTTTTATATGAAAGAGAAATAAACTTCTATAATATGAAAATACTCTCATGGTAGCAGGCACATGCAGCCAAAAGCAAACTTATTTAATTTAGATGCCACAATAGAAAAGTCACAGCCAATCCAAACATGTTTGCAGAAGTGAATATGAAATGATGAAGTGCAGCCACATTGCAAATAAGGAATGAGGGACTTCCCAAGATTTCAGAATAAATAAGAGGACTCCAAGCTGATAATTAGTTGGCTGTCTCCTCTTTAGGCCCAAAGGCTTGTGACAACAATGTATCTCATGCAAACCCATTTTCTCTGTTGTACATGGTTTAGTTTTAGTACTTAATTTTTCATCTCTATATTTATAAATCATTTCCATAAGCCCCCTTTATATACTTTAACCTAAATTCAGAAGCAAACAAATGTCCTGTCAAGAGACTAATGGATAAAGAAACATGTCACCCATTTAATAGTCTCAGTATAGATGATGATCGATAGATGAGGGAATAAAAAAATGTGATACATGTTCAATAGAGTATTATTCAAGGGTAAAGGACAAAATGATGTCATAGGGGAGATGCATATGACTTATCATATCCCCAGTTTTCCTTCAAAATCATATATTTAGGTGAACTCTAAGTGCATCATTAATGTCATTTAATAACAGGAACATATCCATTAACCTAATCTTTGTCCAATAAGAGTATTGCTTCTCCCTAACAAAGGTAAAGTCTAAATCATCGATAATATCAGGCTAACAGCAAAACATGACTATTTAAAAAAAAATAGAGTCACTCATGCCCCTTTGGCCATCAGATATTGGAAATGGGACTAGTGTCTGAGCTCTGGGATACTTTCAGTATGTTACCACTTGACTAGGGTCTGAGCTCAAGGACCCTATGAAGATGTTAACACATGACTGGCCTCTTAGCTGCCAGACCATGTGACATCTGCTAGATTGTGCTAGGGTGTTGCAATGTGCCTGGTGTTTCAGACTGTATACTGGGAGAGTGTTTCTATGTGACTAATATCTGAGTTCCTAGGTACTATGAGTCTGTTACCATGTGGTTACTGTCTGACCTTCTGAATACTGTGAGGATGTTAACGTATGACTAGTCGCCCTGAATACTGTGAGAATTTTCTACGTGGCATGTATTTGAGCCTATGGATACTGACATTACCATATGACCAGTATGTTACTCTCTGAACACCAGAAAGGCTGTGTGTCTTAACCTTAGGACACAGCATATGAGTTACCATGTGACTAACATCTGAGCTCCTGGATACAGTGTGGGTGTCACCATGTACCTAGTGTCTAAACCCCTAGAAACCATGAAGGTGTTACCATGAAGCTAGAACAAGAGCTCCCCTACACTGTGAGGGTATTTTTGTGTAATAACTTTTGTCTTAACTCCTAGATACAATGTACCTAGTATATTAGTTACCCTTTGAAAAACGTGAGGGTGTTATCACGTGGCAAGTGTCTGAGATATGATTACTGTGAATATGTTATCCTGACTAGTGTCTGAACTCCTACATACTTGAAGACATTTGAATACTGTGTGTTTTCATGTGACTAGTGTCTTAGCCTTAGGACAGAGTATGTTAGTTACCATGTGACTAGTGTCTGAAATGCCCTTTTCTGTGAGTATATTGCCATGTGATTAATATCTTAGCCTCTGGTTACTATGAACATGTTACAAAGTTACTAATGTCTAGCCTCTGGTTATTGTGAACATGTTACAGGGTGACTAATGTCTGAGCCTCTGGTAACTGTTATCATGTGATTAGCATCTGAAATTCTGAATATGCTAATGATATTCACAAATGCCAAAGCCCTTCCCTTCTAGTTACTGTGAGTGTTGTCAAGTGTCTGGGCTTCTGGATACAGTAAGGGTAATACTCAGTGTCCAGTGTATTATCTCTTAGATACTTCAGCATGTTATCATGTGATGCGTGTCTTAGACTGCGGGTATTATGAAAGTTTCCTCATTTGAGCAGTGTCTGAGTTCCTAGATACTGTGGGGTGTTACTGTGTAACTAGTACCTTAACTTCTAGTTACTGAGAAAATGTGACAACACAAAGAGTTGCTTCTCCTCAGGATACTGTGTTCTATGTGACTAGTATGTGAGCTTCCTAGCACTGTGACCATGTTACCATGTGACTCTCAATATTAGCTCCTAGATACTGTGTGTTAGCATCTAACCCTCAAGATCAGTTCCTAGATAGTGTGAGAATTTCAGCATGTTACTGATATCCAAATTCCTGGATACTGTGAGGTATAAATACCTTAAGCCTATAGATACTGTTGAGGGTTTTATCATGTGGCTCTGAATACTGTGGATATGTCTGATATTTCAGATACTTTGAAGATGTTACCATTTGACTAATATCTGAGCTCCTGTGATTGTGTTACCAAGTAATATGGACTCTAAGATTCTGGGAGCATTCTATCATGTTACTAGTATCTCAGTCCCTGGAGAATGTGCGCATGTTAATATGTCACTAATATCTGACCTTCTAGATACTGTGAGGATGTTACTTATGATGAGTGTGAGAGTATATGGGTATTGTGAGCATGTTGCCATGTGGTGACTTCTGTCTTCTCTCTCAAATATTATGAACATGTTACTATGTTACTCCTGTTCTGGCCACTGAACTTGGAGATGCTTTCATGTCATCAAACATTTAGGGCCTAGATACAATGAGGGCACTACCATATGACTACTGTTATGATGTTCTGGATACTGTGAAGGTGTTAAGATGTGACTGCTACTGAGGTGACTAACACTTGATCATATTACCATATAAACAGTGCCTGTGCTCCTGGGTAACTTCACTGTGTGACCATCTGACTAGTGTCTAAACTCCTGGATGCTGTGATCATGTGACCATCTGACTAGTGTATGATTCCTAGACACTGATCATGTGATCACCTGACTAGTGTCTGGGATCTCAGATACTGTGAGGGTATTTCATATGATTATTGCTGAAGTCGTGGATATTATGATCATGTTTATGTGACTATTTCCTGTGCTTCTGCATACTGTCAGGATGCTACCCTGTGGATAGTCTGAGCTCCTAGATATTCTGCCAGTGTTACTATTGGAACTCTTGTCTAAGAATGAGACAAAAGTTCTTTAGAAAGACTGGGAGATGATGAAGAGCGGAAGAGTGAAGGACATGACTTGATACTAACTCAAGGAATGACTCTCCACAGACGGAAATGCAGATGGGGTTGACTTTTGAAGCTTTCAAGAAACAAAGAGTCAAGAGTATATTTTTAAAGCATCAGAAGTTAGGCTTGGTTATCATTGGAAATAACGCAGTGGGAATTTTATACTATAACGGAGGCAGTTTCTGGTGCTGAATCTTCATACACATGAGTTAGGGTATAATAAGAGATTTTGGACAGGACATGAGCACTTCTTTTTCTCTGTTGGTAGGACAGATAGAATAAATGGAACAAGTGCAGGGTTAGTAAAATGGCTGACACTGGGTAGGTGAATTAAAGTCTTTTATTTCATCTTTTGTTTCTCTGATAATATAATAATTGATAATATAAGTGAAAGGGAAAACTGTGAAGCAGTAGGTAACGAGAGTTCTACAACATGCCTACAGACTGGGAAATTAATACGAACTGTGTCAGTTTAAAATAAGTGGCCATAGATTTAAAGTCAATGTGCAAGCACTATATTTGACACTAAATTCTAATCATATATCAGACACACAACCTAAAATTGCCAAAATACATATATACCAAAATTCAGCAATTTCTAACAATTTTGGTTTTTTCTCTAACTTCTGTGTAAAAGTAATCAGTCCATTCTCCATATTTTACAGCAGACATCTAGGATGGAAGAAGTAGTATTTGACATATTCTTTTGTACTATTATGAGGGTATGTGATGTGAAATGTCTTCCTATATGCTATAAATATCATTTGTTAATAAAATACTGTCTTGGCCTATGGCAGGCATCTTAGAAGTAGGCAGGGAAATCAGAACATAAATAGGGAAAGGAGGGTGGAGTCAAAAGAAATGTGACCCAGCAATCCCCCAAAAAGATATTAAAAAAAATAGATAAAAGATGTAAGTAAATCTGGCCACATGATAAGCCAGATTAATAAAAGTGAGTTAAATTAAGATACAAGAGCTAACCAGCAATATGCCTGAGCAACTTAAAATTAATATAAACATCTCAGTCATTTTTGAGAGCCTAAGCATTGACAGACAGGTCTAGACTTTAAGATTAGAGCTGGCCAAAACCTCTATTACAGGTATGTGTATGTATGTGTATATGTTTGGGGCATATGTGCGCACGTGAAGCAAGAGGGAAACTTCAACTGTCATTTCTTGGGAACCTCCCATCTATTCTTTTTTGAGATAGCGTCTTACACAGACCTAGAACTCATTAAGTCAACTGTGTTGGGCAGCCAGGGAGTCCTACAGATCTACCGATCTCTGCCTCCTCAGCACTGGAATTACAATTATATGTCACCATGCCCACCTTTCACAAATGTAAGCTGTAGGAAGTCAAACTTAGATTCTTATACTTACAAGTCAAGCACTTTACTGAGCAGTTCCCCAACCCAGTTCTTATGTTTGTGTTCCCTCAGTATGGCCACAGCAACAGTGTGACTTCTTATTCTGCCAGCAGATAGTAGGTACCAGTCATCATCTCCAGCCTCCATACACTGCCTTACCATTCCTTCAGGCTCAAACAAGCCTTTCTGGCCTTTGCTACTTCACATTTCCAAAATAAGCCATATTTATTTTATGCCCTCAATTATATAAGCAGCCTAGTTTCCAATTTGTGTGCCAACTATCCATATTTATCAAATAATCAGTTCTCAAGACTCAATGACTTAAAACGCTATCTCATTACCTTCTGTGTGTCTATGTGCAAAGAACTTAGACAAGGCATGGCTCTCTTCTATCTCTGCCCCCCCCCCCCACATGATGTATGCCAGAGCTGGAAAATTTTAGATAGTCTCTTGACTCCAGTCTAACACCACAGCTAGGCAGACTCAAATACTTGAGTACTGATTGAGACAACATGAGCAGAATTGTGTATGGTGATCCTAGTCCTATAATGTAGAGTTTTGCTTTCCATAGGTACATTATGTATAATCAATTCTGGACCAAAAGTATCAAATGAAAAATGTGGACATAAAGAATTTACAAATTTTAAATTTTGTGATGATCTGATTTCTGTAATAAAAAACTCACTCCATCCCATTCCATCACATCTAAGATATGAATCACCCCCTTATTCAGTACATCCATGCTGTACAGTATTTACATACAAGAAATAACGCACTTTACATATACATAAACACACAGTTAAACACTGTCTAAAGTTTCATGAGTCAACTATGGGTTCAGAGATTGTCTTCTACAGTAAAAGTCACCATACCTGGGTCACTGCCAACTGGGGTCCTTTGTTCTCCCTAGTTTGCCACTTTCTTTTTTGTATTTACATGATCTCTATAGAACTGTAGAATTATCAAAGTTACAGAATGAACCTTCTTAATGTTTGGGACTGAAATTGCATAGCAACACCTCTGCCAAACTTTACTGAACCCAGCAGTTCACAAGGTCATCCTGGTTCAAGAGAGCAGATCAACACAAGTGCAGGAACTGAGAGGGAGAGTCTGTAGGAGTCAGCAAGCCATTCTCTCATTCCAGGGATTCTTATTGAGGTAGTAGAACTAATTTCATTCCTGACAGGGCCTTTTATCTTCAGCTTTAGTAATTTCATCATCTGCAGCAATGAAAAGACCACACTTTAGGAACTTTTTTGATTCTTTATTATTTGACCAAGCACCTCATACCTATTACTATACTCCACATGAGAAAGCATGATAAACACACTCTTGTCTTCTCCCAATATCTACATCACAAATATCTCCACAAAAGAAAAGTTTTATGCTTAATTTTTTACTGTACTTACAATCCCCCTGTGTAGCTGTGGCCCTTGAGGATCAAGACTCCGGCTTTGAATTTCAAAGTCTATAAATGCTCAAGGCCTCTTCAAGAAACAGTCACTAGAAAATAGCAGTGAACCCATTTCATTAAAGAGCTTCAGCTTTTAAACTCATTTATTTAATTGCCATTACAGCCAATGTTTGTTGAACAGACATTTCTCACCATACCTAGGTAGTGAGCCACTGCCAAGACTTTACTAATTGCAACAATATTAGAGCTGGAAAGAAAGGTGTATATTTTGTATATAATGACACTGAAGCTCAGACAGTTTATATGATTTATCCACTGGCCACCAAAGATGTGATTGTTTATAATTAAAACCCAGGTCTGTCCCATGGGAAAGCTCATATTCCTTTTACATCTCCATCCAGCTACAGGCCCATTCTCAGAGCTCATGGAGGGCCCATGCTTGGTCCCCCTGACTCAACTTCACAGCTTTCAAAAATTTTAGTAATGAGTCAACAGAAGGTTCTGAATTTCTATCTTTTCCTGAGTCCAGTCGATGGTGTGTCTTGTCTGCTCATATGTAAAGTGTCTGACAGTTTATACTTCTTTTTAACTACTCTTTTTGTTTCGCAGATATGGGAGCTGCATAAAGGAAAAACATACTATAAGCTTTTCTACTTAAAAATATATCCACACCCAAATGTTTTCTCAAGAATGCTACCTCAGGACATTCGTGTCTTGGAATTATTTCTATAAAACTCTTCCACAAAAGCTTTATACAACCCATAATCACACATCACTTATCTTGAGTACTCATCGTATTTATCCTCTAGTAGACCAATAGTCTCCAAAACTGCTCTCTTAATTACCATTAATGCTGCTACAAGGACATCCACTAATAAAAAAAAAGTACCCAAATCTATACTAGTAAAGAGATAAATTATTGGGTAATTATTCACAACACAAAGGATTGTTCACCATGGACTCTTTTAACTTACACTGAGCACTCATTACTTGTTTATGAGCCATTAACCACTTGAGAGGTTATGGTGCAGAGACAAACTGGAGGATTGACTGTTTCAAGGCTGAAGATGAGAAGTGTGAGGCCTAAGTCTCTGAACTAGAGTTTAGATATTGGGAAAATACATCAGACTGGATATCCATTTTCTATTTCTATCCCTGGCCCATAGAGGTGACAAATGTTGATTCAGTGAATGAATATATCAATCTACCACGTTAGTTAGCTGCTCCTTAAAAATCAGTGCTGGAAAGTTGAAACGTGCAGTGTCATTAGAGCTGAATTGGTGTGAGAGGGGTGGTTGTAGCTCTGGTCTGCCCTCTGAGATTACTCACCAGCTATATTTTCCAATGTGAAAATATTCAAATCAGAAAGTTAAAATTATCAGGTGTTATAACTTTCTGGTCAGGTAATGAGCCAGTAACTTATTTCATCACTCAAAGTTGAGCTGGGCAAAGTATAATATGACAACAGATATTGAGAATATTTGCTTCACTATAGAAAAACAGGAACTTGCTTGACCATTAGAGGGCTTTAGCACCAGAGGATAGAAAGTCTGTTCTCAGGCAATCAAGGGATGAGAGAATCCCAATGTTGAGTCGGGATTGTACAGAGGAACAGAATATGTGTACGTGTGCATGTGTGCATGTGTGTATGTGTGTGTGTGTGTTTTATTAAATACTTTACATTAAAGAAAAACAGAGACAACAATATCTCATATCTGAGAAGATGATAAACCAATACAGCTCAGTTCATGACACCCAGCCTCTTAGTTGTTCCAATCTGGTGCTGAAAACCCTGAAGGTTCCTAGAGAACCACTGATCTGAGTTAATGATAGAAGGCTGGAAATTTTGGAATCAGCAGCAGCAACAGGGTAAATCAACTCATTGGTAGGAAGGAAGCTTGATCAAACAAAGGCTTTCCCTCTGCCACACCTTTTTTTATCTGGACCACTTCCAGAAGATGCCTCCCAAATTTGGGGGTTGATCTTATCACATCAATCAAGACAGTTGCTCAGTTGAAGAACCCTCCTTAGATGATTCTAATTTGTGGCCTGTTGACATTAAAACCAGTTATCACACCCAGGAAAACTTTACCAGTAATTGGAGTCACCTACATCACTGAATAGGTGACCATTGTAAGACAATCAATTAGCCATGATAAGTATCACCAGGATATCACCAGTGCCCATACATTATCAGAGAAACATAGATACTTTGCTTGTCTTGATATAATCTTCTAGAATTCTGAAAACAGTGGAGTTCAGTCTCCAGGTTTAGATTCTAAAACAGGAAATAAAGTCCAGGGTGATTACTGGGAAGGAACCAACTTCTGAGCCCCACTTTAAAGATATCTGCTTACTAAAATGTATTAATGCAACCTGGGCATTAAATTAAGCTTGTGTGTGTGTGTGTGTGTGTGTGTGTGTGTGTGTGTGTGTGTGTGTGTGTGTGTGTGTGTGTGTGTGTGTTTATGTGTGGTATCTGGCATAGAGCTTTTTTCCTAATTTTTTTTCAGTTTTTTTTTCCTTTCTCATGAATTACTTTCAAGCCCTGACACCTTCAAGAAGGGAAAAATGTTTCCGAATGGACAGTGGGTGGGTAAGCAGTGAATTAATTGGAAACCTCAGACTACTGCTCCTTAAGAAAACCCTGCTGTTTCCACTTTTGTGATTTTCCTGACAAACAGCATTCTTAATGTTCTAAGAAAAATAAAAGCTGATATTACAGAGCCCTGAGAGTTCAGTTTTCTTTAACTCCATCATTTCCAACTGACTCCCCAAGAAGCCCTCAGCTATCCTGACGGGAATAGAAGATACCAGCTTATATTTGGCAGGGAGTCTGCATATGGATGCAATTATAAGGTCCATGTCAGTTTCAAACAAATTTCCCTAAACTCTCCTATGAACAAACCTTAGATTTACTGTGGCAAAACTCAACCCACATTGTCATAAGCAAAGAGGACATCCGTGATCCCCAGTGACAAGGAAACTGGACATATTCTTGTCTGGGCATGCCTGCATTCAGAGCTCATGTGGTGCTAGCAGAAATCTTCCTCTCAATTCTGCTTCCTCTCCTGTTGGTTTATTATAAAGCAAGGACAATCCAAAGCTCTAGGACCCCATTCTCTCGGATTAGCAATGCCAGACCAAGAGAATATCCCCACTCCTAGTTTCACCTAGACTTCCAGGGCTGCTGCTCATTATAAAAGCTTGAGTCAGGACTGATTCCTGACCCAATTATCTCCAAACGAACAGAGTGCTTCTGATTAACCTAGGGGTCACAGGTGCCCATCGGAGCTATCCTTGTCAGAACTACATAGCCAAAGGATGTACATACACATGCATCGCAGAAGACACCTCAATTCTCAGATATAATAGTAGTGGTGGTGAATTTTAGTTTAATGCTGACTATAATGTCCAGGACATAGTTGGTTATGGTAATTGCTGAGCAATCAGTATCCCACTGAGTTACTCACAATCAGTCCAGGTAAAGGATACTACAATTATGCCAATCTTCAAGATGAGCAAACAAAGATCTTCATCCCTTCCCCAAGGTCTCCTCTTTATTTCACATTGTCACTTAGCTCTTCCATATTCTGTTCATATTTTCCTGCAGCAAAGGAGCAGGCAGTCACCCCTCAGTAAGAACTCAATCTAATGAACTGCACATAATTTCCCCTCAAACTGGGGAATGCACCAGCTCTCCACCGACAGCTGAACTGCCATCAGAGTGGAATAGTAAGGTTTTCAGTATCTGGTTTTTGTGTGCCTAGATTGGATTCCTTGTGGTTTTAATCAACTGTTAGTTAATTATAAATAAGATTAAATATGTTACTAATGATAGCTTCTCTCCTATGAATTATCTATTTGTATATTTTCATATATACATGAAAAAATATATATCATATATATTACCTGTTTGTGTTATTGATCTGTAGCAATATTTTGCATGACCCAGATATTCACCTTCTGAGTGGTAATTAGGAAGCATCTCTTCCACCTTATTGTGTGTCTTGTCATTTTAGTTAATTAATTAATTATATGTCTCAAATTTTTAATCAGTGAAGAGGAAGTAGGAAGAAGGAAAACAGAGAAAAGCAGAAGGGCTAATATCTGAAAAACTTTCTGGGTGATCCAAAATTAATTCATCATTTATGTAAGATGTCCAAGCATACTACCACACTCAAAAGAAGCAAACCACATCACACATAGATGCTATTAATGCAAATTATATTGGGAGTTGAGGGACATACTATTTAAAATCATCTCTGAGGGTTGGGTGGGGGGCTCATAAACTCCCAAACCTAGCTGAGTGGCTGCTGACAATTGATGGCTTCTTAGGGAGGATCAGCTTTCTTAGAGATGTGAGACCCAGTAGGTCATCCACTCCAGTGGATGGTACCACACCCAGGAGTATATGGACAGCACAAACTGAGTTTGGTGAGTTGTAAGGAAAACAAACAAACAAACAAAGGAGTTGAAGTTGGCATGAATTTGGGAGGATCTTGAAAGAGTTAGGGGAAGAAATGAGGAAGGAATATGATCAAAATGCATTGTTTACATGAAAAAAAATCTCAAATTATTAATAAAATATTATATTCAACTTTAGGAGATATGAGACAGAAAGTGAACCAAAATACCTTCTGCCTCATCATTTCAAAACCTGACACAATATAATTTGAGCTTATCTCTTCAGAAATTATCATTTAATTCATTGGCATTGATATACACAATTAATTCTATTCACTATTGGTTAATATGCCATATTAGGGAATAGACACATGATGAGTTCAATGTGAAAATTTGATAAATGTTTTCAGGCTGATTAAAGGTCTAATATCAAAATAATAGAAGGAATTTGAGGTGAATATACTAAGTTCTAAAGCCATAAATCTTACCTAAATATCAAATAAAGCAAAATACTTACAGGTTAAGTAAAATACTAACTAGATCAAAATATTAAAGTTTTGCATAGTAGATACAAAATAAAGAAACATGCAAGGTACAAGTTGTGGAGATACTGCATACTTATCATAAGTAGTTAAATATCTGGGCTATTTAAAAAAATCTGCAGACCAATAGTATCAACAGATAAAGATAATTTTCATGGAAAATGAACAAAAGTATAAACAAGTAATTCACAGGAGTGAAGTCATAAATGGTCAATACAAACATAAAGGCATGCTGAATCTTACAGACACAATATTAAAGTATTATGCCAAGTTTAAGCAATAACATGGAGAGGATATGCCACTGCATCACAGATGGGATGGTAAGTTTGTACAGCCACTCCAGGGAGTAATTTATTGGCACCAATTAAGACTTTACATGTTCATATTCACACTCAAAAGAAAAGACATATAAAAATATCACTAGCAATACAAAATATTTAGAGGAAATAGAATTATCCACTAGTAAGAATGTGGTTACTATAGCCAAGTTACAGAATTCTGTGTAATTATCTCAAAAATAAGTAATACCCATATAAAGTGAAATGAATATACCACCAAGAAATATTTAAGGGAAAAATAGAGTCTGTAAAATGCATGCTTCTCTGTATCATTCATTGCATGCATGTATAAACATCTGTGGTGATTTAAAGAATGATTCACAGATTATGATGATGAGCCAAAAAATAGATAGAAAGGATTAATGTGGATGTAGCCAGATTCAGCTAGAAAGATACATTGTTGAACAAAACCACAAAAGAAGCTAGACCCAGTGGATGAATATTATTTTTGCCATTTTTAACAATGTTTACATCTTTTTAGACAGTTAAAATCATATAGGCACTGAGCAGTGTAATATGGAAAACTGCTTGCCCAGTATGTGTGAGGCTCGGGTTTGATCACAAGCACCACAAAAGGCAATACAAACAGTGTTCATTTCTATAAACTTTTATCAATTCATGTAAGCATCAGAAAATATGTGCACACACATAAATTGTTCATTCATTCATTTTTTATTCAGTAAAAATATTAATGTTGCTTCTTTATGAGCCTACTGCTGTTTCTGCAATGTTGATACAGGAATTGAAGATGGAGTCTACCCTCTTAGGGACCTTACATTCCAATGAGAGAGATAACTATAAATAGATAATTATGTAATAAGGTAGATGATGACAAGTAAGAAGAACATACAAGACCAAGAGTTCATACCTCATATCAACCAACCTATTTCTCTATGCAGGTCTTGGAGACGCATTTCCTTCGGGCAAAGGGACAAACTGCATCAGTGGTTTCATCACTGTAGTTGATCTTGGAGTCAAAGTAAATACCTAACCTCTCCTTAATCGAGTCTCAGTGACTCCTTACAAGTGCAATCTCTAAATCAAGAAACAAATATCAAAGTAATCTTTCTCTCACCATGAGTACCCTCTAGGTGCTTGTACCACAGTGAATTCCCAGTGGTTGTGGTGGAAAATCCTGACTCCCAAAGCGTCCCCCAAAGCATCTTGTGTTCTATCTCATTAATACTGAACATTATCGGTCTTTTTAAATTTCATAAACTCTATTAGAATACTCCCCTCCTAAAACATTTTCAAGGTCTGCTTGCTTTTAAATAAAGTGTAATTTATTGAAAGAAAAAAAAAGCACATGGTTAACGATGGTTAACTTTGGGTATAGTTGTGTCCAGAATTTCTCTTACTATAGGTAAGATGAAGAACCTCTCGCATTCTTACAATTCCATTTGCCATTCTTGACATGTGCTTTTTCCTTAGAGCCCATTTGTATTTTCCATTTTCCAAGGTCATTGGTATTTTTTATTCCTATTATATATTACATATACTTTTTATATTGAAAGTCCTAGTCTCCTATTTTAAAAAGCTGCAAACATGTTCTTAAAACTAATTATTTTTAGCAGAGATCTAAAGAAATCAAATAGATGGATGAGCCAGGCATCTATGTTAGAATGATTATTCTTTTATACGTGGGAGGTTTGGGGGCTGAGACAGTGTCTTCATTGGGAATAATGGGTGAGAATCATGTGTATAATAGGTGACTGAGTTGAAATTCAAGAAAGATGTCAGAATTAGAGATATACATTTGAGAACTGGGTGACTGAAGCCAAGGATCTGCAATTAACTGCAGAGTGAAGAGAGGGAAGTGATACACAATTAGGACCAAATGCAAATGTGTTTTATATGATAAATTTATTCATTTTTAAAATATGTATGTGTGTGCCTGGGTGTATGGATGTGCACCACATGCATACCAGTGCCTATAAAGTCTAGAAGAGGCTACCAGATTCCTTGGAATTGGAGTAATAAATAGTTTTAAACTGTGATGTGAATGATGGGAATCAAATCCAGGTCCTCCACAAGAACAGCAAGTACTCTTCCCCACTGTGACATCTCTCCAGACCCTAAGTCATAGGTTTTGATTCTGACATACCTTTGAGAGCAATGGACATTTCTACCATATTGCAGCATTGATGATAGATTCCTGTATCATTTTTGTACTTCAATGATTATTTCCTTTAAGAGAAAAAAAGTGTGCTACCAAATACAAAGAGCCATAAAGAACAATGGGACAAAAATATCAGAATTTCTCCTAAGTAGGAGTACTTTGGAGAATTAGTTCGACATCCTAGAAACCAAAGAAAAGGAAGAAAGAATCTGTGAGGATCCTATGGTCCAGGAAGCCTTGAATTTTTATTGTTAGTCACATCCTTTTTATTTCTAGATATCTGGAGCATCTGCTTTTACTGGCCAGATGTGAAGTGGCCAGCGTGAAAATATGGTTGGTTGAGATCTCCTGGCAGCAAGAGTACCACTTTGCTGACATCCTGGAACCATCTTTTCCAGACATCTGGAGTTGGTAATTAAACCTCTCCCAAGTGGACAGTTGTTTACATCAGTCTAATGATCAGGTTTATCTCTAGAAAAAAACAGGGCACATTTCCAATTTGCATTATAAACATTATAGGGCTTTTTAAATGTACTATTTCAGGGGATACATGAACTTTCACTCTACCATCAAAATAAACATGGTGGGAAGGTCAAAGCAGAGTGAAGAACAGAGACTGCATGACAAGGTCAAGATTTCTAGATTCTAGAGAGTGCTCCACCATGTGGATAGAGACAAGTGAAATGGCAAACATTCATAAGTAAATTGCATTGGCTATTAAGAGGGGGAGTAGAGATGTTTACAAGCTACAAGGTTCCACTTCCTTGACTGACAAAGTAAGGAGCAGTATCCCCGAGCTTTCTGAAGGGAATAAAGCCCTTGCCAAGAACATGAGTGGTAGTCTGGTTTTGCCATGAGAATATGACAGTGTTCCTGCTTTAGTGCTTTGTAACACCAAAGATGGGGTGGATAAAGTTGTATTATCAGTGTGGTGACATCTTATGCCCTGAAGTTCTCAAAGTACTAACTCACTTGGACCCATTTGGAAAGGCAAAAATAAAGGAGTAATGTTAATTTACTCTTCTCTACACCCTCTTCAAAATATTCCTCTTTAATGAACCAAACAGTCCTGCGGAACTGTAGACATTTTACTCAGAGAATGTGATGTGAGCAGGCTGACTCTCATATATCCTTTAGCCTTGACATGTATGCCCTGGAGTAAACAATCAGCTCCAGTAGGAAAGAGAGCCAGAGAGGAAGGATAGGAGCTAGGGTGATGGTCATGCGTACCAAGAAAAGAGCTGAAACAAGAATCCGAAAGATGGAACCTGAAATCCAACTACCCTGAGGGCCGGGAACTGGAGAATATGCATCTTCAAAGTCATGGGTGATTCAATACCATTCAATACAATTTTAATCTAGGAAGAATTTCTTCCCTGTGATTCACAGGAGCCTGAGTTTGAACGGGGTGCCCCCATCCTGCCATCCACTGCTGGTTAATACAGGATACATCATTTCCCTCTACTGAGCTTGGGTTTCCTTCCCTGTGACATGGCAATGCAGCCTATTTATTTGTCCCTGTATGGGTTCCAGGCACGTGCTAATAAAAATAGTAAGTTTGCATCATGAAGGGTATATTGTTTAGAATCTCCTTCTACCTAAATAAGTGTGTCCCATAGATTTAATCATTTACACTTCACATAATCCCCGTGAGGCAGATGCTATTATGTCCATTTCACAGGTGAGAAAACTGGAGCACACATGGGCTAAGTTACTTACTTGAAGAGACACAGCTGATAATAAAGGGAGACAGTCCCTAGAGCCAAGCAAATTGATTCATAAATTTCTTTTAAGCAACTGTTTGGTAGTTCAAGTCCTTGACTATGTTTTAAGGAGGACAAAGTCCAACAACGGCATGTACATGCTTAGAGTGTGCAGAAGGAAGAGGTTCCTGATACTATGCAAAGTTTTCCCTCCAGATCTAGATAAACTCTACAGCCTCGGCATCTAACCCTGAGTTCAATGACTGGTGAAATCTTGTTCATCTTTAAAGTTACATTCAAAGAGCTTTAAACGTTAGTGGAGTTAAGTCACTACTAAGTATTATATATGCACCCAGCAAAAATTCATAGCACAGGCAAAGAAGGACAATCTCTTAAGGTTGAGGGACGTGAAGAGGAATGTGTTTGATTGTAATTAAGAGTGTCTTTGTTTCCTGTAGCTTCCATGACAACTGGTGACAATCTGGGTGACTGAAAACAACAGAAATAAGTTGTCTTAGAAGCTCCAAAATAATGTACCCACAGGCTATTCTGCAAAAAGAGGTTGTTCCCCTTTTGCTTGTAACTTGCTTCTGTCAATGTTCCCTGACTCATGGTCTGCCTCTTTTCTCTAACAGAGAATGCTTGTGGCACCATTTAGGATTCATCCAGGAAATCCAGGATAATCCCATCTCAAAATATTTTAATAACATCTGCAATGACCCATTTTTTAAAATAAGGCAAGCAATTCCTGGGATTTGTGTGAATATTTTTAGAAAAGAAACATATTTTTAAGAGTTACTTTTATCTATGGGCATGTGTGTCTTTAACATATATGAACACATATGCATGTGTACCATCAGAAGCCAGAAGAAGGCATCAGATTCCCTGGAACTGGCATTATACAGGTGGCTGTGATTTGTCCAAACTGCAGGAACAGCAAGTGTTCTTAACCACTCAGCTATCTCTCCACCTCCACATAAAGGAATAATTTTCTTTAACTCTCCAAAATATAATATTAATGATAGGGCCATGATACAGGTGAGTCCCACTGCAGGAAGGTCAATAGTCCACACACACACACACACACACACACACACACACACACACACACACACACACACACACACACACACACATTAAAATGTTCAGTAACAGGGTCCTATAAGCTAGACAATCCCCTTCTTGCCATTTGGTCAATCAAACTTTCCAAATCCTAAATTTTAGTTTCCCCAAAATGTATCAAATCCAAGATTAAGATGTCCTGATGTGTGAGCTTAACAGCTTATGAACTGAATCCACAGCCCACCCATCTGCTAGGCTAAGCCCACAACATGCACTTCATGCTGGCCATGCTTCAGAACAAGCTCAGGCTTCAAGGCATGAGCCTACTTCCAAGAATACTAAATGAAACTTTGTGTGCTGCCTATTTGTAGCTTCTCAAATGTGCTGCCGATCTGCTCCCACCTTTGATCGAGAGAAATGGCAGAATTTTGTCTACATTTAAAAGCTGATCTACCTTGACCTTTGTTATAATCAAGGCTGTTGTGGACTTTATAAAAAGAGTGCTTACAGGGGAAGGCTCTGAAAAAATAGAGAAAGCAAATCTCAGGGCTGGTGGCAGCCAGTTTAGGCAGAAATCAGAAAGGATACCACCAATGCAGAGGCATCTACCAGACAGGAGTTAAGCCCTTGACAAGCCTGCCTCCAAATAGAAATTGGAAAAGAGAAGTAGAAACCATTTCTTTTCTTGAGGGGAAAAGAAGTACAGTAGCAGATGGAACTTGGCCTTACATTAATCCAGGCTACATAATTAAGTTCCAGAATGTATTCAAAAATAGCAGGTGCCTGCTAGAGATTTTTGCCAAAGAAGCTTCTCTGAGGTTTCTCTCAGGCTGACAGGGACAAAAACAGTACTGAAGCTAAGCATCCAGCAAGCTCTATGCAGGATACTAGAAAGAGCTGCTGCTGTGTTGATGTCCCTTGGCTGTTGTGCTGATGTCCCTTGGCAAAGAACATTTGTTTGTCTCTGGGGCCCTTCAGCTGTATGCAGACTTTGTTGATGAAGGGGTGATCACAGTCTCAGAGCTGCCTTAGTAGGAGCAGCAACAAAATAGCTATCCACCTGCTTACACAGTGTTGCCCCCCCCCCCCCTGCAACTCTGTTCCTTTCAAAACTGAACTAGACCAATGACTTTAGAGACAATGCCCATTATGAGGAACAAAACCAGGTAGACCCTAGAAACTCATCTAGTGTAAAGATGAGCTCCAAGTTCTTTGGGAAACTCCATCTTAAAATATAAAGACTAGTTGGATGGTTCAGTGGATAAAAGCACCTGCTGCCAAGCCTGATCACCTGAGTTCAATCCCTGAGACCCACATTATAGAAGAAAATTGGCTCCTACAAGTTGTCTTTTGGTTCCAACCAGTGTGCTATGCCACTCATGGGCACACATGCATGAGTACATAATACATACATATATGTATACATAGACATGTATACATCATAGACACACATATAATAAAAATAAAAATGAGATAGGGAATAGTAGAAAACACTAGTCTTCCTGTGACCTCCACATGCAGGTTCAAGGGTATATGAATCTACACACACAAGTACACAGGTACTACAGCATACATAAACACATGGACACACACATACATAAGACCATGCCCAATGATATTGTCTGACTAGTTCTTCTGAATTGTACTGATTAACAGTGTAATTTAAGGACCTTAGAGTGTGATTCTGGAGTCAGATGGACCTTGATGTTTGTAAGACTTCTTAATATGTTATCTTGGGGAAGTAACTACGTCTAGTTATGTTATTTTTTTCTATGCAGGAAATTATCATTATATTTCCTGAATCAGAGAAATATTGTAAAGAGTAAATTACACTGTAATAAGATAACCAACCCCTATTATATGACACATGGCAAGAGAGTTTTTAAAGGATTATTCACTATTAAGGTAACAATTGACTGAAGAAAGCAGTGTATAGGGAGGCTGGAGAGATGTCTCAGTAAAGTGCCTGGCACACAAGCATGAGGGCCTGAGTTCAGATCTCCAGCACCTACATAAAATCCAGGCATGGCAGTACACATCCATAATGTCAGGCCTGGATAGTAGAGGCTAATGAATATCTGTGCTTTGCTGGCCAGTCACTATAGCCAAATTGGTGAGTTCAGTTTAAGTGAAAGGCTTTGTCTCAAAAGATAAGGTGGAAAACTGATTAAGGAAGATGCCCAATATAGACATCTAGCCTCTACTTCCCCCCCCACACACACACAAGTGACATCTTTAAATATACAGACATAAACACACAGGGAATATGGATATCGAGAGCAAACGCTGAGGCCATCCACACACAGAAACTCATGAAAAGGAAAGAATGGCCAGACAACCTTCGTGTTACCTGCCTGTTTGTGTCTTTTTCTTTGTTGCTCTTACTTTAAAGCGTGGTTTATGTCATTCACCCAATATTGATGAGCAAAGAGGATAAACAAAGGTACCAAAGGCTACCTACCTACCACATAAGAGCAAGCAGAGACTCTCACAGGGCCTCACTCTCTCAGCATCTCACAGATATACATTTTTTTAGACACAGGTTTCCAGGGGAGTGGCCTTCCAGGTCTGGAAGTCAGCATGAGCTCCAATAGGGATGCAAAACCCAGGTGGCAGCACATGTCTTAAAAAAAGTATCAGGAAAAGAGTCCTTCTGGAACATACTGGGTGATATGCCAGTTGTGCTCGAAGCTAGCACATCTGTGAGATGCTGAGAGAGTGAGGACCTGTGAGAGTCTCTGCTCGCTCTTATGTGGTAGGTAGGTAGCCTTTGGTACCTTTGTTTATCCTCTTTGCTCGTCAATATTGGGTGAAAGACATAAACCACACTTTAAAGTAAGAGCAACAAAGAAAAAGACACAAACAGGCAGGTAACACGAAGGTTGTCTGGCCATTCTTTCCTATAGTACTTCCTCTGAGAGATTAAATGAAGCTTGGTTAAGCACCAATTCTGGTTTGTGAAGAGATACAGCTCTCCATTGGGAGTTAACATTTGTTGAGCCCTGAAAGTTATTAGTTAAAGTCAAACTACTGCTTTCCCATTGTCTGTGTGAGCTTGTACAAATCAGAACACCCTGTGCTTCAGTTCCACATTTTTTAAGGGAAGATTAAAAAAAAGAAGAACTTATATTCATAGGTATAAATAATCTGGTTTTGGGTGAGTGGCTTCATTTGATGGAGGACCCTTTCCAAGACAAAGCAACACTAAAGCAAGACCTCAGAAATGTTCCAGAGTTACCCACAGACACAAGAGAACAGAATGTTGTTCCAAGCAAAGATCACCCAGCTGCCGAATTTGACTCTCAATGCGAACCCAACCTAGGTCACAACTCATCCCTATCCGTTAATGTCAGTCACCCTCCCTATCCACCAAAACAACACTGACATTTTAAAGCCAAGATTCTGTTGAAATTTCTGCCTTTTGCAAGAACTAAAACTTTTTCAGCACAACCTCAAGTCACTTGGAGAAAGAAGGAAGAAAATCAGGTTGCATTAAAAAATTCAAAAGCTCTCCATTTTTGAACCATGGAAAATACTTGTTGGTCATATGGGCAGAGAAGCCAACAAATTTAGGGCCTTTTTCCTTTCTTGCTTTCAAGATGCCAGTCAAAAACTGCCTTTATTCCTAAACAGTGAATGATATAGTTGACAAGGTCATGCTGGTTCTTTGCCCGCCATAAAAATGGACTTTCTCAGTTTCCACTGTGGATTAAAATGTACAATTTCTGTTTGCGATTTCAATTTCATAGCTGACTGGCATCTGCAGAGACAGAGAATTCTAATGAAATTGTAGAAGCACTTAATACAGTGACTGGCAGGTGGGGGAAGAGTGGCTAGCAGCTCCATTTTTCTGATTATGTTAACAAAACATGGCATGCATTTTTCTAATGCACCAACACTGTTCGGTTTAAAGTTTAAATCTGATTAGCAAAATCATAGCAGGGCTTTGGGGTAGGGGGCAGTGTAGTTTACCACCTGAATGGTTTCATGATCATTTCCCCGTTTCAAATTGGACAAATTAACATTCCACTTTCCATACTTAATAAAGTTACACAGGGAGATTTCAAAAAATTATCTGAGTGCAATGTTGCATCAATAAATTTTTTATGCACACTTGATTAGGAAATTAAGCAACAATAAACTATTTTTTAATGATTTTAGCAGGCCCTTTAAATAAAAAGTGGTCCTGGTGAGATATTAGAAAGTAAAAGCCATTCCTAATAGGATAGTGGTATGAGGAAAATTGGTTGTTAACTTTACTATATCAGGAATCAACTAAAACCCAAGCAACTGGACACAACTGTGAAGGGTTTTCTTGAGTGAACCATTTGAAATGAGAAGACCTTTCCTACATCTGAGCCAAAGCTTATAGTGGAAATCTTCATACAAAGACATGGAAGAAGGAAGTTTTGCTTTTTATCTGCTTATCAACACTCTTGCTATCAAGCTCATCTATCCTGTTGCTAAGGCTGATAGTAGAACCCAGCTTTCCAAACTTCAGGTGTAGACTGAAGATCAGCAGCTCTCTAGGAACCTTCTGAGATATCAGCACTGGACTGGAGGTGCTGAGCCAGTCTTGTGCACTAATGACTACTGCATTCTTGGTCTCTCTGTCAGCAGACACTCACTGTTACTTTACTCAGACCATATCCTGTAAGCCACTCTAATAAATCTTGTGTGTGTGTGTGTGTGTGTGTGTGTGTGTGTGTGTGTGTGTGTGTGTGTGTGTGTGTGTGTGTTGGGGGGGGTGAGAGAGAGAAAGAGAGAGGTCTCTTACTCTATCAGTTGTGTTCCTCTAGAAAATCCTGCCTAACACAGACAGGATGGCACACATGAATACTCCTTGCAGAGAAAGGAATGACTCAGCTGCCTGAAGAGGAAAGGCATCTGCACCTGCTCAGCCTAGGAAGTCATCTGCCAGCCCATCCTGGTGGCCACACTGGAGGGAAATCTAATGAGAACTACAAAGCCAGATGTGAATGTTCTTTGCTGAGGGCCTCACACTGTGAACTTGGCCAAATTTTTAGGCTGATGTCTCAATTGTGATCACACCAGAAGTTTTGAATCAGTTTCCAAAAGTTAGTGCATGAAGTCAAGGTTGCTTGCCCCTGTATGTGTACCATGAGGAGGAGTTGCCATGTCTGTTATTTAGAATAATGCAAATTCCATGTTCCCTGAACTGCAACCACCAGGCTGATTCCACAACACTGAGGCAGAGCTTCAGAAACAAATTTTACATTTCTTGAAGAGCTGGCTTTAGATATCACTAACCTAGCCTACTTCCAATAACTAAAATGAGATCATATACAATATTCAAGGATGTATGCTAAAATTCTATTAAATAGGAAGTGTGTGTGTGTGTGTGTGTGTGTGTGTGTGTGTGTGTGTGTGTGTGTGTACTATCTATGCTGGTTTTAATGAGAATGGCCTCTATAGGCTCATATGAATGTTTGGTCCCAACTAGTGGAACTGTTTGAGAAGGATTAGGAGATGTAATCTTGTTGGAGTAACTGTGACTTTGTTGAAATGTGTCACTGGGGGTGAGCTTTGGAGTTTCAAAAGTCCATGTCAGACCCAGTCTCACCCTTTTTCTGTCTCATTCTTGCAGCCTGAAGATCAGGATGTAAGCTCTTAACTACAGCTCCAGTGCCATGCCCTCCTGTCTTCCACCATATTCCCTACCATGATTATCATGGACTAACTCTCTAAAACTATAAGCAAACCCCAATTAAATACTTCCATTTGTAAATTGTTTGCTCATAGTTACCCCTCCCAGCAATAACCAAGACATGTTGTGTGTACATTTCTCTGTGTGCATATGCATATGTGTCTCTCACCTCTCTCTCCTCTCTCTTTCTCATGTGTGTGTGTATGTGTATGTGTGTGTGTTTGTGTGTATTAATCAAAGTACTGATAAGTATCCAGACTATCCTTCAACTCCTGACCCTTCTGCCTCTGCTTCTGCCTATTAGATGCCAAAATTAAGGGCAGGAAGCATGTTTTTAATTAGCTGACCTTATAGCTATCTTCAGCTGCTTCAAGACACTATGCAGTTTGAGGCATTTGTCATGGTTCTGTTGTTCAAGCTGAGTTTAGTAACTCCTTATGTCTTCAGACTCAGTCGTGTACCCCATGGACTCATGTGAATATCTGGGAGGTTTGGCTGAATGCAACCAAGAAACTAAATTAAAAATAAAGAGCTGGGACTTGGAGCAAGGGACTAAGGACAGATGAAAAGATGTGTGGCGCAATAGCTGCCTCCTGAAATCCACAGCCAGCCCTGAAGATAAACAAAATGTATTCAGAGGGAAAAATAGTTCTGTGTCCTGCACCAGAACTTGGACTAACCTAAGGATGCTGAGACAACTAGTCTGTTCTCAAAGTATAGAGTACAGTTCTTAGACTTAAGACACAGGACAGGAAATACCCTTGACTGTGTAATTCATCCTCTAAAGTCATCATGAATCATCTAAACTCCTCACTTTAGCCAGATAGAGAAAAAGCTCCAGAAGGAACCCCGGGGGGGGGGGGGCTTCCTGAGGAGAGACTGGAAAGAAGCAATGGAGTCTGGGGAGAGAGGCTAGAAGACAGCCACAAAATTACACCTTGGCATTAGCTGAAAACAACCTTGCCAGTCTGTATGATACGGAGAATGTCAATCTGATCTTCCCACTTCTCAGAAGGCTTGCAAGGTCACAGCTGATGGTGTCATAAGGCATACCAATACTATGAAGAAATCAGTTGTACAGAGCCACTGTGGTCACCTCTCACCTGGGGCAGACTGAATGCCAAGTTTAGCTGATGATTGGCAGGAAAGCATTTAAAGAAGGCCAGTTCCCTCATTCTGTTACCTGACCCATTGCCAGTAGGGTCTCCCCTGCCTCTTTCCAGTCTTATTAGTTGCCATGGATGCAACTTCTTATCTAAATGACATTTTAGTCAACAAGTGCCCTACACCACCCCCAGAGACGAGTGTGAATCTCTGAAGAGAATTCAGGAAATATTCCATCATTTCATCATGGCTGGTACTTCAATTTCTACTTCCCTTTTTTTGTCAGCTCATATGACATTTATGTCTCCCTTAGAGACTCATAGGAAAGCAGCGATGATTACATTAAATTAGGCTTGGAAAAGATCCCTTCTTACACCCCAAAGGTACAAAAAGGCAGAGCATGAAAACTTGGCTAGGTTCCTATGCATCACTAGTACAGCAGAGGAAATGCAAGTGCCTGCCCATGCCAAGCTCTGTGCTACCACACAGGCAAGGAAATCAAAAATGGTAAAATGCAGTGGAAATGAGTATCTACATGAGTCATTGATGTTCCAGAAGCTTCAAATGAATCAACTTGATAGTCCCAATAACCTAGTAATTACCCCACACGCTACTCATGAGCATATTGAGGCACAGACATGCTTAGACAACTTTGAAGTTTCTTGAAGCTCTTCGAAACCAGCATCAAGAATCAAATCCAAGCAATTTGTCATTTAGTCTGGATATTTTACACAGTATCGTTGTGTTCCCAGATTATGCCAGGTCATCATGATAGCTAGCAGTTAATCAAGATGATGCTTAAGAAAGGTTATTGAATCTATGTTGCCACCCATTTCTCCTGAGGTTACTTACTTCCAATGCAAATCAGAAACTGAATTCCTTTATAGAGGTATAAGTGCATGTGTATAGGTGCATGTATGTGAATGCACAAGTATGCATGTGCAAGTGGTGACCAGGAGATAATCGCAGGTGTCACTATCATTTGTTTGTTTGTCTTGTGTTTTTCTTTTTATCTTTTGAGGCAGACCTGGAACTCACCAAGCAGGCTATCCTGGCTGGTTAGCAAGCCCCTGTTGCAATGGGGTTTCTTGGTCTCGAGAAGCCAGAGGCCCAGATGCTGCCGTGCCAGACCCCTTAGCCACCAGCCACTGCTGCTCAGTTCCCTAGAAATGACTCAGATGCTTATATTAACTTCATGCTATTTGACCTATGGCTTAGGCACATTGCTAGCTTGCTCTTACATCTTAACTCAACCCATTTCCATTAAACTGTCTGCCACATGGCCCGTGGCTCACCTGTGTTCCTTACATGTTACTCCTTGGGCAGCTTGCTCGATCTGCCTGACCTGGCCCTGCTTCTCCTACCTATGCTCTGATTTCTCCTCCTACTTTTTCTATCCCACTTCTGACACCAGCCCAGCTAGCTCAGTTGGTAGAGCATGAGACTCTTAATCTCAGGGAATGTGAGTTCGAGCCCCATGTTGGGCGCCAGATGTAGGCAGAGTTTTACTTACAAAGCAATAGTCCAAGATTAATATTTATTAAAATATAAATCAACACTCACAATACAGGTAACAGCCTATAATGATGCCTGGACAGGGACTGGAGTATCCAAGCAATGGACAATGGATTCCAAACCAGTCTCTCCAGCAGCCAGGAACCAGGCACAACAGACCTCCCAGGGTCCCAGCAGCCCCTTATCAATGGGGTTGGCCACACCCCTCCAGGAGCATGGGCCTCTGGATAAGCGTCTTCAGACCTTATCAGCTGACACCTGAATCCCACCACAAGCCCCAGAGATCTTTCCTGTCTCTGCTTTACCAGTGCTGGAATTATAAGAAAATGCCACCAACCTGGCTTCTTTACATAAACACTGAGAGTTGAACTCCCAGTCCTCAGGCTTGTAAGCACCTGACATGCTGGGCTGTCCTCCCCAGCCCCCAAATCTAAAGTCTTCCCCAGTATCAATCTATATCCTTGCAATTCTTGGATGCTTACTAATCAATATGCTGCTGTTTTAAATTTGCATTTTACAGTCATTTCTAAGCTGTGTATTTAGACTCTAATTATTAAAACCTTTGTTCCATATCCCTACGGATGTCTAGGCAGAGGTCCTTAGCAAGGAAACATGTCAGAAAAAGCAAACTGACAATTAGCTAGCAGTTGGCCAATGCACATTGGAGGGATGGAATAGTAAAGGGAAAGAACAAGTAGGAAATATTAAGTGGGGATGGAAGGAATGGCGTAGACTGAGAAGCTAGCGTGATCAGGATTTGGGCTGGACCTTCTCCAGAGGCCGTGGTTCCTCATCTTCATATCAGCCTCTAAGGTCACATGTACGCATGTACATATGCAGCATTCTCCTCATGATTATATGTACCAGGCTTTTTCTTTTGGGATACCAGCCAGCTCCCAAATCATGACACAGAGACATATTAATTTTGAAAGTTCAGTCTAGCTTAGGTGTGTTTCTCGCTAGCTCTTTTAATTTAAAGTGACCGGTTTCTCTTCATTTACCTTTGGCCTTGGGACTTTTTGCTTTTTCATTCTTCTGTAGATCTTGCTCTCACTCTTTCTCATGTCTGCTTGGCTTCTTGCCCCAGGCTTGTCTCCCTCATTTTCTCTTCTTCTTTCTCTCATTCTCCCTCACGTCTAGATTTCTCCTCATATTTATTCTGGCTGCCATCCCTGTCTCTTCTTCCTCCACCTACCTATTGGCTGTTCAGCTTTTTATTAGAACAATCGAATGCCTAAGGGAGGCAAGGTGAAATAAATGCAACACATCATTACAGAATCAAGCAAATTCAGCATTAAAAAATGTAACAATCTTTGCCCAGTTAAAATATATTCAACAACATTTATACTGTCCATCTGCAGAACAAATCCAAATTACAGTAGTGTCAATCTAAGTGATGGAGCAAGCTCTTCATATACAATTGTCTTCTCTAAGTTTAGGGTTTCAACTGCAATTCCACTGAGAAAAGGACTATTGATCAATCTTTCTGGTATCCATTTCTGTATCCAAAGTAAGAGTAAAAAGACGGTGTCCCCAGAGTGATTCTCAAGAATATATGGCATTGTGAGTTTGCAAAACACATGCAACTTTCCACGGTACACAGTAACCTCTAAATTCAGAACAACATGGACATTAGGAGGCACCAGGAGATATGCTAGATGCTACACTAGGTCATGTGTGGAAAATTATACTAGTCTGACCAAACAAACCTTAGGACAGTACAGTTTGCAATTTCCAGGCATCCAAAAGAGTGGCAGAGGCATTCCTCATCTGAACCATGTTTTTCAATTGTAAAATGCATACCAATCACCAGAGAATTTTGCTAAAATGAACAGTATAATTCTGTCTATCTACAGAGAGACCTGAGATTACACATTTTTGGCCTATTCCTAGGTGATATAGACCCAAAGTGTAGCCAACTACCTACATAAATCTTTCCTATTTCCTAGCCTAAATTTCCTCCCTCTCAAGTTCCTGAGATAATGAAAACAAGCCAGAGAAAATAAATCATCTTCAACAACTAGATGTCAAATAAATTAAATTTTAAGCACAGAGAGTATAAAAGCTATTGAAGGCAGCTTCCTGAGTCTTTGGGGACAGAAAATCCTTACTGTGCATTCTTCTTGAAACTAATCATTGAGAGAAGTGAATGGCTTCATTTTCCTCACCATACTCTAGAGTCAAAATGAGTAAGGATAAATCTGTGTATGACTCCAAGTCTAATCTGAAAGTTTACTCTTTCTTCAGTCAATTGAACCAATGGATCCAAAGAAGAGAGACTGCTGCTTCCCACATCTCTCTTCAAATATTTAGTCTTTCTCCTCACAAAGCTCCTTCAAGCTGACCCTCTAGTCTTTTTCCTCACAAGCCTCCTTCAAACTGATGCCCTCTAGCTGATTCACCCCACCAGCAATATTTTATTTTCTTCTGCTCTGTTATGAAGATAAATGTTACAAAAGTTCACTTGTTATTAAGTGAACACGGAAAATGACAGGGGCTTTGAGAAGCCATTAAAATCATAGCATGTTAACAGCCAAGCAGACCTTCTTCACCCATGCCCTTGGGATCCAGCAGTAATAGCAATTAAGACAAATGAAGGCTAAGAAAGTTGGAGTAGAAAAAGAATTACTGCTTTTTTCCACAGAGTAATCCACAAATACTTCAATGGGTCTCTGACAAAGAGCACTGCAAATACTTCATAAGTTCAAAGTTTCGGGGTGTCACTAAGCCCCTTATATCCAATGCTACCTCTTCTAAGCACAACACCAAGATCATGCATACCCAAACAGGAAGGGAGAATTAAGCCGGGAGGCACAGAACAAGTACAGGGAGATTGCTTCCTTTACTGTTGTATGACACAGGCAGCCAGATACACCATCTGGAACTGGTACAGTGAGAGTTTTCAATTCCATGAGCACCTAGATACAGAAAGAGACACACTATACCAGAAACACATCAGTGAATTTGGCCCATTTTATCTGCACACAATTATCCTTTCTTTTCTGGGAATTCTCTAAATGGTCCTATTAAAGATATAATGAAAATAACATTAGTTTAAAAGTTGGCCTTGGGCTGGGAAGATGGCTCCCTGGGTGAAGTGCTTGCTTTGTCTGCCACAAAAGTGGTCAGAAACAGTTTCAATTCCGAGAACCCACATAAATGCCTAGAAGACTTGGCTTGCTTCCTGTCATTCCTCTGCTGGAAAGGCAGAGGCAGAGACCACCTGTGAGGATTCAATAAAAGTTTCAGAAGCTTTGGAGATATCAGAGGGAATCTACCCACAGTCTATGTGGGGAGTTAATAAAAGCTCCAGAAGTTCCAGAGATCTAACCACAGTCAGTCTAGGAGAATCAGAGAGTGGTGATTCAAACCTTTAATCCCAGCACAAGGAGTTTCCTGGGAGTGGTGACCTATGCCCTTAATCCCAACTGAGTCGAGGTCACTTTAGATTACAGAAGGAATTCCAGGCTCCCAAGCAGGCAGTGGTGGGGCCATGCCTTAATTTACAAAAGGGTACTTAAGACAGGATAGAAACACAGAGACAGAAGCCATTCCAAGGGAAGCGAGGCTGAGAAAGCTGGAAGACAGGTTGGTAAGATCTGACTGTGATGTTTATTCTCTCTAATATCTCCAACTTCTTCAGAGATCTATTCCTGAGTCTCATTAATTCGTGCAACAATTGGTGTCCAACTTTGGGGCACGAATTTCTCTCCTCCCTACCCAAAAATCCGCACTTGCTGGCCAGAACAACAGGTGGCCAGAGGAGTAATTACTAGTGGCTAGGCTTTGCATTCTGGGTCAGCCTCCAGCCTTATGCAGACCGGCCACATGTGTTTCTGTTTCACCCTCATCTGGGTAAGCCTTTCAGACAGTGGCCTCTTTATCCTGGTAGGTTATTTCTTTTCTCTTTTTGGACCCCTTCTTGGGTTGCTATCACACTAGGTAGCTGCCCCACTTCACAATCATCAATGGACAATAACAGTAAGTAACTCAATTTTTTTAAATAAGAGGGAATTTGTTTAAAGCAATGGAGGGTGATTGGTCATACTATAACCTCTCATTAGACGATTTGAAATTAAAACCAGTGAAGGAAAACATAGATGATAGATGGAAATATCATAATGTTTATCATACTATTTACTATGAATATTTATTGTTTGATATCACAGAAAAAGTCAACTAATATAAATCTAAAGAAAAAGGTTATTAAAAAGCCTGTTGAGAGAGAACACAAAGATGCTCAAATTCAAACAGAGGAATATTAAGAACCAATTTCAGCAAGGTCATCTAAAATTAGACAAAAACAGGCAACATTAATATACCCAGTAACCTTTAAAAAAATGAAGGATGATAAAGATGAAAGAGAAGCTAGCTGGGGTCCAGTAAAAATATTAGAATTATGGAGAGTAAAGGAAAAATTGTATCATATGGGATGCATTCACCATTTGTTATACCAGTGCTGAACTCCTGGTCATGCTGTAACCGGGTCACCCCTAAAGATTGGTTAGATATGGTTACAGCTGTGTTTGAGGCAGAGACACTCATGCAATGGAAATCATGGTGGAGGGAGGAGGCTAAAATAATAGAACAAAGAAACAGGGCCAAAGGCATAGAAGTCTCCCAAGACAAGCTTTTTGGGGAGGGAGATTATGCTGACATTGACAGGAAGTCATTATACAGTGACCATATTCTGGATTTATGTCACATGACAGCTTTAAATGCCTGGGACTGGATTGAAGACATAGGGAAAAAAAAGTGAAACATTTACAAAAGTAATTCAAAGTCCCAAAGAAACTTTTACAGACTTTTCGCACAGATTAACTGCAGCAGTAAACAAAATGGTACCAGACTCAGAAACCAGGCAAATAATCATTGAATCACTGGCTTTTGAGAATGCCAATGCACAATGTAGAAAAATACTTAGACATTTAAAAGCAAAATCAGCACCTTTGGAGGATTGGATTCGTGAGACAATTATTCTGGAGTCTTATGAGAGTGATGATACCTGGGTAGGAGAGCTTATTTCAAGAGGTATAAGAAAAAAATCAAAATTTCAAATTTTATAATTGTGGAAGGGAAGGTCACATAAAAAGAGATTGTAAACAAGGCATTCCCAGAAACAATGCTTTTGGTAGGAATAATCCCAAGAGAATACCCCTCCCTTCTGGAATATGCAGAAGGTGTGGAGAAGGAAGACATTGGACATTGGAATGCAGATCAACAAGGGACAGACAAGGGAACTTTCTGCCCTTGGGAAATGCTCCAAGGGGGCTTTCAAAAACCCCCAGGTCAGGTAACTTTCTGCCCTCAGGAAACGCCCCAAAGGGGATTTCGAAAGCCCCCATATCAAGTCCAATCCAGTCTTACCCTGCCATTGAGGAGGAAACACCTTCCCAGAACAATTAAAAATGTTAAAAGCTATTTTAAAAAGACATACTACATGGAATGATAGAAAATTTACAGAAAAAAAAATTCAGGAAAAAATATAAAGTGGATATTTTGGCAAACTTCTATCAGTGAACAAATGGCAAAAGTAAAAGTACAAATAAATGATGTTATTATTGAAGGCTTATTGGACATGGGCACAGATGTATCCATAATTTCACCAGAGTCATGGCATCTAAATTGGCACCTTCAAGGAGGTAAATGTTCAGTTTTTGGGTATTGGGTCCATATCCCAGGTAAAACAGAGTGCAAAATGGCTTGAGTGTATAGGACCAGAAGGACAGAGAAGAATATTAAAGCCATATGTGATATTGCTATAAATTTATGGGGAAGAGATTTACTGGAACACACAGATTAATATTCCTCCAAATACAGAAATAAGCCATGAACTAGCACATGGTTCCAGAAGAAATATCAGAAGGTATTATGAGAAATAGTGACAGACCATTCAGGTTATAGAGAAACAAGGCAAAACAGCTGCTGATCTTCCAAAAACACTCACAGCACTATCTCTAAAATGGCTAATAGAGAAGCCTATATGGGTTCATTGATGGCCTCTAACAAAAGAGAAATTGCAGGCCTTAGAGCAGCTCGTACAGGAGCAGTTAAATGCTCAGCATATAGAAGAATCAACCAGCCCTTGGAATTCTCCTGTATTTGTTATTAAGAAGAAATCTGGAAAATTGAGAATGGTAACAGACCTAAGGGTGATAAACAAGATGATCCAGCCAATGGGCTCTATACAATCTGGGATTCCTCTGCCTTCTGTGTTACCTAAAGAATGGCCTATTATAGTTATTGATTTAAAAGACTGTTTTTTTTTTTTTTTTTACAATACCTTTACAAGAGCAAGACAAAGAAAAATTTGCCTTTACAGTGCCCACTTATAATAATTCTTAGCCTGTAAAGAGATTCCAGTGGAGGGTCCTCCCTCAAGGAATGCTGAATAGTCCTACTCTGTGCCAATATTTTGTACAAAAGCCAATGGAACAAATACGCAAGAAATTCCCACAATCTATAATTTATCATTACATGGATGACATCTTGTTGGCCAATTCAAATATTGATACATTGGGAAAACTTTTTGAAGAACTGAAAAGAATTTTGCCTGCTTGGGGATTACAGACTGCCCCAGAAAAAATACAAAGAGGGGATTCCATTAATTATTTAGGATATAAAATAGGCCAATAAAGAATTAGACCCCAAAAGGTACAGATCAGGAGAGATAGATTAAAGACACTTAATGATTTTCAAAGACTAATAGGAGACATTGCCAACTTACGACCAACTATTGGAATTAAAAATGATGAACTAGATAATCTGTTCAAAACGCTAAATGGTGACAAGGACTTAAATAGTCTGAAAGAATTGTCACCTAAAGCTGAGAAAGAACTGGCTTTGGTGGAAAAGAAATTGCAAGAGGCATATGTGGATTGTGTGGATCCAGACCTTAATTGCGTTCTAATTATCTTGCCCTCTAAGCATTCTCCTACAGGAATTTTAATGCAAAGGGAAAATGTTATATTGGAATGGCTATTTCTTCCACATAAACCAAGTAAGAAGTTAAAGACATATGTGGAAAAGATTTCTGAACTTATTTTTAAAGAAAAATTAAGACTTTGTCAATTGATAGGAATGGACCCAGCAGAAACTGTTGTACCTTTAACTAATGAAGAAATTGACCAATTATGGGTAGAAAGTGAACCTTGACAGAGAGCCTGCAGTAATTTTTTGGGGAGATATTAACAAAAAATATACTCAAAGCAAAAGAATTGAATTTCTAAAGGAAACTAATGGGATTCTCCCTTGCATTGTATGAGATAAACCAAATTCTGGAGCCCCTACATTTTATACCAATGTAAACAAATCAGGAAAGGCTGGTTAAAAATCAGAACATATAAGTAAAGTGGCTCAAAGCCCTTATAATTCTGTTCAAAAGTCAGAATTATATGCCATCATGATGGTATTAAGGGACTTTACAGAGAACCACTTAACATAGTCACTGACTCTCAGTATGCAGAAAGAGTTGCTCTACACATTGAAACAGCTAATTTTATTAATGATGATGAACCAGAATTAACTTTATTATTTATTAAGTTACAAGGAATAATCAGGACTAGAAATCATCCCTTCTATATAACACATTCAATCCCATACAAGTCTGCCAGGTCCTTTAAAACACAAGGTAATGATGGAATTGATAAATTATTAATAGGAAATGTACTAGAGACCTCAGAATTTCATAAAAAGCATCATGTTAATGGCAAAGGATTAAAAAAAGATTTCTCTATCACTTGGGAACAAGCCAAAGAAATTGTAAAAAGGTGTCCCACCTGTTCTTTCTATAACCAAACTCCATTGCCAGCAGGAACTAATCCTAAAGGTATACATAGAAATAAAATCTGGCAGATGGATGTATTTCATTTTACAGAATTTGGGAAATTAAGATATGTCCATCATACAATAGATACATTCTCAGGATTTCAATGGGCAACTGCTTTGAGTTCAGAAAAGACTGATTCTGTAATCACACATTTGCTAGAAGCTATGTCCATCATGGGAATACCTGCACAAATAAAGATTGATAATGCTGTGGCATATGTCTCTACTAAAATGAAACAATTTTTTGCTTATTATAATCTAAAGCATATTACAGGAATACCACACAATCCTACAGGGCAAGCAGTCATAGAGAGATCAAATCGAACTCTAAAGGATATGTTAAATAAACAGAAAGGAATAACAAAGACCTCCAGAGATAGACTACATAATGCTTTATTAACTTTGAATTTTCTCAATGCTAATGAGAAAGGAACAACAGCTGCTGAAAGGCATTGGACCGTAGAAAAAATAGCTGAACTAAATCAGCCTGTTTACTTCAAAGATGTACTAACCTCTGAATGGAAGCCAGGGTATATGCTACGTTGGGGAAAGGGTTTTGCTTTTATTTACACAAGTGAAGAAAAGTTATGGATAGCATCAAAATTAATAAAGACTCAAACCGAACCAGAGAAACTTCATGAAACTAAGAATTGATAGCTCATCCACCCATATTACAATTCTTTCAGTTGTAAGAAAAAACAAAAGGTCGGGGCAAGTTTCTGTTTTTGTCTTTACAGAAAACTGGAAATACCCATCTTCAAGAAGTTAAAAGACCTTGGACATCTAGACATCTAAAACAAAAGAGAGGCTACCAGGAAAATTTGCAAACAAAAGAATATGGTAACTATTGGTACCAGTATACTTCATAGGGTAAAATCTGATTGCTTAACCTTTACAAAAATTTTTATGTTAGTTAAAGTACTAGTTTAATTATAATTTAAAGCTGGTTTTAGAGTTGGATTGTGGTTCTTTCCTTCTCTAAACTCAAGCATATTTGTTAAAGGAAAATTAAAAAAATCTCTGTATCATATCAGAAGAGCCACCTGATATGGGACAGAAGAATAACAAAAAATAAGGGACTATTCTATTGTTACTAATCCTATGCTCAATAAATGGTTATGTGTTTAGTTTCCTGTACATTGTGTTGGTTTTTAGTCTCTTATCAGTTTTCTGCAGTGATCCAGACAAGGCCTAATTACGAACTTGAAGTGTCCAAAAGGAAGATGGGGCCCCACAACGATGGTTTCACATGAACTCTGACAAAGCCACTAGGCTGACAAACACCAATCAAAGATCAGATTTGGACTACAAACTGCTCAGGACAATTTTGTGGCTGCTTGCTGAGATGAACCAGCTTCACAGACTACTATGGCCAGGACTTGAGACAAGCTGTGTGCTTTCCTGTTATACAGAGACTGGACAACAAATGACACAGCTACTTATTTCAGGACTTGACATTTAACAAAACTTTTCTTTTCAGCACCCCCAAAAGATGCCATCACCCCCAGTCAGCAGGAAGTAAACTTAAGAACCCAGCGCCCACACTCCCAAGTGGTGGGGTGGGTTGGTTTTGGTTCCCAAGTGGTGGGGTGGTTTGGTATTGGTTGTTCAATCGGTTATGGATGATTGTCATTGTTTAGGTTAATTGGTTAAAAATTGTTCATGGTTATGCTTAGGAAAAAGTTAAATAAGAACGATTAGATTCAAGATTTGTGTTTAAAAAAATAGAAAGACAAAGGGGGTACAGGTATATAGGATATAAGGATAGATTATGGAATCTTCTTTTAAAAGGATTAACTAGCTTTAAATATTTTACATTGTTTCTGTATACAAATTGTGTATATTGAGATTAATTGTGTCATTGTACAAATATTTCTATGCTTGTTTGAGGTAGTATACTTAATCAGTTTATCTAACATTGTAATACAAGTTGCTAGTCCACGAAAGTTTTTATTTCCAATTAATTAGAATATAAAGCAATGCAAGTCAGTAGTTAGATATTACATTCAGACATAGTCATGTTAGATATGTTTTCAAGGTCAAACAAGTATATTTTAGATAAACAGATCTTCTTCAAAAACTTCAGAGTTCCATAGAATATGGCATTTAAAATATTTTTAGAACTGAAAGACTTTTCTGGACGGTGAGACAGGTCTGCTCCTGGCAGCCCCAACCTACTTCAAGAGAAAAAGGGGCATTGAAGAAACTCCATATGGAGTCTACTTTTCTTGTGGCAGCAGTTAGTCATTGGACAAGAACCTGTCCCTGTATTGACTGTTTGACAGTGTGCTATTTTAACTGGACATGCAGGTTCCCTCAGAAAGAGACTTTTGAACTTTGACAGAACAAGCTGAGATGGCCTTTCAGGTTCCTGCTTTTCAGAGAAAACTGTCAGAGATGGCCCATGGATGGTGTGAGACCAGTAGTGGCCCCTGGTGCACTGGGCCCAGATCTTTCCAGAGTTGGGTTGCTTGGGAATGCAGTCCAAAGCAGTGGTAAATTCCATCTAAAGCTAAATACTGGCACGAGACCAATAACCAACAAGTACTGCAAAGGAAAGTTGAAAAGAACTTTAAAGAGAGACTTCAATCTTTACGACACAAGGACAAGTGACTGAACTAGACCAAAATGGACAGAGTGGATTTCCTGCTTCATTGAGATGAAAAGAGACTTTGGGCCTGTAGGCTGAAGATGGATGCCCCAACTTTATAATGGAATTTTGGGTGACTGTCCAGGCAGATAGGTGTCATCTCTATCATTTCTAGTTTTTGGAAGTTTCTTGCACTTCCTAGTTATTTGGATAAAAATTATTTTCTTCTTGGGTCTCTGAGGTAGTTGAAGATGAGATAGTTATAGTTACAGTTTTCTAATAACAGTTTTAGAAAAACTTTGAAGTTAAAGTTTATAAGTTTAAGAGACATCAAAATAGTAGCTTTTAGTTAGAAAGGAAATGAATTAGGTATAATCCTTTGGACTCATCAAAATAGGATAATTAATGAAATATTTTCTTAGAATTGTCGATTGTTAATGGACTGGACATTACTCATTTATTGTTTGTATATATTGTATATAATTATTGTACCTATTGTGATATGGAAATGCGTTTATGTATGCTGTGAATCTCAATCTTTAAATAAAGGAGCTGTTTTGGTCCATGACAGGCACCATAGAAGAAGTAGGAGGAGAAATCAGAACATAGGTAGGAGAAGCAGGGTGGAGTCAGAAGCAGACTGAGCTGAAGCCCACAGGAACAACATGTAGGAGCACAGGTGAGCCACGGGCCATGTGGCAGACAGATTAATAGAAATGGGTTGATTTAAGATGTAAGAGCTACCTAGCAATGTGCCTGAGCCATAGGCCAAACAGCATGAACTTAATATAAGTGTCTGAGTCATTTCTGGGGCCTGAGCATCAGTGGGCGGCGGGTGGCTGGGTGGCTAAGGGGTCTGGCGCGGCAGGTCTGTGGGTCCAGGTCCCTGGCCACCCGAGATCAAGAAACCCTACTACTACACTATTGTATATTGTTTTTCTTATATTAGCTATCACCTTCTTTTTTTTAATTTGACACAAAAGGGGATATGTGGGGATTCAATAAAAGTTTCAGAAGCTTTGGAGTTATCAGAGGGAATCTACCCACAGTCTATGTGGGGAGTTAATAAAAGCTCCAGAAGTTCCAGAGATCTAACCACAGTCAGTCTAGGAGAATCAGAGAGTGGTGATTCAAACCTTTAATCCCAGCACAGGGAGTTTCCTGGGAGTGGTGACCTATGCCCTTAATCCCAACTGAGTCGAGGTCACTTTAGATTACAGAAGGAATTCCAGGCTCCCAAGCAGGCAGTGGTGGGGCCATGCCTTAATTTACAAAAGGGTACTTAAGACAGGATAGAAACACAGAGACAGAAGCCATTCCAAGAGAAGCCAGGCTGAGGAAGCTGGAAGACAGCTTGGTAAGATCTGACTGTGGTGTTTATTCTCTCTAATATTTCCAACTTCTTCAGAGATCTATCCCTGAGTCTCATGCAACAACCACCTGAGCAGGGTAACTGGCTCTGGGTTCAACTGAGAGGCCTATCACAGTGAGTAAGGTGGAAGGTAATTGAGGAAGACCCATGGTACCAGCATCAGGCATAAGACACATACATATAGGCACATGCACTTACAACATGTATGCTCATACACACACACACACACACACACACCACACACATAAATACACACACACACACCCACCACACACACATACATACACACATATACACACACAGAGACACACAGACACACATGCACACAGAGACACACACACACAGACACACACACATGGGGTGGGGCGGCTCAGTGATTGGATTTCTGATTATAGACAACAAACAGTTCTTTGCTTCTCTCCTCATAGTTTTATAATTTATTAACTGGAGTAAATGAAAACATAATTTAGTTGCATGTTAGTGTGGCATGAAAAGAATATAGCACATTTATAAAGCATCTACCTTAGCACAATGCTTGGCTAAGTAAACTTGATTACTACCCTGCCTTGGAAAACTCTTTAGTCTTGACTGCAAAAGAAAGCAATGACATCGTTTCTGTCTTGTCTGAAGAAAAGAACTGACCCCCCCCACACACACACCTGTACGTTAAGTCACTGTAGAAAGTAATACGGCTCAACACCTAGAGACAAATACTGCTGTACTCTCATAGGCTCAGGGTACCTACCTGAAAAATATGATGAGTACATTAAATTGCTTATCTGATTAATACATAAGGTATTGTTTTAGTATTATTGATTAATTTTCCAGAGGCTCAAACAAAAATCCAAAGACTGTTTCTTTGAGATTGAGTTGGAGACTGATTCTATCATAAGACTGCAACTCAATTATACTTTCTCACTTGGTAATCTCTGTCCTTCCCTCCTCTCCCTAACAGGAGGGTATCACAATGCATCAATTACAACCTGCAGTTTCAGGGTAGCCACAATGCTTATATTCCAGGTATGGCCCCGCAGACTGGTAACAGAACTGACAGAAACAACTGAGTGCAGAGTCTGTAGACCATGGATGAATCTTAGCTTTTAGTGCCATAAAAGTGATGCTGATGACCTTAGGGTGTCTGCCACAGCCTGTATCACTTAAGAAGAACAACACTGCAACTTGGAGAGAAGCTACTTCTAGTTTCCCAAGCCCATTCCTACTACACTGAAAGCACTCCAAAAATTCCAAATCTGGGTACTGTTATCTCAGGGGGATTCAAATTAGGCCATTTCTCACTGTGCTCTTCTCAACACTACTAACCCCATGAATTCTCCACTGGAGCTCTCTGCACCACAAACTAGAATGTGATCCAGGAAAGTCAATACATGAACAGGTTGAGAAAAGGCCAACCTGACTAACTTACATCCTTTCCTTGTATAAGTGACTTTTAACATGCAAGGATTAGAATTTACTCCAGGTTATTAAGTCAGGTGGAGTAGAGCTAGCTAGACACACATAATCACCTATAATTCTGACATGGAACCAAGGTCAAGTGACATAGATTTCAAGCAGTGAGTCTCACAGTGTTCTCTAAATAGCCATATCATCATCTTTTAGAAACATATGCTCTGTGGGCTCTGTGATTAGAGCATTATGACAACCACAGGATGTGTAAATACAAGACTATGCATATGTTCTAACACAACTTTAACTACAAAAACAAATGGAAGATCATATTAGTTCCTTGGGTCATAGTTTTCTAAAAACTCTTCTGTAAATTATTAAAAGTGGAAAGCATTAAGACTTGAGAGAACTGGGCTTAAAAAGAATTTTCATTTCTACCCTCACAGACTTTAATTTGTTTAAGTATTTGGTTCACAAGCAAATCAAATGGTTTAATTAGTAAATCAATTAGTGGGTGAGTCCATTCAGTATACATTTTGGAATTACATTGACTTTTAAAATTAAACATTTAACTATAAAAAAATAGGAATTTATTATAGTAACTATAGAGATAGAGGAAGTTCAGGACAGTGTGAATGTGTATTATAAACACATCAATTCCTAGACCAAAAATGTCAAGGATTAGTTCCCAGAAAACTAGGACCCAAACTCCTAAGATCATTCTGTGTGCAGAGATTCCAAGGTAGCATATAGCTATGCTTGGTCAGTGTGTAAGCCTCATGAGAATAGCAGAGCTACTCACTTAATATCTAAGTAGTCAGTCTGCTTAAGAGAGAAGGTCAGAAATGTCTGGGTTCAAGCTTTGCCCAGCAAAGCATCCTCTGGGCTCTATAAACCATCTTCCCCCAGAGCTAGTCCAACTGGGACAAAGTCGATATTGAGAAACAAACCCCTACTGAGAGTAATGCCATCTTGACTCTAGTGCAGTGGGCAAAATAAAGAGACCCCCAATCCTTCCCACCTAAACAGGTTTTTGAGAACAGTGAGAAATTGCAGGTCTGAGCTCTTCCCTAGAATCCAATGTCTGTGCACAATTACTGCTCAGTATCAACCAAAGTGTCAGTCACTTCTCTTAGGAGAGCGGTCTCTGAATAAAGAGAAGACAAAACACCGCTTGTTCCTGGAAACCCATGCCACACACTCCTTTCTCCCCCAAAGCTATCATTCAAGCAGTCCCCTCAGGAGGGACATTAAATTCCACCCCTGTACTTCCACCTGCCTTCAAAAGAAACTACAAGTGAGATTTATAGATGTCATTGAAGTTTATTTTGTAAAAGTCAGACTGAATAAGATAACTCATTAAATAAAAATAGACTACCAGTCACTGGAATATGGTTCTCTCTACTTTAAATAGATAATTAACCAAAACCTGGGTTTATTTTCACATACAAAACCTCTTTTTGACCCTTTGTTAATTCTCATTATTCTTCCCAGTGCAGATAGAAAATTCTGTCACTTCCTTCCATGGAGCTTTCGTTCTACTATCTGGTAGTAACTTAAGTATCAATGAGACCCAAGTGGCTATGACAAAAAATTTAGCAAGGGTAGAGAGGTGTCTAATAACTCTGGTCTCTTTCATCTAAGCCAAGAGTGGTGGCAAAGGTCTGTAATCTCAGTACTTTGTAGGAGGAGGCAAGATGATGAGCATGGCTAGCTTTGGCACGTCACATGAGAACTGAACTCAAAAAGCAAAAACCTGAGAAATAAAAAAAGAAAACAAGAGTTAATATCTGATCCAAATGTTTAATAGAAAGGTGTTGCATTTCTTTTATGTACTTTTCAATGGATACTATCATTGGCATAAAGTGTATATGTTCCTACTCCTGACCCTAAATATGGCCCATGAACCCAGGTTTCCTTCCCAACAAAAGTCCCTTTACACAGTCCTTCTGTTACCTGCTCCTTTTCCATGTCTCCCTCTGCAGTTACCTAAGATCTATTAAGGCCTTTTGTGTCTTCAATTATCCTTGAAATCCAAAAGCATATCCATTTCTGGGCGAAAACTGAAAGAATAACTCCACGTAGTTGGGTTTCTTTCTGAACCTTCAAGGGACAGCTGACTTGGCCCATAGATGGCCCCTTTAAGATTTTAGTGAGGGGAGTGTTTTTGTTTTTCCTTCAGGGCAGCAGCAAGGACAGAGGCCAATGGGAGATGGAGATGGTCTCCTGTATCCTCTCCCAGTAAGTACCACATTGAGGAAAGAGCAGAACAGTATTTTCTTAACTGAAATGTATCTTTTTTGTTCTAGATCATAAATTTCTCTTCAAGTGTTGTTTCCGGGAGCACGTAGGCACTAATGTAAGTAAAGTACCAAAAGTGGCCCCAGTGATCAGCCTGCATACTCAGGAACTGTTGTTATGTATATGGAAAGGGTCTCTAATTCCATAATAGTTAATTTTCTTCTTAGAGGTCACCAAGGTTAATGGTTTCCTTAGGGACAGAAGTAATGTCATAACTTTCTCCCAGCTGTTATCACAATACCCAGAATGAATTACATACCCTTTGGAAGTCTAAGGAATAGGTGAAGAAATGGATGGCTGCATGAATGAGTGATGTTTGAAATAATTCAGTTAAATCACTCTGATATCCTTTCAAAGAGAGAGAATTTGGAAACAGATAATATAAGGAAAAAACACAGAGTGAATATGAAGTTAGCAATCTGCAAGCCCAGGAAGGAAGCCTGGAACAGTTACACAGTTTACAGCTTTCAGAAGGAACCAACCTTCCCTATACATTGAAGTTAAACTTTCAACTTGCAGAGCTGTTAGAAAACAAAAATCTTTATTTAAGACATACGATCTGTTGTGATTAATTAATGCATCTCTAGAGAAATAATGGTAGCTTATTTTAGGGGTGGGGTCTAGAGTATTCATTACACTGAACTACTTTTTCTTATTCTAATTATTTGTTCTAGTAAATAGGTAGATGTGAGAATGATAACTATATGCTTTATGTTAAGAATGTCATTCAATTTACTTGTATCATACTATCCTCTCCCCTAACGTCAACCAGGTCTCTCTTCACTTCCCTATCCACACAGCTCCATATTCTTTCTCTCTTTAAAAAAAGAAAAGAAAAAGAAAACCAAAAGAGAAAAAAAACACATATGCACAAAGGGGAAAAAATAAAAGTAAAATCATGAAAGCTGACAAGTACTAGCCAACTTCTGCTAGATGAGCTTACCCTGGAGGGTTTGATGTACTCACTGTCATTTTATTGAAGGAAGCTAATTTTGCCTTTCCCATCAGCTATCAACTGCAAATAGCTTCTGGGTTGGGACAAGTCTTTGATCCCACTTTCCCTTCTAGATCCAAAACCCTTGCTGGGTTTTGTTTGGCTTGAATTGATACAGGCCTTCTGTATAATGTCACAGTCTCTGTGAGTTCATTTCTGCACCAGAACATGTTATTTCAGGAAAAAACTGTTTCCTTGGAAGCATCTACCACCCCAGTTCTTACTGCATAGATTCCCGAGACTTTAGGGAAGGGATATAATAAAGACATAACATTTAAGACTGACTGCTCCAACATTTCTCATTCTGCATACAATATACAGGTGTGTGTCTCAGTATTAATTACTCTCTATTGCATTGCAAAAAGCATCTCTGATAATAACTGAGCAATTCCCTAGTCTGTGGGGATAGCAATATGTCACTTAGAGTCTTTTTGTTCTTATGTTCATTTAGCAGAATGAAGCAATAAGTTCCCCTCAGGACCAGGATCTATTTAGTCTCAGGTTCTTGGCCTTTTTAAGTGTCATGGTGTAGGCCTTAAATTCAATTGAAAATTAATTGGTGACTGACATAATATCCATGTCACCATTGCACAAATATATTTTGTAGACAGGTCACTATTATAGCTTGCAAAGTTTGTAGCTGAGTGAGATCGATGATTACTTTTCTCCTCCAGAAGTGTGTATAGGACCTTCTGATACTACGGATGATAGTTGATAGTGATGAAGTTTCCATTTGAGGACCACTTAGATCTCTCCATGCTCTACAGCATAAGTATGTGTTGTCTTCAGCAGTAGGATCTTACTATTAGGTTGTATGAGGTAACCAATAGCATATAATAGCTGTGATATTTGGGGCAGTTTATGGGACCACTTTGGTCAATGACTCAAAAAAATGCAAACCATACCCAGCAATGGGGGTTTTAGTAGTTTATGATGTCAAGTTAGGGCATTGTCTCCCCATTATATTGTGATTCCATTTATATTCCTCTTATAAAAGTGTACATATTTTAGGAAGCTCCCACAGTGATAGGTGTCCATATGGCTTTTCAAAAGGCCTTTATTATTAGTTGTCCCTCCCATATCCACCCTTCTATCTGGCCCTCCCATCCTCTTTCCCATGTAATATTCCTATTTCAATATCCCGCGTAACCTTTTGCTACATGCATAACCCCTTCCTTGGAAGATCCCCTCCTCCATGATGTTTCCCCACTAGCTATCTGCATGCTAAATAATCAGTACATAGCTAAAGCATAAAAGATAGCATCCACATAGAAGGGAAAACATACAATGCTTATATGGATCTGGATTTCCTCACCCAAGATGATTGTGTCTAGCTCCACTCATCTACATGAAATTTCATAATTTCTTGTTTCTCAATAGTTTAGTGACATTCCATTGTGTAAATGGACCACATGTTCAGTATCTATTTATCAGAACTTCTTAATGAAGACGTAATGTAATGGCTAAGAACAGCCACTAAGAACCAACTTACCTGGGCTCCAAGTTTGCTACCATCATTTACTAGGTGTGTAGCTTGGGTTGAGTTACTCTGTGTCCTTGTTTTGGTACTTCTAAGTGAAGACCATACTATAATAATACAGTAATCCTTCTGAATCTGAGGGTTCCACATCTGAGAGAGCAGCCAACTGCAGACAAAAATATTCAAAGAAACAAAATGCATGTGCTTGTTCTCATTGTTATTCTCAGACAGCATAGGATAACAACTATTTGCATAACATTAACATCCTATTAAAAATGTTTTAAAACATATAGGAAAACTGCAGCATTCTTTGAAGATGTTGTGCCATTGTGTAGAAGAGACGGAAATATCTGCAGATTTCCTAATGGGGAGAGTGAAGATACCTCAGGACATCTGTATCAGAAAATCTACTAGAAATGATTAAATGAGGTAGTTCATCATGGCAGCTGTACATAGGAAAAACTCATTATGAGGTGTCTATATGTTTGGTAATGCCAGTCAATGGTGGCAATGACTGGCAGGTAAGAACTGTGATATATATCAAAAGGAGCGTAACATCTAGATTCAAACTCCAGTTCCATGTATTACAAGTTTTATGACTTTGAGCAAATCACTTTACCATGGTGCTACACGGCAGAAAATTGAAGATCATCTGTAAATTAGAGATAATGATATAGCTGCCTTAGAGTGGCTATGCAGGTTCAAAGTGAAAATGAACTCTACGCATTTAGCAGTCTCTCTGACTCATTTCAACGACTGCTTTTAAATATAGACAATCTCATTCCTCACCTCACTCCTACTTCGTCTTTCTAATACCTTTTCTCCATGCCTTGGAACTATAAGTGATATTATATGACAAAAACCTGGAACAGAGAAATAATAACACTCCTGTCAGCCCAACTCTGCTGTGGGCAGCACCACCAGCATGCTCTAAGGCCATGCTCAGAAGCAGGCTCATGCCAAGAGTGCAGTTCACTGCTAAGGGTATGCATTCCTCAGCCGAAATGAGCCATGCATCTCTCACTGGTGTAAATTGCTTTTCAAGGTCACTTTTTGGGATAGGAAACTGTCCCTCAGGAGTCACATACTTGATGTTTTCTGTCTTTTTACCTCCAAGCTTCCTCAAGTCTTCTGAGCAAAATCTCTTACCTTCAAAAAGAGCATTGTAACTGGAAGCTGCAGACGGCTGATTGCCTGGGGCTCAGGGAAGCATCCTCTCTTACAAACGATTCATAAAACACTCCTGGTTTTTTAAGCATGTACATAAAGAAACTAAAGAGTTTTTATAGAGAATGCAAAATCATTTTATACCTTTCAACTCACTTGAAAACTTAAACTTTTTCTCAAAGATTTTATTGATGGCTCTGAGTACCTGCCATGACTCTCAATGTAGATGCAAATATTAGTCCTCAAATCGAAGAGGAATGACCAAGAAGGACAGTTATGTTTTCATAATAATAGGTTTCCTTAGGTCTTGAATTCATCCTCTAAACTATAACTGCAATGCTCTTTCAAAATTTAAGAAGAGTTCATTGTCCCTGGTTCCTGGTGGAGGCTAGAAACGAAGTCTGAGTCTGCCTTGTAGTTTTCTTGAAAGCTCTGTCATATGCAGGGTTCTTACTGCCATCTGATTCCTGAGCACCTGATTCTCACCCATGAGATTCTCCATTTTCACACATGCCATTTACAAGGAGTACAGAGACAGACTCCAACAATAAAAGATGTCCCTTGGGAGCCTGCACCTGGAGAGATAAAATGTGAAACAAGGAAGGTAAATGATGTTGGGAACAAGTTCCCTCAGAAAGCTGTCTGTGAGAATGAGCATGCCACAGAGAGCAGCCCAGCAAGATCATGAGATCGAGGCCCTTGCTGACTTATATAATTCTGTCTCTCCCAGATGCCTGAAAGTAGGTGACCCAAAGGACTATCAACATACATTTTGGAATACCTAATAGGTATACCTCTTTAAGATATAGCATTTTTCTCAGCTTTATATCACATATATCTTGCTACAACTTAATGTGTGTGTGTGTGTGTGTGTGTGTGTGTGTGTAATTGTCAGCCTGTATAATCAGCAGTACCTCTCAGAACTTTTATTCCAAGCTTTCAGTAAATATTAGAATCAGCATCATCTTATTTAATATTCACAACCACCTTAGGCTAACCAATTTATAGAAGGGAAATGGAACCCAGAGAAGTTAAACCAGTTATCTTATGTCACACAGCAGTTAATTAGCAACAATTAACTCAAACTGACATCAATGACTCCAATGTTCAAAGCATTTAATTTACCATGCAATTTCTGTATGTGTGTTAGTAGTGTATCTGAAAGCTACATAGCCAAATGATTTTGAGAATCTAAACAGTTTGTTGTCTTTACTATAGGTCTTCTCCGGGCCTTTTCCACGGTAACGTGTATTATAAATCTCCAAGGAAACAGAGAATGAGTTGCATTCTCAAACAAATTTTAAAGAAACCTTTGTTTTTGTAGCATCTCATGGGACTGTATCTCCTACAGCAAAATTTAATAAATAGTGTTCCATATTACATAATGTCTTTAGAATATCCTCTGGGTCATGTTATCTGGTCTTTGGTGTCAGAGAAGGAAACCAGTAGCAGGTGGGACATCTTAATCTGGTTGGAACAAAATCTTCTAAATCTCTCAACCCATCACACAGGCTGTATAGCAGGGATCTTGTTCTGGGAGAGCTCGCTAGTAAAATTAAAAAGCTATAATGAGCCATGCAGTGGTGGCTCACTTTAATCCCATCATTCAGGAGGCAGAAACAGGTGGATCTCTGTGATTTTGAAGTCATCCTGGTCTACAGAGTGAGTTCCAAGACAGCTAGGACAACACAGAGAAACCTTGTTTCAAAAAAAACCCATAACAACAACAAAATTATAGTAAGAGAAATGAACTCATGTCTCTCAACCATGAATGTGCTTAGTAGTGGCTATGTCTTAAGACTTCGTCAGTGCTAGAGTCTAGAAAGCAGAAGTCAGCATGATTGATTCTACACCAGAAATGAAACATTCTAATTTCCTTCATTTCCATTCTGAATGTATATTTTGAGATCACTTGAGATTTCAGATTCTTTCTTTTTCTCTTGGGCAAGACTTTTGTATTTAATCAGCTCTCCACAGTGGCTCAACAGGAATGAGAGTCTCCATTTTTAATAAATGTTGAAAAGTCAGGTTAACTAAGCAGTCTTTTAAAATTGGCATTCCAGATTTCCAATGCAAGAGGCTCAAGTAGTTTCTGTCTTTGACAACTCATCTTCTAGGTCTTTTAATTTTATTTTTGTTTCAGTGGTTTATCTTTTAAATCAGATGAGGTCCAGGCCTCAGTACAATACTTTGAATTCTCCTCCCCTTCCCATTCCTACACACACACACACACACACACACACACACACACACACACACACACACACACACACACACACCAGATTCCCCACCTTCAAGGCTATACCTAGGGATATGCCATGTTGTAGCAGATCATCCATTCATTCATTCACTTACTTATCCAGTACCATGTTCGTTGCATACACCAGAGCAACAAGTGTGGGCATGCTGAAAAGACAGTGAGCCTGAGTTGGAGAAGTTTAGAGCTTAGCTGCATATTGCCCTGAAAGTGAACTGGAAAGATAGAAAAATCAGCCTGAGGCACACAGAAGACTTGCTGGAATAAGGATGGAGATCCTGCAAAATACTTGCTTATAACTCCTCACATACTATCAAGTGCCACCCATGTGCTGTGGACACTTCTCACACTACAGAAGACCCTATCTCTTCTCTCTGAGAATTATCTTCTAGCAGAGATAGTATTTTGCACACAGGCTTATGCATGCACACACTCATGCATGCACAGAATAATAGATAAAAAAGTGGCTTTGTCGTAAATAAGGAGAATAATATGACATATTTTAGGCTGTGTGATAAAGAAGATAAAGAAATTCTCTCTGGTGGAGAGTGACGAGTGGACTTTAAGCTGTGACTTGAAAATCAGGGCACAGGCCAGAAAACAGAGAACCAGGGCATGGTTACCCGGGCAGAGAAAACTAGTAGCACAATTTCCCAAAGTGGGGACAAACTAGGCAGCTTCTTCTCCCTTATTACAGATTTTTTCTTGTCACAATCTATATATACGCACATAAATCTCTAATTTTGCCAAATTTATTTTTGAACACCAAGCTATTAGGATATAGTGATACCAGAGCTGATTATTTTAACTTTAGAATTTTTGCTTCTTACTTTAGAGCCCTTCCTCTCTCAGAAAATCCACTCAAATCCATTATGTCCGAAGTTTTTCATTCCAAATATTCCCAAATCCAGAATTAAGCTGCAGAGATTTTGAAGTGTGTAAATTAACTGAGATAATACTTATGCAAATCATCCAATGGATAGGACCTGAGAAAACAAATGTCTGATGACTGATCTTGCCAGTGCTCAAGCACAAAGAAGGCTCATGGGCCAGGCACTTGAGGAGGTGGGGCGCTGGTGCATTATCCAAAGCCTTGTAGAGGTGTGGAGGTGACAGGTAGTGTTGCAATGAGGTTTCTTGGTCCTGGGCGGCCAGAGGCCCAGACCCACAGACCTGCGTGCCAGATCCATTAGCCACCTGCTGCTGCTGCTCAGGCCCCCAGAAATGACTCAGACGCTTATATTAACTTCATGCTGTATGGCCTATGGCTCAGGCACATTGCTAGCTTGCTCTTACATCTTAACTCAATCCATTTCCATTAATCTGTCTGCCACGTGGCCCATGGCTCATGTGTTCCTTACATGTTGCTCCTTGGGCGGCTTGCTCGGTCTGCCCAACTCTGCCCTGCTTCTCCTACCTATGCTCTGATTTCTCCTCCTACTTCTTCTGTGGTGCCTGTCTTGGCCCAAAACAGCTCCTTTATTTAAAGATTGATATTCACAGCATACAGAAAGGCATTCCCACATCAAGGTAGTACGTTGTTTCAATGTCAAGTGAGTTTAAGAGGCTAATACTTGCAACAATACCATTTGCTGACAAACAAGTAGGTGGCAAAAATCCAGGAGTTAAATCTTGCCACTATTGCTCCCATTTCTGAAAATGTCTCTTCTATTCAAAGAGACTGAACTTTTTCCAGACCTGGACACCAAGTTAATAATGGCTTTAGATCATTTAAGACTGTGTACTTAACCTACTACCCTGTTGTATACTCAGTTTAAGTTTAACCTGCTTTTAAGAGAATAGGATAGCCAACCCCTATACTTAGATTTCCCATGCAATCAGATTTTACAACCTAAACTAAATGCAAGCCTTTAATTTTGTTATATACTCCTCCTCATTCCTGATATAAAATAATGTGTCTATGTATGTGCTGTGTTAACATTTACAGAAAGCAGCAAACAGATTGAAAGCAACTTTAAATGAGACAAATATTGAACAAATGTTGAAAGCAACATTTGGATATATGTTGATAATATCTGTTTGCAATGTTAAGCACCATTTGGAGTCAGCTGAGGTCAGCAAAGTAATTACATGCCTTCTAAAACTCTGTGAAAGATTTCTGAATAATATTCATCATTCCTTACCCATTATATATATGTTCCTTACGCTATTCAACAAATGCAGAGGAAAGTCCTCTGTTAGGGACAGGAACAGACACAGGGACAGACACACACACACACACACACACACACACACACACACACACACACACACGTGCGTGCCCGCAACAGGTTATAGACAGACCAGTAACCACAAACAGCAGAGAGATAGAAGGAACAGAGGGGAGTAGTGAAAAAATTAAAATTTGGGCTCACCCTTATTAAACTAATCCAAGAGGAAGTTGCTTTGTTTTCATTCCTGAAAACAGTGTCAATCTTCTCTCTAATAGTATCTTCACACTCTTAATCTACACATTATATTTTAATGCATTATACTATGAATCAAACACAATGTTTTATCCCACCACTGAGATATATCCCTAGCACCTAGATTTATTATTCATTCATTCATTCAAAGAAAAAGTAACAGGAAAAAAATGTTTCTGATTTTCAGACTGTTGAATAGAAAGGACTGTGACCGGCTCAGCCTGTGTGGAAGAAGCTCTCAGTTAATTCTTCATTTAAAATAACAGTATTACAAGCACAGTGGTGCACACCCCTCACCTCAGAACTCAAGAATTCTAAAATGGGAAGATAGCAAGTCCAAGACCAGTCTAGGACTACATATTGAAAATTATGTTAAAAAATGATAAAAAAAAAAAAACTCTCCATATATTTCTGAGTATTTGGGTGTATTTTTAAGTCATGGCTTACAAATTATCTCCAAGTGCCTCTGACAATAATTACAGTTTTAATTCTTATTAGGAAATCTCTACATGTTTAATATAAAATGGGTTTATAATTATGTATTTTAGTTTTGAGATTGTAACATAATTACATAATTCTTCCTTCCCCTTTCTTCTTCCAAACCTTCTGATATACTCCTCATTGCTATCTTTCAAATGTATGGCTTTGTTTTTTATTAATTTTGTTGCATACATATTGAATATGATTATGCTTATGGATATACATATCCTAAATAAAATTTGCTCAGTCTATAAAATGTTACTTGTATAGATATGTTTTCAGAGTGTTTGGTATTGGATAGCAATTAGTATGCTCTGCCCTGAGGAAGACTATTTCTCCCACTTCCAGCACCCTTTAATTGCCTGTGCCTTTTTGTGTATGGCTGAAGCCTTATGGGCTTTTTCCTGTCCTCTTTAACATATCTAATGCTATTATTCTTGTTTAGCTCGTGTTCAGACACTCATTCTACTGAGACTTTATGAGTGCAGCTTCTGACATTACTAAGAGACACAATTTCACAGAAAATTGTTGATGCTCCATTGTTTACAATCCTTCAGCACTCTCTTCCACAATATTCCCTGGATCTTGGGTTTAGGAGTGTTTTATAAATGTGTCCATGGGAACTAGATTCCATAACTCTACATTTCGAGTGGTTGCAGTTTCTGTAATTGTCTGACTCTTGGAAAGAGAAGTTTTCTTCATAAAGTGTGAGGAATACACTCACTTGTGGGTGTAAGGATAAATATTTAGCCTGTGGTTGTTGTGCTGCTTTTGTAAAGTTGTAGCTTCTCATCAAAGATCCATGGTTTCACTGGCCCTATGTATTGGCTGGGTTTCCAGCACCAGCCATGATGACCCTCTTATTCAATTAGAAATGTTGATTACCAATAAGGTATGTGGGTCACTACTGCACCCTTGGGGATTATAGTGCCATGTTGGCCATCATTGTGGTTCATGGGCATCAAAGCTTGTAGGTCTGTTTGTTGTCTTTCTCCTTTGGAAGCTTGCATATGCCTTCCAGATACCACGAAAGATAGTCAAGGAGGAGGCTTTGATCAGTTCCAGATCAGAGACCCATAGGTACTGTCTGAAGTGCATGATGTTTCAGCAGTACTTATGTCCCACTACATACATATTCACTTCTATTATAGGGTTAGTTTTCTTTTAGATAGATAGTTAATTGTATGATTTCTTGTATTTTCAGATGTCCTTCCTGCTATTTAACTCTCCTCCCTTCTGTATTTACTCTAGCTCTCTCTAATTAGATTCTCCCTTTCCCCATTTCCACAACCAGATCACTGGTACCATGCCAGTCCTCTCTTTAATGCTACCCAATCTTCACCTCCAAACTCAGAAATAGTCCAATTTTACTGTCCTGGTTTCTGCAGCTACTCAAGGATGAAAGAGCTTTAAATATTTCATACTTATCAATAATAAGGAAACATAGATAGATGGATAGATAGATAGATAGATAGATAGATAGATAGATAGATAGATAGATAGATAGATGGATAGATAGATAAGCAGACATATCTATTTTTATTTTATAACCAAAATGGGGAAATATTCTTCATGTGTTACCTTATAATCTAAATTTTTAAATTTACATAGCAGAAATTTTTCATATCAGTCAGTAAATTTGATATCTACTGAACACTATAAAATTTGCTATTTCTATTTTCCTCAGGACATATGCTACTTTATCATTATTTTTTCTCATCTAACCTTCATTTATTGGACACTAGATGAGCACTTCCAAAAGGGATTATCTCTGTGTTATGAAACATTGAAGTAATGATATCCTCAGGAACTACTGTTCCTCCCTAACTTCACCTCTATCTGACTGCATCATTTGGCAAGGCCCTTCTCTTTCTGAGTCTTTGATTCCATAGTGAAGCTAAATAAATACAAATGGCATTTGAGTTCTTGATATTACTGCTCTTTCATGGTAAGGCAGATAAACTAAAGTATTCTGTAACATCTACTTACAAAAGACATAGGCTTTCTGTTCCAGCCAGTCCAATGAAAATTCATGCCTAACTAAGAGACAGATGTGAATCAATTAGAGTCTTTAGGACTGAAACAGCATAAGCTGACTCACTTCTGAAAGGTGGGGAGGAAAGCAGAGAGGAAGGCCTGGGGCTTGTTACTACCACCGCTCATGACCACAGCAGCTCTGGGCCACTCCCTAAGGACTAAGCAAGTTGAGAGAATAAATACTCAACACCTAAGTGTAATATAACCACCAAGACTCTTGAAGATTCATGTCCAGAAATGGGCCTTTTCAGTATTTCACCAAATCAGACTACAAGATGAAGTCTCTAGCTGCCAAACTGTTTGTTTGTATGTTTGTTTGTTTTAATATTGTTCTTTACCACTTGCCTGCCATTATCATCTTGGGGAAAAACAGGGCTTAGGAAGAAAAAGGAAAGAATTCCCTAACTCAAGTAGAACATTTCGGGGTTGTTATAAAGAAAGAAGAGTCAATTAGAACAAAAGAATAATGAGGGCCAGGTAAATTCAAGAGGCCACTATGCCAATTTTTAAAGGATGCTTTCACTGCCTGCTCATAAATCCCATCCATTGTTCAGAGTCCCTGGTTAAGGTAGAAACACCAACAGTATATTAGCCCAACAGTACATTTGCAAGGGTCAGGTGATAACATTTTCCAAAAGAAGAGATATATATTTACATCTGCACAGGAAGATTCAAATCTTGACAATGATGTATCAAGCACTTTTATTACATACATTTATATTTTTTTATCTATGTACATTTATAATTTTTAACTATATGCCAAATAAATGATGGAAATGGAAATTTTTCACAGCAAATGCCTTTATATTATATAACAGTTTCTTTTTCCCAGAGCTCTTTTCTAAGTACTAGATTATTGTTTCTTCCCTGCCCTCCGAGGAGGGCATTCCTTTGTTTTATTGATAGCCCATCTAGTTGGCTTTTATCATGCCTATTTCCCTTTTTTCCTCCAAGTATTTGAGTTGGAAGAGTGTTAGACCTCTTGTATTCCAGCATTTAACCCTCACCAGGGTAGGCGTGTGTTAGTTAACCAGTAGACAAATCTATGTTTCTAAATTGTAGTTCAGCAAATCCCCACTGTTATTTGTTTTTGTTAAGATAAAACTATAAGAGCTGCATGTTCCCTTGTTTCCACATTATCTATAGTTGCTTTCACATTATAATCATAGAATTGACCTATAAAGTCTAAAGTATTTAGGACACAGAGAGAGAGAGAGAGAGAGAGAGAGAGAGAGAGAGAGAGTGTGTGTGTGTGTGTGTGTGTACGTGCCTATGTGCTAAAGCCAGAGTAGTGACTTGTGTCCTCTGTCACTCTCCACCTTATTCCTTTCAGGCAGGGTCTCTCACTGAGTCTGAAGAACTTGTTCTTTGACAAGGCCGATAGCCAGCAAGCTCCAATGAACCTCATGTTTACCCCAGTGCTAGGGTTACAGCCATGCTTAGGCTACACAAAGCTTTCATGTGGATGCTGGATGTTGGGAACCAAAATCCAGCTGTCATGAACAACAAGAACTCAACCACTAGGCCATATCTCCACACCTTAGAATGGCCCTTTATAGGGAAAAAAAAATGCCAATAAAAACCAACCTCAACCTAAAGATGAACAACCTCCAGAATTCTCTAACTTAGTAAAATAATCTTATCACCACATCACCAACAGGCTGACTCTCACCACACACATATCCATATGCCAGTGACAACACCCAAACTAGCTATCCTCAGAGTTTAAAGATAGTCACAGCGGCTTCCAACATCATATTCTTAACCAGACAATGTCTAACAAAAGGGAGACTATCCCTTCCAATATGCTTTCTTTCGAGAGTGGAGAAACTTTCCCTGGGGAAAGCATATTGGCTTGCATAGCTTACTGGTCGGTTTTATCAGGTGATGTACCATGTTTGTGCCTAAACTAGATACTCCCAATGGAATGGCACTTCCTACTGACTACACTAATCTAGCTAACATATATAAGCCTAAACTAGAGTTCCAGTAGGTAGAGTATGTTTTAGGGACTGGATTTAATCTTGTGTAACATAGTGCCTAAATAATAGTCACTCCCACAAAAAGGCAAAGTCTTCTTAACTAGAAAAGATCCAGAGTTTACTCAAAGGCTTAAGGATACAATGGCAAAAGAGGTGTGAACAATACTCTTAGCCTTTCACTGATTGTTTATCACAAGACATGACTACCACAGCTCCAACTACTGTGTCCAAAGTTTATGCAGAAAGAAGAAAAATGTGCAGGTTAAATGGCCCCAATACTGTTTCAAGAGTGATGTGGGAATGCATTTGTGTGTGCTGTATCTTTAAATAAAGGAGCTGGTTTGGGCCATGGCAGGTACCGTAGAATAGGTAGGAGGAGAAATCAGAGCTTAGGTGGGAGAAGCAGGGTGGAGTCAGGCAGACCAAGCTGAAGCCGCCGAAGGAACAGCATGTAAGGAACATGGGTGAGCCACACGGGCCATGTGGCCCGCGGATTAATAGAAATGGGTTGATTTAAGATATAAGAGCTAGCTAGCAATGTGCCTGAGCCATAGGCCAAACAGCATGAAGTTAATAAAAGCGTCTGAGTCGGTTCTGGGGACCCGGGCAGCGGTGCGCGGATAAGCGGCGCCGGGCTTAGCCGCCCGGCAGCGGGCCTGTGGGTCCCGGATCTCTGGCTGTCTGGGACCCGAGAAAACCTACTACAACACAAGAGCTCATCTAATATTTCATAGTTTGATTTTCTTTTATCTCATGAGGGAGAATTGTGTCATATGGTTACTACCTGCAAAAGACTGAAAAACAGTCTTTAAACTGGTTCCTTTTTCTCCTCATAATAAAATAACATTTGCACAAATAAGTGAAAAATGGTACCATGACTGGTCCATGGAGAGTGTTGGATAAGAATCCACAATATCTATTATATATCCAGTGAATAGAAGCCTCTTTGATAACTAATAAATAATGTTATTTACACTTACAAATAATGCTTATTTTTACAGCTTAACATCTCACATTGCCCAGTATAGACAGGAATAAAAACTAAACAAAAACCTCACTTCTCTTTACTTTAAAATAGAGTATCTTGACTATCTGGGGGATTAATGTCCTCTGCACATCTTCAGTTGATAATTCTGTGAAGGAAGAAAAGCCCCTTTCTTCAGATCTTGCATTTGACCTGCCTCCTGGATGTTCTGTTCCATAATTCACATTTGGGATAAAATGTGATGCAGAGACCCTAGTCTCCTGAAAACAGTGTTTTATCCACACCCCAAAGAAAATGTCACACCTGAATTTCTACTCATTCCATCAGTAAGAACATTTTAGAAACCATTTCAATTTCATTTATTCTATCTGACAAGTTAATGTCAAGATGGTTCATTAAATATTTAATAATTGCATGAGGCATTTCTCTTTATTATAATTCTGTGGTCAGAATCCCCCAGCTATTCTATCAATCCCTGTGCTTGGAACAAACAGAGGCAGTTAATTTGTGGGCAAATATTAAGTCTTTGGATCTCTAAGACATTTTCCTGAAGGTCAAATAAAGCTTTAAGTTGAAGGGCATTCTCTTTCCTCTCCTTGCTCTCTGACAGTCAAGCCACTCCTCTTCAGGTAGCCCTATCTGAGCCCCTCCTTCCCACACTTCCACCCTCAGAGCCCCTCCTGCATCTATCCACACCCTCCTGACTGAGTCAGGCCCAGTTGCTCTTAATCATCATCAAGGAGACAAAGAGTTATTGCTTTGGAGCATCAAGGCACAATTTCACAGTCCATTTCCCAAGAACTCAGAGGGTCGCTAATGTGCTATTTGCTTTTTAGCAAGCATCTCTGCAGTCAACACAGAAATGTGTTCTGGCGTGCCTCCCAGGACACAGGATCTATTTATGAGAGCCTGACTTGAAATGCCTACATGCAACATTAGAATGTTCATTGCCATCTGCAAACTAGATCTGGCTCAGAGACATTCGAGTCAGACCAGGAGAGCTTTTATATGCAGGCAAAGTGAGAGAAGATGTCTCTTGTCATCTATTTCAAACCTTTCTAACCTCCACCAAGCCAGTCCCACTTGCCAGGCATTGACAGGATTCACCATCACAACCCTCCTCTAAACTAGTCAACAGCATAAACTCATCTGACATAGTCCATGATGACTGAAGCCCCATCCAGCTCTGCTTCACAACGTTCCAGTCCATGGAGAATCCAAACTGACCCTGTCTGTCTCCCTTCCCCACTGCACATCACCTCCACTGCAGTCTGTATCGTGTGACCAGTGCAAAAAAGCAAGAGGTCAACTGGAACATTATCACTATGAGGTCAGATCTTCCTGCCCCATACTTTTCTGATGTTGGAACAGACTCATTCTATAATTATAAAATTACAACTGTGTTCTAAATGTTGAAATCAAGAAAGAGTTCTTTCTCTAGAGAATCTTATCAGAGTCACAATAACAAATGTTTGTGGGTAGTATTGGGAGGAGGATAACATGGTGTGTGTGTATGTGTGTGTGTGTGTGTGTGTGTGTGTGTGTGTGTGTGTGTGTGTGTGTGTGTGTGTGTGTGACAGTAGTACACTCACAGAATATCCAGGAGTATACATGGAGGGGATAAAGAAATTAGAAGCTGCTTTCTGTATAAAAAGTAAACAACGAAGTGAACATTGAAGGATGTGCTGGAAGCAGTGAGAACAAAGGAAGGCTACAGCCAAGCATCTCACGAGAGCAAAGGTACAGAAACAAGAGATGTAAAAGGAAGGAAGCCAGGCGGTGTGTGAAAGATTGAACACTCGGGCCAGAAGTGAAATGAAGCAAAGCAAGAGACAAGCTAGGGCCAGCCATGGAAGGCCATGTACACCAGGCCAAGGAACATCGATTTTATTCCACTCAGGGGAGCAGTTGGAGGGTTTCAGCAGAGGAACTACATGATAAGATTTATGCTCATGTAGGTCACTGTGGTACCTGGAGCAGAGGGTAAATTTGAAAGGGAAAAGACAGAGGCAGGTGGCAGCCAGGCAGCTGTGTCACTGAAGCAGAAAAGAGACTATGAGAGCGACCGTCACTGATGCAACAGGAGGAGATGGAGTCAAGGAAATATGTAGGAGGGGAAATTGGCAGGCTTTGGTAAATCTATGGAGTGAATACAAGGTAGCAGGCTAAGATGACACCCACATTTATGGCCTCTGTGCCTTTGGAATTAAATGTAGGAGGAGTCCCATAGGAGGCCTTATCCTCTTTGAGGCGTGGATGGTAGGGTGGGTAAGGGGGGAGCTGGGGGATGAGTGGGAGGAGAGGAGGGAAGGTGAGCTGTAGTTGGTATGTTAAAAACACTTTTAAATTAAATAATGTCAAAAATGTAGGGGGAGTCAATATGAGGCGACAAGAGATGCAGTGTCTGCTTCTTGCAAATGGATTTTGAGAAGATGCTCGTGGAAAGATGTTCAGTACACATGTCCAGGAAATGCTCAGCCATTGCAGTGCACAAGACAAGAAATAGGATGTGCATGAGTCATTAGCGTACAGGGCTACTAAAACTGGGAGACCATTTCTCGGCATAGAAGGCACAATTATAGCAGCAAAACCCACTGGAGATGGACTAGAAATACAAATTACATAGCTGCAAAGTAAGAGAGAAAAAAAACCAACAGCAGCAAGGCAGAGAAACAGACAGAGACGGGAAAGAGAACAAGAGGACAGTAAGGTAGCTGAGGAGGTCAGATGGGCTGAGAGTATCACAAAGAGTAAACAAGGAGTGTGTGTGTGTGTGAGTGTGTGTGTGTGTGTGTGGGTGTGTGTGTGGGTGTGTGTGGGTGTGTGTGTGAGTGTGGGTGTGTGTGTGAGTATGTGGGTGTGTGTGGGTGTGAGTGTGTGGGTGTGGGTGTAAGTATGTGGGTGTGTGTGTGTGAGTGTGTGTGTGTGTGTGTGAGAGTGTGTGTGAGTGTGTGTGAGTGTGTGGGTGTGCGGGTGTGTGTGAGTGTGTGTGGGTGTGTGTGTGAGTGTGTGAGTGTGTGTGTGTGTGTGTGTGTGTGTTAGCAGAATTTTTTAGTTGTAAATGAACAGGAAAGAAAATAGCAAAGAGCAGAAAAATGAAGACACAATCTGGGAGTTGCAGCTGAGATGGAACAGTATGGAGCCTTAGCAGACTGGAAGGAAGCAGAACACATATTTAAGAGGAGTTGGAATGAGGAGGAAGAATGCAAGAATGCGAGGAAAACATCCTATTTATATGTAGATTTCAAGGGAGAATGAGACCCTCTAGGAACTCTACCTATGACCTGACTATTGGTAGGAATCAAGTTTGACAGTTTGGAGAAAGAAAAGTACAGATGATTCTCCCAACTGCTGACTGCACTGCCCCACCTCAATTAAGAGCTGGATTCTTAATCAGAAATTATATACATGTGTCAGTCTTCTAGACACATGTCCAACATTAGCAAGAGAAGTCTCACTAAAAGAGGATAAGGCTTCCACTCCTGCCTGGTTCCCAGAAAACCAGGACTTCTCACTGTTATGAATACGGGTATATATGCACAGCTCTCAAGTTCAGGTAGTCTGAGCATGTGAGGATCTCACCCTTGGACCCTTACACCTAAAACTAAGTTAAGCATCTTTCCACATATCCACACCCTCTTTGTAGAAAAATAAAGACAATCCCTCTTGAAAATAAAGAAAAAAAAAAAAAAAGAATCCTGCTTGATAGGAATAGTGAAGACATCTTTATGGAGGTGAGAGGTACTCTTGATTATGTTCTGATTACACTTGTACCTGTCCATAGTCTCTGTGACAACACTGAAGCGCATGGCCTTTGTGACTACTCAACTTCCTCGGTCCACTTTGTCCTGTGTAACTTTGAGCCCCAAAAGCTTGTGTTAAGGATTGAACAGTGCCAACTTTTTAGTATAGACCCACACTTTCTTGTCTAAGCATTCCCACTTCTTAGTACTCTGAAAGTTTATGTGTTATCAGCAACCTTGTCAGTTACTACCTCAGGGTTCTTTCCCGAATGTGATTCCCAAGCTGGTGTTGATCTATAATTTAACTTTTAATTTAATTGCCCTTCACTTCTCCCTCTTAAACAGGTAAACAGAAGCCAACCAAACTTAGCTAGGATTATAAATTAGGGAGGAGCAACATATTTGTATAATTTTTCTATAGAGTTTGACCTTCATGGGCCTATGTCCCCTTGGAACTTGCTCAACCTTACCTCTTATTATTTGGGGTCTAGAAATAGTTGTCTCTTCAGTGGGAACCCTGCGTTCTTTCTGGCATTTTCATTAGGCTTACAAACAAGTTGTTTCCTTGAGCTCCCTCTGGTGTGGATCATTTTCTTTTAGGACCCTGCTAAACATAGTACTGAGCAGTCACTATTTATTACTACACTTTCTCAAACTCTTTCCCAAAAAGTACATGTTCAATAACAGTAAATCAACCTCCAAAGGTATCACAGAAAATATCTCAAGCATGCAGTTTCCACTTCATCATTCAGAAGCCACCATGCCTGCATCTAAATCAGTTCTTGTTTCCCAACCCCTAAATACTTAAGAGTGTCACATAGTTTAGATCTCTCTCATGGAGACTTATCAGTCCATGATATGTCTTAGTTAAGACAATGTCTCAAAAAATTTTAAAACTCAAAGACTTTAAACAAAGTCCAAATTAATGGTATTGCTTGATGAGCAGCCTTTGGTTTAGTTACTTGGGGATGTGTCCTCCCTCCATGTGAAGCTCCATTCAGGCAAGGGGTGGGGAGAGTCAAAGAGTAAGGGTGATATCTGTGTGCCTGGAAATGGTACATCAACTCCCAGAGTTCTTTGCTGAAAACAATCAAATGGATATATCAAAATGCAACAAAGGATAAGACATGCAGTCTAGTTCACATCTCCAGGTAGGAAGAAACCAGTTCCCTTAGCAGTTACTTGCTATTCAATGCTGGAATGATGGCTACAAAAGGATATTTAGAATCTACTCTGAAATACAGAGAAAAGAAGCACCTGAGAACTGAGTCTTGAGTCACTCTAGAATTTAAAGGCCAGGAAGAATCTTCAAATTAGATCAGAAAAAGACAAAGGTGAGTTAGTAGCCAAATCATGTGAGAACAGCCTTTCAGAAGCAAAAGATAAAAACATTTAGAGATAATAGAGACTAAAATTTACCAATGCCTTTGACAGAGCAGATAAAATGATGATGAGGAAATGAGCTCTGATTGAATACAGCATGGAAACCACTGCTATTTGCAATCCTTTTCCAATGTGGGCTATTAGATCCTGGATGGGGGATGTATTGGAGAGAGTGGGCATTGATCAGTCTTTGGGAGAATTTTGTGATAAAGAAGAGGGCATAAATGGGAATGGTAGCTAGATTAGCATGTGTGATCAAATAAGGATATAAGGTTTTGTTGTTTATTTGTTTTATTAAAATAGGAACTATTGCAGCATTTTAAATGCCCATGAGAAATATTATGGTAGAGAAGAGATATAGGGTTCTATGCTTTGAGTGGAAAAAGCCACCCCCATTGGCTCATGTACTCCTATACTTGGTCTCCAGCTGTTTTGGTAGAGCCTTGCTAGGGTATCAAGGAAGCCACTGCACTTCCTGAACCCTGGGAGGCTAGGTATTCAGGGAGGCCATGAGGTTTATATCCTGGCTGTATCTTCTCTCTGCTTCCTAGTTCACTGAGACATGAGTAAGCAGTTGTCAACTCATGTTCCTGCCACATGGAGCCCTACCACCACTACTACTACAACACCATCCTCATCACAGCACTGTATTTCTTCAAACCAGGAGCCAAAATAACTCCCTCCCTAAAATTTCCTCATGTCAGGCATTTGGTCACAGGTAAATCATGTACCCCTTAACATTCAACACTGAAATTCTAACCCCCTTTTGTCTCATTAAATGAACTGAGTTAGAGATGTTTTTAAAAGTGTGATTAGTTAAATGTGGACATTTAAGTGGGCCCTTATTCAGTATGCCTTCTATGCTGTTAAGAATAAGTTGTGTGGTGTGGAAAGATACCAAAAGCATGTGTGTACAGAGACATTTTTGATTGTCACACCTAGGGAGAGAGGATGCCATTAACATCTAGTGGGAAGACACATGGGGGATAAAGCTGACCATATTGCAGTATAGAGATGGCCTCATAACAAGAGTTATTCAGCCCACAATGTAAATAACTATGGGGGTAGGAAACTTCATTCCTAAGTGGGTAAAATTTAGATTCCTAATATAGCTTTAGATTCTGACATAAGTTCAGAAAATGCAACAGTCAAGTCATTATATAGACACGGAGTTGCATAAACAAACTAGAGATTCATGTTTCAGGTGATGCTACAATCAAGCATATTGTCCTTCTAAAGCAGCAATGTGAAAAAAAGAATGTGAACCTCAGAACAGTGAAGAACTTTGCTCTTCTAGGAACTTATGAGTTATTTGACACAGGTGGCCCTCAGAAAAGTAAACAGAAAATCTCTGGAGTTGATATGTGAACACACCTGCCATACAATAAGAGCATGAGTTATGCTATGGACTATGCTCTTTTTTCTACAAAATTTATCAGAATCAACACATCAAATATTCAGAATGATCTATGTGGTAAGCAAATCTGCATTACAGAGGAAGAATTGAGCAATCATACAGAACCAGCCCAAATCATCATCATGTCACACATATCACATCCATTAAGATTCTACTTCATATTTAGATTTCCCTGGGGTTCAGGGAGTGTAATAAGATTATGTTGTTATATTGTAAATAATTGTCCTGCATACTGGTTAAATAAAAATGCTGATTGGCCAAAGGCAGACAGCAGACAGAAAGTGTGAGTGGGGCTATGTGATTAAGAAAACTCTGGGAACAGAGATGACACAGAGATATCAGAGAAGCAGATGTGGAAGATACCTATGCTGCTCTGAGAAAAGGTACTGATCCCACATGGCTGAACAGGGTAAGAATCATGGGTTAGTTTAAGAGCAAGAGCTATCAAGTTATATGCCTGAGCCCCAGGTCAATCAACATACAATTAATATGTGTCTGTGTGTTTCAGTGGGACTGTGAGACTGAGGGTCTGTGGGTTCGAGCCATGAGGCTAGGCCAGAAAGTCCAGGCCAGAAACTTAATTCCACAATGGAGGAGTGTGGTTTCTAGCTTTTTGGTGAAAAAGATGGCAATAATTAAAACTAAAGTCTAAATGAAAGGTCCCTTCTCACTGTTTGCACCTGCTCTGTAAATATTCTCTCCCAGGCACTCATAATGGGATTGTGGAGAAAATAATCCTAGAGTGCGTTTTGCTGCCTTACCCCTTCAAAGCTTTGAATCTGTCAGAATTCTCCTGTACCACAGTTCTATAGCAGATAAATGTCCAAGGATGAAATGTCTCTACATTAATGTTGCTCATAACTCAAGGGAAAGCAGTCACTGGAGCATCTCATTCTCCTCAGCATGGTGGGAAGGTAAGTAAAGGGGATGCATACAAACACCAGAGTAAGAGAGAAAGACAGGAGTGGATGGGTGTCTCTGAACAGAAAGAAATGAGGCTGAAGGCAGAAAAGGGGGTGAAGTATGAATGTGAGAAGGATGTCAATACAAATAGACCTGTAAAGACCAAAGCTGAGGCTGGGAGATTGCTAATGTTCCTGCAATGCAAGTATAAGGACCTAAGGCTGAATCCCCAACACCCATATAAGAAAGCCAGGCATAGTAACATAAGCCTATAAGCCCAGCACTTTGGAGGCAAAGACAAAAAGATAGGTAGATTTCTGAATCTCTCTTGTTGTCCAGCCAACCATCATGAGCTTGAAGTTTAGTGAGGAAACTTTGTTCAAAAAAATTAAACAGAGATCAACTGAAGAAGATATCTGATGTTTACTTCTGACATCTACATACACACAAGTGTGTATGAACCCACATATACTATACATGTTCACACACCTATGCTCTCCATTTTCAATGCACATTATAAAGTTCTACAACCTCACTTCTCAGCAATCTCTGCAGTGATGCTTTGAGAAAATTTAGCAAAGCTAATAATCAAAGTTTATGTCATTTTTAAAACTGTCTTAAAAGAGAGAAAAAACAAATAAAAACAGATAAAAGTTGATTTCATAACTCAAAATCTATGCTGTTTTCTTTAAAGAAATATATCTACTAATTCTAAAGGTATGTATTATTAATTCTAAAGGTCCATGTAGAAACATCTATTGCATTGCTTCGCTTTCTAGATTACTGTGAATCTCTGACCTCAGATAAAATATAAAAGAAGAAAAGGAAGAGAAGGAAGACGGGGAGGGAAATGAGAGAAGATAGGATAGAAGGAAGGAAGAAGGAAAATAAGGTCATCTTGATAGTTAGATATCTATCTACCAGGTAACTAACAGCTCTGGAGGAAGGTAGGTGATGGGCAGTCTTTCCCATCACCATGTGCACATATTTTTATCACTAGAGTGTACAAATACTCATCACCAACACCTGTATAGTACTATCATGTATAGACTGTTGACATTAACCCATTTAATCTCCAGAATAACTCTGGAAAGGCTGGGTTAAAGCTTTGGGTGATAGACTGATTTCTGGGTGTGTACAAAGTCCTGGATTTCATTCCCAGCACCCAAAAGTGTAGCCCTGTAATCCAACACTTAGATGCAGGAGGATCAGAAATCCAAAGTCATTCTCAGATGTGCAATGGGTTTGAGGCCAGACTTGGCTAGGAGAGAACTTTATTTAAAAAAAAAAATACTATGAGATGAGTACTATAATTCTATTACAAGTGTGGCAAAGACTGTGTACAAGTGAGTTATCTAAGATTATGTTGTTGCTAAGTGTCAGACCAGGATTCCATTTCAACACAAGAACAAATACAACAAATATCTATTCATCTGAAGAATATAAATTCTGTCTACTGTGCAAAGCTCATTCAAAGTAGAGAATCAGAAGAAGTGACAGATTTAATCTCATCAGCACCACTTATACAGAAGAAGAAACTTCATCTTCTTATTCCCACTATACAGGACTGATTCCCAAATCTTTGGAATCCAAAAATGAGGTAAAGATGCCAGAAAGCACATTTAGTTAAAAAAAAAAATAAGCTATTAGTATAAGCAGCCTTCAGTGGTTGGAACAAGCTGTAACTTATGGAGAGACTACAGCATAGGATGTTGAAATGTACTTATAATCCCCACACATAAATAACAATAGAACATGTGTTTATTTCAGTCCATTTCCCCAGCTCTCTTATTACAAAGGACCCCAAGCCAGAAAGAAAGCTGTCTGTTTCTTTATGTTCACTCTGTATCAGATAGAAAAATGATGCCCAACCTCCATTGTAGTACTCAAAGGGAAGGAGAAAGCAAAGGTTATCTGTAATGAATTCTAAGATACAAAATGTCTCCATCAGCCCAGGTTTTCAGAGATTCTTTTTCTGGATGTTAATTTCTCAAAGATGGAGAGTTAATTTTTGTATTAGTGATTCATCACATGATCATAGTTTTGTGTGACATCTTATTGGGGTTATGTACATACACTATGTACATATCTATCTTGTTTTAAAATAATCTTCGCAGAGTTTCTATGAAAGGCACATGACAGTATCTTAAGTGCTGTCTGTCACATTACTGTCTTCTGTGAGTTATCACAACACTCAAGATGTCACATGTATTCAGCTCTCACACTATTTACATGATATCATATAAAGCAATTTAGGAAACTGGGGAGAAGGCTCAGTTATCATGACAGCTCTTACTGAGGACACAAGTTTGGTTCCCAGAACTCAAGTGTCTTAACACCATGCGTAACTGTAGTTCCAGGGAATTCTATACCCTCTTCTGACCTCCACATTGTACACCCACACAAACACATAAACAAAAATAAGAGTAATAATTAATTAAATAAAAAATATTTAGGAGAAATATTTAAACTTATGAGTATATTGGTAGATTATTATCCGGCCCTTAAATCCAATATTATCACTAATACCACCTTCCCCTAACCTCACCAAAGTTTTCTTAAGGTCTCCAATGGTATTTTCAGTAAACAATTAGCTGCTTTGTGTCACTGGAAAAATTCAGTGGACTAAAGATGGACAAGAAAGGAAAGAAGTCCAGGAGTGCCTGCTATGGAGGAAATAGCATCAAAGTAACATGACACACTTTGGTATTCTAAATTACCAGCCGACTGACTGGAGAATACAAAATGAGGAGGTCAGCAATATCTTTATAACTGCCACAACAGTTTAACAAGAACGGGCAAAACAAAGTTGTTCATCTAAATGTGTAATCTTCTCTATTCAAAGCAAAAACATAACCCTGTTAGTCTAAATCAACCCAAAAATGTGTGATTTTTTTCTCATCTAAAAAATTAATGTTCAGATAAGCAAGTATATTTCTAATCTTTAGTTCAAACAACTATAAAGTTCACTCATACAAAGCTCAGTAACCCTGAGTCTGTGCATGCAGCTTTATATTTGTGATACCTACAAATGCGGCTGGTTTGACTTCATTCTCCTCCCAGATTCACTAAGATGATTTAGTTTTCCACTGATCACTTGTGAGCATCTATGTAATTTCTTTTATTTGTTTGTGTGCATGCAAATGGAGACAATGGGTGTCTTCTATCATTTTGCACCTTAATTTTTGAGACGTGGTCTTTCTATGGATCTGGATCTCACTTATTGGTTGTGTTAGCAAGTCCTGGGGATCATCTTGCCTCTGCCTCCCCAGCATTGAGGTTACAGGCATGTCCTACTTACACCTGGAATTTTATGTGGGTGCTGAAGGTTCTGAATCAGGTTTTCATGCTTGCATAGTAAGCACAGTACTGACTGAATCATTTCATTACCCCAACCATTCTTTATAACTTTAATCTCTTGTGCATATAGACACTTGGTCGTATGTCTGTAGTGTTACATGACCTTGAAATCTCTCAAGATAAATATCAGTATATATTCAGTTGCACAATCTCATTGGCTCTTCTTAACAAGCATTTGAAATTATGAAGGCAAAGTTCATATAATCAATTAAGTCTCAGTCTTTTAATACGGAAGTCATTCCATGACTGCCTCAACTGAAGAAAACAGTTGTATACCATCCAAATCACACCATCATTGGCACAGCTATTCATAAATATCAAGAAAAATGATACATGGTTAACTTTTAATTATCCACACTAATGAACGGGAACAGTGGCATGGTTAATCCAAAATAGTTTACAATCCAGTAATAATTTCTATTAGGACTTGAAATTCATTATGTGACTTTCTTCCAAGATTTTCCCCTTCGATTATGCTTTCCATAAAGAATGATTAAGAAAAAAACCCTTAATTTTCATCTTAAAGTTTTAAAATTTACAAACTTCTGCTTCTATCCCTGGCTTGCAGAACTGAAATATAATATTTTCTACTAACATTTATGATACTATCATAGCTTTGCATAACCTCATCTTAAGCTTCCTATGGATGACTAAGACTTAGTGCTATACTTTACTAAAAATAAATGCACTTGGGTTAGTCGCATGGTTTTGGGTTTTTTGTTGTTTTTTTTTTGTATGTCCATGTGAACATGTGTGTACACATGAGTATGCATAGAAATGTGCATGGAAACCAAAGGTTTGTATTTCCAAAACACCATTCATCTTGTTTTTCAAGACAGAATTTCTCATTGACTTGTAATTTGCCAACTGGGCGATGCTGGCTCCATAGCAATTCTTGGGAATCCATCTGTTTCCACCTCCTTAGCAATATTAGTATGCACCACCATGACTAGCCATTTCTCATGGCATCTAAAGATCTAATGCAGCTCCTCCTGCTTGTTTGACAAGCACCTCACTGACTGAACTGTCTCCCCAGCTATAGTTCATGTTCTCAGAGTTCTTTCTCTCTCTTCCTTTTAACTCACTCTATTTAATTCTGCACAACTCATCTAGGTATTGGTTGGAATATTTAAGGGTCCAAATTTAATTAGCCATTTCCACAATAATAAATAATACTGAGTAATGAACTACCACTAAACTTAGTGAGTTAATACAACATGCTGGCTCACAGAATTTAAATATGGCCAAACTCAGGTCAAGCCTTCCATTTGGATTCTTATCTGCTTCTTGAGTGCCCTGGTTATTTTGGACCACTGTCTCCAGAGAATCATGAGAGAACAGGGTGGGTCAAGTAATCCACATATACAAAGGCTTCTGCTTACATTACACTCACTCATATTCCAGTAAATACAGAAGCCATATTGCCAACTCTGAAGTCTGTGGAGTCACCTAAGGAGGGAAGAAGAAAAGTACATTTCTTCCAAAAAACAACCTAGTCTACCACTCAGTATGCATTGCACTCCCCAGCAGGTTTTGAAAAAACTAAACTGAATTAGGTCTTAATTGATTTCTGTCCTCATATGAGGAGAAAAGAAAGATCACTCTAAAACTGCTAAGTAAGGAAATATCAAAATATTGGAAGAAAGGAATCTATTACTTTTGTGCTTAAATAATCAACATAAACTCTAGATTTGAGAATGCTAGAAGGACCCTGGGAATAAATAAGTTTCCAAGGAAAGTAAATACAAAGTATGATTGGGCAACTTCAGCAATAAACTACTCAATGAGTGACAGGTCATATCGCCTGACTACAGCCTAGTACTTATGAGTGTAGCTGAGGGTATCAGCCCAATGGGTTAAGTTGAGGTTATGAAGTATTTTATGGGACAAGAAGTTTTAAAAACTTATAAATAGTAGTGGCAGATTTCAAATATGACAGCAAGAGGCATCAGCCACATCCCCAGGACTTCATTTGGAAAAGACCCTGGTGGTAGAATGGAGGGGAGACTAGATATAGGAGGTGAGAAGGTCAATTAAGGGATTGTGTGTAGTTCCACGTGTACTTTGTGTACACATGTACAATTAGACCCTGAAACTGGACAGCAACAGAAGCAAAGAAGGGGTAAAAAAAAATGATTTGATTAACATTTTAGATATGGAATCAGAAAAAGATTGGATTAAAGAGAGATAAGAATGGATGTGGAATTTGTATTCTGTGATGGTACACCTAGTTAAAAGGTTATGCCGTTCTTTCTGCCTCCCAGAGCACTCTGCACAGTGGCTGCCCTCTCATGTCTCCCCAGGAAACTATGAATTTTGCCTCTTCACCAAATTGAAAGCCTGAGGGCAGCAGAAACAGAAGAGTGGTTGAAGCAAAGGAAGAGTCATTTGATGAGAAAAGATTGATATAACTGCTTCCATAATCAGTAGCGCACAGGTGAATAGATTTAGCGGGTTCTTTATCGAGAGCCTTTAATCACCTTACTCAAATCAATAGTCTCTTAGAGGAACATAAATTAATTCTCCAAACAAACAGCCAGTGCCTGAGGAGAGATGCCTGTAGTGTTTGCACACTACAGCTCCCCTGTGATTTGTGAGTGGAGAGGGAACCAAAAGCAACCATGAGCTCAGAGTCAGAGTCTGGACTTAGAAATGCAATGCTTGGGGTCAGAGAGCTGGTCCCAGAACAAAGTGACCATGTGAGAGGCAGCTTTACTCTGGCCACCAGAATTGTGTTGTTGACTAGAGTGGTTCTGTCACTTCTCTCTGCATGCATCTCTTCTTTCACAAACACCAGAAGCTTCCAAAACTGCTGATTAGAAAAGACTGATGATGGCCCTGCTAGTCAAGCCTGCTTCGTTGGATATGTGACTAGTCATTGACCCATTATTATTACAATTTCTGTATCTGTGCAAATGAGGATCAATGCCCTTTCTCTACTTAGATTACTTCACTGACCTTGTCCACAGGTATGCTCCAAAACAGGTGTACCTTCCCTCATCCAATAGGTTTCTTGAGTAACCTACTGATTATCCTGAAGGACTGTCACATAGAACTGCTTGCAAAACTCTTTTCTTTTTTAAAAATTTATTTATTATTTCTTTTTTATTATTTATAAAAAGTCTTTTTTATCCATGTATCCCCTTGCTCCCCCTCCCTTCCCTCCTCCCAATCTCTCCCTTTCATCCTCTCCCCTCCCCATCTCCCCATTCCCTCCCCAAAAAGGGCAAGAAGTCCCAAGGTGGTCAGCTCAGCATGGCACATCCACTCCAGGCAAGTCAGATTTCCTCATCCCAGTATCAAGACTGGGTTAGGTGTTCCTCTGCAGGGAGTAGGTTCCAAGATGCCAGCCCACATGCAGGAACACAATCTGATCTCACTTCTTGAGGCTCCACATACTGCCCATACCAATCGACAGTTGCCTATCCTTGGAGGGCCTAGCTCCTTTTCCTGATGGTTGTAAAACTCTTTTCAAGCATACAGTATGCAGAAGCGATGAGTGGTGTGCATAACAAAGGCTAGCATGGTGCTAACTTCTCACCTTCAATCCTTCTCTTCCTATTTTTCTTGACAAGAAAAGCCAGACCAAAATTCTAAGAATCAGCCATCCATGCAGAAAACTGGTCAAGGGTTAACAATGGCTTTTCTAAATGATCTCAGTTGTTGTTCTAAATAATGGCAGCCATTATAAGCATTATTAATAAGTGTTATTCCACCCAATTGCTCTGTGTGTCCTGCTTAAATGTGAGGCAAAGAGGTCAACACATGAAGGATGACACTACGGAGTTGTTTTCTTTACTTTTCAGAATGACCCCAGGGCAATTTCTTAGAGATTCAACCAGAAGTAGAAATAGAAATACAGCTTTTTCCTGCTTCTGGTTCCTTCCAGATTAGCCTTCATTTCCACTGCCTACAACACCCCCACCCCCAGCCTCTGATTGAGAATTAATATGAATTAAAATCCCCTAATTCTATGGGCAAAAATTTTACAGGTTTCCTTTGGAATGAAAGGTGATTTCCCAGGTTTCTGCTTTCCTCAGTAGATCTGCAAGCTTCAACCTCAGGATTGTCATAGAAACCATTAGTATCACTAAATTAACTAGCCCTCTGAATTATCCAAGAGAAAATGTATATTGATCTGACTCAGTGACGTGAGAACACAGCCACTTTCTCTGATGATTAACCTTTTTAGAATCCTCTCAGGCTTCTCAGACTCTTAGCTGGTGGGGAAAAAAATCACTGCAGAATCGTTAAAATGTCCCCAGAACCAGTTTCTGTACCATTATCTCCTCCAAAATAATAAAATTGCTCAGACAGTGAGCCTCCTTTAGAGTTACTTAGGTCAAAATCCATACATGTGTAAAGAAATGTAATGGTCCCTACCCCTTAAGCAACTCAATAGTCAATAGATAAAAATTATGATTATTTCTAAATCATGCTATAAAATGCCCTTCAAGTACATTACTTTATTAACACACAACCCTGAGCAGCAGGTAGTACCTTTATGCCCAATTTACAAGTAAAGATACTAATACAAATATTTATAAAAATAAGTTGTTTACACACACACATACCTGCACACACACCACACAGTACTTAGTGTCTTTTGTTGTCTAATAAACTTAGGTTCAAACTCCCTACCATTTTCTGTGGGCAAGTGGACACATTCCTTTACACTCACAGAATCTCAGTATCTTCATCAAAAATGAGAGCAATGAAACATATTCTGAACTAAGACCCTGTTTATCAGCATACAGGACCTATCATCAGATGCATGCTGCAAAAGGCAGCTAAGCACTGGGGCAGCATCGCTCACCTGGAAGGGGCCTCATCAAAATGATGCAATTTTTCTTTCCAATGAGGTTATTGATTCCCTTTAAGGAGACTCTCAGCGGGATAAATGGCTCTTCATTATTTCCCTGGCAGACTTCTGCATTTGGGAAACTCCAAGCAAACTTGACTGACCACATCTGTGAATCCTAAACATCAATAGACATTGCTCCGTAATGTCAGAAAATTATCACATGGATTAAAATTGACCATTTCTCAGACTGACTCCCTCCACAAACTTGCCTGTGATACTCTAGAGTGAAGAAGGCAGAATGATCAGGATCTTCCATCTTCCAGAGGCCAGCAAGGGCCCCAAGCCAGGTACAGTCAGTGGACAAAAGACATGACTTCCTCCCCTCAGTTGTCAACTCTCCATACATACCTGAAAAGACATCTTAAACCCTGTATCCAATTATTCCACTTTCCATGTTGGGATACTCCAGCCTCACTATTTCCATGAGGTAACACGTACCCCTGGCTGATCCGTGCCCATGTCCTTCACCTTGGCTATTCTCTCCTATATCTAGAGCCTGTCTTAGTCCACTGGGAATCTGTCACCTCCATCATACCCAGATTAGACCTGAGGCATTTTCTACATCACCATTTTTAGGTCCATCATGCTATTTTCTGCCATTCTGGGTACATTTTGACCAACTTTCCCCCCTATCTTTCTCACTTTTCTCTTCATACTATGCTATTTTTAATTCACCTCTTAATCATGGCAAGTCAACAACCAAACCAGAAAAGGATTTGGGTTTTGTTTGGTGTGTGTGTGTGTGTGTGTGTGTGTGTGTGTGTGTGTGTGTGTGTGTGTCATTTTGCCATGCCCTGCTTTAGGTCATAATCACTTGCCCAGAAAAGTTGACATCTGTGAGTTTTCTTATTTAACTCTGCTAGAACAGCAAGTCCTTCACTGGAGAATGCCTGCAGTGCCTGAGCTCACTCATTCAAATCATCCTTCAACATCAGCGAACCCAAAAAACAGCTAAACAACCAAGAGCAGCTAAGCATGAACTGAGAATCCTAATCAAGATGAGAGGAAGGATACGCTTGGCTGGCTCCTGCATCATGAGGAGCAATCCCTCTGGCTGTGAAAGCCTGTGTTGTTTTCATTCCTCGGCATATCAGAAAGGCAACTGGGGACAGAGTTAATAGTGTGAGCCCAGAAGATAAACTGCCCTGGTGTGAGCTATGTCCCTTCCACTTATGAGACATATGACTTGCAGTACATTATTTTACTTCTATGTACCTCAGTTTCCTCATTTGTAAAATGAGGATAATAGTCCTTGACTTGCAACATAGCCAATAACTTTATATGTACTACTAAAGTTAATATATTAATTATTGTTGGTTATGTAATGTTTATTAGATATAAATATATGATTATAATATGTAATATTTAAATGTAATATATACATATCATATGACCTGGCAGAAAATAAACACTACAAAAAATGTTTGTTGAATAAAATGCATGCCATATTTTGGAGCTCCATTTCTGGTCAGTAGTTGCACCACAACAGCTATCAAAATCTGAAATTTCAGATATTTGATTTTTAAGATAACAAATAATCATGTAATGCTTCCAAGAGAATAAAAACTAAATTTATTTTTTGTAGTAGAAATGGAAAATACCACCATTAGCCTTTATCAGACACTTCAGATGAAGGTCAGAAATGTTCGCCCTCAGGGAGAAAAATTGCACAAGGGCTGACAACTACAAAGTGGCAAAACACTGGCCTCAAAATGTTCTCCTTTATCCCCCTTCCTCAGAGCAGGAAATATAAATGCTGCTTTGGACCACTTTTAATAGTTAGAGTTTAACTTTTCCTTTTAGATGAAATAACCTCTTCTTTCTATGATAATTCCTAACCACCACCAACTGTGGGAGGACCACCCATGCAAACTTCAAGTAGTATCACAGGAAGATAACTTTCTTCAAATATCTCCACAGGAGGATAATGGAAAGAAAGCTAACATGGTCTACTACCATACTTGTCTATCCTAAAGGATGACAAGAGCTCAAGAGCCCTGAAGTTATGGCCAGATTTGCTGGACCCAACAGAGCAACTGACCATTCACCTGGATGTGCACAGAGAAGGGTAATGGACAGACTTCCTGGCTTAGAAACCATTATTCCAACTCAAGAACATGTGCAATGTGATCACTGCCCCTGAGGCCCAGTTATTCCGTGGTAACCGAGCCTTATTGAGCTAGCTCTGTTGTCATATGTAATACCTCATACACAGGAGAGCCCCCACTTCCTACTCTCTGTTATCCATACAACATATGAAACAAATATGCAGAAGGAAAATAGTTTTGTCACATGATCCTTTTCACCAAATGGAAATTGTACTCAATGTCCTTCCAATATCGGATACATTCCCAAGACTTTTCCCAATGTTTTCTAGTGAAGGTTGTTATGGGTGGCAGAAATTGTCACACATTTTTGAAAGGAATTTTGAAAGCTTCCAGGAATTCACACATTTAAAAAAAATCTATTGAATATTTTAAGGTTCATATCTGAAGAGCAGAAACAAGAAAAGCTGCAGAGCATGAGAGTAAGGTCCCCAATAAAAATCATGACATACAGGGCTGGAAGAGACAGTTCAGCAGTTAGGAGTACATACTGCCTTTTCAGAAGAACATAGTTCAGTTCCCAGCACCCACATCAGGCAGCTCACAACTACCTGTGACTTCAGTTCCAGGGAATCTCACACCTTCTTTTTGCATCCAGAGACCTATGTACATGTACTTAGTGTGTAGTACTCAGTAGCACACGTATACACACATACACACAGAGGCAGACAGACAGACAGATATAGTTACATACATGATTTTAAAATAATAAAAATAAATCTTTAAAATAGCATCTGTGTCACAACTTGACCACAAGACACACCTGCCAACATGCTACACTTAAACTCCAATAGATCTCTTATTTATGTAATAACATCCCTGTATTAACAGTACATAGAATATACACCAATCCTTCAGACAGACACTGAAAAGGAATGTGCTTTCCTTTGTTCCTAGAGATAAAGGACACTGGGGAAGAATCTCTAAAGTATCATTATAATAAAACAGAAGCATACACTCTACTCAGAAAGCAGAAAGCACTGTAGGTAAGAAGGAGAGTATAGGAAGTCTATTTCTGCATATAGAAATGAGAAGCAAAGGACCCATCACTTGAATATAGAATGAGTAAAAAGGGTAACAGAGCATAATTCAACAGAAGGCTGATTGATCAATGACCCAATGACCAGCATTGTTCTTCCAGTATTCACACAGGCTTCAATGTACTTCCATGTACTCTTTCAACAAATACTCATTGACTACCCATAATTCCTATTCACTGAAAAAACAATAGTCTAAGGTTCACGGATGACCAATGCTCTCAAAGAGATAAATAATTACAGGCAGAATCATTTGCAATTAAGCACATATCCAAGGTACCTGATCTGGTTTTCTAGAATGAATAAGCGGCATGATCTTAAGACTGAAGCACAAAGAAAAGAGACCAACAGCAATCCCCTCTGTTCCTCTCTCACTAGCTTTACATGGATGGAATCAATGCCATTGCTTGAGCTGGGTCTAATGAAACCCCAGGCATGACTGCTTCCCTCCTTCCCAGGTCAAGAGTTATACGAACTAGTTTCACCTCAATTTTAAGGAAAGGCCCAGGCCTAGTCCCAGATAAATGCTGCAGCAAGCTATATTCAACTCCTTCCCATTTCTTGTTCTACCTTGTCTGCATCTCTATATGTGCTATGGGCGTTTTGGCTAGGTGCATTTAAATCTGGAATCTTCACCATAGGTCACTGCTTTGTACCTATGCCCACGATAGTATCACATCCATTGCTACTTACTACCCAGAAGTAAGAAAACAGAATTAGCTTATAGTTCTCATATAATACAATTAAGTCTTCATAGAGTTGGCTAGGACCCCTAGAAGCATCATCCTAGAAACCAGAAATAGCCTTTTCGAAACTCGGGCCCTGTTGTAGTCTGTTTTCTGTTACTAGGATAAAACATTGACCAAAATCAACTTTGGGAAGAGAGGATTTAATTTACGCTTTATCCGTAAGGAGAGTCAGTGAAGGAGCTCAAAGAAGGAACTAAAGTAAAAGTCACAAAGGGATTTCACTCCCTCTCAGGATCAGCCAGGCCCACCCACCAAGGAATGGCACCACTGAAACTATGCTTGCTCCTCCCATATCAATCAGCAGTCAGCAAATTGTTCCAAAGACACACTCACAGGCCAATCTGATGAAGGGAATCCTTCAGCTAAGGGTCCCTCTTGACAGCTAAAATGAACCATCACAGGGTCCTAGGAGGACTATGCTAAACTTCTTCCACATGTGTCTCAAATAAACTCTGGGTATTTTCTGCCCTATGCTGTCCATACAAGATCAACCTGCATGAACTTAGGCAGAGAGCATACTTGATCTATGGTTTTCACTGACAGAAAAACAATTGCCCTTCCTTTCTGCCTGATTTGCCAACTTTTTATAATCATTGACTGCAGTTGCTCCCTAGGTTCTGGAAATCCCTCCCTCCACTGTCTTTTCCAGCCTTTAGCATAAGGAGAACTCTCCAGCTGCTAGACAGTGAACTCTGAGATCCTCTGTCAATTTCTCTAGATCGGTGTTTATCAGTTTCCATATTAATCACACACTGGGCAGTCTGAGGAAGCTCTAAAGTGTAACATAGGACACTTAGCATCATTCTGAATCTGCCCACTAGATGCCTACCATTCCCCTCCCCTAAAAGTGAGAAATAGAAATGTCACCAGGCATTTCCAAATGTCCCCTGGTGGCCAGACTCACTCCATGTTGAGAAAGACTGTTCTAATTCTATAATGCTCTTTATAAATGCACAAAACCTTCTTGACACAACATGCCTGGAGTTTGTCTAGAAAGATCGCACAGGTTCCTTATACTCGGATGGGCTCCATGAGAGCTGAAATGGCATTCCATTCGGTCTGCATCACACACCCTGGACACTGCTCTAGGCATCATATGCATCTGGTTGAATAAACTGTTGATGTGTCATCTGATTATAATTCATCTTCCAAGTAACATGACCCTGTTGAGAAAGGAAGACCTGGTATTATGAGGACCAAGGCCATGACACATACAACTTCTTCATGTATGTTGGTAAACTGGGATTGCAGGCCCTTGGCTTTTATACTTTCTATTTATATTAATTCTCTGAACTTGAAAAAAAGTGCTCCCAACTCAAAAAAAGAAAGAAAAGAAGTCAGTGAACCAGAAAAGAGAAAGACCAGCGTTAGAACATGGAAGCTTGACTAGGGTATGGAGTAATAACATGGGTTCTCTGGAAGCATTGTCTGACCAACAAAAAGAAAAACTTAATCAGATATGGGTTCCTCTAACTCATGGTTTTTGTCCACTATTATGAGAGTATATTGCCAGTTATCTAATGCCGCTTAACAAATTACTCCCAAAACAAAATAGATAAGACAGCATGCACCTTATTGTCTCATAGTCTATGTGAGCCATCTTTTGATATGCAAATACTGTGTTTCTCAGTTTTGTCTATTACTAACATCAGTGTCTTGCTTTGTCAGGCAGAAACAAAAACCTGAATTCAAGTCCTATTACATTCTTTATTCTGTCAGTTTTGTCTATAACAGCCACATAATGTAATTCTCAGCAAAACAGCTCTATGACGCTCAGTAAACAATTAGAGAAGCTCTAGAGGAAGCCAGCAGAGATGGGCATCCCAGCTCACTTCTCCCCCACTCCAGTCTGGAGAGGACTTTAACCCCTGGAATCTCACTGCCATCTTTTCCTTGATGTGCCCTTGTTGCTCTCCTTTTGGGAGCCAAATTATAGCTTCATAAAGCAGCAGGAGGGCTGAGAAAATTGCTTAAATACAGTAACTACTAAAACTTCAAACTGCTGTGCTAATTAAATTGTCTTATTCTACAAGTTTCATAACACAAGGCAAGTAAAAATGTCAGTCTCTCCTCTTTGGCAAAAGGAAGCAACTGCTTCAGGGGTTCTCACAGTCAACTCTAAGGCCAACCCCATCCCAGCAAAGAGCAGGCCCAGATCAGAGGACCATGCCTCCTTCTCTGGAGAGGCCTCTTGACTCAGTTGGTTAAAGATTACCTGGAGCTGATAGACAGCAACAGAAGCCGAACAAAGGCCACTGAGCTAGCACTGAGTTCTGAATACACCCATGGACTGTGGAAACAGTTGGTTGACAGTGTTTGGGCACTTGGTGTCTACCTCATACCATGTCAAAGCCCCTATGAGGAGAGAATGACAGTAGACTTCGGCTGTGTGCTCCTTCTTGAAGGAAGTAGGGCAAATGGAAAAGCACAGAACACATGACTTTATAAACCAGAAGGACTGGCTTCCAAAGGTTCTGCAGCCAAATTTCCTAACTTGCCCTGGTCATCCACTCAGTAGGCTCTGTTTCTATGAATAAGTTCCTTAGTCTCTCTGGGCCTCATGGTCCTGGAACCTAAAACAAGGCTCTTCTTATTATAACAGGTACTTAAGATGCTTGGATGAAGATTAAATAAGATAATAGACAAGAGTTGCTTAATGCAAGGTCTAGTACAATCTCTCAGTAGAAATGTGGGCATGGTGCTTAAATTATGACCTCAAAACAGTGTGAAGGATACTGAATTCTAGTCTTGAACCTACCTATGATCTGAGGGCATTTTCTCTTTATATATCCAAATGTATTCATTTGTCAACCAGGGGAAAAGAGGGGAGCATTGAAGATTTCTACCTTCAAACACTAAAGAATGAGTCTTTCTAGTTGTACTCAGTGCTGTACGATTTATTCATGCACAGTATGTATGGCACAGAACATATCATGAAGGGAAGGGATCTTAATTTAAGTTTTTATCAAGAACTTATCAGGTATTGCACTATTTGCCAGAGTCAATAAAAGAAATATAATGATTAGCAGTAATGTATATTAAGAGACATTTCCCCATTGTGTTGACCTGTCCTTCACAAATTCTGGATCCAGAGACATGCAAAGTACAGCAGGCACAATCAGAATGGGATAGTAATTATATTAAGATTATGAAAGAGGAATCTTCTGGAAGACTACTTGAGGTTTTATTTTTAGTTTAGTTTTGTTTGTTTGTTTTTAATTTGGTAAACCAATGAGTTTTATCAGGGTCACCCTACACAGGATTATGGGTGAGGAGTTACTTACAGGAGCAGAAATGACTCAAAGACAGCCGCGCCATCATAGCCCATCCCAGTACCATGACAGCTCATAAAATCTGGGAACATGGAGCACATTGCAAAGCCTGCAGGAAGCTCAACAGGTTTGAGAGTGTCATGCTCACATGGTCTAAACCTCTTACAGGCAGCTTACCTGGTTTCTGCTTCTTCCAGGCAACTAGTCTGGTCTCAAGAGTCTTCCTGAAGCTTTCTAGTTTGTCCTTGGGAAGGAGGGGAATGGAGAGTCTAGTCAGTCTTAAGAACTTTCTGAAGCTGTTTGAAGTCATTTATTTTCTGGTTTAAGAAGCTACCTTGCAGGACAAAATGTTTTGGTCTCATAGAAACTATCACACAACACTCCACCCCTTTCTCAAACTCTTAAGTCTTTCTACCTCATCTTCTACAATGATTCCTGAACTCTGAAGAGGTTGACTCCAGATGTCTGCCTATAGCTAAAAATTAAACCACCATGCCACACTCAGTCACTTGTACTCAGGAGCATCACCAGTGGTTCTGAGTTGAGGCTGACAGCAGCAACGACCTACAAGCATGAACACACACATTTAAAAGACAGTTTGACAGGCACAGCACATCTGTCTAGTAAAACATAGAAGTTGCTTCCTCATTGAGACCTATGACCTCCTCAGCTACAGGTTTTTGTCCTAGCTTGCAGTATGAAACATGAGCTACCTCTTGTAGAATGGTCTTTAAATCCAGTCAGAAGGCTGTTGGTCTTACCCATATCAGCAGAGCCACTATTACAGGCACATCTGCCTGATATTTTGGTATTTGAGCATGCAGGATCCACAGCCAAAGTGGAATGGTGGTGACAGTTCTCTACTAGAAGTTTGCATGGTCTCCTCCTCTAGCCTATGGAAACCAGCCTGCAAAATAGAAGTTTCCAGTTCAGTCCTAGCTTAATGTCTCTGTCCCACAGTCAAGGTATGAAGTGTTTTCAGCAATAAGATGTCACTGCCATACAACAAACAGCAATAGCCATGACCTTTACGGTTTATAGGTGAACAGACTGGTATAGGCACAAGACGCCCCAAGACCAAGTAAGTTCTCAGCACAAAGACTTATCAGCTCCAGAGGAAAAAGGCAGGAAATAAGAAACAGAGACAGGAGATAGAAAATGAGTGAGAAGGAACAAGAGGGAAGGAGTATTTGTCCTGGAGAGACAAAAGGCTGCTTTTGGATAGAGAGAGGAGAGACATGGCCCATAGGCAAATGGCAGCTTTTAGAGGTAAAGGGGAAACTCTGTATTAGGATGAGGTGTTTAATTTTCATTGGCATGTTCATTAGGGAGCCCAACAGTGGGCTTTTGATTGCTAGACTTCAGCACTTTCATAGCTGGACCTTGGCCTCAGGAGGAAGAAGGGGCCAAACAGGAGGATAGGCCTTGGTGACCAGATTTAGCAATATAATCTAATGGGTTTTAGCAAGGAAGAAGGAATGGAGAAAGGTCAATGCTTGCCATGCTAGAGACCTTCCACGGGGATTTGGGGTTTCACAAGGAGGTAGTCTACCCCAACACTGAGGTGTACATTTAATAACATTATGGCCTCTAGGAGTGTCCCTTTTTTACCCATGTAGTATACCCCCTTTTGTTTTTCTTTTCAATTAACCCAACCCCAGTTAGGCTGTAAGGCATGTAAAAGCACCATTGTACCTGGTGTCTCTCCAGTGGCTTTCCAAATATGCAAACCAATCAGAGGTTAGCATTATGTCATCCATCTAACAAAACTTTCTCCAGAGGCTGGTGGGGCAAGGCAACATTATGACCCACCATCTCATAACAAATAGTGGTAGCAAAACAAAGATAACCTGGGTAGAGCACTCAAAAAGTCTGTTGTCATCTGTTCTGAGCGAAAGTCAGGTGATCCAGAGGTTCACAACTAAGAAGATGCAAAAACGGAAGATAAAAAAGGTCTAATACAGCATGGAAAGGTTCCACACATTTGGATCAATTGTCTCTTCCTCATATCAAGGTCGAGTACAAAGCATGGATAGGAGGCACTAACTTAATTAGCTCCCTGTAATTTTGTCGTTCTCTCTGAGTCATTATGTTTCCATATCCTAGAGCTTTTTCACAGAGCCTCCCTGCATTTCTCCACACCTGATGAACTCAGTGGACATGACTAAATTTGTTCAGGCCTGCCCAGAGCCAATAAAAATGTCCCTGCTCTTGCATGCTGCACCTGCTGACTCTCTGGGTCAGAATAACCCTGGGTTGGCACTGTGGATGCAGATCTAGCTGTTACCTCTCCATACCTGGCTGTTGGGAGGAGTTTCTGGATGCTCTAATGTACCCAGAATATTTTCCCTTCTTTATTTCTTGCTTATTTTATGTTTTCAAATACGAATGTGTGTGTGTCTGTCTGTGTATGTGAATCACGTGGGTCCTAGAGAATTAAACTCAGTTGGTTTGGTGTCATATGCCTTTACCCACACAGTCACCTCACAGTTTCCAGGGTTTTCTTTTCCTTCTAGCAACGTGAGATCAACAAACCAGGAAATGGCAGCCATTGAAAAGATAATTCACTGTTCACAATTTCTAAGGGGGAGTATACCACACCACATAAGAGCATCTGGAAACACACAGTCAGTAAGAAAGGAGAGGGAAAGAGAGAAAATGTGGGCCTGAACTTTGTTGGTTTGTTTGTTTGCTTGCTTTTGTTTTGTTTCAAGAAAGAGTAGGTAAATCAGAATTAGCTGGCATGGTAGATTGAGTAGCTGGGATTTTCAATGTCCTCTGGGATATAGTGTGGCGGGATTAAGGTGTCAGCCGATAAGGTCAGAAGACACTTCTAGGACCCTGGAGGGGGTGTGGCCAACCTGGAGGGGGTGTGGCCAAGCCCATTGATAAGTGGCTGCTGGGACACGAGGAGCTCTCTTCCTGGTTCCTGGCTGCTGGCTGCTGGACAGACAGAATCAGAATCCATCGTCCTTCCATCGCGCTTCCATCACTCATCCATCGCTTGGATATGCCAGTCCTTGTTCAGGTGCCACCATAAGCTGTTACTAATATTGTGAGTGTTAACTTATATTCTAATAAATATTAATTTTGGACTGGCGCCTTGAAAGTAAAACTCCGTCTACAATATAGGAACAAGGGGAATCCCAGTACCTTGCCTAAGGTGATAGGGTCAGAAGACTCTGTTCCCGATTACAGTCCTCTGATCAAGGAGATACTCAGAAATGTGGAGTAGAGTGATGTGGGGTGTCTTTCAGTACACTGTGAATATTATCAATAAAGTAACTGTTTTGGCCTGTGGCAGGCCCCTTATAAGTAGGCAGGAAATTGGAGTATAAATAGGGGAATGAGGGCAGAGTCAGAGAGAGAAGCCATCCAGCCACCCATGAAGCAAGATGTAAGGAAATTGGAGAGCCACAGGCCACATGACAGGACAGATATTTGGAAATGGGTTGAATTAAGATGCAGGAGCTAACAAGCAATGTGCCTGAGCAATAGGCCAGACAGCATGAAATTAATGTAAGCATCTGAGTCATTGAGGGCTAAGCAGCAGATCTGGACCATGGGGTTAGTCGGACTGCAGGTCTGTGGGTTGGACCACCAGCCAGCCGAATGGGCCAGAAACCTCATTATACAAGGGTATTGTGTCTTCACGTATCAAAGGTGTTGTCTTAGAGTTTTTATTGTTGTGCAGAAAAACCATGACCACAGCATAAGGAATATGTATAAGGAAAACATTTATTTGGAGTAGCTCACTTACAGTTTCAGAGATTCAGTCTATTATCATCATGTTAGGGTATATGGTGTCATGCAAGCAGACTTGGTGTTGGAGCTGAAAGTACTACATTTTAAAGGCAACAGGAATTAGACTAAGATACTAGATAGTATCCTGAGCATAGGAAACCTCAAAGTCCACCCCCACAGTGACACACTTCCTCTAACAAAGCCATACCCACTTCAAGCAAGTCACACACCCCCATAGCGCCATTCCCTGTGAGATTATGGGGGCTAATTACATTCAAACTATCACAGGTGTGCTTCATGGCAAGACCCCTACCTTCAAGTGTTAGCTAACTCTGGGGAAAAGCCTCTCTCCCCGGGGTTCACATGGCTCTTAGCATAATGTTAAGATACAAAGATATGTTAAATAACAAACAGGATGAATATGCACCCCAAGATCTGAAAAATGACCAAGATAATGACTATGATAAGCTCAAGGCACATTCACAGGAAGAGGACCAAAACAGAGGTGTGCATTTGGAGCTGTGACTCAGGCCTTGGTGGCCCAGCATAAAAGGAGTGAGCATGTAAATACACACTCCAGCTATCTTGGTCTCTTCCCCAAAATATCTTTTCAGAGCTCCACATTGACAGAATCCCTTTAAATCCCTTATCAAGAGATAAGGGAGGCCCTTGCTGTAGTCCATGCAGAATACATGGTGGAGCTGTGGGGCATGAGAAAGTACAAACAGAAACTATTGCCATGCATGGGAAGATCACACCCAACTCAATACTTCAGCCGTACCAGATGAGGCTGCACTGGCCTGGCTAAAGGAGAAAAAAGAACCTAAGATGAATTTTCCCTGGAGATGAAGCAGACAAAGATGATGATGGAGTTTATTTCTCCACTGAATCACTTCACTTCTTCCTTCATGTCAACACAAATGTGGGGCAGTGTGGCAAAATAAAGGCATCATTCCATTTATTGTCTTCCTACAGAAACCTTCTATGAGCACATCCTTCAAGCACTCCAGGATATTTAAAAGCTATTGTGTTCCAAGAACTGCTGACCTCATCTCTGTTGCCAGGAAACCTGCTGCAGATTGGAGCATTTGTGAGGGCTCATGTCATTGCTATCCCCAGATGATACCAGGAAGGGGGTGGAGGGCAAAAAGAAGGTTGATGCTGATGCTGATGCTATGGTCAGAACAGCATGGACAGCATTCACCTGAGTGCTGAAGCCAGCTGTGCTTCAGCAGTTCAGATGAAAGTCTTCAGGACACACTCACAGCAAGGGGTGAGACAGTATGGGGTCTTCCCTGAATAATCTTCCCAGGAGCATATGCCACTGGACTCTATTGACAGGACTTGCTCTTCACAGAATTCACAGTGGACCAAGAGGTGACTAAATCAACCAACAACTATGCATAACATAAACTTAATCCCAGAACTCCAAGCCCAGACTGTGCAGGGGTTATAGGAGCAGGAAATCAGGGGCTGATCAGTCAAAATCACCATGTAAAATGTTTTTTTAGGGTTTTGTTTTTTGTTTTTGTTTTGTTTTACTGGGCAGTAGAAAAATAATCTCACTGTATATAAAACACAGACATACATGTGGTAGATAAGCATATAACATGTATGTGTCATTAAGATTTTATGGGAAGAGGGAGATTTAGAGGGGGAAAAAAACCACAGAAGTTTCTTAAAGATGCAATGATTAAATTTAAAAAAAAAAAAAAAAAAAAAAAAAAAAAAAAAAAAAAAAAAAAAAAAAAGTTGACAAACACAGGGCACTTAGTGGCCTCAAGTCAGGCTGAACTCTAGTGCCCATTTTTCCTTGTTTCTGTTTTGGTTTTGCTCCACTTTTAAGGTATTAATTTTGGAGACTAGAAGGACTTTTCTGTTCCACCAGCTGCTCCCCAAATAACCACAGACATTTAATATTAATTGTATATATTCAGCCAGTAGCTTAAGCTTGTTTTTAGCTGGCCTTTTTGTTTTTAAGGTTTATTTTTACATATCAACTACAGTTGCCCCTCTCTCCCTTCCTCCCACTCACCCCCATCCCATCCACAGAAAGGGTAAGGACTCCCAGGGAAAGTCAATACAGTCTGGCATATCAAGTTGGGGCACGACCAAGCTCTTCCCCAAGTATCAAGGCTGAGAAAGGTATCTTACTATAAGGAATGGGTTCCAAAGAACCAGTTCATGCACTAGGGATAAATCCTGGTCCCACTGCCATAGGCCCCACAAACTACCTAAGCCACACAACTGTTATCTACATTCAGAGGGTCTAGTTTGGTTCCATGCAGGTTCCCCAGCTGTCAGTCCAGAGTCAGTGAGCTTCCAGTAGCTCAGGTCAGCAGTCTCTGTGGGTCTCCTCATCATGATCTTAATCCTTTTGTTTTTATAATCCTTCCTCCCTTTCTTCAACTGAATTGAGAGCATTGTCCAGTGCTTAGCTATGGATCTCTGCATCTACTTCCATCAATTGCTGGATGAAATTTCTGTGATGACAATTAGGGTGGACATCAATTTGATTACAGAGGAAAGACAAGGACATTTGTTCAACTGTGTTCACAGCAGCATTATTTGGAATAGCATTATTTGGAACAATCTAGATGCCCCTCAACTGAAAAAATGAATTAAAAGAAAATGGCATCTTAAAATTTTCAGACAAATGGTAGAACTAGAAAAAAACATCTTGAGTGACATGACCCAGACCTAGGAAGACAAACACAGTATATACTTACTCATAAGTAGATATTAGGCATAAAGCAAAAGATAATTAGGCTATAATCTACAACCCCAAAGAAGCTAGGTAACAAGGAAGAACCAAAGAGAAACATCCATGGATCTTCCTAGGAAAGGGAAATAGACAAGATCTCCTGGGAGCATGGGGGAAGGGAGAGAACTCAGGGGAATGGAACCATTAAGTTGAGGGAGGGACAGAGGGACAGCAAAGAAACAGATAACTCAATAGAGGGAGCCACTTGGAGGTTAGGGAGAAACCTGGTGCTAGAGAAATTCCCAGAAATTCACAAGGTTAACTCCAGCTAAGACTCTAAGCAATAGCAGAGACAGTGCTTGAATTAGCTGGCTTTTATAACTTAAACTAAACCACTTCTATCAATATAGACAGAGGCGATCTATATTGTGCTGTCCCAAGGCTCATTTACCTTATATACATACTCCATCCTGTTCGCTCTATGTCTCATGGAATCTCCTCTGACTCTGCCTTTCCCAGAATTCTCACTGCCTCAAAAATCTGAGCCATCAGACAATCAGCTTTGTATCAACCAATGAGAGTAATACATATTTACAGTATACAAATATGGCCCCCCAGCAAGACTCTCTGGGGGGGTGTGTATGTTTCTTTGAGTTTCTGTGTCTTTGTGCCTCTCTCTGTGTGTATGTCTGTGTGTGTGGTATATGTGTGTAGATACACATGTGTGTGCACTCAAAGGTCAGAGGACAACCTCAGCTATTGTTCCTCAAATCTCATCCTCCTGTCTTTCGAAGCAAGGTCTTTCATTTGTCCTGGTACCATGAGCAGGCTAGGCTGGCTGACCAGTAGTTCCTAATAATCTCAACTTCCTCCACCTCCTCAGTGTTGGGATTTTAAACACATTCAGCTGTGCCTGTTTTGGGAGTCTATCTCAGGCCCTTGTGCTTGGAAAAGAAGCAATTTACTAAATAAACTATTACTGCTGCCCTGAACTTCCATGGTTTATTTTGCCTTTCTATGCCTTGATTTTTCCATCTGAAAAGAGAAACTAATATCTGAACCATCTCCTCAATATTCCAGTTAAACTAAACTGCCTTAAAGTACCAAAATTATCTCATTAATAAAGGAACTCAATAAACATATGCTATCATTATTAACAATCCATTTAAGATAGAATCCCATCTATGAATGCAAACAATATACAATGCAGGGCTGGCCCTTAAGAGGCATTGTGAGATATGATCTCAGAGGCAAGACAAGAGTAAAGTAAATCATTTAGCATCCAGTCTTAGGAGCTCTGCTGTAAAGTGGGTAGAAATGATGTCTACAATATCTATAGACTGTCTACACTGGGCAGGATGTTCTAGAAGAGAGTATCAAAGGAAATTAGTTTTATCCCTTTGGGAATAATATTCTAACAGAATGTATAAATAATACACAAGTAACAGAATAGGTATATCACATGATGTGGCAAGTTGAGATGATGGCTCATAGGCTTTAGAACAGTAGGAAGGAACATCATTAGTGTTACTGGAAAGGTCTCTTTGATGAAGGAACGTATAAGTTTAGGCACAGACAGACTAAAGAGTCACTGCTGCAATGACCTGTAGAAATAGTGTTCTTTGAAAATATGTAAAACACCCCCAGGCAGGGCCATGCTCAGCCTGATGGAGACTGGTTTAATTACATAAACAATAGTAAACTGTAAGATGAAGTCAGAAAAGCCAAAGGCAAGAGATTGCTCCCAGGTATAACAAAGGTTGAACAAAAGAAATTACTGAGATTTTATTAATGCTCTGACTGCTGTAGAGAGAATGAAAATAATGGTAGACTAGATAGAAGGCCCGTGAAATGGTAAAGGGGCCACTGATATCAGTAGTGCACTTAGTCAGAACTGCCCGACACAGCAAATAATCTTTAATCTGACCTGAATAAAGATGAAACAGTATGAAGACCATATACTTCTCATTTTTCAAAAACCATTTTGAAGATCTTATTTTTAATTGCACACACATACACACACACATGATTATATGTTCCTGAGTGCAGAAGCCTTCAGAGGTCAGAAGAGGGCATCAGATCCCCTGGAGCTGGAGTTACAGGAGGTTGTGAGATGTCCTACATGGGGACAGAAACTCAGGTCCTCTAAGCCATCTTCAGCCCCTGGTTTTTAAATTTAATTTAACTTACTTTTCTTAGTTTCTTGGTGTTCCTGTTGGAATTGAATCCTGGATCCAATAAAGCACTCATTCCATTTAATGTAATACCTTCAAAGTCGCATTTTTCTCCAATGCTGGCTCAGATTTTTTTTTTTTTTTTTTTAGAAAAACTTTTCCTAACCTGCATCAGGCCCTGACACCCTAGTAGTCTATGCCATTTGAAAAAAAATTCCATGTCCTGAAATGGTATTAAATTTAAAAAGATCTACTAGGTCAAGAAAATATTAGGGAATTACACAGTGCTATGCCTCATAAAATAATTTTATATCCCAATACCTGAAATCCAGAACAAGATATATCTGGTGAAACAGAGAGTTTTACCAATAGAGTCAATAAATACTTTGACAATCCCAAAAGAAGCCACACAGTAGAGTCAGGAAGCCTAAAGCCTGACTGTTCATTTGCCATGTGAGGCCATTCATCTGGAATTGGGATTCCAAAGTCACTCCCTGTTTGCCCTTTCTGAAGCACAGGGGATTAAAGTTACAGTTGCAGGTCTAACACCAACACTTGACTACACATTTTCTAAATTTATTTTGACCAACATAGTTTTTAGGTGAGGAAAAATGCTTACTTGATTAGTTGAGAAGCATGTAAATGGAAGTCTATTTTCAGAATGATTATAGGGCAGGGAACGCAACCCAGCTAGGGCAGTGATTCCTTAGCATACATGGGTTGGGGGGGGGTGTCAAAAAATGAAGGTCATCCTCAGCTACATCTCAAGTTGTAGGCCAGCCTGAAATGCATGAAACCCTGTCTCAAAAATAAAACCATAAAACATAAAGAGGTGCCTGTGTTATTACATCAGGTCTGTTCAATCAAACTCATTTCCAGTCCCTTACATATAGAAAGGTCAGTGACTTTCACTTAAAACCATGTTTTTGGAATGTGATAAGATACTAAAACAAGACTCCCTTTTCACCCTGGCCATCCCATGTTCTTGAGGAGTCAATTTCATGCAAATTAATCTGTGCTATATTAGAAAGCCCAGTGAATCAGCAGAGTGGTGGGAAAGGTCCCTGAAGAATGCCTGTGACTCTGAATATGTAAGTCACCTAAGCTTTCCCATCACAGAGGAAAGGACAGGATGGATGAGAGAGCCTCTTACCCATAGACAGGACTGCAAACTGTCTTGGAATACACCCATCTCTGAGAAACAAATCTTTTCTAACTCCTTCATCTGGAACTAGATTAATTAATAGGAATTAGGTAACTGAAGAGTTCCCAGATGGACGCTGAGGTTCTTATTATTTACACCCTACCTTGTGCTCATCTCTGCCCTTCTTTGTCACTGAAGCAAGGAACAGAATGCCTTCCCTGGCCTACATTCAATGAGAAATAATAAAAAAAAAAGTCCCATTTTCACTGTATATCATTTTCATCTTTCATCTTCATTATCACCACCAAAAGTACAGAAATCATTATCCTTACGATGATGAACGTCCAATTAGCATTTCCCATATAAATTTCATATTACAAAGGAGGTTGTAATGGATAATGTGAGTGTTAATAGCCTTTTTTCCGAGCTGAAAAATAGAGGTGCTTAACAAAAAGAAATTAAATCTGAGCCATTTTCAAATGAGTGAAGAACTTTAATTACTTGATGGGAAAAGAGGAGAGACAAACAAAAAAAATTTAATGGTCATATTCTTAAATAGTTTCTCTTTTCACCATGCTTCTCAAGCTCTCCAGACAGCTAAATGTTTGTCTTATTGTCTTCAATGGATTTTAAACTACTAGGAATATTGTTAGATATCATTTTTCCATTACCAATGCTATATTGTAAGAGAGAAACATATTCCAAATAAACATTCTGTTTGCCCTATGGCATTGCTAGTAATTACTACCCTTTCATCACAGTTCTACACACACACACACACACACACACACACACACACACACACACACACACACAGAGATCTTATAGGTGATGCCATTTCTTGCTGCCTTGATTAATAGCATAAGATTCTGTAATTTACTGAAGCCAAATCTTGGAGTTGCCCAATCAGATGGAGCTAGCCCAGGTCATGTAACCTTCAAGTCACTGGACACTCGTATTCTGAAATTCTATAGACTGAGTCTCAAAGCCTGGCTGTGCTGTTTATTACATCTGTCATATAAAGAGAAATAAACATATATAAATATATGAATAATTAAATGAAGAATAATAAACAACAGAGAGAAGTGACAATTCTGATAACACATTATCAGTAAATTATCAGTTCACAGGTAAAATTTATTAATTCAATGAATACACTTTGACTACCCAGATATATACTAAACACTCAAATTTTTCAGAGAAGAAAATGAACCTTTAAATAAATCCATGCAGAGATTAGAAATGCTGCACAGGCTAAACCACATAAAGGTTACTCCCTGACAAAAAATTCAGTGAGAGACACTGGGAAAAGAGTGAAGAGAAATTTCCTGGTTGTTGCTGTGTGGGGATATTTTCAAATTTAATAAAAACAGCCTGAGATATCAGAGGGATCTACCCTCTGGAGGGTCAGACAGTGGTAACTCACACCATTAATCCTAGCACAAGGAATATCCCAGAAGTGGTGACCTACACCCTTAATCCAATCAAATCTGAGTTTGAGGTCATTTTAGTTTACAGGAGTTCCAGGCCTCCAGGCCTACAGTAATGGTGCCACGTCTTAACTGAGCAGAGAAAGTATTTAAGGCAGCTGTAGAAAGACCGAGCAGGCAGAAGAAGCCATGACACGCACTGTTAGTCCCAGTACTTGGGAAGCAGAGGCAAGAGAATCTCTGTGAGTTCAAAGCCAGCCTGGTCTTCAAAGCAAGTTCCAGGACAGCCAGTACTGTTACATAGAAAATTCTGTCTGGGGGGGGGGGGGGAAGGACTGGAGGAGGTAGATCTGTCCTCTGAAATCTCATACTTTTTTTTATGAAATTTGAAACATATCCCCACATTGTTGTGTATTAATTTTATCTGAGTTGCTCCTGGAGGTGGGAGAGAGGATCTGGCTACTAACAGTTATCCAGGAGAAGAGCAACAGACATCCATCCCTTTTCCCCACCCTAGAGGAGATGCCAGGTGATGCTGCATGTCCAAAGATGCAGCTTTTGCTTTTAGGCACACTGGGGCGAACTTTTTGGTGGTGCAACTGGCTTTGTGTCATGCATGCTTCCTTAAGCACCCCTTTCATGTGCACACTCTAGGAAGTAATCTATACAAATGTATTGGTCCACCAATACCAACTTTGGTGAAATTGTTACTTTGAGATGTCAATGAAATTATCCTCAAGCTTCCATTTGATTCTGTCCTAAAATAATTTTATTAATGCAAATTAGAGGAAAGAACAATAGTTCTATTCAGTCATGGTCACCTTGAGAGGCCAATAAGAAATGTTTCAGGACCCTAGTAATCCATAGAAATATGCTGACAACTGCTGTAATTAATCAAACCAATCCAACCCTTAAATAAACGAAAAGACAAAAGAACCAAGAGAAGGAGGATGCTGACCCAGAGCCAAAGAATTAACCATACTCCCCTGGGCATAACTTGACGTGACATATTGTCTTCCATAGTACCACTACTACTCTCTTCTGCAACAGTCTGCTTAGATCTTACTGTGGGAGTTAAGAGGACATTCTTTATGAAATGAAATATGCCTTGAGCAGCAACTACTTCTATAAACAGGATCCACGCTTCTACTACATACATAAAACATATCCCAGCTTCAAGGACAAAAGTACCTCAGAGTAAAGGTCTGGGAAAAGACTTCCAAATCAAATGGACTTAAGAAACAAGCTGCTGCAGTACCCTAATATCTAACAAAATAGACTTCAAACTAAAATCATTCAAAAGAAATCAGAAAGGACTTTACATATTCATCTCAGGAAAAATCCACCAAAATAAAGTCTCAATGCAGAATATTTATGCACCCAATACAAGGGCACCTACATGTGTAAAAAAAAATTACTAAAGTATAAATCTCACATCAAACCCCACACACAAAACAAAAAAAATAGTGTTTCAACTCTCAACAATGGATAAATCTACCAGACAGAAACTTAACAGAGAAATAAGGTATATAACAAATACTATGACTCAAATGAACTTAATAGATATATACAGAACATTCCACCCAAACACAAAGAAAACTTTCTTCTCAGCACCCCATTGAATGTTCTCTAAAACTGGCCACAAACTTGGTCAGAAAGCGAATATAAATAGACACAAAAATGGGAACAAGCACTTACAATCTATCATCCCACCAGGAACTAAAGCTAACTTCAACAACACAAACTCAGAAAACCTACAAACTCATAAAAACTGAACACCTTACAATTGCAATTAAACCACCTCTGAGTCAAGGAAGAAGTAAAGAGAGAAATTAAATGTGTGGATTCAATAAAAGCTTCAGAAGTTTCAGAGATATCAGAAGGAATCTACCCACAGTCTATGTGGGGATTTAATAAAAGCTCCAGAAATTCCAGAGCTCTAACCACAGTCAGTCTAGGGGGATCAGACAGTGGTAACTCACACCTTTAATCCCAGCACAGGGAGTATCCTGGGAGTGGTGACCTATGCCCTTAATCCCAATTTAGTGAGGTCATTTTAGATTACAGAAGGAATTCCAGGCTCCCAAGCAGGAAGTGGTGGGGCCACGCCTTAATTTACCAAGAGAGTATTTAAGGCTTCAGGCGGGCAAAGAGGAGAGGAAGCCAAGGGAAGTGAGGCTGAGGAAGCTGGAAGACAGCTGGGTAAGATCTGACTGTGGTGTTTATTCTCTCTAATATCTCCGACTTTCTCAGAGATCTATCCCTAAGTCTCATTTATTCGTGCAACAATTAAAAATGTCCTAGAATTCAATGAAAATAAATCTAAAACATACTCAAACTAATGGGACACAATGAAAACAGCACTAAAAGGAAAGTTCACACCACTAAGTGCCTATATAAAAAAAAAAAATGGAGAAATCTCACAGAAGAGACCTAACAGCACAGCTGAAAGCGATAGGACAAATAGAAGGAAACTCACCCAGAGGTAGAGGGCAGGAAATACTCCAGCTCAGGGCTGAAATCATTACAATTGAAACAAAGAGAGCAATCCAAAGAATCAACAAAACAGAGTTGGTTCTTTGAGAAAATTAATTAGAAAGACAAACCCTTACCCAAACTAGCCAAAGGCGGAGAGAGAATATCCAAATTTCCAAACTCAGAAATGAAAAAGAGAACATAACAATAATCACTGAGGGAATCCAGAGACTCATTAGGCCATACTTCAAAATCCTGTACTCCACAAAATTGAAAAACCTAATAATAATAATAACAATAATAATAATAATAAGTAGCTTTCTGTATAGGTACCACTTAACAAAATTAAAACAAGACCAGACAACTGATTTAAATAGACCTATAAACCCTTGGGAAATAGAAGTAATTATTAAAAGTCTCCCAAACAAACAAACAAAAGTCCCAGGGCCATATGGTTTCAGCAGAGAAATCTACCAGAATTTTAAAGAACAAATACCAACACTCCTCAAGTTGTTCCACACAGTAGAAACACAGGGAACATTGCCAAACTCTTTTTTTTTTTTTTAAGGCTATAGTCTCCTTGATACCCAAACCGCACAAAGACACAAAGAAAGAGAATTACAGACCAATCTCCCTCATAAATACTGATGAAAAAAAAAAAACTCAATAAAATACTGGCAAGTTGAATCCAAGAACATATCCAAAAAAAAAAAAAAAAAAATCATCCATGATGATCTAATATGCTTCATCCCATAGATGCAGGGATGATCCAACATATAAAAATCTGTCAATGTCCTTCACCATATAAACAATCTGAAAGAAAAGAACCACAAAATCATCTCATTAGACGTTGAAAAAGCCTTTGATAGAATCCAACACTTCTTCGTGCTAAAGGTGTTGGAGAGATCACGGATACAAGGAACATGACTAAACATAATAAATGCAATATACAGGAAGCCAACAGCCAACACCAAACCAAATAAAAAGAAATCTAAAGCAATCCCACTAAAATCACGAACAAGACAAGGCTGTCCTCTCTCCATATATCTATTCAATATAGTGCTCGAAGTTCTTGCTAGAGCAATAAAACAATAAAAGGAGATGGGCAATACAAATTGGAAAGAAGAAGTAAAGCTATCACTATTTGCAAATGATGTGACAGTATACATAAGGGATCCCCCAAATGCTACCAGGAAACTCCTTCAACTGATAAACACCTTCAGCAATGGGTAAGATACAGGATTAATTTAACAACAAAAAAAAAAAAAGCAATAGCTCTTCTATACACAAATAATAAAAGGTCTGAAAAGAAATCAGGGAAACGTCACCCTTTACAATAACTGCAAACAACATCAAATATCATCAGGTAAATCTAACCAAATAAGTAAAAGACCTGTATGACAAGAACTTTAAGTCACTGAAGAAAGAAATTGAAGAGGATATCAGATCTCCCATGCTCCTGGATAGGTGGGATCAACAGTAAAAATGGCAATTTTACCAAAAGCAATGTACAAATTCAATGTAACATCAACATCCCAACATAATTCTTCCAAAAGAACAATATTCAACTTCATATGGAAAAACAAACAAAAAAAAAACCTAGGATTGCTAATACAATCCTCTTCAATAAAAGAACTTCGGGAGCATCTCTGACTGTTACTTCAGGCTCTACTGTACAGCTATAGTAATTAAAACAGCTTGGTAGTGGCGTAAAAACAGACTTGTGGATCAATAGAACTGAATTGGAGACCCCGACATTAATCCACACACCTATGAACACCTGATTTTTGACTAAGAGGCCAAAAATATACAATGGGAGAAAAAGAATTTTCTACAAATGGTGCTGACATAACTGGATGAGGCATGTAGAAAAATGTAAATAGATATGGCAGCTTCTCAGGAAACTGAGAATCAATCTACCTAATGATCCAGAAATATCACTCTTGGGCATATACCCAAATGATGCATATTCTTACCAAAGAACATTTTTCTTAACTATGTGAATAGCAGCATTATTCATAACTGCCAGAACCTGAAAATTCTCCTCAAATTAAGAATAGATTTTTAAAAACTGTGGTACATTTACCCAATGGAGTACTACATAGCAGTGAAAAAATTGACATCCTGAAATTGGCAGGCAAATGTATGAAGTAACACAGATCCATAAAAATAAAAATGGTATATGCTCACTCATTACTGGATTTTAGATATAAAGCAAAGGATAATCAGGCTACAATACACAACCCCTGAGCAAGTAGGTAATGAGGAACCTAAGAGAGACATCTATGGATCTGCCTGGGAAGGGGAAATAGAGAATCTCCTGAGTAAATTGGGACTATAGGGGACAGCGGATAAGGGGAGGTGGGGGTGGGAAGAGAGCATGAGGGAATGGAATTGTTGAGTTGAGGGAGTGACAGAGGGAAAACAACAGAATAGATACTTTGATAGAGGGAGCTATTGTCATGTTAGAGAGAAACCTGGTTCTATGGAAATACCCAAGAACTTACAGAGAAGACCCCTGGCTAAGACTCCAAGTAATAGTGGAGCAGGTGCCAAAACTGGCCTTCCCCTGTAATCAAATTTATGGCCACCCTAATTGTCATCATAGAACCTCCATTCAGCATCTGATGGAACCAGATGCAGAGTTCCATAGCTAAGTACTATGTCGAGCTCCCATTCCAGTTGAAGAGAAGGGGGAGAGATTATATCAGCAAAAGTTGCCAAGATCACAATGGGGACAGCAGATTCGAGCTATTGGGAGTCCACTAACTCTGAAATGACAGCTGGGGAGCCTACATGGTACTGAACTAGCCCTCTAAATGTGGATGACAGACAAATGGTGTGGGCAGTTTGCAGGACCTCTGACAGTAGGTCCAGAATTTATTCCTATTACAGGAACTGGCTTCTTGGAGCCCATTCCCTACAGAGGAACACCTGGCTCAGCCTTAATACTGGAGGGAGGAGCTTGATCCTACCTCAACTAGATACCACCAGACCACACTGACTCACCCATCTTTACCCTCTCTGAGGAATGGATGGGGCAATGGGGGAAAGGACGCTGGGGGACAACTGGGATGAGGGGAGTGAGTGGGAACAGTGGTAGATATGTTAAAATAAATAAATAAACCAAATATCACAGGGCAGGAAGTCAGGATATTTGTCTGATATTTGATATTCAAGTCTCTGCCACCACACAAACTCTGGAAGCAGGCCTCTTAATGGCCATTCCTGACTCTGTTCCATGTTAATAGAATTAAATAATCCCTCCGAATCTGTTTTTTTATGTGAAAAATTGAACTGATAATGATGCTGAAATTCCTCAGAAGGACTAGTTAGCTAATGGCTTAAACTAATAATTTTAACATTTCTTTATACATGCAAGTCTATATGCCAAGGTTGAGAATGGTGAACCTATTTCAAATCCTGGCTCTTGGCCCATCTTCCTGTTTGTAAACAATGTGGCTTTCTGACCTAGATTGTACATGGAGAAAATAAGCTTCGAACTTTTCTGTGTGCAGAGAAGCTTTGATCTCTACACACCCTGCCTCTGCATCCTCCAATTCTTTCTGCGCCAGAGATGTATGGCAATATTATATTTGGTTCCATCCTTTTCTTCCTGCCACTGTGAATTTATAGTTATCAACCCTTAGTCATAATCTTAAAATCAACAAAATCATTTATCTATTTATATTAAAATTTGGGTTTGGAAGATTGTTCCATGAATAAGGTACTTACTGTTCAAGTTTGAGAACCAGAGTTCTGATCCCAGGATATACATAAAGTGCAATGCTATTTCATGTATCTGTATATCCCAGTGATCCTGTGCCTCCCACTATACAAGACTGGGACAGACTCTGGAAAATCCCTGGAACCTAGAGGGCTAGATAGCCTAGTATATGCAATAGGGAACAAGAAACAATTCAAATAAAGTTGCAAACAAAGACAACACTTGAGGTTGACATCCAGCTGTGCACATGCATGTGTGCGCGCACACGCACGCATGCACACACATGTGCACACACACACATTATACATACACAGGGTATTTTAAATAATCATCAGAACTTAGCTCATTGAAGTATCAATCTCCATTAGATATCTAGTCTCTCAGCTGAGTACATCCTGCCCTGAGCCCGGACCACTAACAATTTGAGGGTCATGAATGAAAACTGATCAGGTGATTGTAATGACCACATTGGGGACAAAGCTGACTCACATTAAATGCCTTACCAACATTAAACTGCTTTTCACTTGACACTCACTCTGACTCCCTTTGCTGTCCTCTCAAGCTGTAAGGATTCTTAGCTATCCTGACTAAAAGTCTATGCTCCCCAAAGTGAAGCTTCTAAGAACTGGAAAAAGTCCAATCACTAAAATTTTTCACTCAAGAAAAAACATGTTGACTGGCAGCAGGAGAGTAAATGGAAGAGGAATGCCAGAAGACAGGAGGATCTGTTGGGCTATATTTTTGGAAATCTCTTCCTAAAATAGCTCAGCAATCTCTGAGAATGGAAAACAGAGACACCGCAGAATAAGATTGATCTAAATTATACTGTATTCACTGTCCTGGGGAGCCAGAACCTATTTCTTTATGCTCATTAAAAGCAATCAATATTCTATAATGGAACCATCAATTGCTATATTCCTGACATAAACAACCAGCGTGCTAAGTCTGAATTAAGAAACAGGCTCTGTTTTCAAACCCTGATGTGAAACACGTGCCTGACAGTACAGTGGAGAGTTAATTTCCCCTGGGAAGCAGTTACCAGACAGCATTATGAGCCTCATTTTACACAATCACATTTACAACTAACTCCCTCCCCAAACACTGGCTCATCCTCTTCTACAATCCAATTCTTGTCTGTTTTCTCTTTAAACAACTGACAATGAACTGTATTCCGTTTCCCTTGTTCCCAGATTATAGCTAATATAAATCACTTTCTTATTTATAAAAAAAAAAAAAAAGATGCTTTGTTACCTGTAGACATCAATCAATTTGTCTTTCTGTGACTTTCAAAATACACTGACACATCCCTAGGACTTCTAACAAGGAGAAATAATCACATATATTAACCATTTCTCTTCTCTTAACTCTCAAAATAATAGCAAAGAAATAAAGAAATGTAAATTTATAATGATGAAGAGAATAAGAGATAGAATGCCAATAAACATAATATTGTAATAAATTTTTGGAAGCAGACACTGTAGGAGGTAGTGTACATGCATAAAGAAGGAAGGGATGTTGTTAAAACATTTCTTTTTACTGAAGCCCAGAAGGCCTCAAGTTTAGAGTCACCAAATGTAACAGATGTTAGGTAGTCATGGGCTTGACATGAAGATTGGCTACACAGAAGTGCTTCTACGGGTATTTCAGATATGTTGACAAATATCTGAAGGACAAATTTAAAGGGAGGAAAAATGATGCATCTGAGCTCCAAGTTTCTAAGGTTGTAGTGTGGCTAGGTGCCTGTACTATTACAAAAGCAAGAGTGTTGTAACTAAGCTGCTCTCCTCAAAGTAGCCCAGGGGTGGGAAATGAGAGTCAGAGATAGAGGGGGATCTTATATTAAAAAAAAGAATAAGCTGGAGAAAAACAAGATTTGAAAAAATCATTCTTGGATATGGCAGGTATTATATAGTTGCCCTTGTAATAGTGAAAGCATTTTATACAATTATAAAGGAAAATTAAAGTAATTTCTAAAATTCAAAATTAAAAGAAACAATGCTAAGCTATAGAGTTAGCCAACACAATTATGAAGGAAGAATAACATCAAGTAACTTTGAATTATAGTAACTTGGCTCCTTCCCACGGAGATATACAGAAGTAAAACCTTTCAAAAGAATTTTGAGTCATTATATTATTAGGTTTGTAACAGGCCTTAGCATAACTGATTCATGATTCCATTTTTAGGCCTTGAAATCCAGCATATAAGCAGAACACCTGTCAAAAACAAAAACAAAGACCTGATCCATGGAAGTCCATAGTTTAAGAAAAGTCTCTGTATGTACCAACCGTGTTTTGGGCTGCTTTTGAAAAGTGAGGTGTGTCAATCCAGGATATGGGTTTTGTGCTTAAAGTCTCACCCTGGGCTACACTGAAGTTCTAAACATCTGAGTGGCAGGCTGGCTAATCAATGCTTTTTATTGGCTTAAGCCCACATCCAAGCAGTTATGTAGAGTTTGGTATAAAACAACTAGTCATTATTTTGGTGCCACTAAGTACCACGATTTTCATCGTGGATTAATATTTACAGATGTAATACTGATAAAATTAAATAAAAGCCCCATAATCCTAAATACAAATTGAAATAATAAAATCTGTGAATTAGTTTTCTCTTTAACATGCATATATATAATTTGCCCTCACATTTTTGCAAATGTTTAGAACCAATAACCCAATCAATCATAGTAATTACTTCTAATATCCACACTGTATTCCTAAAAACTAATACTATAAGGAACTGGGGATCCTACAGGAATCCGGCGATTCATAGCAAAATGGTTGAGTCCTGAGTCTAGATCTGGGGCATATTTCCATCTTGTCACTAATACTATCAAAATGCAGGGATGATGTCTAAGGGGCTAAGAAAACAAATTGGAAAATCTTCCACTGACCAAATATGGAAGCACTGAATATCAACAAAGATATGACTGTAACTATTTTAAACACAAACACACATTTCAATACATTGAAGAAGTATTATATGGAAAGTTTTCCTGAGTAAATGTTGGAGAAGAGTACAGAACCAATTCATTATTTAAAAATCTAGTAAAAGAATAGAAAAAGTTAAGTAACTACAAATAAGTTAGGAAATCTATGAAGCAGAAAATAGGACCAAGATATCTATAAAGCAAGATGACCAAGTCTAAGATCCAGGGATACTGATAAATGCAATCTTTGGTACAGTGACCATCTCAGGTCTGTGCATTTCATCATTGAAAGTCCCACATCCCAGAAGACACCCTTCAGTCCCAAGAGACCAGAACAATTATTCCACCACCTAGGAAAACATTTCCAGTGCCAAAATCTTACACAAAAAGCAGAAGATAGGTTATAATAAAAATAGCGTAGCTTAAAAGCCTTTGTTAATTTAGAAAGGTTATGTGTCCTGGGATGTAATTGGTACATAATGGTCTCCTGTGTCTTATAGTCATAACAATAGCTTCTAATTACAAAGACCTATGCATTATATAAGCACTTTACAAATAATTTCCCATTAAATACTCATGATAACCACAAGAAATAGGTACTATTTTTATTTCCATTAGAGAAAGGAAAGCTGAAGTGCCCATGGGCTAGCTTGTTTTCCCAGGGTGGACTCTGCTCCTATAAGCAGCCAAGCTTGAATTAGAATCTAGGTCTACCTGACCCCGAAGTCTTCCCTCTTCATCACTATAGCAGATGGTCTCTTGCTTACTCTCTCCATAAGCAACTATTCCAGTCACCACTAATCAAGAATTAAACACAGTTCTTAAAATACTCCTTGATCCTCCCCAAGACCAAATGTTTGAATAAAATCAAATGCACAATATAACTTGAGGGTATCATTTTCCAAGCTACAAATTTTAGTTTAGACAAGTCAAAATCAATTTAGCCTTGTGTTGTAAACAAATCAAATCATAGATCTTTATCATCTATAAATTCATTGTGTTCATCTTTCAAAGTCAATGGGTTCTATAAAAGAATACCAAAGTTTTTGCTCTATATAGACAAAAAGCCATGGAACTTCAAATTTCTCAATAGAAAAAGAAAAGCTGACCAGTGAGAATCAGCAGTGATGTAAGCAACACATTCTCTGTATTCACTCATTAATGAATCATGACTGGAAAGGTACACTTACTGAGACAGGAAGGTAAAGGGATGTTCTTAACTGACAGTCAGAAATCCAGGTTCTAAAGTGCAGACTTTGAAGGAATCAGTAAGATTTGTCCATCACAACTATAAATAAAGATCACTGGCACTGAGAAAATTCAGACACTTAGCCTTAGAGTGACTCACAGCAGTGTATGCATCTATAACAAAAGGAACTAAAATGCATTATTAGGAAGAATATATTCATTCAGAAAACATGTAGGCATCTACAGAATCCAATTCAATAACAATCCTAAGACTATGTGTTATCTCTTCCAGTTAATATTAGTAATATGGTTATTACTGTTGTTAGCAAATGTGTACAGAGTACCATGATAAGTATTTGACCCATGCTATTAGCAACTTTACCCAGGTAGTGAGTGATTTCTCACCTTGTCTGTCTGATCCATTGTCCAGAGTACTTTCTTATAGAAGCCCAAGATCTGCCAAAACCTCCAAAGTATGAATCTATACCTCATTGTCTTTCCCACCCAGCCCCCATTATTTTTATACAGTGTGTTTAGTAGATCTGGGAATTTAGTGAAGTTCTATAGATTCTCACTGCAAGGTATGAGTAAAAGCAATTCCCTCATTGAGCTATTAAAAGATTTACATCAAATGATGGCCCATCTCAAGGTTTCTCTTGTAGTAGGCTGTGTGTGTGTGTGTGTGTGTGTGAGAGAGAGAGAGAGAGAGAGAGAGAGAGAGAGAGAGAGAGAGAGAGAGAGAGAGAGAGAGAGAGTTTGTGTGTGTGTGTGTGAGAGAGAGAGAGATGCTTGTGCACGTATGAGCGTGTGCACATTTCTGTGTGTGGGTGCATGTGTACATGCAGAGAATAGAGGACAACCCTAGCTGTCATCTGATACATAGGGCAAACTAGGTGACTCAGAAGTTTTTAAGCATTCTCCTGTCTCATCACCCATCTCCCCATAAGAGTACATGTGTACTGCAGAACTCAATGTCACATAGATTCTGAGGGTCTAAGCATAGGTTCCATGCTTGTGTGGGGAGCGTTTTACCCACAAAGCCATCTCCCCAACACCCCCAAGAGGACATTATCAAATATGGGATCCTGAAGTGTGTGAGTGTGCCAGGACCAAAAGACTAAAGAATGGCACACAGCTCAGTCCTTCACCTTACAGGGATCTTGTTCTCTTTCATGTCACCCACAATGGAGAAGGATTATTTTAACTTCAATAGTCAAGCCTTGACATAGACATTAGGAAATCATTATGGGATAAATGACAGGATTTGATTCAATGAGACATGTCACTCCTTGATAGGTCTTTAACATGTATAATGCTCTCCATCCTAAACTTGGAATTCCTGAAGAAAAACAAACCATTAAAAAAATCTTTCTCTAAGACTTAGTTTCAGTCAACAGAAATACACCCTGCTTTCTGCAGACTGTAGCCACCTCTCCAGAGCAAAGCACATATTGCTTGGGTTTATAGGTTAAATTCACCAGAGACGCTGTTAACTCTTGCTGAAGCAACATATCAACAACATTGTGTAGAATACACTCTTATGAAAATGATCATGTGACCTTTCTTGTGTACCAGCTCAATGGTAAGATGAAGCAGTTGGGTGAGCTGGTTCCTAGGTTTTTCTCCAAAATCTAAACGTATCCAGGCCAGGGAGACAGCCCAGTCTAGTAATCATGAGGACCTCAATTTGATTTCCTAGAACTCATGCTGGGGGGAAAAACAAGTCAAGCAAGGCAGTACAGGATCATAATCCAGCCCTCTGGAGGTCAAGAGGTAGAACCAAAAAGAACCTCGTCTATTTGACAACTTACATGCTAGCGAGAGAAACTGTCTCAAAACACAAGGTAAACACTGTCCTGACCTCTATCTATACATGCATGCCTGCACACACACACCCACACACACACACACACACACACACACACACACACACACACACACACTGTTTATATATATGTAAATGTATTATACAAGGAGGTGGGTTTTCTTTTCTCTTCCTAACTTATCAAACTCTCTGTGCTATTCATCCTGATTCCCGCTGTGACTGTAATCCCCAAATTCATCCTCTCCTGAGGAGCACTGAGACAGAGTATGTCCCTATTCATTGTGAAGATAAGGTCATCACCTACTTGTTATTAATAATTGTTAAAATGCCAAAAGCCCCCCAATGCTTTTTTCATAAGCTTGAATGTGATTACAGCAATTAAAATACCATCACTCTTACTGCTAGCTTTCTGGTGCATTTTGCTGAGTAGCAGAAAGGTGGAATTATGATCTTTCCACTGGAAATTGTTCAGATGGGAGTTATTTGATGTAGGTGTCATGCCAGGAAATTACCGATCTGTTGGGTCAGCAGCTTTGAGAGAAAAGTGAAAAAGATGTCTATCCTGAGCCAGAAAATCAGGATATATATCCATCATGGTTTGTTGTATCACATGCTGCTCTCCTAATTGTGCTTCAATAATTCAGTTAACTACTGTTAAGGCTGGCACGCCCTGCTTCAAATATTGTGCTCACACATCCTTCTTTCCATATTCATCATATTCATCATGTTTGCTTGTTTTTTTATTTCTCCAACTACTGATTAAATACCATTTAATTATCACATTTACCTCACACACACACCTAGGAAGGAAGACTTCTATTGCCTATGGCATTATAAAACAATGATAAATAATTCTCAATCCCTGCTAAAATTATTATTGCTGAGATAATTCATTCATCCAAATATTCATTAATCATATACCATTTGCCTACCCCTTCAATAATTTTATGGAAGAATTAAATTAATATGCTGCTTTTTGGAAATGTGTAATCCAGTCTTGAAAATAAAATATATTCATCAATACCAAGCCATATACTATAGGGAAAAAAGAAGTAAGACACAATGGCTGAAGCTTCCTGATGTTCAGTCAGCAGTGTGAGCTGGATTCTGTCTTGGTTTCAGACACCTTTTTCTCTAAGAAGTAAGGAAGGCAGATGGCAACAGCTGTTATTAACAGGCAGTATTTATCTGGGGTGGTTGACTGTGGGAGTCATGAAGGTCAGGTTTATGGTGTAGAACATTGGGAATGTGGTGGTTGATCTAAAGAAGAAAAGAATAAAAAGAGGCATAAACGGCTGAGGAAAGAGCTCTGCAAGCAAAAGTCTTGCACACAAATATGAGAGCCTGAGTTGTAAAGCTGGGCCCAGGCTAGGGAGACAGCTGTGTGTAAGAGCACTTGTTGCTCAACTTGCCACGTTAGGGACACCAATAGCAGGGAAATTGAAGATGACTGGGCGTGCCCTAACCTCAGCACTGGCAGGTAGAGACAAGTGTCCTGGGAACCTGTGAGCATATAGCCTAGACAAAATGGTAAGCTTCAGGGTGAGTGCAAGACTCTTGTATCAAGGGAATTCTGTGGAGTTGACAATAATAGTGCAGAATGCCTGATGTTCTTTTCTGGCCTTTGTGGGTGTGAAAACAGGCATGTGTGCCTGTGTGTGTGTGTGCGCGCGCGCGCGTGCACACACGCACACACACACGCACACACACGCGCACACACACAAAGCAGTGCTGAGGGAGTAAGCTTGGGTTTACTGACCTTGCCAGCCAGCTTAGCTTAGTCAGTGAGCTTTGGGACACTGAGAGATTCTGTTTCAACAAACAAAGAAGACATTTCTCAAGAATGACACTTGAAGCTGGCCTCTGACTTCCACACACATCTTCACCAACATAAATATGCCTGCATACACAAAAACATGACAACATACACAAAGGAGAGAGGAACATGTACAACATGCTGCAAGTTCTAGCCAAGAAAACATTCATCACAACTGAGACTATTAGAAACATAAAAGCTTTATGAAGAAGCTGGGCATACCAACTTGACCTCGAAGTTATGGCCTAGAAATATATGTTCAGGAAGACCAGAGGGAGTTACTGGTGAGAGAAACACCTTAAGTAAAAGCAAGCAAACAGAAATGTAAGATGCATGTCTTAGGAATACAAATAATTCGACCTAAGTAAAAGACAGACATAGAAATGAAATTGAAAAGATCACAGAGAATCTTGAACTTCAAATAAGGTAAGAGATTTACATTTTAGTTAGTGTGGACATTCACAAGAAGCCTAGCAGCTGTCCTGGAGGGAAGGTAATCTTTGCAAGAAAGGCTTAGGTCCCCAAACAGGGTGGTAGTTTAATAAATTTCTATTACTATTATCACAGAAAAATCAATAACTCTACAGTGTATTCCTTGCTGGAATCATGCCTGCTAACTGTCAACCATAGAGAAATGACTGCTGGCAAGTAGAAACAGAAGCTGAGGGGAAATGTGTTTATTGATGCCTGCTTTAATTTATTGCTGCTCGGGGGCTTGAGAAAAGAGAAAGCACACTTAGAGGAAAATGGCAAGGGTGGGAATGGGCCCAGATCATTTTAGGAAATAGAGAAATATCAAGAAACAATATCAAGTTACTACTGGAGCAAGCCCTTTAAGGATTTAGAAATTGAAAGAGATTCATGAATCCAATCCCAGGGTCACCAGATCAGGGGTTCCCATGAGCACATACCCACTTTTTCGCACTGCACCTAATTAAATACAAATGCTTATAAAGCAAGTATAAAGCAAGAAGCAGAGAAGAGATTTCCTAAAACACTTCACTTATGCACAATTCTCCTTGCCTTAGCCAGGACTTTCAGCTACAACTAACAGAAGGCAGACTTCCACAGGCAGCGCACAAGCTATAGTTCCCAGGGATTCAGAAGTAAGCAAAGTCTACTGCTCAAATAATGTCCCCTTGACACCCTTTCACCATAACTCAGCTCTATTTCCTTCTGGGTTGGCTTCTTTCCTGGGAATAATTTCTTAAGAAACTGAATATGAGTAAAATAATTATAGTTTTATTTCACAGAGGGACCAGCAAGCAGAAAACAGGCTATATCGTCCAAATACTCACCCCAGGGACATACTTCTGCCAGGTAGACCCCACCTACTAAAGCCTCCGTCCAACAGTGCACCATCCAGGGAACACAAGTTTAAAATATGAGTCTGTGGAGGCTTTTCAGATTCCCTGTGAACTGTTTCCACTTGTTACATACACTCTCATCTCTAACAGCCATTTTCTAGTTGATATGCCCATGTGCATTTATTGTGAAGACAAGAGAGAAATACTTTGTTGATGGCAACCACCTGTGCAATGCTTCACAATAAGTCAGTGGGGTGCTGCAAATAATATCAGAATGCTACATTGTTAGAGGTTTAACATAACAAGAAGCAATTTCTCATGAAATAGAACAAGACGGTTTAGCTGTGAGAAAAAGTTATTCACAAGCTGAGAACTCTTCCATCTGGTGGCTTCACAGACCCCTAATGTCTTAGGATTCTCCCATCTCAGCTATAAGTTGGGAGCAAGGAACAAGACCTCACACAGGTGTGCCAAAGCTATGATTTCACTTAGCAACTAGCACCGATCCAGTGCTAGTCATACAGCCCCACATAACTGCAAAGGTTAGGCATATAATCTAACAGTGCATTAGAAAAAAGAGAAAATACTTTTGTAACTATAAACACTCAGTGTCTAGCACAATATACACACTATTTCACCCTACTTTTCCTATGCTTTCAAAGTTTTGCTACATTGCTGTGGATTTCAATACTGATAACTTTTCTATAGTGCTAGCTACCATCACCCACAGAAGTGAGGCTAACTTCACATCTTGAATAATAGTCTGTGTTATGGGCATGAAGCAAAGTACCAATGACTATGTCTATGTAATTCAGTGAAGGCCTCACATCTGGCTGCTGTATAGCGGCTATGCTCTTAAGTGGTAGGTCAAAGGGGGTCACACACAATCCTCAAGTGTCCAACAACCTAGCATCACTCTTTAAGATGACATCTTACAAACCTTGTGATTACAATAAATCATTATAATTCAGTGTGTTATAAATTAAACATTCAAGGAGCTCTTACATGCATGGAGAAAGCAATGAAGGAGAATGCGGAGGGAGCAAGAGTCAGTGCTAGGAAACTATTTTGTTTGTGTAGCTTCATGTATCGAGTAATAGCACATGGCTAGTAATTTCACCTTTCACAGAGGTTAGATAAATCCAGACTAACAGTGAGAGCAATTGCTCAGGTTTTGCTTAAGCCTTAGTCCATTTTGCTTGGAAGGGTTATGCAATGAAAACTTCAAGTTGCTAAGAAAGAATGGAACCTTCTTAGACAAATTCATGTAAAACTTACTTGGAGGTAAATATTCCACCATGCTCCTCCACCTGGAAAATGATGTGCAAACATACCTCAGCACAACAAAACTGAAAGAGCCCCAGGAAGCATTGCCTTTCTCTGAGCACTCAGCACTGGCAAACAGTAAGAAGGACCACCTAACCCACTGAGGGCAACAACTCCATGACAGAGCAAGAGAGCAGAGTCTGGCTCTAGAAGGTTCTGAGAGGTACCACTTGTATCTGGGAACAAGTTTCTTATCTATGAGTTATCCCAAGGAAAGGGTCAAGGAAGGGGGGAGATGACAAAGGGTTCTCCCAGACCTTCAGGCAGGGGCATGCTGGCATGTTTCCTTTCCTATGAGAGGCATTAGGAATGTGGAGTTAGGAAAGTGGACTCTCCTCTACTTCTTAACCATAGACTGTAGGGAGAAGTTGCCTGAGCTCAGTTCTTATCAGTTCCCAACAACTACCACAATAGATAAAAATCTCAGAGGTAGCCAAGCAGGGAAAGCAGGAGGAAGTTTGCTTTGTGATATCTAAAACCCTACATAATAAAAATTCTATTTTTAATTTCCTTTTACTTCTAAATTAAAATCTGTAAGATGAAAGAAATGGAACTCCAAGAATATATTAATCAGAAGAAAACAAGCGATCAGTATTGCTGGTGGTGAATGTTGATGGAGGCACTGGGGAGGTATTCAGAGTCATTGTCTATTCTGCTGGATGAGAGGAACGAGGCCATTTTTAAGTGAGGATGAACTATGACTTTTTTGGACTCTATCTTAGGCAAACTGCAAGGACACACACCAAAATAACTCAACTGACACCCCCTCACCACCAAACTCTTATCTACTGTTTGATTTTTATAATTTTATCTATTTATCCCACTGTTTGCCCAAAAATGATATCATCATTCCAGGTTTTTTTATGCATAGAGTTCTGCCTTAACAGGTCACCCTAAATCTGTAGAATGAAAAATGTTGAAACAATCATGGGTGGGGGGAATGAAGATAGACAGACAGACAGACAAAGAGAGAGAGGATTCTCCTATAGTTTGAACTACCTCTCAGGACACAAAAGAATTACTAACATCTTAAATTCAAAATAACAAAAGTAAATATGGTTCCATACTTGAAGAAAATATAGTGAAGTCATTTCTTAATTTGTTTATTTGTATTTCCTGAATTAATGTATAATTAGCCAAAGGATCTCTTACCTATTGTTAAAGATATCACAGTTCAATTTCAAGATGTGAAGAAATTAATTTTGAACTGGACAAGACTCTTTCTTTGTACTAGATAGCTTTAATAGTTGCTCAGGAGAAAATTGACTCAGTGGCCTTATCTAGCACTGGGCCCTGCAGCTGTAATACTGACCTGCAAAGGAAGATACATCCCCACTGGTGAGACAGCGATGAAACTATTTATAAAGATAAAAACTGCTTTCTTCTTTAGACTGTGGCCTACTCTACGGGGGAGTCTATGTCTGGAACTGTAAACAAGATCAAAACTCAAGGCTGGAAAGACCATTAGCCTTACAGGGGAACTTATTAGTTTTGTTTTGCTGAATGGTCATGTTGTTAAACTGCCTTCTAATATATTTAGATCCATAAATGTGTGTTGTTTCCAACCTTGGTCAGATCAAGAGAAACTTCTTTTTGCAGTGGGCAGTTAGTGCAGAGACTCATTACTGCTTAATGTGCTCAGAATGAGTGAGTAAGAGTGTTCATCCATAGAAGGGACACGTATATCAGCCCTCTACATTGCCTCCTGCCTCAAGGTTCAGGGAGCATCACAGAAGAGAAGGTGGGAAAAACTGTAAGAAGAGGATAATAGGGGGAGAGCTGTGAATGCTCCCTCTGGTCAGAGCAGAGATAGATAACACCTGTGTTTGCCTACATGCGACAAACCAGTTACAAATTCCAGCATGGAGAGAGGAAGGAGTCCCATGGGGTCCACCATTAGCTGAGAAGAAACTGACCATTGATGGCTACTAGGGAAGTGGACCATGTAACTTTTTAAAAACTATTTTTTAATGTTTTTATTAATTCCTCAAGGATTTTATTCAGTGCATTTTTTATCATATTCATCTCCCATTCCTCCAAGGACTGCTCTCTGGTCTACACCATCTCACCACACCCCTTCTTAATGTTTTCTTTTATTTTTTAGAGAAAGTGGCCACTGGTAGGTTTCCCATACCCTAGGGGATGACCCACCACCCATGTGCAAATGGACAGCACTAATTTGATTCAGTGGGTTAATTAATTACTTAATTAAAAAGAGGGAAATGAAGCTGGAAGGGAGGTATAATTAGGAGTCCAGAGGGGAGTTGAAGAAAGGAGTAAAAGCATATATGATCAATATACATTGTATACATGAATGCAATTTTCAAAATCACATTAAAAATAATAAAATAAAATTTGATTTAAGAATAAAGCGTGTCAACCCATGTACTTTGGTAGACTGAATAATATACACACGTGAATAATACACACTCACACTGAAAAAGAACAGGGACAAATGGCCACTCATTTTCTGGCTTCTTATCTCTCTAAGCTTTCTGAATTGAAATGTCCACCCCATTAAATTCTTCCTGGACTATGGTCATTCTCCAAGTGATACAAAAATAAACTTTATATTCTTTTATGTCATCAATTTTAGGTGGACACCAGGTGTGCAACTCTAACTGAAGTCTGACAGTTGAACCTAGGCCAAAAATACTCCATTCTTTGATTGATGGTACTATTCTCGTGTTTCAAAACCAAAGAGGCTCAAGCCTAAATTTCTAATCTTCCTCTAACCATGCTATTTCTGCAGACTTTCCACTTAGTCATGGCAATTTCATCCTTTTGGACTCTCATTCCAAAATCTTGTGTTGTCTCTATAATTTCATTTTTAACCGTGAGGACCAATCAGAACATGCTTCTAAAATATACACCTACAGTATACTTTAAACCTCAAATTATAAAGAATCCAACCATGACCACCACAACCTTCCAGACCAAGCAACCTTTGACTCACATCTGGATGAAAACCAATTGATCCCCTTAGTTCTATCGTTGGCCTTAAAGTATCTACCTTTGGGTAATAAATAAATGATTCCTCTTGAATCAGGAGTCAGGTTCCTATTTCACCACCAACTGAAATGAAATTCTTTCCAATGTTTATGAAGTCCCTTGAGATGTGAACTATTCCCATTATATCCCACATCACCCCGACTCTCACTTCACTATAGCAATGCTAGATTCAGGTCTCCCTCAGAAGAACTAAACAAATTTCTACTTCAGGTCCTTTACACTTACTATTTCTGCTTTCTGGAACATTCTTCCTGGAGTTCTCAATATTTCCTCCCTTCTGGTGACATGTCATTTTCTGTGTAACCCTCCATGTAAAATAACAACTCTCATTCATATCCTTTATTCCTTTATCCCGATTTGTAACTCTCCTGTCGTAGTTTTTCCTCTTTACATATTGAGATACTTTTCTTTATGCACAAGCTTTGTTACTTCTTTGGCATATACCCAATATTTAAAATAGTCCCTGGCAAAGAGTATTCTCTCAGTAAATGAAATGCATATGCCACTTGATATATGCATTGAAAACTAGTAGCATTATTTCTTTTAAAAAGAAAAGTGACATTGTTGGCAAAAATTACCCTCACTGGTATTAATATCATTAATTTTAAATTAAATGTTTTTATTAGATTCACGTTAGATTATACAAATGGAGTGATATAATGTCCTGATAAGTCTGTAGGCTAGAAGATGCAGCTGGAGGCATGAGTATAAACAAGAACCAAAAGAAGAAAGAGCTGAACTGTGAAAGAATGAGGCATTTGACCCAGAGAGGCAAAGGGAATAGATAAGTTATAGGGTGGCTAGAAAATGGGTTTGATAAGAGCACGGTTAACAGTAAGGTCAACTAAGCTGGTGACAAATAAAACCTAACATAAGAATTATATAATACCCCCTTCAAAGTTGTTGAATTGACCCTCCCAGGATCCTGCTGTGCACAAGTTTATTCATACTATTGCTTTAGCAGCTTAGCTTATGTCAAACATAAGGGCTGATGTTTCTGCCTGTGACAACACAGGGCAGAAGAGAATTATGATGTTTGCAGAATAAAGAGAACCACAGGAAGCTCCAAACTGGGTGTGTTCCAATAACACAGGTGCTCTTACATTCGTGTCTCTGATGTTCAATGCTAGAAGAGCCTGGGATTACCAATAAATTTGAGCTGATTTTATTTGGACACCACAAAGCAGAGGGTCTTCTGAGTTCTATGAAGATTTAAGTGGAAACAGAAAAAAAAAGAAATGGCATTTTAAAATTGAGAATATGACATTTAGGGCATGAGCATTGCTTCAACCAATAAAAACTATAGCTATAACCATTGCTTTTTAAAGAGTCTGTGGGTTTTCCTACATTAAAAGGAAATCCTAACTCATGAAAAGTTTGGGAGTCAGGCATAATCTGTAACTTTTAAGTAAAATAATTAGATAATCACCTGGGCTATTAAGCTATTGCATCTTTTTATATAAGTCATAAAATATTTAACATTGAACAAACTATCTTGGTGATACTATTAATAATTCTTGTACATCCCCTCCAACCGCTCACAAGAACAAATTTCCTTCAAGGTGCAACACAAGCCTAATTGATTATATTGAACTTATATGGTAGATATCCAATTAATAACCAATTCTTAGCAATTATGTTGACACCAAACAGAATAATACAACGCAAATATTCAGAAGTTGAGACAGGAGTCGTAAGTTAAAGCCCAACCAGAGATACTTTGTGAGATCCTCTAACAGAAAATAATAATAATGGAAAGATTAGAGGTGTAGCATCTGCGTTGCATGTGCAAAGTCCTGAGTTCAAGCCCTGGCACTGAAAAGAATGGCCTCAGTTCTATAATAATCTATTTTAATGCTTTTGAAGAGACAGTATGAAGTAAGCATCTAGCCAGTCATTGAGTAAACTCACTCTGCATTTATGAAAATAATATTATATAAAGCATACAAGGAACCATACTCATCTTTCTCTTTTGCACCCACACACCCTTTCCAAGTTGTTAAATTACTGGATGGTTAGTTTTATGTGGCATCTTGACTTAGGTAAGGTACCTAAATGTTCAGACAACAATCCATATGTTTCTGTATAGACATTTGGAGGAGAGGGATTTACAATCGTTAGGCTTGATTAAGCTTATCATTCTCCACTATATGGTTTCATTCAGTCAGCTGAGGACCTTAAGAGCAAAGATTAAAACTGAATGGAGAAAAAAATCAGTCTACCTGCAGACTGTGACACAGAAACTCTAAGGTTCTCACCTGCAAGCCCCCTCTGCAGACATAAGATGCAAGATGGAAATGCTAATTCTCAACAATGTTTCCGAAGTGCTGGCACTCTAAAAGGTTTCAAACCAGGCAGTCTCACGATTATTTAAAGCCTCATATAGATACATAGATGAATAAAACATCTGGGTGCTCCTTATGAATAGGAGTAGTTGGCCAACAAAAATTAACTCAATGGGTTGGTTGGTTGCCTGGCTGGCTGGTTGGTTGGTTGGTTGGCTGGCTGGTTAGTTGCTTGATTGGTTGGTTAGTTGCTTGGCTGCCTGGTTGGTTGGCTGCCTGGTTGGCTGGCTGCCTGGTTGGTTGGTTGGTTGGTTGGTTGGTTGGTTGGTTGGTTGGTTGGCTGCCTGGTTGGTTAGTTGCTTGATTGGTTGGTTAGTTGCTTGGTTGGTTGGTTGGCTGCCTGGTTGGTTGGTTGGTTGGTTGGTTGGTTGGTTGGTTGGTTGGTTGGTTGTTTGGTTGGTTGGTTTCATGTATGTGGACTTTATGCTTCATTTTTGTTTGTTTTGGCATTTTTGTCTTACTGGGGTTTTTATTGTTTGTTTTATTCTTATTTATGTTATTGAAATTTGTGGGTTTGATTTTTGGAGGTTCATGTTGTTGTTTGAAAGAGAGAGAGAACATAAAGTTGGATGAGAAGCCTGATTTTGCCCCCACTTGGCACTAATAGGCCAATCCCCTACCATGTGTAATTTTCCTACAGGCAGCTTGAGGTTTCCCAATTCTGCCACTCTTAACTGACTCCATCCATGAATTATCAAGCTCATCTTGTTGACTGGGATATTTGACCTTAACAAATGCTATAGTAACAGTTGCAGTTGTGCTGCCTTTTGGCTTTGTGATCTCAGCAGCTGGATACAATCTTATCTAGCTCCTAATCTATAAAACACAAAGAAGTTTTTGAACCGTTGCCTACTCTCAACCCAAACCAATCACTACGGAGGAAACTGCAGCATTGTGATTGGCAAAGCCTGAGTCAAGTGCCCAGCCTCTTGCAGAACATAGGACATGGGAGTGACAGCCTTGGCACAAATACTTGGCTAAATGGGTTCAGAAAGATTCCCCAAGATGGCATAGAGAGAAAGCTGCTCTTCAAAACAAAGAATTTTTCCAGAAGGAGAAATATTTAAAAGAGCAAAAAGAAAGAAGAGGGGGTAGAAAAGGTGGAGGGGAAGAAAGCTGAGGGAGAGAACAGACTGAGAGGAGCATGGGCAGAGAAGATTAAGGAAAAAGATCAGGAAGAGGAGGAAGAGGAGGAGTGATGGAGTAGGAGAATGGAGGAAGAATAAGACGTTTAGGAAAACAGGAGGGCGAGACAAAAAAGGAGGATGAATAGAAAGTAAAATGGTATTAAGAAGAGGTGACATAGGAGAAAATAAAAGGATGGAGAAAGAGGGGCATGAAAGAAAAGCAGGTGGAGGAGAGAGGCCAGGATTAATAATAAAGGGGTTCCTGAATGTGTGTAATTGCATTTCTGTGAGACTTTCATAACAGATTTCACTGTGAATACTCTCTTCCAGAAAACAGCCTTCATAAAATGTAAGAATAAATTAGAAGTATTTGGATGCAAATAACTGACCTGTAAGGAAGAAGAGATGTTACATCTATACAGACATACGATGGGCTTGGGGACTGGGTGACAGCAGCCAGTACTATTATGAAAACAACTTGAGAATCCTGAGTCTTTCTGCCCTGCCATCCCCTGCCTTAGCATGACTTTTAAGCTCAGACTCAATCACATTTTTTTGTGTTTTGTTTTATTTTATTTTATTTTATTTTATTTCATTTCATTTCATTTCATTTCATTTTATTTTATTTTATTTTGGCCTGGTGTTCTCTAAGAAAAGGGAAATCTAGCTTAAAGCTCCCTTCAGACTGCTTCACATCTCAGTGAACAAAACTGAACACACTGATCCACCACTGGCAAGAAGGGGAACCATTTCTTGCAGGTAAAATACCTTTTCTTAAAGCATGTGTCCACATGGAAAAAGAATACTTTATGTTAGACTTTGTGAGAGTTAATATTTATTATCAGCTTGACAGGATCTCAAATCACCTGAGAGACAAACCCCTAGGCACATCTGTGAGAAGAATTTCAGACTGGGTTAATCAAATTTAGAAGGCCCACATAAATATAAGTGGCACCATCATATGGCTGTGGGCTGGACTGAATGAAAAGGACAGAAGTTAGACCAGCATGGAATTCACCTCTCTGCTTTTTGGCTGTGGATACAATGTAACCAGCTGCCTCAGGCTCCTGCTATCATGACAACGTGCTATAAAGGACTGTCCTCCCTCAAACAATAAGCTGAAGTAAACCAGTCATTTCTGAATCTGCATTAGTCCCACATTTTCCATACATGGTGATGAGGAAAGTTACCAATACAACAGAGAATATAGAAGGAAAACATGGAGCCAATTATATATTTGACCAAGACTATCTTCTTGTCTAAGTGAGGACTGCAAGATCCAATCCTAACACTTTATCACCGAACTCCCAGTACCTAGAACAGTGTGTAGGTGTGTAAAGACATTCATAGAAAGGATGGATCATTTTTAATGTTCCAAACCAAGAAATGTTTAGCCTTTAAGGTTAGTACATAGCATACAAAAAAATTAACAGAAAGATGTTTGTCAAAAAACAGAAATTCATGTATTCCAGATTTTTTGGAAGACAGCCAATTCCTTCCAATTTATTCTTTTAAGTAAAAGCTTCTCATTAAATATAGAACTATAAATGATTGGACCTTATGGTTTCTTTGAAATGCTTCAGTTAAATAAATGCCCAAGTGGAGAGCATATGTCCTTTAGGGTATCACATACTCTCCTTCTCAGTGTACACGATGTGACACTCCCAGTACCCTGGAACTTTATTCTCATCAATCTCTTTAGTTTCGTGTCTAAGCCTAAAGTACAAATATCTGTAGATGACATACAGTTTCATTTGATAACTTCTGAAGCATCAGTGCAGAGTGCAGATTAATGGCTTGACAGTTGTTCAGGGGATCCCCCATTACCTGGATGGACAGGACTGAAACCCATCTGATATCCTAATACAGGGAGGCAGAACTTTCTGACATATCTTACCGTTGTTTTCACCTTCCTGTTGCTCTGCAGCCTATAGACTCCCAGTCACCAAGAAGACAGCTCCTTGCTAAAAGCCAAAAAGTGATCCCAAACAATCCACACATTGCAAAAGCCTCAGGGTCTGCACCTGCAAACCACTCAAGTTTTCAAGGCACCACTACCAAATATCAGATTCTCACCTCTACATTTATTACTTTTAAATTCCTAACAGGTCTCCAAGTTTCATACATAAAAGGTATAAACACTGTGTAGATGCAAATGTAGCCATGCCATTTTTATTAGCTTTATCAACCCCCAAAATTAAAATACCCAAGATGCTAAATTGCCCATTCTCTGGAATTACTCAAGAAACTCAGTGGAGTTATAGCATGCACAGGACAGCTCACAAAGCCCCACCCTTATCTCAAAAGCTTTAGATGCTGAAGTACAGAAAGACTGTTTTCTTCAGGAATTGGGCCCCTATTAGGTTGCCCGTGCCCCAGTGAATGGCCTCTGCCCATGCATATATAAATAGCATTGACTAGACAAAGTGGGTTAACAGAAGAGGACATGAAACAGATGTTAGGAGGACTCAATGGTGTGAGGAGGCATCTGGGGGAGTTGCAAAGTGAGTAGGGACTGATAAAAGTACATTGTAAATATGTATGAAGCTGTCAAATAATTGGCAATAAAATTATTTTTAAAAGAAACCCAAGGGCTTCAAGACCCATTAAGAGCATCCTCCTGTGGAAAATAGAGTCTGATCAATCAACCAGTCTGCTATAGTTTCTGTATTGCATTTGACTCTTTATCAAAGCTTCCATGGATCCACCTCTGTGGTTCTTCACTGTTCCAGTGTCCAGCATTAATACACTGATGTTTTGAGAGAGGTGAAACCCAAGTCTTCCAAAGCCAGTCTCAGCCTCAAGTTGAGCTTTTGGAAGCTATAAATCTATTGACCCATACCTGTTGTCCTCAGAAGGACATTGTCTTAGCTAGGGGTTTTATGGTTATGAAGAGACATCAGGACCACAGAAACTCTTATAATGAAAAACACTTAATGGGAGTGGCTTGCTTACAGTTCAGAGTTCTGTCTATTACTTTCATGATGGAAAGCAAGGCAACATTCAGGCAGACTTGGTGCTGGAGATGGAGCTGAGAGTTCTTACATATTGACCAACAGGCAACGGGAAGTGGTCTGAGATACTGGGCATGGCTTGAGCAAACATGAAACCTCAAAGCCCACCCCCACAGTGACACACTTTCTTCAATAAGGCCACACCTACTCCAACAAACCAAACTTCCTGATAGTGCTGCTTCCTATGAGCTTTTGGGGGCCAATTACATTCAAACCATCACAGACACATACTTGATGGTCCTGCTTTCCAAGGTACCATCTAGTCCCAGGAGCCCTAACTTGTGATTGGTTCACCACTATCTGCCTCTCAGATCTAAAATCACACATCCAACTTCCTCTCAGTCTTAGTAAGCAAGATGTTTGTCACAAGAACACTGAATTTCTCATCTCATGCCCCAGTAGTGGCTGCCCAAATATTTGAAGAAGGAAATACTACCATTCTAAGAAGACTTGGACCTGGGGACTCTTCCCTTTGAAGGTACATTTTATATGTGATGCTAAAGGGTTCACACCTGACTTCTCTGACTCCAGTGTGGTTTCCTGGAACCCAGAGAAAATAAAAGACAAAAAAAAAAAAAAAAACAATCATTTATGGACTGCATGCCTGTATCTCTAACTTTATTACTGAAAATATCATATGCCATAATATGAAAATATTTCATTAATCACAGCACACAGTTCTGACAGTAGTTGTAGTTCAGAAAGATGGATGAAGGAGTTTAGTCCAGTAAAAAAAAAAAAAAAGACATAAGCCACAAGATTAGGAAAATAAGCCCAGTCTGCAACTTATGAGCTGCAAGTTTAACCCTGCTGAAAACTGTGAAAACACATTTGTAAGTAGAAGTGTGCAGGGGGGGGGAGGGTGTGCTTGAGTGCATGCATGCATGCTTACATGCATGGTATTTATAACAATCACTTGGAGTTGTATCATTCTCAAAATGATACAGACAAAATATCTGCATTGGCTCCAGGCACATATTACCAAGGGCTCAGTAAATTGTAGCTATTGTGCTGCTTATAAGTCTGCCTTAGTTATTGTTCTGATGCTCTAACAAAATAGCTTAGAGTGGATAAATGGTAAAGAATGGGATTTATTTCACATCATTCTACAGGCTGTTTAATCCAGAGAGACATTCAATATTAGAGATGGCTGGTCGTATCTTGCTAAACAACAAAAGAGACGTTAGGAACCAAAAACTCCCTCATGCTTCTTTTCTAAAGTCGTTCATCTTGTGTATAGGAACTCTATCCTCACAACTGAATAAACTTCTAAAGACCTTACTTCTTAATTCTATATGACATTAGTGACAGAGTTTTTTAAAGATTTTTGGAGGCCACACAAATACCCAAATCAAGCCAATATACAGTTACTGCTTAGTGAATACAGTGAATCTGTGTGGTAGTAACTATAATGCTTACTTTTCAGGTAAGATAGGTAGGGCCTAAGAAGAGGGGTATGTTGCTGAAATTACTTTACTTATGTAAACATGTGTTAATTTTGTTAGTGCTGTGAGATATTACTTTAACTGTGTAAAGGTGTGTTACATTTGTTTTACCTTGCCTGCCTTAGGCACCCGATATCTCTAACAAAAAGCTTATTTCCAATAGCTATGAAGGAGAGGGATATGTGGGGTTGGCAGAGTGAATAAACAGGAGAAAGAATCTATAGAGAGAAGAGAAAGAGAAGAAAATTCAGGAGAAAGAGAAGGACACACCCAGGGCCAGAAGCCAGGCACCTGCCAGACACTGGAGGAAGCAGATAATAAGACACACAGAAAGAAAAAAGGTTAAAAAAGCCCTGAGGTAAAAGGTATATAAGGAAAACAGGCTAAGTTAAAAGAGCTAGCCAGAAATGAACTTAAGCTAGCTGAGCATTCATAACTAGTAAGTTTCCATGCCATAATTTTGGAGTTCATTGGTGACCCAAAGAAAAAGTCTGGTACAGGATGTGTCTCCAAAATTATACATCTAAACATCAAGAAAAAGGTAATTTGTACTCAACATCAGCCACTTAACAGACCATATCTGTGATCACAAACTTACAGCATCATTTCTGTCTATTCTCAGGAACTTTCAGGAAAGGCATTTCAACTAGTCTTGGCTTCTCTCAATTGGATGACTCTGTTTCAGGCTACAGCCTCTAGGTCTATACCTCCCACTCTACAGCTCAGCTCATGTAGATAACCATTACACAAAAGGGCATGCTCAACAATTAACATATTTCAGACCTCTGTTCCTATCACTTACACTGATATGCCCCAAAACAATTCACATGATTGAACCCAACATCAGAGTACAAGGGAAACCTGCTGCTAGTACTGGTCTATCAGAGAATGAGAGGTCATTCATGGAACAGGAATTTAGACTCTGCACAGAGCCTCACTGTGTCTGTTAGGTTCTCACCTCCTATCACTCAATTGGTCACTAACCCTCCCCTCAAATTATTAAAGCATTTGTTGACGATTAGTGGGCATGAGATTTGCTTAGTCACCTGGCTCATAGTTCTTCTACACCCTTGAGAGCCCAGCTGGATGGTAGATGTAAAGTTGATCACCCATGATTCCACGCTCATCCCAGAGACCAGGTTGTACAGCTCTAATAAGTAACCTGCTGGGCCTACAATTCTGCCATGCTTCGCTCTGTTAAAACTTTATTGAGCACACTGTATTAACTCAATTAATACCGAGAATAACATGGGCAGGTGTCACTAGAATTGCAACCAATTAATTTTTTCCTTAATATATTTTCAAATCACAGCGTCGAAGCTTACCATTAGCCATGTCCTTTCACACATTATATTTAATTTGCTTCTGCCTTCCCCATTAGCTTCCATTGCCAGGGTCCCAGGATGTTGTCACCAGCTATGTGCAGCAATCTTCCAACAGTAGTGCAGTTTCCCTCTCCAAAGGAGCAAACCGAAAACCCAAATCAGACTGTTTAGTATAATTTCATGTTGTTGGTAATTTTTTAAAATTTTGTTTCTTCCTTATGAATCAAAAGCATGCTGACTTTATTTTTCCACATAGTGATCCTGATTGAGAAAATCTAGGCACAGAAGCAATCCAAAGCCTGTAACAATTAGATTTCTCGGTTCCGGACAGCAAGAGGTCCAGACCCACAGACCTGCAGTCAGCCCCAGACCCCTTAGCCACCCACCACTGCTTAGGCCCCAAAAATGATTCAGACACTTATATTAACTTTATGCTGTTTGGCCTATGGCTCAGACACATTGCTAACTAGCTCTTACATCTTAACTCAACCCATTTCCATTAATCTGTCTGCCACGTGGCCCGTGGCTCACCTGTGTTCCTTACATGTTGCTCCTTTGGGCTTCTGGCTTGGTCTCTCTAACTCAGCTCTGCTTCTCCTACCTATGCTGTGATTTTCCCCTCCTACTTTTCTATGGTGTCTGTCATGGGCCAAAACAGCTCCTTTATTTAAAGACTGATATTCACAGCATACAGAAAGACATTCCCACATAAAAATCCATCCTGCATTATCCTAAAATGTGTGAGAATGTATTCAAAACCACCCCCAGCGCTTATCCTAAAATGGCTTTAGCACATGTCCTTCCAAAGTGCCATAGACCCCAGCTGGCCCACAATATTTTGACATCCTCAGCCCAGAAAGTTAGCAGGTGACTAATTTTCCCAGAGGCAATTGGCTTGCCCATCAATGACCTTCAGAACATAAAAACCACAGTTTATGTAATGTTCAACATAGAAAAAAATTATTTCTTGGTTAGAACTTACATATTGCTTCTTCCACTGGCTCCTGTTCTAGTTCTTGTAAGTGAAACTCTGAGTAGTAATAGATCCTAAATGTCTCAGAATGACCTTGAACTAGCTCTGCAACCCAGGAGCCCTTGACTTGCAATTCTCTTGCCTCAGCATCATCAATAACTGGGATCACAGCCATTTACCATTGCACCCATCTTGAAAACTTTAATTTGACACTGATAACTTGGTTTCCTCAGGTTCCCTTTGAAGATCAAATGCACTTGTTGTCCAAAATACCAAAAAGCATTATGCTTTTGAATAAATCATTCAAAAGAGACTGACTGAGTTTACCATGATCCAGACAGGCTCTCACTATTCTTTATTTAGAAAGCAGTTTTACTGTTCACTGCTAATCAAATTTTATGAGTGTAGTGAGACAAAGCTTACCTGTATGCATAAAGTTACATGAAACAGATTGCATGTGACTCTACAGCAAGCTACAAAGGAAATCTAGTGTCTTTGTGGAGCCCCACAAGGCTATATAAGGACACACAGGACAAACAAACTTTCAACTGTGCCTGCCCACATATGCCACAGCTTGAAGGATCTCTGACTATAGATCTTGTGGGCCCTACTTATGAGCAAAGATTTGAAAAAGATCTCCCTTCCAGCATGTCCAGGTCAGTGTTGGATTACTGAAATTGTATACTTCCTGGAAGAAAATTGGAAAAGGCATGAGCTATTTCAAGAATTTCTTCCCTAATTCAGAATATGACATTTACAGTCCTTTCCATAGTTCTTAATAACCACAAACAAGAAAGGATTGTGAAGAATAAACAGGCTGAACCAAGGGTACCACAGAATAGGCCTGTGTTTTCATGAATGACAGGAGGCAGCATCACAGTGTTGAGGTGCTCACTCTGAGGAATTCCTGCTACCTGAGTTTTCACCTCTCTGACAAAGGCTAGCTTGGATCTTCTGCTTTTCCATGAGGCATTCTCCTGGAGCTCTTACAGGTACTCTCCAGCAAGGAACTTTCTAGAATGTAATCTTCCTTGTAACCTCTACTCTATTTTCCTTCCTCCTTCTCCATACCACCCATGGAAGCAACCACTTCATAAAGAAGCTCTGCTTCTGGTTCTCAGCACTGCAGCCCAAAAGGGCATTCACACAGCACACATGCTGAGTACAGCACAGTATGTGCTCCTTGGGGCTCCTTGGGAGAAATTCTTTTTGTTTGTCTGTTTGTTTGTTTGCTTGTGTTTGTTTGTTTGTTTGTTTGTTTGTTTGTTTGTTTGTTTGACTAGTTGGGGTTTGAGACAGGTGCTGCTATTCTACTGAAGGCTGGCCAAGAACTTGGGATCATCTTATCTCTGCCTCTTAAGTGCTGGAGTTATAGTTACACTCCAGCACCCCCCCCCCCCGTTTTATTGGGCCAATTCTTAAACAGAAGGTGAATTTAGTGACTTGTCTGATAACCACTGAATATTTATAGGCCTGGCAGGATATCAGTCCCTGTTTCAAGAATATTTCTGTGGTGAGCTTAGGAAAAATAAAACCTCACAGATGAATAGCATTTTTTTTCCTGAATGGAGAGCACCACCAAGTGCTTCCATATGTCCTGTTCCCAAAGTTCAATATACCTGAGAATTGCAAGAGTTATTATTTAAACAAAGGCTATCGGATCCTATTCCTGAAGGTTTCAGCTCAGTAAATGAAGTATGGAGAATGGACTTTCCCAGGTAACATGATACTGGTTCTACTAGAACCAAGGACACTTTGAGAACTCTTCTCTGACTCCAGGTAATTCAGAGGACCAAGAGTTGAGGAACCCGAGGTGGCAAAGATTAGCATCATCTTCCTCTTTCTTCAGCCAAAACATGATTTATTTTCACTTCACACATCTGATCACAGTGTGACGTTTTCATTTGGATCAAGATTCCAGCAGTAAACACAGTCTGAAAGCAATTTCACTAGCTTGTGTTGACATGTGGAATTTTATAGTAAGGGCCAAGAGAAAGGGTAAACTGAAGAAATCATCTATTTATACAGCGAGCTAAGTGGTCACTGTTCTACTTCTAGGCTCCTCTGTTGCAGTGATAAACACCATGACCAAAGCCACTTGTGGAAGAAAGGGGTTTATTTCATTTCACAGGTTATACTTTGTCTTTGTTGGAAATCAGGGCAAGAACTCCAAGAGGGCAGGCAACCCTTTCACAGAGCTGCACTCTTCCCAGGTGATGCTAGGTTGTGCCAAGATGACTAAAGTAGTCAGGAGAGTCACCGCAAACTAAAGCATTATGCTTGATTCTGGAATGGAAAACAAATAAGCTAGCCTTGTGTGTTTGTATAACATGATTAAGTTATATGCAAGCAAATTATAATAAATTGACAAATCAATAAATATGCCAACTAGCTTGATTTACTCTTTCTTTGGTGTAGATTTGTATTAAAACATCATATTAAATCATATATATATGTATGTAGTATGTGTATGTGTGTGTCTTTGGTACCCATGAAAAATTGATTCAAGATGTCTGAAGGTATCAAAAATCATTACAAACTCAAGTCTCTTCAATAGTATGTATAATATAGCATATAAGTAACCTGTGCACAAACTCTCATATATTTAAATCACTTATGTATAAATTCAATACCTAAGACTTTAAAGTACTTGTTTTATTATATAATTTAGGAAATAATGATGAGATATAAAAATAATGCTAGTAATACATTTTTATGTAATACATTATTATAATAATAAACATAAAATAATAAGATTTTCATTCCACAGTTGGTTGATTGCATAGAAGGGGAACATACAATTATGAAATACTGACTGTACAATTATTATTCATCAAATGAATAAATAGCAAACAAGTGTGACTAATATCATACAGTTGCTGTGATAAGCCTCTTTGTTATAAAAATATTTCACATGTGACACACATGCCATACTCCACCCATTCCAGGGAAGGTTTGCTCCTTCTAATAGTTTCAGATTTGACATCATCATCACATTAAGATTGAACCACACACAACTGGTTAAAGTCAGCATTCAAACTGAAAGCTGTATGCTATCCCTAATTGAGGTTTCAGAAGGAACTTTTTTTGACATTTTCTTTATTTAAAAGGTTTTTTTTTGTTTACATACCATCCATAGTTTCTCTTCCCTCCCCTCCTCCCACTCACCTCCCAGCTTCCTCCCACCCCACCCAACCATCCAGTCCCCAAAGAAGATAAGGCCTGCCATGAGGAGTCAACAAAGTCTGAGATATCAGGTTGAGGCCAGACTTAACCCCCAATCCCCATATCAAGGCTGAGCAAGGTATCTCTCTATAAAGAATGGGTTTCAAAAAGCCAGTTCATGCACTAGGGATAAATCCTGATCCCACTGCCAGGGGCCCCACAAACTACTCAAGCCACACAACTGCCATCCTCCCGTCCTCATTCAGAGGGCCTAGTTCAGTCCCATGCAGGTTTCCCAGCTGTCAATCCAGAGTCAGTGAGCTCCCAATAGCTTGCATCAACTGTCTCTGTGGGTTTCCTCATCATGATCTTGACCCCTTTACTCATATAATCTCTCCTCCCTCTATTTGACTAGACTCCAGGATCTCAGCCCAAAGCTTAGCTGTGTATCTCTGCTTCTGCTTCCATCAGTTGCTGGATGAAGGTTCTATGATAACTATTAGAGTGGTAATCCATTTGATTACAGGGGAAGGCCTGAAGCACCCTCTCCACTATTGCTTGGAGTCTTTTAGCTGGGGTCATCTTTGTGAATTCCTAGAGTTTCCCTAGCACCCAGTTTCTTCCTATCCCCCAAATGGTTTCCTCTGTCACGTATCTATTTCATTGTTCCCCCTCTCCATCCCTTCCCTGACTCTACTATCCCATTCCTTTATGTTCTCTTCCCACTTCCCCTTATCCCCACCATGCTCCCAACTAAGGAGTTCTTATCTATTCCCCCTTCCCAGGAGATCCTTGAATGTCTCTCTTGTTACCTATATGCTCAATGGTTGTGGATTGCAGCTTTGTTATCCTTTGTTTTATATCTAAAAATCTACATATGTGAGTACATGCTATACTCATCTTAGTGGGTCTGTGTTACCTCACTCAGATATTTTTTAATCTCACCCACTTGCCCGCAAATTTCAGAATCTCATTTTGTTTTCAGTGCTGAGTAGTACTCCATTGTGCAAGTGTACCACATTTTTTAATCCATTCTTCAGTTGAGGGGCATCTAGGTTGTTTCCAGGTTCTGTTTATTAAGAATAATGCTGCTATAAATATAGTTGAGCTAATGCCCTTGTGTTAAGAATATACATCCTTTGGGTATATTCCCAAGAGTGGTATTTCTGAATCATTATGTAGATTGATCCCCAGTTCTCTGAGAAACATTCATACTGATTTCCAAAGTGGCTATACAAGTCCACATTCCAACAATCAATGGAGGAGTGTTCCCCTTGCTCCAATTCCCTCCAACATGGACTATCATCAGTGTTTTTAATCTTAGCCATTCTGAAAGGTATAAAATGACATCATAAAATTGTTTTGATTTGCATTTCCCTGATAACTAAGGATGTTGAGCAATTTTTAAGTGTCTTTTAGCCAGCAAACCTAGGATTCACAAAACAATTCTGTTCAATAAAAGAACTCAGGGGGCATCACCATCCCTGACTTCAAGCTACACTAAAGAGCTACAGTACTAAAAAACAGCTTGGTACTGGCATAAAAGCAGACTTGTGGACCGATGGAATTAAATTGAAGACCCTGAAATTTATCTACAGACCTATGAACACATGATTTTTGACAAAGAGGCCAAAAATATACAATGGAAAGAAGATATCATCTTCAACAAATGGTGCTGGTGAAACTAGATGCTGACATTAAGAAGAATGCAAATAGATCCGTATCTATCACCTTGAAAAAAACCCAAGTCCAAGTCAATCAATGATCTTAACATAAACCAAGTTACATTAAACCTGATAGAAAAAAAGTGGGAAATACCTACCCTAGAATGCATTAGCATGGGAGACTACTTCTTAAATATAACACCAGTAGCATAGCCACTGAGAACAACAATTAATAAATGGGTCCTCCTGAAACTGGGAAACATATGAAAGGCAAATGACATGGTCAATAAAAGAAAGCAGCAGTCTACAGAATGGGAAAAGATCTTCACCAATCATAGGACTAGTCTGTGGCAGTGGGGGTTTCTTGGTCCCAGGCGGCCAGAGGCGCAGACCCACAGACCTGCTGTGCCAGACTCCTTAGCCGCCCAGCCGCCCACTGCTGCTTAGGCCCCCAGAAATGACTCAGATGCTTATATTAACTTTATGCTGTTTGGCCTATGGCTCAGGCACATTACTAGCTAGCTCTTACATCTTAAATCAACCCATTTCTATTAATCTGTCTGCCACGTGGCCCATGGCTCACCTGTGTTTCTTACATGTTGCTCCTTGGGCGGCTTGCTCTATCTGCCTGACTCTGCCCTGCTTCTCCTATCTATGCTCTGATTTCTCCTCCTACTTTTTCTATGGTGCCTGTCATGGCCCAAAAAGCTCTTTTATTTAAAGATTGATATTCACAGCATACAGAAAGGCATTTCCACATCACTAGTCTCTAAATTATATAGAGAACTTAAGAATATAAAAGTAAAAAAAAAACACAAATAATCCAATTAAAAGTGGGTTGCAGAGATAGAGAATTCTTAAAAAAACATTATTTTTAATTTAACTAAAATTACATATAACCTATATATACATATATATATATATAATAACAGTATTTATGCTGTTTAAATTGAAATGCTCCCCTCCCCAAGAGCTTTAGACCATCTAATAAGAACTCCAGCACTAGGCATGAGAAAAATCTTTTCCAGTTATTCATCAGGGAAATACAAGAGACTCCTAAAACAATATAGGCTAATGCTATTGCCGTTGGTTGCCTTCCAGAGCTTGAATATAAGTCTCTAATGCTGAAAACACCATTACTTTACACATAGGATTCAGGAAAGATGAGGTGAACTTGGTCTGAAATCATTGTTCCCGAGGGCTCACTTTCATAATACCAGAAGTGCTATGTAAGCTGCCAAAGGGGGGACATGATCATTGGTCCTACCTAGCTGTGACAATCCAAAAAATTTTCTCAGTGATGCAATAGTGGCACTTATATCTCAGCAGTAACAAACAATTGTCTAGCTAAACTCAAGTCCTACTCAAAAAGGGGGAAATTATGCCTGATACTATAAACCTAACCAACTACCAAGGACTATTGAGGCCTCATATCTTAGAGTAAAACCACTGGCAGCAACACTTTATCAATATAGTTACTAACTGCGTCTCTCACCTCCCATCACAGAAGCTTCCCTTTGCAGCACATGGAGACCATCATAGACAACCCCAACTGGATAAAATACAAAGAACGACTAATTATGGGCTATCCAGCCCTACAGATACATCCACAATACAATTCCTGCAGGGAAGGCTCAGAGGACATTGAAGAAGAGGAAGTGGGAAGATTTTAAAAGCCATTGCACCCAGAAGTCTGATGTAAAATTGTGTCTCCTAAAAATGATAAGAAAGCTACACACAAAATGCTTCAATAATATGGCTGCTTAAACAAGACCCAAACAAGACAATACCAGTAAACATGATAGGATAGAAGGGGTGAATCTTATAGTTCCCCACCCTTAAACAACAAGCTATAGGCTGAGAGCAGGAGAATTAATCTTCAGTAGGTACCCTAATTGGTTATATAATACCAAATGGTCAACCCTAAGATCAGAACATGCAAGCAACACTAAACAGATTCAACTGGTTGTATTTAAATATTGTGAATATATATAATAAAAGAAAAAGAAAACATGAATCTGAGAAGGAGTAAGGGTGCTAATATTATAGGTGTTTTATGTAGAAAAGGGGAGAAATGATATAATCATATTTTATTGAATTTTTGCAAAATTAGAAAGTGTGGGACTGGAGAAATAACAAATGTGGTAAGGGGTTTCAAGTCCCAGAACCCATGTTTAAAAAAACTAGACACGGTAGCAAACAGTTGGAACCTCAGTGCTGGCAAGATCAAAATAAACAAATCCTTGGGGCTTTGGGCTAGTCTGTATGTGGACTTTTCTTTCCCATTTTACAGTTCCCAAATACCAACATGGATTCTTAATTAAAAATGCTCAACCAGTAACTCAGTCTTATTACTTATTAGCTCTTACAACTTAAGCTAACCCATTTCTATTAATCTATGTGCTGCAAGGTGGCTCATGGCTTTGCTTGTCTTCCAGCATGTCTTGCTCCCTGTGTCTCCTGGAGACTCTTCTGACTCCACCCCCTTCTTCCCAAAATTCTCCTAGTCTGTCTCTCCCACCCAATCTCTCCTGCCTAGATATGCTCTTTATTAACAAATGAGAGTAATGCCTATTTACAGTATGCAAAAATTGTTCCACAGCACCAGTCAATCTAATCTACTTGGTGAGTTCCAGGTTAGTAAGAGACCTCCTATCTTTCAAAACTCACCACTCTTCTCTCTGGGAAACCTTCACAGCAACCCTAGACTCTGTTAGCGTACTCTGAATTCCTCTGTGGTCCCAAAGTTCTCACTACACCTGGTCAAAGACAGCCACCTTGAGGCTTCCTCTATTATTAGGCTTAACAAGTCAAGGGAAAACATGAGCTTTGATGTTAGCAGTGACTAGTATAAACTCTAGTTTGTTCAGTTCTTATCTGTATAAACTGGATCAAATTAGTTAACCTCATGAGTTTTTGATTTATCTCATTGAAAACTCAAGATAACGGAGCCTACAGTGCAAGTCTGAATGAAATGGTGTTGAGCACCAACACATGCAGATGTTGCATAGTTGGTAAAATTTTCAGTTTACATAGCTGTTAATGAGTGAAAGGCCACTTATTTGCAAACCACCATCTACTCAGTTCTTCTGACAACCCGAGATGACAGAATTTACTCACAATGTAATTTTTAAAGCAAAATAACACCCAGTTAAGAACAGCATGCTTCTTACAACAATATATTTGTAGATGGCTAAGACAGCATATTAAATATCCCTATAGTTTAAAAAAATGACCCCAAAAGCCATTGACTTCCCAATAGCTAGTTTAAGTTATTATACATCTTTAAAAATGACAAAATTAAATTTTCTTTAAATGACTGACAAATTTCTACTAAATTAGATTCCAACCTCATGCAATTAAGCTCAGTTAATAACATTTTATTGCATGTATATTTCAAGTGCAGAAGTAAAATAAATAGGACATATGAACCTAGATGTCACTAACGAACAACAGAAAATACTTTTACTCAGATTATCTGAAGAATAGAGGGCTTTAAAAGAAAACTGAAATGATTTCTGTCAACAGAAAGTAGATGATGTAAGATGACCACTGAGTGTGAAAGTAGTACATGATGATTCATTATAATGATTCTGTTATGTGGAATAGAGATGTTAGAGAATTTTCATAATGAAATCTACTTGGAGAAAGCAAACCAAGCCCTGTCTGTAATCCAGCACTTGGGCAGCCAATGCATGAGGATTGCTTGGGGGCCCAATGACAACTTGGCAACAGACATTCCCATTGTTTTGTGTAATGCAGGCCTGCCAGGTGTGTAGAAGGTAAGAGCTCTAAAATCAGGGAGGCTTCTGTGCTGATTTCAAAAGGCTAGGGTAAGAAAGCCAGGAAATTAGCAATAGGGCCAGAGTTCCTTTAGGCAATATCTGGGAGGGAAATATGGAAAATCAAGCCTAAGCTGCAATGGAGAGCCCAAGATATTGGAGCTACTAAGAGCATAAAACATCTGCCAAGGAGAGCCAAAGGCAATGAAAAGATACAGCCCCAGAGAGAGTCCATGGGAGCTGTGTGAAGTACATAGCAAGCATATTTAGTACATAATTTGACTGAGGCTGATTGTAGAGAGATTGAAATATTACAGGTCCACAGACAAACTTCAAAATCTCTTGGAGTATTTTGCCCTCTAAATGTTCCTCCAAGTTCATTGCCTACTGCTACATGGAACCTAACATCAGTAACATGAGGTTTCTGACCCGAACTAGCTCCACAGTTCAGAGCTGCCTGCAGCCACTTTCCCCCTCCCCCTCCCCCTCCCCCTCAGATGCTTATATTAATTTCATGCTCTTTGGCCTATGGCTCTGGTATATTGCTAGCTAGCTCTCTCATCTTAATTCAACCCACTTCCATTAATCTGTTCTGCCACGTGGCCCGTGGCTTACCTGTGTTACCTTACATGTTGCTTCTTTGGGCACTGGATCAATCTCTCTGTCTGACACCACCCTCCTTCTCCTACATATGCTCCAATTTCATGCCTACTGCTATTGTGCCTGTCATGGGTCAAAACAGTTCCTTTATTTCACAGTATACAGAAAGACATTCCCAAATCAATTCCCCTTTTCTGTCTAATTAAAAAAGATTTCAATTTTAACATGGCAAAATTACATATAGCAAAACGGCTATCAAGCAAGAATTATAGTTACAATATCAGGTCTGTTTGTATTCAACAAAATTAAAAAAATATTCTATCATCTACCTTATCTTTGTGAATCTAAAGTTTTATATCTCATATACCTTTTAAAATAACTATACCTAAAACTATCAAACCTTCAACTACATCAAAGACCACAGAAGGATATAATATTACCAAGTAAACAGGACATGCAAACAACTTCCAAAATCTAGAAATGACAGCTATGACACCTGTCTGCCCGGATAGTCACCCAAAGTTCCTTTGTAACATTGGAGCATCCATCTTCAGCCTACAGACCCAGAGTCTCTATCATATCTTTCACTGAAGGAGGAAATCTGAAAGACTGTCTTGCCCATTCTGGCATAGTTCCTCAGCCTCTTCTTCTTGTGTCCTAGCAATTTTCTCTGAAAGCAGGAACCTGAAAGACCATCTCAGCTTGTTCTGCCAAAGTTTAGAGGTTAATTTTTATGGAACCTGCATGTCCGGTTTATACAGCATACAATCAAGCAGTCAGTATAGAACAGTTTCTTGTCCAGTGGCTAACTGTTGCCACAAAGAAAGTAAACTCCACATGAAGTTTCTTCAATGCCTATTATTCTTTTGAAGTATATTAGTGCTGCCAAGAGGCCAAAAAAGTCTAAGTTCTTAAAAAATTTTTTATTTTCATTTAAAAAAATGACATCTCCATCAATGTATCCCCCTTCTCCCCATCCCCTCCTCCCTCCCAACCCCTCTCATCCAGCCCTCAGCCTTGCCCCTCTCTATTCACCCATCCCCTTCCCCAAAAGGGTGAGAAATCCCAAGGTGGGTCAGCCCAATGCAGCACATCTACTCCAGGCATGTCCGATTTACTCATCCCGAAGTCAATGCTGGACTGGGTGTTCCTCTATAGGGAATGGGTTCCAAGACCATGAACAGAAACACAGTCTGATCCCACCCCTCGTGGTTCCACACACTGCTCATGCCAGTCAAAAGCCACCTACCCCAGGAGGGCCCTGTTCCCCCTCCCTATGGATCTCCAATGGCAATTCCCTGTCCAGTGAGCTCCCCAGATCTCCAGCCAGCCATCACTGTGGGAACCTATCTTATAATCCCTATCCCTCTGCTCATACAGACTTTTCTCTCCTGCTCTCAGCTGGATCAGAGTTCTGTCCAGTGCTCAGCCATAGATCTCTGCCTCCACCTCTGTTCCCTGTTTGATGTAGGTTCTGCGATATTTTAAATGCCATATTCTGAGGTCTTTGAAATGTTTGAAGATTACCTATTTAATTGAAATATATCTTTGAATACCTAAAAAAAATCCTAGCTAACATGACTATAAGTTTGGTTATCACAGATGACTATTAACACGCATTTCTTAATTATATGTTACAATTTTAAAGGAATTGCATAAATATAATAGCTTAAACAAGAGTGGAAATATACATATGATATAATAAAATTGACCTTAAATTTGTATCAATAAACCAAAATCCATACCAATGTAAAATATTTTGAGATTAACAACTGACTTTTAGATTAGAGTAAATTCAATAATCTATCTTTTTAAATTATTCCTATACCTACCCCTCTTTTCCTTAGAAAGAGATTGACTATATTCATTAACTATTTATAATGAAAACAACATTTATAAACATAACTTGGGTGTAGCATTTCTACTACTTTCTCCTGATTAAGTAGCACTGGCAATCTTATGAGGGTCCTGAGGCTGGATCATCTTGAAGCTGATGTAACTATCTCTTTCTATCAGAGAATTTTCAGGTGATCTTGGTTGATAAAACCATAAGAGTCTTGAAGCAATACACAGACTCTCATCTTCTGTGGAAATGAAAGCAGAATCTCTCTAGACCCAAATGTCAAAGTCAAAATACTTTTAAAATAGATATTTTTTTTTAAACCTAGCAGCCTTTGCAATCAATTGTCTTCTTGTAGTTAGCTCATTAAAAGTTAAAAACTTAAAACACAATAATAACCATAATCCAGATTCTTTGTGTATTCTCCATTTTTACATAGCTCATATTTTATTCCTCTATTTCTCTTTTTTAAAGATTTTCTCTACCTTCTTTCTTTTCTCTCCCAGTCTACATATTCTTTTTCATATACATTTTAACCCATTGAGAGGGTTTCTCCATCTGAATCTGTTTTATTGCAAATTAGTTATCAGTTTCTAACCGAAAGAGCTTTTAAAATGCTAGACTGTAAAGCACTGCTTTGGCTGCTGACTCTGCCCTGCTGGCAGCTTTTCAACATGGCAGAGGTGCCAGAGCCACACTTACCTTCCCAATTCTGGGAAGTAGTATTAAATACTGCAAAACTTTTTACCAACCCAATTCTGGGTAATCTTAGGGTCCACACTATAAAGGAGAGCACCGCCACTTCCCAATACTCACTTCACTTAAGCATCCTTCAATGGGGTCTCTTAAATTATTTGGGATATATGAGCAGACGGTTGGTCTCCACCAACTCAAACATTAAAGAGCATCTGACAGCATCTGAAGCCTACAGCAGTTTCCTTCATCCTGTTCCATCCAGCCCATCTATCTGATGTAGGTAGCATCTACCAATGTATTTGGAAATATTTCACTTAATGTTCTTCTTTATTCTCTTACTCAAATTCTTTATGAAACTTTTTCACATTGGACTCTAGAATCTGAGGTAACTGAAATATGTGCCTGCCCCCCAGCCCATGGTCACTCAATCTCAGCTCCAGGATAAACTATCTTTAATGTGAGCATGGTTTCTTCCACAATGACTGCTGCAAATTACATGGGTGAAGGGCTAAGAAGAAAGCTCCTCTGGAGATCATTCCGTGCCGTTATATATCCAAGAGGCTAAGCATGGACTTACAGGATTTGATGTTTGCTTCATTATAATTTAGTCTTGCTTTAGTACCACCCTTCGTTTTGTTCCCCTATTCCTCCCCTTTGGAATAGAGATATTTTACTGTGTCATTATATCATAGAAGGAAATAATTTTTCAACAGGGCCCACAACTAAAAATTTACCTTGAGTCTCAAAGGAGATTTAAGGCTTAGAATTAAACTTAGTCTTCGTCTTAGAAAATAGGTTGAATATTAAAAGTTTGAGGATTCTTATAAATGGCCTAGATGCATTTATTATGAGATGCCCATGAGATTTGAGTCCTTATAGTGCCGTATGTCATAGATTGCAGATGAAATGTTCCCCACAATCCCACATGTTGAATACTCAGTACCTAGCTAGTAGCATTGTTTTGCATTGATGTAACATTCCACCTTAAGAAAGTAGTTAACAGAACCTGTAATGATTCGTGGCACATAGTAGCCATGTGATAAATCCAACATGGCACAGGGTAAAATAAGAATTCCTGGCATTAAGTCCCCACATGGTAAACCCAACATGGCACAGAACACATGTACGGAGGGCATGCCCCTAGGCATGGCTATGTAAATCTGAGCCCACTCACTCTCTCTTTTTTTTATTTTCATTAAAGAAAGTCATCTCCATCAATGTGTCCCCTGCTCCCACTCCACTTCCCCTCCCAATTCCTCCCAACCAGCCCTCAGCCTCGCCCCTCCCCATCCATTCATCCCCTCCCACAAAAGGCGAGAAGTCCCAAGGTGGGCCAGCCCAGTGCTGCACATCCACTCCAGGCAAGTCCAATTCACTCATCCCAAAGTCAATGTTGAGCTGGGTGTTCCTCTATAGGGAATGGGCGCAGTACTTATACCACCTGCTATCTTAAAAGGAACTGCCCACCACATGGAACCCTCTCTCTCTCTTCACCCTCTCCTCTCTCCCTTCTCCCCATTTTACTCTCCCTTCCCTCTCCCTCAGCAACTCCCCTGAATAAACTCTCATGTGGCATCTGGCGTCTATCTCTCATGCATGAAACTAACAGAACCTGGCATAGAGCTGGTGAAGTGTCCAGAAAGGGCTGCATACAAGAATGAGGAGCAGAAAGAGCCAGCACTAGGTCTGAGAACAGTGTTGGGGGCAGTGTCTGAACAGACACCTGAAGGATGGAGGGAGAAGCCAACCATAGAAGAAGTAAATGGGGAAAAAGAAACAATACCTACCAAATCATATGGAGATATAAAAGTCTGCTATGAAATGTGTCTTACAGGGTGACAGATGTTAAATAAACTTAATATGCCATTGATATAAAATCTTAGAGTGTGTCAGATATTTGTAAATGTCTGGGAGAGTTTGAAGAACAGGTCTAGTGGTATTATGAAAGGATAAAAATGTAAATATAAACACAACAAAAGGAAAGCAGAAGGCACCAGTAATCCCAACTTTGTGCAATCTCTAGCTAAGAATTCATCTTCTTTAAACAGAAGTGAATTCTCAAGATTTTAAAAAGCAGCCACCACCAGGCTATAGAAACTCTACTGTCAGGCATGCATCTGCTAAGTCTTTATTATGATTTCGAAGGTAAATTGTGTATGACCATGGGCTTGATTTACTTTTACAATACATTGTCATTTTGAGTATTGACTCTGTCCCAGGAATTTAAATATTGCCCTATTGGTTTAAAAATAGAGTAGCCTTCTCTGCAGGTGCCCATAACTTCATGGAGAGCTGCCATTTAGTAAGATAAGTGATAAACATGTGTTATCTTTTTTTTGGGTTGCATAATGCTTGAAATGCACAAATGTGTGCTCCTTCCTGAAAAACACAGACAATATACTTTACACCTGGGAAAGAACAGTGCTAGGCTAAAATAGACTGAGCTTGAGTCCTAACTCGGTCAGTAACCATCTGTATGATCTTGACTATAGTATCACCATGGCACATTTATGTGTATGTTAAACACTACCACAATGTTTTCTTTACATTTTCACCAGCTCCTGCTGTGACTAACACTCATTAAATAAATGTTCAGAGTCTGGATGGAATAAATCAATAACATTTGTGATATATAAGTATTTTCCTGTTCACTAGTAAGTTAACCAAAGTAAAGCACATAATGCAATTACAAGGAGAAAAGTATATCTAATCAAGGTGATGTTATTGGAATGAGATGAGGGGCTGGAGAAATGACTCATTTGCTAAAGTACTTGGCACACAAGTATAACAACACAAATTTGGATCCCTAGGACCCTTCTAATGCTGGGGGTGGCAGCTGTCACTTGTAGTCCCAGTGCTGGGGATAGAAGGTAGGACTTCTGGTTGAGTTCCAAGTTCAGTTGAGAGATCATTTCAAGGGGAAAAAGTAACAAGCAATAGAGGAAGGCACCAGATGCACAGATGCACATTGACATATGCACACACACACACAAACACACACACACTGTGGGGGAGGGGAATGAGCAAACCAACTTGTTTCCAAACTTATCCAAAATTGTCTGTTGAGAGAAAGCTCTAAACTTTCTAAACTGCTAAAGAGCACTTCAAGGTAAAGATGCCTAACTTGTCTGAAAAAGGTACTGAACTTCCCCTGGGATTTCTGTCTGTCCATTCCCTAAGCTCTTTGGACAATAGTCATATGCATGCTCTGTTTTTTTTTATTTTTTTTTATTTTTAAAGGCAGCTGTATCTCCCCCTTTTCAGCCATACCAATATTCCAGTCTAATACATTCATTTAACTTTACATGCTGAGACCCTACCATGTTTACTGTGCACGTGGAATTCATTTTCTGTGTTCCAACACTTCTGTTTCAGATAAGGATTGTGAAACATCTTTTGAGGACATTGCATATTTCAAGTGTGCAGTTATCTTGCCTTGTGAGCTTGTGCTTTTCTAGACATCTAGTCAGTCATTCTGATCATATGAACTGATAAAGGTATCAACAATAAAGTTATTCATTGTTACAACATGTAGGGATCAAGGAGTGGCAGAGGAGAAAACACCAACAGAACCCGTCTGGATTTGCTGCCATTTCTTAAGACTACTGATTTCCAGGGTTCTGGGGTGGGAGGGGATGTTGAAAGGAATGTTCAAATGCCCAGCATGGGTTATCCCATGCATGTTTTTATCAACCAATCACCTTCACTTAAAAGGCAGCTCAGTACTGGCAGAACCAAGCCTGCATCATCGAAATAGTGGGCAAATGAGGTAAGAGGTGACCCCGCAAAGATTTCCTCTAGCTTTAGTCTCCTCTGTGCCTGTATCCTACACTCACTTCAGGATGGCCTCTGTCCCCCAGAGCTACCCATGTTTTGTTGTTTCCTGGAATTTCTGGTTCCTTATTTCTATAGATTCTCTAATTTGATCTTGAAGTTAGTTTCTAGTTCACTTCATTTTAGGACCTAGAAATCCATACCCTCAGTAGACTTTCTTGACTGCTCTCAGAAATCATTAGTCAGTCTGCAAGCTGAGATAGTCTTTGCCAGTGACATGAGTTGGGTATCAAATGCTTCTGGTATTCCCGGAAATTCCAGTTTCAGAAATGTATCCTAAGGGTATAAGCTAATACATACCTAGAAGTGACTAAGGACCCCTCTGTACTGTCATTGCTAATGGGAGTGTTTTGGAAGCAACTGAGGATAGTCTGTAAATCACATGCAAAGCAATGCTACATTAATCATAAAACAGGTCATAAAAATCCATATTTATGGTAATAAATTATGTGCTATGTGATTATTTAATAATTTTATAAAATAGTTCCACTTACACAAATGAGCGGAAGGGGAAGTCTAAACCACACACAGCAAAATGTTACCAGTGATTGTCTCTGGGTATTGGGATTTAATTACTGCTGCCTTTCTTCATTATGATTTTTCTCTATTCTTTGACATTTAAGCATGCACTTTTATTAGCTTTGTGAACAAAAAGAAACATAAGGCTATTTTTATTTTTGAAAATTAAATAAATAATAACCATTCTTCCAATCAAGAAACTGAAGGTCAAAACTCCCTGATGACTTAAGTCTTCTTCCTCAAACAGCAGGGGCTTTGAGTAATCTGCTGCAGACCTGCAATAATAATTTGCTTATTTTATAACTTAATAGCCATTGCAACCCAATGGCCCAATGAGATACATATGTTAATTCACTGGAGCTGAAGGAAGACAAATTATCCTGGGGAGAGGGCTTCCCCTGAGCTTAGTCACTTATAACCCATGAAAAGACCACCAGAGCAGAGAGCCAGTGCATGCTGATAACAGATCCATCTTAAATGCTCAGGGGATTCATCAAACATTGTTTATGCTGCAGTTTTCAAGATATCTGAGCTGGCCACTGAGTTGATGTTAGGTAAGCGGGGAGCAGTGAACATAAATGTCAAGGTTGGTTACTGAAAGCAGAAACTGAAAGTTAGCAAAGTATGCTCCAATGCCTTATAATCTTGGGGTTCTTAGTTTAAAGTCTGAATTTTTAATTTAAATGAACTATGGCCACCCCTGAAGCAAAACAGCTTTTGGTCTCAATGAGAAATGGATAAATAACTGTAGCTTCCAGAGCCATTAGGAAAGAATCAATATTTGGACCAAAAACAATTTGGTAGCGGCTCAGTCTTTCTCTGTTATCAATGTACAAATACATTTCTGATTATTGGAAATTTCAACAACAACAACAACAAAAAATACAGTATTTTTCCAAACTCCCAAATAAGGGTAGCTGAGACCAAGGAATGAAATTACTTCACAGAATGCTTTTCTAGCTTTGTAAGGAGGCTTGGGGGAACTGCCACAGCTTTTCAAGTGGACTAAATGACCCAAGAAAAAATCATTATGCTGATGATTTCAGAGTCAATTTAGCGACTAGAAACTGAGAGGGAGCTTACATTTATTCTGTATTCTTTGCCAGACACTATGCTGGGCATTTTATGTGCATAATTTCACTTATTGCTCATGAAATAAAAAAATAAGATAAGGAAACAACCACCAGCATACAATGAAAGAAAAATGGGGGTCAGTGAGTACAAGGTGGTTCCCGCCTTTCAGCAGTTTATTTTATATTTTGTTCTTGGTTTGTTTCAGGGGGGATGAGGACTGTGAGTTTTTAAAAATATTATAATGATGAATGAAGAATGTCAACCTGGGAGAAAATTCTGAGCACAAATTTGAGAGATGGAGAAAAGCAAGGGCAAACTGCTGACTTCACTCAATTCTCATACTACATTGGCCTAAATTTTTTGATGTCATGGGAGCCTTTCAAAACCAATGTGACAGTCTCATCCCACTTGGACAAAGTTCAGTCCTTTTGATTTCACTTGTTTGTTCTTTATTGTTCAAGGGCTGTCAGCTTATCAGAAAACATCCCTAACCATGTCAGTATATGACTTCATATGCTCCCTAGGTGTTGAAAGAAAACAATCCATTTTATAATCCAATCATTAGTCACAGTCTCCTCTGTGTAATATTCTTGTTATTTCAGATGTCTCTTCCATTTATGACTGAGATTTTCAAGGATTTTTGTCCAATTAGTTTAAGGGCACATCTACCTGAGATTAAGTTTTCTAGTGAGTGTTTATCAACTTGTGAATTCTACATAAGACTCTACTAATTTATCCTTTTTGAGGAGTCTTACTTTTTTCTTGCTAGATTTTTTTATGTGTATATTTTGAATCCTCTGAGTACTAAATTGATTTCCTTAGTAAATTCAATCATAATATTTCCCCAGATATAGTTAAATGTGACTCTCTAACTAGTAAGTTCTGTCTTTCTTCTTTTCTTAGTGCTGTGGTTAAATTCCCTGACAGTCAACTTCAGATAAAGGGTTTGTTTCTACTCCAAGTTCAAGGATACAGTCTACCATAATGGAGAAATCAAGGTAGTGGCACAGTCAGGAATGGAGAGCCTTGGATGCATGCTCTCAGTTCCCTTTCTTCATTTGTACAATTCTGGATCTACATCAAAGAACAGAACAGCTGATCTTCCAACCTTAATATGAGTCAAACTGTTGCTGACAAAATTTGTTCTTAGAGTTTATTTCTCTCTCTTTTAATAATCTACATGTGCATATGTAGTCCACCACATCTGTCATTATCAGAAGCCTAAGCTTGTCCTTGGCATTTTCTAAGATATTGCCATCATATCTAAGTTTCATGGCGGTACACCATGATGACTTCCTTCCTGCAAGAATTAGTTAAAAGGGGGGAAAAGAACACCTCCTTTAAGAATATAATGGAGAATTTATATGTACTGCATCTGTCTGTCCCATTAACCAAGACTTACCCATATAGTCACTAAGAAATGGCTTTACTTGAGGGAAGATGATACCAAGCTAAACTCCAGAGTTTTTTCATTAGAGAAGTTGCCTGAGGACAGAGAAGAAGGTCATCAGATGACCTTGGCAAAGATATTTGACTCACAAAGTTGCTGCTCCCTCACACACTACTAATCTCATTAGGTTGTTAGCAAGATTAAAAATGTTAAAACAAGAATATTTCTTAGCATAATTTTGGGCCTCCAGTAAGAACTTATTAAATTTAAAACTTTGACTAACTCCAATAAGGAGTTCAGTCCCTCATTAGACACACCTCAGAAATATTTCTATGGCTCAGGTATAACTCAAATGTCCCTTAGAGTCAACTATGATTAGAGACTTGATCTCCACAGCAACAATACTAGAAGATAATATGAACCTTTATGACGAGGTACCTAGTAGGAAGTTCAACTCTAGATGTCTATCTTGAAGGCAAGGGTAGCTCTTGTAAATTCTCTTGGAGAATGGATGAATGCATTCTGTATTTGGGGTCTGTGGGTGCAGGAGAAAAGACTGTTTCATACATGTCTTTTCAATAAACTCTCCAGGCAACCTCACTATTCCTGAATGTTGAGTGTTTAGAGGGGTGCACTCAGCTTTACAAGATAAATGATGATTCTCACATACTGGTCTGAAAACTAGCTACCTTCAAATAAACCTTGCTAAAATATATACAAACCTGGGTATGATTTAATCAAAATTTCTAGGAATATGACACTAATGTTTCAATGAGTTCTTAGACAGTGCTGGTGAGCTCCCAAGTGCTGGATCCATTGCCAAGTAACACTAATGTAAATACTAATAAGAATTTTAATGCTATTAGTGATATTAGCTATGTCTGTCCTTACTGTGTACCTAGCCGAAATACATTAAGTCATATCATACTCATAATAAACTTGTGATTGTCTTGATTTTATGAACTAAAAACTTAGAGAGAGAGAGAGAGAGAGAGAGAGAGAGAGAGAGAGAGAGAGAGAGAGAGAATAATCATACTAGACCATTACTCAGAACCCACACCCTTATCTGCACTGTCTGTTTACATTTCTAGTGACAGAAATGTGATGAGTGGACTGGAGCCCATCCAGGGCATCCAGATAAGGTGATGACCACCTAAAACCTTATCTGACTTCCAACTTTGTGCCCCACCAGGCCCTTTCTCACTTAAAGAAAGATGTAAGACATCATTAAAAGCTTAGGTAAATAGGCTCATTAAGACCATAGCAATATAAGGTACAGATCCTGAAATGAAACAAAATAAGTGATTCTGGATCCAAGGATGTTAAACATCCAAAGTAGATAGAAACTTCATTGCACCACAGGCTTTGTACTTTCTGGCCATAAAGTTAATTTTGTGTTTTCCTGCAACAGATGCCCAGCTAGGCTTCCAGCTGGGCCACAATCCTTGGGGCAGGGTATGGGGCAAAGATGCAGGGTGTTCTGAAGTCTTACTCACGAAGCTGTGAAGCCATTATCCAGCCGTGAAATCACATGTCCTCTGAACCCACCCAGCTCCTTCTCAAAAAACCTTCATACCCTTAAGGTCATTCCCAAGTCCTATGCTGCCTTAGCATTTAAAATTGCAATGAAAGGCCACCACTTAATCTGTAATCAGAACTAAGGAGTTTGTATATTGTTCTTCCTCACCAGATAGCAATTAATAAATCATACCAGTATCTATCCGTGAATCTGGGTAGACAATGTGACTTTCCCTAGCCAGGAGGCATAGTTTTCAGTGCTTGAGAGATACTGGATTCTCAGCTACTTTCTTGGTTTCTTTGAACCTTGAGATCACCAGCTGACTAAGCCTGGAGATCCTGCTAGGGAATCAGGGAGACCCCGGCAAATAGTCATTCAGTCTTCAGTTTAAGTGAGCCATCTTAGTTTGTCTAAGTTAATTGTGAAGATAGAGCACAGACATTAGATGCTATGTAGATATCAGAAAAATAGAAAAAAACTATAAAAATCTCCCAATTCACAAACCATGCTATAGAGGAGCCACATACAGTAATGACTGTTTTTAGTCTTTATTTTGAAATGATTTGTTAGACAACAAATGTTAAGCAATACAAGAAAATAAAATACTCAAAGAATCTTTAGATGCAGACATGCCTGGGTTCAAATTTTGTGTGTGTGTGTTATCTAATGTGTGGTAATGAATGTGTGAGGATGTATGTGTGTCATGTGTGCCAATCCATGAGGATGCCAGAACAGATCCTTGGATGCCCCCCTAATTACTACCCACCTTATTCCTTGAGGCAGAGACTCTCAATAAAGCAAAAGCTCACACACAGTTTGCTGACAAGCAAGCACTTAAGTTCAGCCAGCCTTCACCCCCTAGGGTTATAAGCATACACACAGCCACTTTTCACATGGGTTTGGATATTTGAACTCAGATCTTCATGCTTTCAGAGCAAGGTCTCATGCTCATTTATCTCCAGCTCTTGACAGTTATATAGCTCTTTAAAGTGTTTTTCTAACTTGGTTTCTTCATCAGTTAAGAAAATAAGCATAACCAGTTGTTTCTTGGCAGTTCTCAAAGAGCCAGTATGGTCTATATGAAGAACTGTGTTTGTTACAGCACAGTTGTTACCTTGTTTACTAGAATGCTTGTAACTTGGAGCTGTGCTAAAACAGAGCTCGCTTATTTGCTGTGTTCTAGAGACAAAGAAATAAATCTTATAAGGTATTGGCTTGAAAAAGGAATCAATAAATATCTACAGGCATGAATTGCATTACATAGCAAATAACCACTGTCTAAAGACTTCCATGATTGCACATAATTTGTCATGCCTGGAGAACATCACTGGGGTCCCTCTAATTCTCAGGGCTGGAGGAGACAGTGGGGATAGAGGGCAGGAAGCAGCAAGAAACAAATAAAATGGGACATTCAGTGGCCACAGAACAGCCTGAGAGATTCCTATAGCTGTGGGTAAAGGCTAAACAGTCACCTAAGAGGAAAATCAACCTGGCCATTGGAATTTTGTGAAATAGAAATAATAACCAAATATCTCAGAGCTGCCTGGCTTGAAAGAAACAATAAAAATTCTTAAATGAATAACTCAAGTTCAAACTGCTCTGATTATTGATTAACTTATAGACAAATTGAGATATAATGCCAATCAATTCAAATACTGATGTTGGTAACCAAATATTTTCTGAATGGATATGAGTCCTGTCTCATAATGTAGAATTCATGCTTGTCACTATAAATGTAATAAAAAAAAAAAAATGTCGTCCAGGAAGTCATAGGACCCAGAGGGGGACCTATTGCTTTTCTAAATGATCATGTTGTCTAATTGCTTTCTGAATATCTCTATTTATACATATAGATTACAGCTACTATCAAACTTAGCCAGAAGCTTCCTTTTGCATTGTGCAACAGTTAATGCAGAGATTCATAACTAGCCAAAATACTGAGAATAAGTGACTTTGAGTATTCAGTTCTAAGCGGAAAATCTATAACATATTCTTCACTTTAAGGCTCAAGGAATATTTCAGAAGACCTGAAATAATGTAAGATCTGGACATGGTGAGGAGTGCTGTGATAGTATTTTGTTAAGACTTTTTTCTGTATTAGACACTCTGATGTAGTTTTTAAGTATGTTATTTTGAATAACCTATAATGAAAATATGAGTCTAATCTTGAAAAGTGCCAGCCATTATCTAAGCCATATTCTTGCCCTTTTGGGAGAGGGGATGGGTGGATGGGGAGGGATGAGGCTGAGGGCTGGCTGGGAGAGATTGGGAGTGGGGAGGGGAGGAGGAACAGGGAGATACATTGATGGAGATGACATTATTTTTAATCAAAATAATAATAATAAATTAGAAAAAAGAAAACTTTAGCAGCCAAGTTAGGTTATAAAGCCCATCTGAGGACCCCTATGATTTTTCTTTACTGTTTATTATTAGAGTATGTATCAGGCAGGTGGTGCATACCTATAATCTTAGCACTCAAGAAGTTAATGTAAGATTAAGAGTTTGAGGCTAGCCTTGGCTAAAAGATGATTCAGAAAAAATATACACACTGTACCCTCAACGTAAGTATTGTATAGTGATTGAAACCATAGCTCTGGAGTAAGATGCCTAATAACAGTATCTTTGACCAATCCATGTCTAACCTACATGATAAGGGTTATATAGTAGATATATTATGTTTATACTGTTTTGTGTGTAGAGAGTATACTCACAAGAACCCTGCTGGTGCAGCATCTCCACTCTACTTAAAGGAAAAGTGAAACACAGAGAGCATAGAAAACTTGCTAAAATTCCACAGCTAGTGAACATCAGAATTATGAGTCAGACTTGGGTAGCTGTCACCAGAGTCTACTACCTCTGGTCTATTACCTCTACACCATGCACCACGCATTAAAATATGCACAACATTATAATGCTGGCAAGTCTCTTTGTTATATTTTTAGGGACTCCTCCATTTTAAGACTACTCCAACTTTGATATTCACCAAAGTTCAAAAGACAAAAATCCAAGTCATCCTGAGAATTCATAGGAAGCTCCCATCTAACCTAGTGGCATCATCAATTATACCTCAAAATTCTTTCACTTTAGCAAGCAAGCTACCATAGCAGAGCAATGCAAGAGAAACTAGGCCCTGTAGATGCAGATAGCCCAAACTCCATGAGCAGTGTTTGTACAACAGACTTTTTTTTTTTTTTAACATTGGTACTGGAGTGAGTAGAAGTACTTTCTACTCCATAATCCCCCTTTGTAGAAGCTATCACTGCTTCTGCCATGTGAAAACCATTGAGATCCCTTTATTGGCTCATCTTCCAGTATCTGCAATGCTTTCCTGATAAAACTAGTATGGACAACCCACTGAGGCTTATTCTTGAGCAGCAGGAGCAAAGAAAGTCCTGTGTGTGAGGAACTGCTAATACAGTTTCTGTCCTAGAAACACATCTAAGAGGTCATTTGTCCAATAAACTCTGTAGGGCTTCATCAATCTGACCCAGAGACTTGCCCTTAAAAAGTATCCTCTGGGTCTTCCTCTTCCCTGAGCACCTTATCACTCTCTTGTCTTCTCTTCAGAGTATATTCCTAATAAATTACTTAGAAATTACTTTGGTTATGTCTCTATTTCTGGGAAAACCCCACCTTGGGTTGAAATTTGGTTTTGTTTTGTCGTAATGAGTTTCTAAAGTATTCTTCAATGCACATGATAAAAAGGGATAGGAGTCAGTAGTGATCTCTTAGTAAGTCTTGCCTAGAGAAGTGATTGACAGCTTTCTTTATGGAGATAGCAAGCATTTATCAACCAGTGTCTTCAGATTCAGGAGTCAGAAGATGCTCTAGAAAGAGGGAGACATTTTCCATTTAACATTCCATTAGGCGATGCCTCCCACAGTACTGTCCAGACTCTGTGATAAGGATAAAGCACTTTCCTTTCTCCCTTTTATGCCAGTTTCTGAGTGGAGCTTTCTTCTCAGCTTTGACATATTTACTGGGGCTCCTACACCTCAGCTGACATGGAGATGAATTTAGTTCCACTTGGAGAACTGACAGGCAGAGAAAATGTTTATAAAACAAAAATAAAAACCAAGACACCCAGCTGCTACCTGGAAGCCTGACAGAATCAATGAACGTTTTCTTCCACAGCCTTCACACTAAGGAGATGCACATCCTGATTCCTCCTTTCTCTCTTACACTCATTTCCCAGGGCAAATAAGGTACAAATCTGTAAAGTGAGTCTTTTCTCAGACTGTAGCGTTTCTCCATCTTGAAGACAAGGCACACAGAGAGTGTACAAATGGCATTGCTGAGGCTGGAGAAGCCTTCCTGTGCCCTTCTACCATCTCAGATGTATCAAAAAGCAGATATGATGGAAAGACTAAGTCAGTAGCTCATCAGACCTACTCTCAGTGCCCTAGGTACAGAATGAAAAAATGAGTAAGTGAGAAAGGGGGCCCAGAGAGATGGTTCCACTGTGAAAAGCACTTACTGTCTTACAGATAACCCAAGTTTACTTCCAGGCACCCAAATCAGGTGGCTCCAGGGAAACTGGATGCCTCTTCAATCTCCTGCACTTATGTGTGTATGCACATACACACAGAAACATATACTTTTTAAAATTTTAAAGCTAAAAAATTTTTTTTGATGAAAGGGGATGTCTAGACATGCCAGAACCAATCTTTCATATACCCAGACTTTCTATTAATGGCTTTGCTCCCATTAAAGTATCATAGTGGGATACACAGAGAATTCTATGTTCAATGTCACACATTGACTAACAGTTCAGGGATTTTCTCTGTTTCATTTGATGTTTGAAAGCATATCTTGGTATGTTTAATACTAGCCTGATATCAAGTAATCCTCCTGCCTCTAGTTCTAAGTAGTTGATACTACAGGCCTGAACTGTAGGGAGATTATGTTGTTCCATTGTAAATAATTGTCCCTACCTATGAGTTTAATAAAAAGCACTGATTGGCCAAAGGCAGACAGGAAGTGTGGGCAGGGCTACCAGACTAAGAAAACTCTAGGAACAGGCAGAACAGAGCAGAATGCCAGAGAGAAGCCAGAAGAGGCAGAGGACAACTATGCTGCTCTGAGAAAAGGTACCCAGCCGCATGGCTGAACAGGATAAGAGTCATGGGTTAGTTTAAGGGTGAAGAGTTAGCAAGTTATATGCCTGGGCCTTAGGCCAATCAGCCTAAAACTATTGTAAGCATCTGTGTGTCTCTGCGGGTCTGTGGGTCTGCGGACCTAAACCTAGAGGCTAGGCCCAAAAGTCTTACTACACTGCACCACTGTGCCCAGTTGTAGAGTGCATCTTTGAAGTCAAAGAAGTCTAAATCCCAGTGTAAACAAGTCTTTATAACATATCCAAACTACTACTACTATGGCTACCTTTTCATGGCAGACCAAAATCTTTTTGCTCTGAAATGATGAGCAAAAATATAAGACGTGAAAAATGAGTCTATAATGCAGAAAATAGACAGCAGCTTCCCAGGAACTACAGAGGGCTATGGAGAAGAGGAGACATCTTCAGGTCCACAGTTTTGAGTACATAAGATAAATGAGTTCTGAAGATCTAGTATACATTATGGTGATGACAATTAAAAATACTACTTGTATATTTGGAATTTGCTGCTTGGATAGAACTTAAATAGTCACAGCACACACACAAAACAATTGCATGCAGTGATGGATACACTGATTTTATAATGTATACATATGAAACCTATCAAACCGCTGAGTTGGAAATAGAGCTTAATGAAAGAGATCTTGGTTTGTAGAAATCTCTGAACTTAGACTCTCAAAACTGAAAAAAAAAAGTTTCACATTATATGCCTTAAATTTATATAATTTAAACTTATATTTCTTTTTTGACTTTTTTATTTAAATTTTTTCTATATCTACCACTGCTCCCCCTGTCTGTCCTCCTCTGAACACTCCCTGTCTTCCCTCAGCCTCCCCACCCCATCCTCCATCCATTCCCCAAGGAGGGCAAGGAGTCCACAGTGAGTCAGATCAGACTGGCATATCCAGTTGAGGTAGGTTCAAGTCCCTCATCCTAGTATCAAGGCTGAGTTAGGTGTTTCTTTGTAGAGAATTGGCTCTGAGATATTAGTAGATTATACTCTGATCCTACAAACTACCCACACTTGACAGTTGTCTACCTTGAGAGGGTTTAGATCATTTCCATGAAGGTTCTTCAGTGATTATTTCAGAGTCAGGTGACCTCCCAATAGCTCAGGTCAGCCATCTCTGATGGTCTCCTCCTCATGATCCTGATCCCTTTCCTGATCCCTTTGTTCATATTCTCTCCCTCTCTCCCTCCCTCCCTCCCTCCCTTCTTCCCTCCCTCCCTCCCTCCCTCCCTCTTTCTCTCTCTCTCTCCCTCCCTCCCTCTCTCCCTCTCTCCCTCTCTCTCTCCTCCCTCTCTCCCTCCCTCTCTCCCTCTCTCCCTCTCTCTCTCCCTCCCTCCCTCCCTCCCTCCCTCCCCCTCCCTCTCTCTCCCTCTCTCTCTCTCTCTCTCTCTCTCTCTCTCTCTCTCTCTCTCTCTCTCTCTCTCTCTCTCTCTCTCTCTCTCTCTCTTTCTCTCTCTTCAGCTGGACCAGGAGCTCGACCTGGTGCTTAGCTATAAATTTCTGCTTCTGTCTCTATCCATTGCTGGATGAAGGTTCTAAAATGACACTTAGGGAGGTCATTCATTTGATTATAAGGGGAAGTCCTGTTTAGACACCCTCTCTATTATTACTTGGAGTTCTAGGCGGGAACATCTTGTGGGCTCTTGGAGGTTTCCTTAGCACCAGGTTTCTCTCTAACCCCAGAGTGGCTCCTCTATCAAGACATCCATGTCTTTGTTCTCCCTCTCTGTTGCTCCTCTCACCCAACCATCTCCTTCTCTCCTGATTTGTTCCCATCTCCCCTTGCTCACCCCTGTTATGATCTCAGTTTACTCAGGAGAACTTCTCTATTTCTCCTTCCCAGGAGATCTCTAGATGTCTGTCTTCAGTCCCTCCTTTTTATCTAGCTGTTTGGGGATTGAAGTTTGCAGCCTGTATATTCTTTGCTGTATATTTAAAATCTATCTATGAATGAATACATAAAATGTCTATCTTTCTGGGCACATCCAGGCACATATTTTTACATAAACCTGAAAAAGCTTTAAAAGGGGGCTCCGAAGACACAAGAATGGAGTAAAACACCACTTCCTCATGAAGGCTGTGGTACAAAGATGTGTCTGACTTCTGAAGCCTACAGGCTTGACACCCCACTTGACATGAACTAAACTGCATGGTGGTTTAAGATTTTGATCATGCAGACATAAAAGGCTACAAATACATGATAAAGCAGGTTAACAGGAAAAAAAACCACTCTAAACATGTTGCAGTGTGTTTAACAATGTGTATAAGCTTTAAAAAAGAAAAAAGAAAAAAGATATAGTCAGTCATAAAAATAAGTAAATAAGTTTTAAAATAGTAAAGTCTTTAAAGAAGGGTAAAGAAATAAAAATGGAATGAGCCATGTATCGATGGGAAATACATGGGGACTCTGCATCTCGTATGTTATTGTGTTGTCTTTAAGTTTTAGAGCACTGATGAATGAACAATAGCTGCTGAGAGAGACTGGATTACGGAAACTGCTAAATTAAATTAACCCACATATTTTTAAGTGTTTTAATTTCAAGATGGAAGTCAAAGAGAAGAGGCTATGCTTTTGTTTCCACAGAAAATGAAAGGCTATGGAATCTTTCAAGATTAAAGAGGATCAAATTTGGTAGAGAGACCTCCTGAAAATCCTGGCTATAGACAAAAAAAAAAAAAAAAAAAAAGCCGAGAAAACTACAAGACAGGTGATGTATATTTTACTTATTCAAACATAAAATAAAAAAAAATCTTTGGCTGGCTTATGTGAAATACACAGTCTATACTTACATTAATGCACATACATGTTACCTTTAAAAGTTTATATCTTTTCAGAACAAGGGGATCAGACACCAGTGAAAATGGTGGTCCAGGTAATCCAGTCTCTCAGAGTGCCTCTGTTACAGTTTCCTCAGAGTTCTATATCCAGAATAACTTCAAGGCTGCTGGCTGAGTTGGTCCAGCCTCACAGACTATTCTATCCAGGATTTGACCATCATCCTAATTTTTCAGGGCTCCTTAAAGATTCCAGCACTCTCAGAAACAGGAAGCAGTCAAGAGAACTTAATGTCCCCATTCCCAAGCAATGAGATGAGTGGTTTTTGGTCATCACTAGTTTATGAGTATTTGTCTTTGTTTTAGGGGGTTGGTTATAAATTGTTATTGGTCATGACCAGAAAAAAAACCTAAAGAAAGATCTCTTTCTGAAGAAAGTATGAAATGATGAAATTAAAGGGTGAATTATTGAGTCTACTTTTGAACAACCACTAGTCTCAAATATTTTACACTGACATGGATTTTTGTACTTTGATAGAAATTTAAGGTTTTATTAGAACTTGATGTATATATGTTTCTACTCTTCTTTAAGGTGTTTTACCTAAGTAGTTCATTTAACAATATAATTAAATTTCTAGTTCTTGAAAGTTATTATTATAAATCATTTAGGATACAATAAAGAAATGTAGCTTAGTAGTTAGTCACCTATAACAGTCAAAATTGTAGTCATGATAGGTATGTTTTTCAAGGTCAAACAAATATATTTTAGATAGCTAGATGGTCTTCAAATACATCAAAGACCTACAAAGCATTTAAAATGTTTTGTTAACTAGGGCTTTCATAACAATGAGATACGTCTGTTCCTGCCAGCACCAATTTACTTCAGAAAAGATGATGAACATCGAAAAAACTCCATATGGAATTTTCTTTCAGTGTGGCAAAACTAGCCATTTGGGAAAGAAACTACTTCGGCTTTGACTGCTGACAGTATGTTGTACTAGCTGGACAGGCAGAGCAAAAAGGAAAAAGATTGCTAAACTTTGCCAAGACTAGACAGGCAGTCCTTCAAAATTCTTGCCTCACAGAAAAGTCTGTAAGATATTCTAAGCCTGTAGACCAAAGATCGATAAACCAACACTACAGAGGAACCCTGGGGTGACTGTCCAGCCAGGCAACCAGATGTCTCTGTTGTTTCTTAGTCTTTAAAGTGGTTTTCATTACACTTCCTGTTTACTCAGGTAGTATTACATCCTTCAGGGTCTTTGATGGAGTTGAAGACCAGGTGGTTATAGTTACAGTTTTCCTTAGTTGTGATAGAAGGTAAATTAGGTATAGAGCATTGGACTCACCAAGCTATAATAAATAATGGAGTTTTTTCTTCAAATATGCCAAATACAAATAGATTGGACACTGTAAATATAATTCTTTTTTAAAAAAAAAATATGCAGTGCTTCATGAATTTGCATGTCATCCCTATGCAGGCAGGGGCCATCCTAGTCTTCTCTGTATTGTTCAAATTGTAGTATATGTGCTGCTGAAGTGAGCACTGTAAATGCAATTCTTATCTGGTAGATGTTTTTCTTGTTTATAGTTTTATGTTAGAGTTAAAATCTTTCCTTTATATTTAGACAAAAAGAGGAAAATATTGTAAAATATTGCTTACACTTTGTGAGGATATGTCACTGTGATTAGTTTAAGAAAAAGCTAAATGAAAAATAGCTAAGCAGGATTTGGGAGGCAGAGAGAATGCTGGGAAGGAGATGGTAGAGTTACCAGCCAGATCCAAAGGATGCAAGACATGCAGGAGAAGAGGCAAAAAGCCACAGGCCATGTGGCAACACACAGATGAATAGAAATGTGGTAATACAAGTAATAAGAGTTAGTTAGAAACAAGACTAAACTATAGACTGAACTTTCATAGTTAACAAGAAGTCCTCATGTAATTTATCTGGGAACTGGCTGACAGGACAGAAAAATCCACCTACGCTTTGTATGTGTTATTTTAGTATGATCAATTTAGTCAAGCCATAACTACATTTCCCAGAATTCTCTGGCTTGAATAGTCTTGGGTAAGGGTGCCTTTGACAAAGAAATGTGGGTGAAGTTTGAAATGCTAAAGCAGATGAAATTGCTGAAAGTCTGGATGTTAATGTAAAGAAAGTATCAGGCACTGCAACCCAGACATGTGGTGACTGTTCTGCCAGCATCCATGTTTGTTGATAGTTGGGCTCATTTCTTCAACTTTGATTTATAGCCATATATAAGCCCTTTGATAGTTCACACACACCTCCATGATGCTTGTGGCTCAAAGATAAATGTAATTCTAGTTTGCCCCATACTTTACAAACATTTCTTTGCAACTGTCCACCCTGCTGACTTAGTGAATTCAGGCCATCATTTACAGCTGAGACAGCAACCTCCAAGAAACTGCTTCTCTGACTTCCGCACTGTGTAAAGTTACTCCCAGTAAATGACTCTTGATTGCATATGGCCCGTGGAGGCTTTGTGCTCAGCAGTGAATGCTCATAGGGGGGAAAGAAATACCAGCATAATTTAAGGCCAGTGTTGTAGATCCAATGTGGAATTTTCCCCATAGGCTCATGTGTTTAAACATTTGGTTCCCAGCTGGTGACACAGCTGTAAGAGGTTGTATGACTTTGGAGACCTGGGAGCTTACTAGCAGAAGGAGGTCACTGGGGCAGGCTTTTGAAGATTATACTCACTTCTGACTCTAGCCTGCATTCTCTGCTTCCTGATCTGTAGTCACAGGATAAACAAGCCTTTATTAAATGCCCCTACTACTATGAGTTGCCTTCCATGGCAGATGAAAACTCTTCTGAAATCATGAGGGAAGACCCTTCTTAAGGTTTCTTTTGTTAATCATTTTGTCTCAGCAACAAGAAACGTAATTACTACAGAAATTGATACCATGAGCAGGACCATTTCTATAGTTAAAACTAGTCAAGAGGTTCTTAGGCCTTTGGAACTAGATTGCAGGAAGAATATGGAAGAGTTTGGAGATGCAGGGTGCGAAAGCCCTGTAATGCTGTAAGCAGATATCATGAGCTGTTACAGTGGAAGTTCAGAATTCCAGAATGATGATGAAAATGCTGGCAGTGATGGCTGGGCTCATGAGGTTTCATACAGATACAAGGACTTTATATTAGAGATTGGGTTGGATGTTATCCACGTTTGAGATAGCAGGAACATAGAATACCTGCCAAGGAAAGTTGCAGGCACTAAACAGAAAGAGCTGAAGAAAGATGCTACATGGCAGGGTAAAGGCCAGCAGAGCTCAGATGCTAGCATCACCCACCATAAATGCTGGGCAAGGAGCTACAGGGCATATTGTTTTCCTGGCGTGTGGTATTCTTGCTTGTTTCAGCCATTGCCTGCTTTGCCTCCAATCTCCCACTTTAAAATTGGAAGGTTTATGTTGGACCACTGTATGTTGACAGTATAAAACTTACTAAATATTTGTTTATATCCATGTTCATTTGCAAGAAAAAAAGTATGTCACATGTTTTCAGATGTTCGTCGAATCCAGAAGAGGGTGTGAATTGTCTAGAACTGGATTTGCAAGCAGCTGTGAGCCACTTGACATGTATAGAGAGAATTCAGCAAGCTGTACTTTACTGACCTATTAACCACTGAACCATCTCTCTAGCTCTTATAACTTTTTAAATAAAATACTTGTTAGTTTGTTGAGAAGTGAATACAATACAATTTGATGTATTCATTCGACTACCCCACCAACTTGTCCCCAAACCACCCCCATCTCCTCATCTCTTCTTCTTTTCATAAGCTATTAGTTCTTTTTCTACTGCCCAAATGAAGTTTATAACTTCACAACCGTAAGATTGCTCTAAATCTCAGAAAACACTCAAAGTTTCGAATGATGTGGATATTGTGAAAGAATTATATGAGGACAAGAGATTAATGAGGGATGAATATGATCACAGGGCAATATATATATATATATATATATATATATATATATGAAATGTCATAATGAAACCTATTATTTTATATAATTAATCTATGCTAATAAAAGGATTAACATGTAAAAATAACCATGAGAGCTTTAAAACTGAGCTAAATGCATTTTGTGTTATAGGATGTCTGTGAGCATGTCGGAATTGGGGTGAAATGTTATGATTTGAATATGAAATGTTCTCTGCAGATGAGTATTTGAACACTTGGTCCCTAGTTGGTAATAGTGCTTTTGGATATTGAGGATTCTTTGGGACATAAGGTGTGACTACAATAAAAGTAGATTATAAGGGGGGCATTTGAGTTACTAATATTTTTCCATTGGCATTTAGTCATAATGTGCATAGTATACACAACATGCTCCACAATCACAGAATCATAGAGCCATTCACATGCCTTCCCTGCCATGATGGACTGAAATATCTCTGAAACCTGAAACCATGAGCAAAAATAAACCTTTTCTCCTATATGTTGCTTCTGTCAGGTGTCTCATCATAGTAATAAGAAAGAAAACTAATAAAGCAAGGCATGGTGGCACACAACTAATTCCAGTACTTTAACTGCAGAGGCAGATGAGTCTCTGGGAGTTTGAGACTAGACTTGTCTACATGATGGTTTTCAGACCAGCTAGGGCTATTGAAAATATACTTTTAAAATAAGCGGTAACTAATACAGTCAGACAGTATTTAGTACAGCTTCTTGTTCTGGGGCAAGTTCTACCTTACACACATGGTTTAGTTTTCCTAAGACCCAATTTCCTCAGCAGTCAAAAATGATGATGACAATACAATGTATTTCTTGAAATTGGTTAAAAGATTTTTAAAAATGCAAGCACCTGTGCCTTAAAGGGAAAGCATTACGGAGAAAAACCTTCATTTCCCACATTAATCCCTAGGGTTAGCATTTTAAATATTGTATCAGTAGATAACAATGCCACCTCCTTCAAGTTATGTTTGTCAACACTCAAATTTTCATCTAGTATCTGTTTTATGGTGCTTATTAGTTTGCTTCATTTCATCTAGGTCTGTTTTGTGTTCTTTACTGTTTTAGAACAGAACCATCAAAGAGGAAACTTGCTCATTAGATAATTAAAGCCCTTCCTCACACTGTTAGGATTCAATAAGAAAAATAACTATCATTTTTATTTTATAAGAATTTAGTAGGATCCTTTTTAACACAATTATCTCATACCTCTAATTAACCTATGGTACTGACAACAGTTTTGTATTACTACAGTAAAATGTCTGACATGAATTACCTATAAGAGAAAAATGTTTGATTTGTGGTTTTGGAAACTCCAGTCTAAAATTGGGAGAACCCATTGCTCTGGACCTCTGGAGGGTCCTCAGGAAGGCAATTGTAGATTGTTTGCTGTAGAGCAAATGGCCCGTGTCAGGATCCAGAAAGCAATGGTACATGTAGGTACTAGGGTCCTAATACCACTATTCACTTCAAGGACTTTCCAGAGTGACCTGAAGATGGCTCCAACCCTAACCTTCAATAGCCTCACCCAATAGCAACACCCTATGTGTTGAAGGTCCAAATCTTCAACACATAGATATTTATATGACATTTGGCATGCAGAGTATTAGACACAGACAGGATTAACTAGAGCACCAAAACTCAAAGAATCATTCTGGTCTCTATCATGACTGAGTCATGGAGCAATGGTCTCCTCAACTCTTTGAACCATTGTTTCAATGTCTGCAAAGAAAGATTGCACAGTAAAGCCCTTCCAACTCCAATACACCAGAAGCCTCTTACTATTTTTATTTTGCCTATGAGGCAAAAAGGAAGTTTCAAGGGATGGAGTAAATGAACTTGGTGACTTCTAAAACATAATCCTTGACCACAGACAGCAATACCTGCCGGGAGAAGTTCAGACTATCAGACCCTATTCAAGACTTACAGAATCAAAGAATGGAGGGGATGCCTAGAAATCTGTGCTTTTACAGAGTCCAAGTGATCCTGATGTGTGGTCAAGTTCAAGAAGCACCAAAAAGACAATAAGTGAGTGGACCTGGGCCATGACTTCTTTCCCATTAGACTATGAGTCTTCAGAGAAGGGTACATGCAGAACAAGCACAGTAAAACAAAGCAAGTCCAAAGGAATGAGGTCTAAATCCCAAGTAGTACTATTCTCCAGACTGCATGTTCTGAGGTTGAACATCTGTTATCCCTGGTGCTAAGCTGCACACTGTGTTCACACTATGCCTTTACTGATAGTCATCAGGACTTAGAGTATTATGCCTTTAACTAGAACCATTATCAGATGCCAGCTGGGGAGTTTGGAACTTAAATGCAGGCACATAAGAGGTAGGATGTTGGCTATTCACATTCATCTTCTGTTCCCAGTTCTGTGGTTTCTTTTAAAATATAACATATCTGCCCAAACATGCATAAACACAAAAGCCCCATGCTTTTCCTTACTGCTCTGTCTCCTCTCTGTCTTCTCTAACTTAGAATGTGTGAGTAAATAGGCTAATGGTCCTATGGTTTCCTCCATGTTTAGTGTTTATATAACCAGATACAAATGCATAGACTATCACATGCATATCTTGCTTTACTTCAATTTCTCATGAATCCTTCTACATTAAGAGACATAGTCAGGCAGGTAGGCTTTGTTGTTAATGCCATTGCAGTATTTTCTTTGTTTTGTACTACATAATCTTCTCTCTCTTATTCTCTCTCAAAAGAACATATTTTATCCATGCTTCTTGAAAGCTAATTAGCAATATTTCATGTGAACCTACAATCATATATGTGTACAGTCCCCAAATAAATGGACATTCACTTGGTTTTCAAGCTTTCACCACCTGGAGGGTAGCAGCAGATAATATTTACTTACGTTGTTGCAGCTTGGAAATTTCAGTGGTTAAATATAGATTTGCTGCTATAAAATTTTGGACTCAAAGGCTGTCAGTGTTTTTAATTTGACATTGCTATGTGACACTTCAAAGAAGGCAATGTTTACAGTCCAATGTATTGCATAGGAACACCCAAACCTCACATACCAACAATAAATAAATTCTTCCAGTTATCTGTACATTAAGAAGCATGGTCAATTGCTGTTGTTGGGTTTGACTTTTTCATGTGCTTGTTAGACATTTGGACTTGACTTCTGAGCTATATAGTCCTGTTTTTTTTTTCTGGCTTTACTTTTGTATCTTTTGTACTATTTTGTGTACTTTTTAAATCTCTCAGTTTATTAAGATAGGAATCTCTCTTCAACATTACAGTTATGTTCTGTAATGTTGCCATTGTCTACTGACAAATTGTTCATAGAACTTTATATTATTTACTATATTTATTTACATGTAATCAAAGGCTTAACATACCCAACTCAAAGACGAACCTATAGCCACCTAAACTTAGGAAAATTTGACTTACATTTGTGTTTATAAGCACTTCCTAGTGTTTGTATCTTTATCCTTTGCTTTTTGGTTGGTTATTGATAAAATGGAGAATAACTGATTGTGTTAAAGACTTATTTCAAGACCCAGTAATCTTTCTTACCAGTGGTTTTGGAGAAGCTTGCCACCTTAATGAGAAAAACTTTATTCAGTGAGCTTCTGAGGTGGTTTTCCTATATTTTCCTATTTTGAAAATGTATTTAATATTTTTGTCTTACTGCATTTACTACATTGAAACTACTCAGTATTCTAAAACAATATTGATTAATAACAATGATACACAACATTATTCCTATTTTTAATAGAAATTTTAATAGTGCTTACAGAATTCTTTTTCAATGTATTAATAAAAGGACTTTTTTGAGTAAGTTTTCTCCTGCTGATTAACTTTTGGGTTCCTGGGAGGAAACCATCTCTAATTTCTGTGTTTATTTTTAGAAATATGTCACTTTTCTAACTGATAATATTTTATTGAAAATAAAAAAGGAATGTCTGCATTGCTTTTAAAGTAGTATTGGTTTCAAACTGCTTTTATAAGGTTGTGGTATTAAAATTCTTCTGTGATGGTCATGATATGGCCATGAAACTCATGAATCGACAAGACATGTGTTTGCCTGCATCTACATGAAACTCACACAAGACTGTACCAGTAGACATTTTGTCATAAATGGTATAGAGGTTCAAGGCCTCCCCCAACTCCATGTTGTTAGGCTGGCAGAAGATGGAGTCATGTAAGACACCAAAATGAATGACCAGTGTGAGAAACAGCCCTTTTGAGGAAATGAAAACCTAATATTCTACACTTCTAAGTCATTTGTTGGTATCTCGGGAGAGCAGCTTGACCACAACATTCTGATATCTTAACAATCAGAAATTTTCTCATAAAGAATATTTGTTTACAGGATTTCCTTTTCTCTTAGGACCACTGTCTTGCCCAACTTAAACCATTAAATAAAAGGTCAAACTCCCTTTTTGGTGGGCTATTCTCCCTTCTCTAGGAAATGTCTCAGCAGTTCATGTCCTTCAGCCTCAGCATGGCTCCTGGCTCTTGTTCTCATGATAAGCTTCATATACTTAGAGAGCAATGGCGGTGGAGAGGGGATGGACAAGAAATAACTGTCTTCAGTGATGGAGCTACAGGTGAGTTATCTGAGCCCAGGTAGATAGTGCACTTGAGAGTAGCCCTGTGAAACCCAGTGGGTTACAAAGAAAAAGAATCCTCCTAAAAGAAATCATTCTTTCTTGTATTAATTACCCTATCCAGTGGTCATATTTGCCCATATATCATAAATTGCCAGCTCTTGCTCTAGACTTTCAAAATATCCCCATAATTCTAAATCCCACAAATTAAAATACAGTACTATCCTTTAATCCTTTTCCAATGCCTGTGACCATGTTACTTTTACTTATTTCTAATTTGGGAAGCTTTTTTTTTTTTTCTTATTTGGTTTTTCCTTGACAGACTTACTAGGGATTTAGGTGGTTCTTTCTAAATTAACATTTTAGATGGTACATTTTTAATATGCTTTTACTCGAAATAGAATTACACCACTTTCTTTCTTTCCTCCCTCCAGGATCTTCCAACTGCCTTTTCGAGAACCTCCCATGCCTCACTATCAGGCTGATAGTTTCTTTTACTTTGATTATTATTGTACATACATCTACATGTATACACACAAATATATGTAAATACAACTTTCTGAGTCCACTTTTGTTGTTTGTATATATATTATTTCAGGGCTGACCTGTCTGAATTGGACAACCAATGAAGGTGCTAATCCCTGGGAAAACAAGTTCTCCTTCACCCAGAAGCCAGTGGTACCTAAAGTCTTCTGTCGAGTGGTGGGGCTCTGTGAAATTTTTCCCTTCTACATTAACATGTCCAGTGGTACCGTTATTGTTCCAGTCATGTTTATGCAGCTATTTATAGGAGAGCTGAAAAAAAATTCATGAAAATTTATTCTAATCTTTTCTGTTTTATAAATACTTTCAACTTTTAATCATTTCTTTTTCCTGTGTCCTCTAATTAACCTCTTTGGTTTTTCAACATATAGTTCAGTATCACTTATATATTCTGATGAAGGGAGCTTGAGGCTAAAATTGTTCCTCTAAATATAACATTCATTTATCTCTATTATGTGATAAATTATATGTCATTCCAACAACTCCAGTACTTGAAAAGGTATATTTTTTAGAAATGGTATTTTCTCAGATAAAATAAAGTTAAGATGAGGTCATGCTAAATAAGTGTTCTAGATAACTTTCTGTTAGTGTGATAAAATACCATCGCCAAAAGTAACTTCAGGAGAAAAGGGTTTATCTGGCTTATATGTCCCTATGATAGTCCATAAGTGAGAGAAGCCAACTCAAGAACTGAAGCCAGGAAGGAACCTGGGGGCAGGACCTAAAGAGAGACTATGGGAAGTTCAACTTACTGGTCTAATCCTTTTGTCTTACTCAGTTTGCTTTCTTAACACACTCCTGAGCCACCTGTCAAATGAATAACCACACTAAATATAATCACAGAACCTACATCCAACAATGAATAGAGGTGGAGACAGAGATCCATGGCTGAGCACTGGGCCGAGCTCCTGGTCCAGCTGAGAGCAGGGGAGGAGATTCTGTATGAGCAAGGGGATGGGACTATGAAAACAATTCTCACAGTGATAGCTAGCTGGAGCTCTGGAGAGCTCCCTGAATCAAGAACAGCCACTGGGGAATCATAGTAAAAGGAGCTAGGCCCTCCAAGGGTAGGTGACTGTTGATTGGCATGATCAGTATGTGGAGCCTCGAAGGGTGGGATTAGACTGTGTTCCTGTGTGTGGGCTGGCACCTTGGAGCCCATTCCCTGCAGAGGATCACCTAACCCAGTCTTTATTTTAGGATGAGGAAATCAGACTTACCTGGAGTGGCTTACTATGTTGAGTTGACCCACCTTGGGACTTCTTGCACTTTGCTGGTAGGGGATGGGGATGGGGATGGGAGAGGGAGGCTGAAAGCTGACTGGGAGAGATTGGGAGGATTGAAGGAAGGGTGAGCAGGAGTTTATATGGATAAAAAAGACATGTTTTATATAAAAAATAAAATGAATATACAAAAAAGAACATAAAAAACAATGAGAACAATACATATTCGTATTGTACAAAAAGATTGTTCCACAGCAAAGGTTCATATAAGTTCAGAGAGACTAAAGCAGCCAGCACCAGACCTACATGGGTTTACACCAGGTTCTATATACTATAGTATTAACTTAGTATTTTTATGGAACTTCCAATTGTGAGAACAAGTAAATCTCTGACTCTTATGCCTGTCTTTTGGGACTCTTTTCCTCTTGTTGTGTTGCTGTGTCCAACTTCAATATGAAGGTTTTAATTCCTCTTATTATATTTTTGTCATGTTTGATTGTTATAACTTAAAAGCCTGTTCTTTTCTAATGAGACACAGAAGGGAGTGGTGTGGTAGGAGGTTTCTGGCCTGTACTTTCAGGCCTAACCTCAAGGTTTAGGCCCACAGACTCATAGACCCGCAGAGACACACAGATGCTTACAGTAGTTTCAGGCTGACCGGCCTAAGGCCCAGGCATATAACTTACTAACTCTTTACCCTTAAATTAACCCATGACTCTTATCCTGGTCAGCCATGCGGCTCGGTACCTTTTCTCAGAGCAGCATAGTTGTCCTCCACTTCTTCCAGCTTCTCTCTGGCATTCTGCTCTGCTCTGCCTGTTCCTAGAGTTTTCTTAGTCTGGTAGCCCTGCCCACACTTCCTGTCTGCCTTTGGCCAATCAGCCCTTCTTATTAAACCAGTGAGTGAAACAATTATTTACAATGGAGCAACATAATCTCCCACAGAGTGGACCCAGAGGGAAGAAGAAGTGAGGAGGGGGGGCTGGGAGGAATAGAGGGAAGGGAAATTATAATCATTGTATAAGAAGAATATACTTTCAATAGAAAAGAAAAGGTATTAATAAAAAAATAAGATCCTGATAATAGCAAGTTTTCTTAAGCCATTGTTTCCAATTCATGTAATCCCAAACTCCATATTTTGCTTCTGTGTACTTTCTTCCTGTGTGTGAATATACAGTAGTTGTAATACCCAATAACTATTGTTCATATGCAATAATAAAAACATTTGTATTTGTGTCCAATAAAATAAATGTTATCTCCTTTGCATTGCCTTTTAATTACTCTGAACTTTTTATTTTTTGTTTATATAATAGTCATCTAATACTATGTTTGTAATAATATAAGAAATTAGAAAACCACCTTTAAATTACAACACACAGAGGTGCTTGACTCCCTATATGTTTGAAGGCAGCTTGATCTATAGCAAGTTCTATGACATACAGGGAAACACGGTGAGACCCCTGTCTCACAAAAAGGAGTAGCACAAAAAAGGGGGATGAAGAACCGTAGGGATCGGAGAGGTTTAGGACAACACAATGACACATGTTCAACAGACTCAACTAAGCATGGCTCATCGGGGCTCACAGAAGTGAAGCGACAAACACAGACCCTGTATGGGTCTGAGCTGGGTCCTTTGCATAGATGTTATGGTTGTGCTGTTTGGTGTTCTTCAGTGTGAGTGGGGAGTGTCTCTGACTATTGCCAGTTCTTGGAACCATTTTTCTTCCTATTGGGTTGCCTTGCCCAAATTTGATCTGAGAGTTTTGCCTAGTCTTGTCCTAATTTGTTATGCCATGTTCAGTTGATATCCTTGGAGACCTGCCTTTTCAAAAGAAAATAGAGGAAGAATAGATCTGGGCCAGGAGAGAGGATGTGAAGAAGTGAGGGTTGGGGAGCAGTGGGAGGTCTAGAGGGAGTGGAAACTGCAGTCAAAATGTAATGTGTGAGAGAAGAAAAAATTAAAAATTAAAAATTAAAAATTAGTAAGTAAAGGTTGTTTTCAGTGCATTAAATATAATTAAGAAGGTAAAAATAAGACCTGTATACATCTTTGATTTATAACTACTTTTTGTGTCTTAATTTACTATTGATTTTGTAAACATTCCACAAATATATTGCACATCTCATTAGATGTGTGTATTACTTATAGGTATAAATGGCTATGTTTTTGAGTAGCCTTGATTCAACATACATGTACATTTCTGAAAGACAAGTTCTGAGTTCTTCCAATATTGCTTCATTTAACACAATCTCCCTTGCATGTGTTAACATTTCTTTATTTATTGTTAGGGCTCAGGCTTCATGCCTCATAAATCACACATTTTCATAGTGACATAGACCTTCTGTGACACTCATGTTAGGTTCCACTAGTCTGTCCTCCAAAGCTTCTGCATTTCTTTACACTGTTTTCACAGTTGGAGGGAAATGCTATCCCCTCAGTCTTCTAGGCTAGCAAATGTGCTGCCCTCCAATCTCTTTAAGCATACCTCTAATTCTTCCGTTCCAGTTAGAGATCTCCTTACACTGTAACTGTGCCCTGTGCTCTGCCTGACCTTGCCATCTCTCTTATTAGCATATTGATTTGGGGATTTTGTTGTTGTTGTTCTTTTATATAATTGGGACTCATATATTTTTGGAACAAACACACTAGGTACTATTCCCTAACAAAAAAAGGACAAAGTGGTCCTCTGGGGAAAGTATTCCTGCTCTTCAAGTAATAACTAAGCCTATATCTGAGGATATTCTTTGACATCTCAGTTGCCATGAAGAACCAGCCCCCCCCCCCACACACACACACACGGGGAGGGAGGATATATATAAAGGGGGGGAGAAACAGGGGTAGGGGGAGTTAGTTCTTTCCAGAGTTCACAAATCTCTTTGGACCAAGTTCTTCCTGGTATCCCAATTTTACAATCCCTGCCTCAAATGTCTCTTTCACTGATATGCAGACCTTCATCCAGTGGCCAATACACAAAGGTCTGTCTGTACCTGTTCTCTTCAGTAAGATGCCACAGTTTGTTTCTTTTTACCAACCTGCTGGACCCAGATAATATTCCCCCAAAATTGGGGCAGATGTTTTAGAACAAATTGGTCCTGAACGGAAGGAATAGTTACCTTCACACTGCCATCCTTCCAGACTCCTACCCAGCATCTTGCCTAAACCTGAATCCTAGTAAGCCCATTTCCTCCAAAGAAGCATGTGCTACTGAAACCTATGAGCTTTAGAGTCAAACATCCTTGATCAACTCTTCCCCTTTTGTGTATGCTGCATATTTAGTTGTTTCTCTGAGCATAGGTTCTTCATTTATGAAATGATATTAACTGTGGAAAGCAATTGTATATTTATAGTTAATTGTATATTCAATTGTATATATTATATTTATATTGAAATATTTGTTCAGGACCTTTAGTTTTGCCCAAACATTGCTCATTTTCCTCTGTAATTTGATTGTCAAGAAATGAAGGTTGACCAGTTGGCAGCCTTCTTGCCTTACAGTTTTATCAACTGTCTATTTTAATCAGCATTGCTTACAACTGTTCCTACTCAATCCATCATCTTGAAGTATCTAGGTTAACACTCAATATGTTAGGCCTCTTTGGGCCTGAGTACCTTCCTGCAAGGTGCCACTATGCATTATAAACCATCAAAACCACATGTTATAGTTGAGGAAGTTTCATCACTGATCTCAGTGAAATTAAAAAAGCTAAACTGGACAGGAGTGGGCAGAAATCAGCTCTGACAACAAAGCTGAAGGCATTAAGAACATAATTACCCTTTTAAAGGTTATCACGTAATTGAATCTCTAATTTTACTTGAATGTAGATTAATTCACTCCACTAAGGTCTCCAAGAAAAAGCATTATCCCCAGAGCTCCACAGGAGAGGCCAAAAGAAATTTTAATTGCAACAAATTACATGAAAAGATTCTACCTTATAAAAAGGGAAAATTTATGGCATAACTTTTATATAATTAAAGTAAAAGACATTAAAGTCCTCTTAACAAAGGCCCTAAATTCCATGCTTTAAAGAATGATGCCAAATGTCCACATTTTTAGATTATCTATTCTATGGATATATTTAAATCATGTATATGTTAATAAGCTTGATTATGGCAATCATATCACAGTGTTATAAAACATCCCATTGTATACCTTAAATTAATATTTTCATATAGAAGCTGTATTTTAACAAAGCTGAAGAAGAAAGGCAAGTAATTATTGGTATACAGGAATGTGTTACTTTAGATTTAGAGAACTAAGCTGACTGAAAACAGTCAGCCTCAAAAGGTTACACACTGATTGACTCCATATGAAACCACTTGAAATCATGAATTCATCGAAAGACATACAACATTGTTGTCAGAGGATAAGTAGTAGGTGAAAGTTGGAGATAGTGTGGCTGTGGAAGGGCAGCAGGAAGGTTCCTGGTGGTGACAAAATGTCCATATCCTGTTAGCAATATTACCATATTATCTTAATTCCCTGTGATTATATTGTCTTATTGATTTACCATCATCTGTTGTCACCAGGTAACACTGGATATAAGAGTCACAGGACTTCTAAGACATCTCTGTATTTTTACTTTACAATTACATGTAAGTCTACAATTACCTCAAAATAAGAAATATAGAGGCTGAAGAAGTAGCTGTATTGTCAGGAGCATGTATTGATCTTACAAAAGGCTTGAGTTCTAATCCAAGCACCCATACTATATGGCCCACAACTTTTTGTAATTCCAGTTCCATGCCTCCTATCTGCTCAGAAACCTACACTCATATGTACAGCAAGCACACAGACATGCACACATTCATATAATTTAAAATAAAATATTTCTTTTAAAAATAAAATGTTTAACTTTAATAAAAATGTCATCTCATTTTGTGTGACATTTCCTAGGAGGATATTTATATTTACTCCAGAGAAGACACAGGTAACAGATCAAAGATTCAGCTCAAACTAGATGGTTTCCCAGTGAGTGAGCCAATGAGGTGAAGAGTTGCTTGCAGGACCATGGACAATTGTAGGCACAGATACCACCTCCAAGTCCCCTTTCCTCGTAGCAATGGTGCTGACTCCTGCAAGGTCTGGTAAGCCATTCCTGCCTACGAGGACTTGTAAGTCATTCTCCTTCCAGAAGGATGTTAATGGGCTCAAGCTGGAGAGGATCCTATTAGGATCATCACAGTTGCTTTGAACTCAAGAAGGCAACACTTCTATCATGCCATGTGGTGACAAAGTTCTGCAGTACTCTACCCTTTCTTCTGGCTCCTCTTCCATGATGTTTCCTGGCCCTTGAAAAGGGTAATACAGCTGCCAGAGTATTCTGTTCCACTTATAACTGAACATTGGACCACTGGGCCTCAACAGCAACCATGTTCTCTCAATACTTTGAATAGTCTCCACAGAAAACACATTCCAATGCAAAATAAAAGTTTTTATGATTAAGACAAGGAGCAACAATAACCAACACCTTGTAGGAAGAAAATCTGCACCCCTAATACAAAGATTTCTCTTTAATAATCTACAACTTCTTCTGAAAGTGTGCCTTAACACACTTATAAGGTACTTTCGTTCAAATTATTAACCATTGTTTCATATTTATTTATATGTATGATTGTGGGTGTTGAAGTGTCCTTGGAGGTCAGAGAAAAACTTGTAGGAGCTAGTTCTTCCTTTCCACATGTAGTTTGAGGTTCAAATTCAAGTCCCAGGGTTGGCAGCAAGTACCTTTAAATGCTGAGCCAGCTCATAGGCTCTGCTGACCATAATTTTCACATTTACAGATACTCTTGTAGAATTTTTCTCAATCACTGTTTGGTAACATCTATGGCTTACCAAACCATAAAACTCATAAAAATTTCTCAGCTGTTTTCTTGCTACCTGTGTATAATGACTTCCCAGCCTTACCCTGTTAGTGTGATTTTAAGCCTTCTGAATGTAAATCTACAAAATAATCAGAGAGTGTCACTATGCATTTACATTTTGAAACATCTTTACAAAGGCAAAGGGTAAGTGGGATCTCCAAAGGCCTACTTTCATTTCAAGCAAGTACCAATTGGTTTTTAAGATTCAACAGGTAAAGGCGTTGCAATAAATAAATAAATAATTTTCAAGCTGTCCACAAGGTCCAATAATATAAAAAGGGCCTATACCTGTATCAGTTATTTGCTTAAAAAGGAATGTTGGATGTCATGTCATAAAGAGGAGAACTACTTTATCTCTGTAGCACATGGCTTCTTTATTGGCCATACCAGGTCGTTGAAAGGGCTTTGGTGTAATAAATAATATTCATCTTTTGGAATTCTTTGATAGTTTCTGTAATTATTTCATCATTGCTCTGGACACCTAATATTTTTGTTATAACTTCTTAGGTTAGCAACTTTGCAGGCTCCTCTTTACCCAATCATACATGATTGACTTTTTTTTTTAACAGCTTGCATTTCCGGACAAAATTCTCTATGTTATGAATAGTATGTCCTAGCAGTCATCCACCTCCAGTGTATTTTCTGGCAGAGAGGAAGTGTACACCCTGTTCTCAAGCAACCAGAGTTGCCCACCTTTAAAACAAGCTTAGTTCTTCTCATCTGTACTGTTCTGTCCTGTCTCTATCTCTGCTACTCATTGCCTCTGGTGTTTGGGGGAACTGACATGAATTAAGGAACACTCAGCTTCAATATCTTCTAAGGCCGTGTTATACACTGATAGGGAAGCAGAAAATCTACATTTAACATGTGGCCTCTAGCTGCCTTGTATGGTCTCCATGTTCAAGCACTCTTGGCCACTCCTTTAGAGAAACAGCTGTTTCTCACAGAAGCAAATTGCCTTCTCCCATAGTAAGAAGGGTGACGATCACCTGTATGTCCTTCTTTTCCTTCCCCTCTAATGGACTATTGTTCAAGTTTTAAAAGCTTCCAGAGGCTCACAAGCAGATTTTAGGACCTCCAGCTGGGTACAAGTCTAACCTAAGAGTAACCTTGATTAACTCCTTCTCCAGCTTTGCCTTTTTCTCATCCCAGACTCACTGTTCGAGCATCTTATAAACTCTTGCATACCTGTCTAAGCCACCAGGTCCTCAAAAGTGCCCCTGCTATGTAAAGATGCTGAGCTACTTTGGGGGCTCTCAAAGGCACCAAGCTTGGGGTCCTTGCTAAATTAACTTCTTTCTCAACTCCCCTTTGAAGGCAGTTCAATATGATCAGGTAAACTGGGTGTCAAACACTGCCTGCCATAATACCCAATTTTCTCAGTAGTTGTACTTCAGTAGGAGGTTTCTCGCCTTGACTTTTGGGCTTTACCTCAAGGTTTAGATCTGTAGACCCCCCAGACACACAGACCTGCAGAGACACACAGATGCATGCAATAGTTTTAGGCTGATTGGCTGAGGGCCCAGGCATATCACTTGCTAGCTCTCTACCCTTATTCTAACTCATGTCTCTTATCTTGTTCAGCCGTGGGGCTCGGTACCTTCTCTTAGAGCACCATAGTTGTCCTCTGCTTCGTCTGGCTACTCTCTAGTATTCTCCTCTGTGCTTCCTGTTCTCAGAGTTTTCTTAGTCTGGTAGCCCCACCCACACTTCCTATCTGCCTTTGGCCAATCAGCGCTTTTTATTAAACCAGTGGGTGGGATAATTATTTACAATGAAACAACACAATCTCCTAAATTGTACCTTATTGTCCTCTAGACCCTGCTGTTCAGGGAGACCTCAACTGGCGATGACAAAATCTCCCTAATTCTACTATGGACTATTTTACTATCTGTCTCCTGAGATTATTCATCCTTTGTCCTAGAAAGGAAGAAATTGCTATGTTACTCAGTTTCTCTGTCTTCACAGCAAACTGCTCCCCCCCCCATTTCTCTTGAGCCAGACCATAAAAAGCTCTTCCATACCATGTTTTAAAACCTTTGATAATTCAACTTTAAAGATACATTATTCCCTGATTATCAGTTTTCTGTATATGGGTCATTATCAAGGCCTCTGTCAGCATCTGAATTATAGATTTTTTTTCTCCTTCCTCTACATTAAAGGCCTGACCCAGGGAACATCTCCTATCACTTCTAACCTCCCTCTCCACATGGTTAGCATTAAGTTATTCCCATGAGTTCTATGTTTTTATTTTGTTGTTTTTCTCATTTAGAGTAGCTGTTTTGTTTTGTTTTATTTTTATCACAGAAGGATCTATTTAGACAGACTTAATTTTACAATCTTTCATTTGACCCTTTCCCCACCAATGATAAAGAAGAGCCAGACAACACCTCCATCCCTCCATTTTTTCAATTCTCCTACCAATTCAGAAACTCATATGACAAATAGCATCCATTTAATTTTTTCATTTTAATCCTCTCCTATGATGGCAAGTTATTCCTGGGTTAATCACTGAGCTTCAGTTTCATTAATTAGCCCCCACAGCACAGGTCACACACTGATGTCACAATCTTCTTTCAATCCCATTCTTCTCTAAGGGCTACAGTACATCATCACTTAGCATATCAGCCATTTGGAAGACATCCCTCTACAAACCTGATGGATAACAGAGGAGGAACACAAACATGGGACACCCCCCACAAACACACACACACAGATCCTCTAATTTCAGATAAAGCAGCTTCAGTAGCATGTCTTACCATCTACAACAATACAAAACAAAAGCTACTACAACAGGAAAGGAAGCGATTCCATATCTAACATGAGGGAGGATGGCCATGTCAGAAAAGCCCTTGTGTCCATTCCATATTACATGGAAAAGGATAGCCATTTCATGTTATTCTATACCATATAGGGGAGGGTGGTCATATCAGGAAAACCTTGTAGGTATTGCATGCCATTTCATACCACATGGGAAAGCTTTCATGGAACTCCACCCCATAGAGCTTGTCTTTAGGTGCCTTATCAGCCAAGGCAGACACAATGCAACTATTCCTCTCAAACCCATCTTTGGTTTTGGTATGTCCCTATTAGAATACCAAGTGTTTCATGACTTTATCTGGAGGAGTAGACAACCATCCATCTCCCTAGATAGAGTCTGCTGATGACAGAACTATTCCACTAAAGTATAACTTGGTGAACCACTGAGTTTACTTTAAGGAGAACAGGATAGGGGTAACTTATAGAAGCATTAGCAACATGTGATGAGATCAAGTCCTCCAGCACCACCTCAAGCAATTGTGAATGACTTACAGATCCTCCATGATTGTCATAGCCTTTTGGGACTTTATGGGCTTCTTCCCCACTTCCATAAGGGGAAGTGAGTGGGCCCAGTCTTATGAAAGTCTTATGTATGCAATCTCAGGTGCTCCTCTTTTAGCACACTAGACAGCAGCAACTGTGTTATGTGTAGAGGGCAGAGCCCACAATCCAGAAAATAGCTAATAGACTCAATATTAGCAAGAGGTCAGGGGTAACAAGGAATCAAGGCCAGGAAGGCTCCCTTTTATTATATGAACCATCAAGTCGTTAGAATTTGTTAAATCATGTAGAAAAATAAGTGTTGATATGACAATGAAAATAATTTAAATAAGAAAGCTTATACTACTTTACCCTTTTTTAAACCACTGAGGATATGTTTAGCATGCAAAAAGTTGTATATATTTAATGTATACAAGTAAATAAAGTATGGGGATAAGCATGCAACTATGAACTCACCACTGTATGTGCATGAATGTATTCATTTCCTCCAGAAGTGTCTTCCTCTCTTATTAGTATGCTCATGTGAGAGAGAGAGAGGGGGGTGGCTGTGCTATGTGTCCCAGATTGATTTTTAAGTTCTAGACTGAGTAATTCTTTCACCTCAAACCCCTAAGTTATAAGCTATGGATGTGTGGCTCCATGATTAGAATTTTAGCAAATCTTTAAGCATGTGATATGGAGCTATTAATAAGGGGGTTCTTCACTGTCCTAAATCTACAGGACTTCTTCCTCTTCCATTACTGAAACTCCTCACTCTTAGACCAATGTCTCCTTGCCCTCATCCTACTATCCCAGTCTCTGCTTCTTGGGTTTGACAACTTTAGTGTCTTTATATAAGGGCATAGAGGAAGGAGGCTTATTTTTCTGCCTGAGCTTGTTTCTATGTTGTCACAGGTGGCAGGAGAAACATGCTAATACTGATTGAGCACATGCTCCTTCCAAATACTGTGCTGAGCATTTCACATGCCCATCTTCATTTAACTCTCATCAAGAAGAGAAAATTTGAAATGGGTACACTTTTTCTCCAGTTTACTCGTGGACACTTGAAGTTCAGAAAATTTTAAGGGGTAATAAAGGTACATATCTAATAATGCAGGCATTGGATATTTATAATCCATGTTTTTTATTATATTTTATGGTATATAGTGTAATTTTATAACTAAGCAATTCTATAATGATCAATTTGTGTTAATTAACATGTCCAACTCATCTCATTTTTAATTTTTTGATAATAAATAATAATACTATGTACCTGTGGGACCTAGTGTGATATTTTAGTACTTTATATTCTGATCAATTCAGTGTGACTAATGCTTCCATTTTCTGATCACAAGTTTGTGTTAGAGGCTTTGAGCCTCTCCCTTTTATGATTTATAGAGTGTATGATAAAATACACTCACTACAGAGTAGAACATAGAATTTAATCTCCCTAACTTTCCCTTACTACTTCTTATTCAGTCTCCTTCTCTCCCTTCTTTTACCCTTCCCAGCTGATCTACATTCAGATCAGCATCATTAGGAATATGGAATCTCTAGGATTCCTGATCAACAGCTGGAGACCACTCAGCACCCTGGTCCAGAGCTGACTAAAAAGTGAGTGCTTCCCAACCCCAGGCCAAGCAGAGACTGAGATCTCAAAGCCTGGCTCAGGGAAACAGCCTCTGGCACCTCACACACACCTAGCTCTGCCCTAAACCAAAGAAAGCTGAAAGAGCCCTCCAAGCACAATCTCCAGCAAAACACAGCTGGAGGGTCTCTCCACAGACTGAACCCCAGCCAGAACCACAAACTGTAGAATCACACACCAACAACTAGAGACCCTGTAGCCCTATGGTCCACAGCTGACTAAGAGTCAACTAAAAGCTGACTAAGAGCAACCCATGCAATAATGCAGACACACAGTTCCTTGGCCTACAGCAAACCAAGAGCCACCATGGTGACATCTGGACACACAGCCCCCAGACCCACAACTGACTAAGAGCTGACTAAGAGTGAACCAAGGAAGCAATGGGCAGATGCCAGTGCAAGAATACATATAACAACATAAAGAACAACAAGACACCATCAGAAGAAGCACCATCAAGACCTGAGCACAGCAATGAAGAGGAAACAACTTTATGAAGATAATAGATGCCGTAAAAGAGGATATAAAGATTCCCTTAAAGAAATAGAAGAAAATACAAAGAAAAAATTGGAAAAGATTAACAAATACCTGAGAGAAAATAAAGAAAATCAAGAAAAAGAAAACAAGCAGGTGAAAGAAACATTCCAGGAATTAAAGCCTGAAATAGAAGTAATACAGAAGGTACAAACTGAGGTAAGGCTGGAAATAGAAAAAAAGAAGAAACAAACTGTAACTACAGATGTAAGCATAACCAACAGAATGCAAGAGATGGAAGAGGTAATCTCTGGAATGGAAGATTCAATAGTGGAAATAGATATGTCAGTCAAAGGAAACAATAAAACCAAAAATGTCATAACACAAAATATTCAAGAAATCTGGGACACCATGAAATAACCAAACATGAGAATAATTGGAATTGAAGGAGAAGAATACTAGCTCAAAGGCACAGAAAAATATATTCAACAAAATTATAGAAGAAAACTTTCCCAACCTAAAGAAGGAAATGCCTTTAAAGATACAAGAAGTTTATAGAACACCAAATAGATTAGACCCCCCCACACACAAAAAAAGTCTGCTCACCACATAATAATCAAGCCAATAAACCTACAGAACAGAGAAAAAATACTAAGAGCTGCAAAGGAAAAAGGCAAATTACCTATAAAGGCAGACCCATCAGAATAACACCAGTCTATTTTACGGAAACAATGAAAGCAAGAAGGTCCTGCTCAAATGTTATACAGACACTAAAAGAACATGGCTGCCAACCCCAATTACTATACCTAGAAAAACTATCAATTACCACAGCTAGAGTAAACAAGATATTTCATGATAAGACCAGATTTAAACAATACCTATCCACAAATCCGGCCATACAGAAAGCAACAGAGGGAAAACTCCAACCTAAGGAAACCAGATAGACCCATGAAACCACAAGCAATTAATAATACCACAGAAGAAAAATCCAAAGAAGGGAAATACACACATGATACCATCAAAAATAACAAGAAAAAACAATCATTGGTCATTAATATCCCTTAATATCAATGGACTCAATTTACCTATAAAAAGGCATACCCTAACATGATGGACATGAAAGCAGAAGCCATCCTTCTGATTCATACAAGAAACACACTTCAACATCAAAGACAGACACAGGCTCAGAGTAAAGGGGTGGGAAAAAACTTTCTAATCAAATGGTCCCAATAAACAAGCTGGTGTAGCCATCGTAATACCTAACAAAATAGACTTCAAACTAAAACCAATCAAAAGAGACCAGGATAGACATTACTTACTCATCTCAGGAAAAATTCACCAAGATGAAGTCTCAATCCTGAACATTTATGCCCCCAACATAAGGGGAACTACATATGTAAAAGAACACTACAAAGCTTAAACCTGACATCAAACCACACACACTAATAATGGGAGACTTCAGTAACCCATTTTCACCCTTGAGTAGGTCAAACAGACAGAAACTCAACAGAGAAATAAAGAGTCAAACAGATGCTATGACCCAAATGGACTTAATAGATATATACAGAGGCTTCCACCCAAACACATAGAAATGGAAATAACCTCTTGTATCATATCAGACCACCATGGTCTAAAGTTAGAAATCAAAAACAACAAAATTCACAGAAATCCTATGATTTCATGGAAACTGAACATCTCTCAATTGAACCACCTCTGAGTCAAGAAAGAAATTAAGAAAGAAACCAAAGACTTCCCAGAATTTAATGAAAATGAACCTACAACATACTAAAGCTTATGGGACACAATGAAAGAAGTGTTAAGAGGAAACTCATAGCACTAGATGCCTATATGAAAAACCTAGAGAAATCTCATACAAGAAATCTAATAGCACAGCTGAAGGCTTTAGAACAATTAGAAGCAAACTCACATAGAAGGAATAGACGGCATGAAATAAACATAGGGCAGAAATCAATACAATAGAAACAAAGAGAACAATACAAAGAATTAATGAATCAAAGAGTTGGTTCTTTGAGAAAGTCAACAAGATAGATAAACCCTTATCCAAACTAAACAAAAGGCAAAGAGAGATTACCCAAACTAACAGAATCAGAAATGAAAAGGGGGACATAACAACAAACACCCAGGAAATCCAGAAAATTATTAGGTCATACTTCAAAAATCTATACTCCATCAAAATGGAAAACCAAAAAGAAATGTACAGTTTTCTGGACAGGTACCACTTACTAAAATTAAATCAAGATCAGGTAAATGATCTAAACAGACATAGAACCTCAAAGAAAATTGAAGCTGTTATTAAAAGTCTCCCAAGTTTAAAAAAAGAAAAAAAAAGCCCAGGACCAGAATTCTACCAGATATTCAAAGAAGATCTAATACCAATACTTCTCAAACTATTCCATACAGTAGAAACTGAAGGAACATTACCAAACTCTTTTTATGAGGCCACAATCACCCGGATACCCAAGCTACTCAAAGGTGCAACAAAGAAAGAGAATTACAGGTCAATCTCCCTCATGAACATTGAAGCAAAAATGCTCAATAAAATTATGGCAAACTGAATCCAAAAACATATCCAAAAAATCATCTGCCGTAATCAAGTAGGCTTCATCTCAGAAATGCAGAGATGGTTCAACATATGAAAAACTATGAACGTCACCCATCATATAAACAAACTGAAGAAAAAAAAATGATCATCTCCTTAGATGCTGAAAAAGCCTTTGACAAAATCCAACATTCCTTCATGATAAAAATCCTAGAGAGATCAGGAATACAGGAAAAAATACCTAAACGTAACAAAGACAATATACAGCAAATCGACAGCAAATATCAAACTAAATGGAGAGAAACTTAAAGCAATGCCACTAAAATCAAGAACAAGACAGGCAGTTCTCTCTCCCCTCATCTATTCAATATAGTTCTCAAAGTTTTAGCTATAGTAATAAGAGAACAAAAAGAGATTAAGGGAATACAATTTGGAAAGAAAAAAAATCAAACTATCACTATTTGCAGATGATATGATCATATATATAAGTGACCACAAAAATTCTACCAGGAAACTCCAACAACTGACAAACACCTCCAGCAATGTAGCAGGGTACAAGATTAACTCAAAAAAAAAAAAAAAATCAATAGACTCCTATATGCTAAGGATGAAAGGGCTGAAAAAGAAATCAGGGAAACGTCACCCTTTATAATAGGTGCAAATAGCATTGAATATCTTGGGGTAACTGTAACTAAGAAGTAGCAGACTTTTTTGATGAAAACTTTAAATCACTGAAGAATGAAATTGAAGAGAATATGAGAAAATGGAAAGATCTCCCATGCTCCTGGATAGGTAGGATCAACAGAGTAAAAATGGTAATTTTACCAAAAGCAATCTACAGATTCAAAGCAATCCCCATCAAAATCCTACTACAATTTTTTATGGACCTTGAAAGAATACTCAACTTCATATGGAATAACAGAAAACCCGGGACTGCCAAAACAATCCTGCTCAATAAAAGAACTTCAGGAGTAATCACCATCCATGACTTCAAGATAGAATATAGAGCTATAGTAATAAAAACAGCCGGTACTGACATAAAAACAGACTTCTTTATCAATGGAATTGAATTGAAGACCCCAACTTAACCGACATACCTCTGAAAACCTAATTTTTGACTAAGAGGCCAAAAATATTCAATGGAAAAAAGATAGTACTTTCAAAAAATGATGTTGGCATAACTGTATGGTAGTATGTAGAAGAATGCAAATAGATCCAAACCTATCACCCTGCACAAAACTCAAATCCAAGTGGACCAAAGACCTCAACATAAACCCAGCTACACTGAGATTGATAAGAAAGAAAGTGGAAAATACTCTTCAACACATTGGCACAGGTGACCACTTCCTAAATATAACACTAGTAGCACCGACATTAAGAAAAACAATCAATAAGTAGGACCTCCTGAAACTGAAAAGCTTTTGCAAGGCAAAGGTCACAGTCAATAAGACAAAACAACAGCCTACAGAATGGGAAAAGATCTTCACCAATCCTACACCTCACAGAGGACTGATCTCTAAAATGTATAGAGAACTCAAGAAACTAGAGCCCAAAAACTTAAATAACCCAATTTTAAAAAATGGGATTCAGAACTAAAGGGGAATTTTCAACAGAATTACAAATGGCTGAAGGGTACATAAATAATTGCTCAACATTTTTATCCATCAGAGAAATACAAATCAAAACAACCCTGAGATACCACCTTGTACCTATCAGAATGGCTAAAATCAAAAACACAGCTTATGCTGCAGAGGATGCAGAAGAAGAGGAACACTCCTCCATTGTTGGTGGGAGTGTAAGCTTGTACAGCCACTCTGGAATGCAGTATGGCAGTTCTTCAGAAAACTGGGAATCAATCTCCCCAAGGATCCAGCAATACCACTATTGGGCATAAACCCAAAGGATTCACATTCGTACCCCGAAGGCATTAGCTCAAGTATACTCATAGCAGCATTATTTGTAATAGCAAGAACATGGAAACAGCCTAGATGCCCCTCAACTGAAGATTGGGTGAACAAACTGTGGTACATCTACACAATGGAGTGCTACTCAGCAGAAAAAAACAAAAAAACAAAAAAACAACAAAAAAAAAAACCCACATTGTATCCTAAAACTAGCAGGCAAATGGATGAACTTAGAGAATATCCTCCTGAGCAAGGTATCACAAGCCCAGAAAGATCAGCATGGGATGAACTCATTCATAAGTGGATTTTAGACAAAAAGCAAAGAATGCCTGAGCTGCAAATCACAGCCCTTGAACATCTTGGAATCAGAAGGAACTTAAGAGAGACATCCAGGGATTCCCCTATGAAAAGAAATAGTGAAAATCTCCTCAGCAAATTGGGATCATAGCAGGTTGCAATCAAGAAGAGGTGGGAACAAATCATGGGAGAAGAATATAGTTGAGTGAGAGAAGGAGCAAAGAGGGATTAAAAAAAAGAGAGATGGCCATTGTGGGATTGGAAAGAGACCAGGTTCTAGGGAAACAGTCTCCAACCAATACTGGAGGAGGTGCCTAAACAGGACTTCCCCAATAATCAAATGAATAACCACCCTAACTGTCACCACAGAACCTACATCCACCAATGAATGGAGAGGGAGGCAGAGATCCAGACTGAGCACTGGGCCAGCTGGGGAGAGGAAGAAGAGAGGCTGGTATGTATGAGCAAGGAGATAGGGATTATAAAGAGGAGTCCCACAGTGATAGCTAGCTAGAGCTCTGGGGAGCTCACTGACTCAAGAACAGCCTCTGGAAAACCATGGAAAAAGGAGCTAGGCCCTCCAAGAGTAGGCAACTGTTGATTGGCATGGGCAGTATGTGGAGCCTCGAAGGATGGGATCAGACTGTGTTCCTGTGCATGGCTGGCACCTTGGAGCCCATTCTCTGCAGAGGAACACCTAACCTAGTCTTGATATTGGGATGAGAAATTAGACTTGCCTGAAGTGGATGTGCCACACTGAGCTGACCTACCTTGGGACTTCTTGTCCTTTTGGGAGAGGGGATCAGGGGATGGGGTGGGGGCACTGAAGGCTGACTGGTAGATATTGGGAGGAGGGAAGGGTGAGTGAGTAGGAGGCTATGTTGGAAAAAAGACCTTTTTTAAAAAAAGTAAGCAAATAAATTATTTTTTTTAAAAAAAGAAGAAATGGGGGGTCTCATAGACTCAGAAAGACAAGAACCATGTGGTTTCCTCCGTGTCCTTATGACACTTCTCATGGAAGAAAAATGCTGCGCAAAATTTCTTAGTATCCAGACCTAGTCTTGAATAAACAGAGAGGATAAACTTAGTTGGGACCCTTGTAATCAGACAGTCTTGATTTGAGACCTAGTTACACAATAATTGTGTACATTGGGGTGAATGACTTAACCAGTGAGGCTCTGCCTCTTGGTCTGTATTATAGATATAATAATAAGCAACACTTGCCTTGAGAAATGCTAAGATAATTAAATGAGTCGATCGATGTATATTAAGTGCTTATCATGATATCCAAAAAATAGCCTTAAATGTGAGGTCACTATTATTCCTGTGAGCCATATGGTTATTGTAAATTTAGCATTGTTATTTCCTATTATAGAGTTTAGATGAATTTCTTTCTTCTATACAGTCCAGAGGCTGCTGAACGTTCTTTTAATATGACCCTGAATTTACACTTGCCCATAAGTGAGCAAGCAGGAAAGGCTGACTTTATAAGTCATTAATAGGAAAACCCCAAAGGGATCTATGATTTCTAAGCCGCTCTTCATTGTTGACCAAAATTTCAAAGGGGAAAAAGGCTTCCTAAGGTACTGGAGAGGTAGCTCTGTGGGTAAATCACTTGGCATGAAGATCTGGAGACCTGAGTTTGCATCTTAGAACTGGTATAAAAACATACAGGGTAGCACAAGTCCCTGAGTTGTGAGGCAGGCAGGAGAAATCCTGAAAGCTCTTTTATGGTGGGATTCAGGTGTCAGCTGACAAGATCTGAGGATGCTTATCCAGGGTCCCAGGCCCCTGAAGGGGGAGTGGCCAACCTCATTGATAAAATAGCTGCTGGGACCTTGGGAAGGCCCATTCTTTCTCTCTCTTTTTAACTGTGTGTGTGTGTGTGTGTGTGTGTGTGTGTGTGTGTGTGTGTGTGTGTGTGTGTGTGTGTGTGTGTGTGTGTGTGTTCCCCGACCGGGAATCAAACCACAATGGTGAGAGCACAGAACCTTAACCACTAGACCAAGCCAGAAGCCAGGTGATGTGGGAATGCCTTTCTGTGTGCTGTGAATCTCAATCTTTAAATAAAGGAACTGTTTTGGCCCATGAGAGGCACCATAGAAAAGGTAGGAGGGGAAATCAGCATAGGTAGGAGAAGCAGGGTGGAGTCAGAGCCAGATCGAGCCCGAAGCCCAAAGAAGAAATATGTAAGGAACACAGGTGAGCCACAAGCCACGTGGCAGGAGGATTAATAGAAATGGGTTGATTTAAGACGTAAGAGCTAGCTAAAAATGTGCCTAAAGCCATATACAAAACAGCATGAAGTTAATATAAGAGTCTAAGCCATTTCTGGGGGCCAGAGCAGCTGCGGGTGGCCAAGGGGTCTGGGGCTGCAGGTCTGTGAGTCTGGGCCTCTGGCTGCTCAGGACCAAGAAACCACATTGTAACACTCTTTGGATAGTTAGAAATGGTGAGCATGGAAGCCTGCCTCAAAGTGGAAGATGACAACCAACACCTCAGGTTGTCCTCTGATTTCTACATATATTCCTACACTCACACAAATGAACACACACATGCAGACAAATCATTATGTACAAAAGAATCCCATTGACAAGGAAGGGAGAAACAGAGAGAGAGAGAAGGAGGGAAGGAAGGAGGAGGGAAGGGGAGGAGAGGAGAGGGGAGTGGAGGGGAAGAGAGAGGAGGGGAGGGGAAGAGAGAGGAGGGGAGGGGAAGAGAAAGGAGAAAAGGAGAGGAGAGGGAGGGGAGGGGAGGAGAGGGGAGGAGAGGGGAGGAGAGGGGAGGAGAGGGGAGGGGAGGGGAAGAGAAAGGAGAAAAGGAAAGGAGAGGAGAGGGAGGGGAGGGGAGGAGAGGGGAGGAGAGGGGAAGAGAGAGGAGGGGAGGGGAAGAGAAAGGAGAAAAGGAGAGGAGAGGGAGGGGAGGGGAGGAGAGGGGAGGAGAGGGGAGGAGAGGGGAGGAGAGGGGAGGGGAGGGGAAGAGAAAGGAGAAAAGGAAAGGAGAGGAGAGGGAGGAGAGGGGAGGAGAAGGGACTTTGAGCTTTAGTGACTCTACTTTGGATTTGAAGAACTCGAGTGGTTGTTATTTGTAATTTTAGTTTGTTTTTTGTTTGGTTGTTTTAATTTGATATTTGCCGTTTCACTGTCATTGTGTTGACTTTAAATGAAATATTTCAAACATGCCCAAATGTAAATAATATGACTGTCCATGCTTGTTTTCCATCCATTCATTCAGGAGGAAGAAACGTTACAAATGCAGGTAGCGACACTTTCAATTGTCATCCATCTCATGCTTCACTGTTTTTTTCTCCAAATCTGAGTGTTCAAGCTATGCCTCAGGAGGCTCATTTCCTAGTCTTCAGGGAAGATGCCACATACAAATTTATCACCAAGAAGTCTTTTTAAAACTCCTATCTAGTGCAAAATAGGAAGGTTGTATTCAACATCCCTGTAGAATCATGTTGTAAAAGAGACAGTTGACATTAGAAAGACATTTACACTGATAACTACCTGACCAATTCAATGAGTAGAGCAAACTGCTCTCTCTCTCTCTCTCTCTCTCTCTCTCTCTCTCTCTCTCTCTCTCTCTCTCTCTCTCTCTCTCTCTCTCCAGAACAGTGACTTCCACTGGCTTCTATAACTTGAGCTTGGCCAATTCCAGCAACCCAAGATTTTTTTACTGAAGCTTCAGGAAAGACTTACTGACCAACTTCTGGAACCAACCAAGTAGTAACACATAGACAAGTAGAAAGACCAAAAAACAGAACACATGTCTGAGGTCATGCCAGGGCCATCAGGTACTGTAGAGTAACCACTTACACTCTGGGCCCATGGATGCTGCCATTAGAAGTGTCTCTGGACTTCCCAGTCAAGGAATCTGCCCCTTCCCTTTATTAACATGCTTAAGTCTGTTTGAGTTAAAATTATGCTGTGGATAACTAACTGAAAGGCAAAACTTTGAATGAACAAAGGCAAAACATAAAAGAAACCACAAATGGAGTACACACCTTGAGCCCTGCTTTCCTCTGCATACTTTACTTATGGAAACTTGATTCTCACAAGAACCATCCAAAGGGCATGGTTGGGATTCTCAGTCTACAGAGAAGGAAGCACAGGAGTAGTCTTTTCCAGAAAATGAAATATAAAGCACAGAACTGAGAAAATTTTTGAAAATTTTGAAACATTTTGAACATCTGAGCTGGAGTCTAACTGTTAACTCCTACTGGGTAATTTGGGAAGTAAAATGGTACATAGATACATGACTTTTTAAAAAGAGGAAAACATAAACTATAGTTGTAATTGAAAAAAAAAAGCATCCAATAAAGTTACTTGACCAAACTTTAAAGGATGAGAAACACACGTGCCGGATAGAGAAGGAGAAGAATCAAGGAAAGAGGAAACTATAAGCAAAGACAGGCAGGAATGGGCATGATATCTTTGTGGCTCCAGAGCATAGTGGAAGACCTTGGACTGATTCATTTGTTTTGAGACAAGATCTTGCTCTGTAGCTCAGGCTAGCTTCAAACTCACCATTCTACTGCTAGGTCACAGGCAGGCTAGGGTTACAGTGATAAACTACCATGTCCATCTGTTTGGTGGTGGATTTGTTTTTACTTGTAAGAATATAGAGATGTACTTCCTAATATTAACATGTTCCATGTTGAAAGGTCTCAGATGAAGATCAAGGGAGACCCTGAAATGAACTGAGATGGGGTCTATTAGAGGACTTATTCATGCCATGAGCAAACAGAGCCAGCCTGAGGACAGGGACTCAGGGTGGGGGGAGAGTTCAAACCCTAGCACCAGATAAATACAGCATGGCTGGGGCTCTGAAGAGAGGAGATCGGGGGCATGTGGCAGAGGAGGGATTCCTTCTTCTTTTTTACTTGCATTACATTCATTTATGAACATATTAACCTGTTTTTCAATCCTAAGTCTCACTACTATGAATTTGATCAGCAGAAACAGCAATCTGTATGGTACGCTCAGCTTCCCTCTCCTACTTTGAAGGTTCTGTGGTCCTGCGCATCAGGGCAGATCTCCATTTGATGGGGAAAAGATGAGGAGAGTGTAGAAGAGCTGAAGTCACAAAATCAGAGGCACTGAATTCTCCAGAACAAGAAGGGGTCTGGAAAATAGAGGGACCAAGAGGGGCAGAGACTTCTCTCCAGAACAGCTGCCTCCCTCCTTGGCACTTCTGACCTCTCCAGAAGCTTCAGAATCCAGAAAGATGTCAGGTTCTGGGAGAAGGAATGGATATATCCAGGGGACTAGGCATAGATCACAGAGCCCTGTAGGCTGTGATGTGACACCTCTTGCTGAACATGTGACCAAGACTAGACAGGCTTATTCATGTCCTCTCAAGCCTAGACTAGTAGGATGTTTACAAAACTGCAAAACAAAGAGGTAGGCAATGAAGGTATAACGGGCCCCATTTTATTTGTCTAGGGCTTTAAGTTGGATTTGTTTAGGTTTTATTACATAGTGCATACATTATATAACTGCAAATATCTATCATAAGAAATCTCTTTTTTACACCTTTCAGAAGATAGGGTGATTTCACCACACAATCCTGAAGCCAGACCCTCTGATTCCCAGACAAGAGGCAGGGAAGGAGCTGGGAATAGGATCTGTGGCCAGAAATACCCCTTTTGATGTAAACTCACTTCCTCAGGTGGAAAACCTTTGGCACCTGGCTTGTTATCTAGAAATTCGTAAACAATGTCTCAGTAGTCTGTCTGTCTGTCTGCATCTGAGAGAAGAACTTTGGAGGTAGGTATTGTGGCCTAATTCGAAGTTAGATCCTAATAATATATTCTTACACATGGTATCTGTGCTTGTTAGCCTTGGTTGTCAACTTAACACACTCCAAGAAATGGAACACTGGTTGAGAGATTCCATTCAACAGACTGGTCTGTGGGCATATCAGTGGATGTCTTCTTAATTTCTAACTAATGCAGAAGGGCCTAGCCCAGGTGGACAATACCATCCCTAGGTAGGTAGGGCCTAGGTGTACAAGAAAGGTAGTTGAAGACCTGAATATTGGCCAAGGAAAACGTCCATTAGCAGCTTTTCTCTGTGGTTTCTGCTTCAAGTTTCTGCTTTGAGTTTTTGTGTTGGCTTTCCTCAAGGATGGACTGTAGTCTATAAAATGAAATAAACCTTTACCTCTTTCTCAGTTGTTTTTGGACACATTGTTTATCACAGCAAGAGGATCAAACTAGAACAGTTCCCTAGCTCTATAATTTTTTCGTTGGGAACATTGGAAAGAGAACAAATGTATTCAAACCCATGAGCATCTAATCCCTGGATCTAATCCCTGGATCTAATTTGAGGTAGGTAACAGAAAATTCAAGATACATTCTAACCTGATCTTCCTTGGTATCTTAAAGAACATATTTTAGGATCTAGCTAATAAATAAATTGGTTCAAACACTAACTCTGTGATTTAGTAGCTATCTAAATTTGGGCATGTGAATTAATATATCTGAAGTTGCATTCTCCTCTCTAAAATTCTGTTAAGACTCTCTAACTCATACATTGTTTTGCAGAGTAAATAAAGTCATTAAATATATGTTTTACAGAGTACCTATCTGGCACAAAGTAAATTCCCAATTTGGTGAACATTTTAGAAGCACACTAATGTCAAAACTAAATGAGAACAAGGTTCCATGTTGCTCCTTGGAGCTGCAAAGATCCAGCCCACCTACCTAATTCATCTAAACTCGTGTGTGTGTGTGTGTGTGTGTGTGTGTGTGTGTGTGTCTGTGTCTGTGTGTGTGTGTGTCTGTGTGTGTGTCTGTGTGTGTCTGTGTGTGTGTGTCTGCGTGTGTGTCTGCGTGTGTGTGTCTGTGTGTGTGTCTGTGTGTGTGTGTCTGTGTGTGTGTGTCTGTGTGTGTGTCTGTGTGTGTCTGTGTGTGTGTGTCTGTGTGCGTGTGTGTCTGTGTGTGTGTCTGTGTGTGTGTCTGTGTGTGTGTCTGTGTTGTGTGTGTGTCTGTGTGTGTCTGTGTGTGTGTGTCTGTGTGTGTGTCTGTGTCTGTGTGTGTGTCTGTGTCTGTGTGTGTGTCTGTGTCTGTGTCTGTGTGTGTGTCTGTGTCTGTGTGTGTGTTTGTGTCTGTGTGTGTGTGTCTGTGTCTGTGTGTGTGTCTGTGTCTGTGTCTGTGTGTGTGTCTGTGTCTGTGTGTGTGTTTGTGTCTGTGTGTGTGTGTCTGTGTCTGTGTGTGTGTGTCTCTGTGTATATGTCTGTGTCTGTGTGTGTGTGTGTGTGTGTGTGTATATGTGTGTGTGTGTGTGTGTGTGTGTGTGTGTGTGGAGACAGAGGAGGGAGCAGAAGAGAGAAAGAGAGAGAGCACTAAGAACAAGGAAAACTACCTAGGACTACTCAGCAGTCGATGTAATCTTTAACCACCAAAATCATAAAGATGTTCAATCTGCTGATAATTTGATTCTAATTAAAACTTCTTTCCACAAAGATGGAATTGCAAGTGGGGGGAAGCAGAAAAGAAACAGCAATTAACCTTTGGTTCTGAGCTTACCCGCTTCTACTCAACATGGGTCAGTTGCCATAGAGATTATAGCTACATGATCTGCAGATTTGACCAAAGCCACATGGAGTCTCTGAACTGCCTTCTCTCAGTGTGGCTTTGGAATAATTATAAAAACCTACTGGAAGAGAATCAAAAACTTATCTGAAACTCTACAAGAATGGATGTGGAAGGGAAAGGGAGAAAGGCGGGGGGGCTGTGGAATTTGTAGGGCAAGACATTAAAGAATCATAAGACCAAATAAAATCTATCCTCCTTCATCTACAACCTTCAAATCTGTCAGTACCTTGGGGGAGACTGATAAAAAGAAACTGATGAGTGTGAAGAACATCTCACTCCTACTAGGAAGAGACTTCTTAGCTTAGGAAGGTGACCAACTAAACCCAAGCCTGCCTTAGTCGAAGAAGCCTGCCTTAGTAAAGAAAGGGGGCTCAGCTACAGTGCATTTCTTGTCCTGTCCCTAGAATACTGGGTGGGCAGAAAGCAGCCAAACACAGCAACAGCATGTAGAGGATGACTAGGACAAAACGCAAGAGTATTTAGTCTATATTCTGTGGATAAAGATGCATCGCCACTCAGAACATTCAAATGAAAGAAGTTTATTTGGGCTCATGGTTTCAGTGATCCTTGGTTAAGAGAGTTCATCTGATGGCAGTTTCATTAGCAAAATCTTGAGGCAGGATAGGTATTGTACAGTAAGCAGAAGCATGATGGGTACTCAATTGTCAGCTTTATTGGATCTGGAATCAACCAGGAAACATGCCTTGAGGCAGTCAGTGAGCACATTAATTAATAGGATGGAAGAATTAATAGGATGGAAGACTTTTCCTTAGAAGGGTCAGCACCTCTGGTAGCAGCCCGCATATACAGAGAGAGGTATGTCTGCCTTTTCCTGCCCCCTTCACTTCTATCTTGTGAAATCATCTCTTCTGTTGTGGATGCTGTCATCCATCCTTCCTAACGTCAAAACCCCAGCCTCCTCAGCCTTCCAACATAAACTGAAGGCCTATATCTCTCTAGGAATTCTGAAGGCCTAGAGCACCAGACTGGGCTGCTGAGGCCTTTAGCCTTGCCATGGAGCAGCAATCTCTGCCACAGATTTTTACTAAGCCACGGCCTTACATGCCTATGTCTTTGTTTACTCCTCTGGGAAGAAGAAAAGTTGTCAAATCTTTCCACTCCAATTCCTTTGTGGTTATACATCCTGTCTTTGTATCACATTCTAGCTCCCAAATGCTGCTCGACACAGTTGAAAACAGTGGCTAGCAAGCCCCAGGAATCTCCAAACATTTTACCCACAGAGCCATCTCCCTGGTTCCAACTTGTCCCTTTTTAATTCTGCCTCATATAATGCAATGGAACATGGAATGGTTCATCTGGGGTTTTAGTTCAGGTAATGGGAGTGGATTTTACCCCTGTTCCAACAGAGCAGCATTCATTTGCAACTGGAGTCTAGTTACAGCTACTTAGGCAGTCTCTACAATGTACTAAGTCTTCCCTAGCCTTAGTGCCTTCTGATGCCTCATTAGATGCTCCATTGACAGCATTCTAGGATTTTTCTAGCCAGCTTCCTCAAACTTTTCTGACCTGTCAATGACCCAGTTCCAAGCACCTGCATTGCCAGATATTCTTTACCAAGCATGGTTCTCAGTAGTAACTTTATCACTCCGCTTGCCATCATTGTAATAAAATATAAAATAGAGCTGGGTACATTGTATTTTAATAAGATTTATTTAGATCCCAGTTTTAGAAGGGAGAAACACCATGGTATTAGCTCTGGTTAAGGGCCCTCTCATTATAACAGATGATGGCAGAAAGTATTTTGTTGATAACTATGTACAGGCAGCATTCACACATATGGGAAGGCAAGATGCCAGAAATGGGAGGACAGACTTTTTCTTTCTTAATATTTATCTTGTAAGAACTAACAAAGATCACACACACACACACACACACACACACACACACACACACACACACAATACAACCAGTTCCTTCTAAAGGCAGCATCCTTCCTTATTATTTCCTACAATGTCCTGCTTCTTGAAGGTTCCACATCAACTTCCAGCATTGCCATATTCAGAACCAAGTTCTTAATTCCTGGACACACAGGAGACACAGTCAAGTCATGTTCAAGCAGCAGCCCATCTGTACTGTGAGTTCCAGAGTGAACTAAACCAATAAAGCAGTCAGCATAAAATCCAGCTTTGGGATTGTGAAATCCAGATCCCTTCATAGCATACAACTATCTATCTGTATTACCCAGATAAATCCAAGCCCCTCTCATCTTTGTTAACATAGAATTCAAGGTCAGACATATAATTACTTTCCTCTCAAAATCTAAGGGCTGTTAAATAGCCTAAGACAATGTTAATCAGTACTAGGGAACAAAATAGAGTCTGGCTTAAGTGATTTCTCATTAAAATTTGAATAGTGTCTCCTAAAACAGTAACATTAAAAGTTTTCTTTTTCCTTTGATACACACAAGATTCTTACAAGTGGCACATTCTCTGGTTTGCTCTGGAAATGCTCCCTCCCCAGGAAGCCTTCTTAGACCCATTTTCCTAGTTCACATTAACTGTCAACGTGATACAACCTAGAATCACCTAAATAAAAGCCTTATTCTAGTTTGCTGTTCTGTTACTGTGGCAAATGTCATGACCAATATCAACTTGGGGAGGCAAGAGTTTATTTTAGTGTATGCTTCCAGGTCACAGTCCGCCATTGGAGAAAGTCAGGCAGAAACTCAAGGCAGAAGCAGAGACAAGGAGCATGGAGGATGGCTGCTTACTGGCTGGCTTGCTGTCTGCTTCAAGTTCAGGTAACTTTATTTATATAACGTAAGCCCACCTGCCCAAAGATGGTGCCAGATGGTAGTAGGCTGGTCCCTTCTACAGCAACCATCAATCAAAATAGTCTCCAAACTGTCTAAGACCGTTTTTTATTTGAGGTTTCCCCTTTCTTCCCAGATGATTCTATCTAGATGGTGCCAAGTTGACAATAAAGCTAACTAGCAAGTTATAACTTAATAATTGTCTTTATCTGGTTGGTTTGTAGACATGTGTGGTAGTTTGAATGTAATCAGCCCCCATAAGCTCATAGGGAATGACACTATTAGGAGATGTGACTTTGTTAACGTAGATATGGCCTTATTGGGGGAAGTATGTCATCACGGGGTGATCTTTGAGATCTCCTATGCTCAAGTTATGCTCAGTGTAGACAGTTCACATCCTGTTCTATGGATCAAGATGTAGAACTCTCAGCTCCTTCTCCAGCACTATGCTGCTTGCACACTGCCATGCTTCCTGCCATGATGATAGTGGGCTAAACCTCTAAGGATGTAAGCTAGCCCCAATTAAATATTTTCCTTTATAAGAGTTGCCATGATCATGGTGTCTCTTCACAGCAATAAAAACCCTGAGACAGAAGCTGGTATCAGAAGTAGGTGCTACTTTGAGAAGCCTGATTATGTTTTCATTTGTAGAAATGGGAGTTTGGGAGTTTGAGTTAGGAATGCAGTAGAATGCTTTAAATGCTGTTTAATGGTACATACTAGCAGAAGCATAAGAGACAGTGGTGCTAAGAGTGGTTTGAACCATGGGGGCCTGGTTTCAGAGGAAAAGAATTTTAATATGTTGCCTAGAAATCATTTTTATGGTGTTTTAGTGAAAAAATGTGTATTTTGCCTTGTCTGAAGAATCTGTCTGAGACTAAAATGAAGAGATTTGTAAATGTTCCATTGGCAGAGGAAATCTCAAATCAGCCGAGGATTGACTCTGCTATATAGTTACTAATGGTCACTCTTATACATACATATAATAAAAAAGAACAAGCTGAGAAAAGAGAAGTACAAAACATAAAATTTGAGGGGGGGGAGACACCAGGAAGTGGAATGGAGCTAAATCCTGTGTTGAAGAAGGCAAATGAACCAAGAAATGGAGTAAAGGGAGTGGGGACGTCAGGGTAAGATCCCATTCAGATAAGTGTCAAACTATGAAAAGGAATTAAAGAAAAGCTTAGAGCTGGTGGTGTGCATGTTTAATTCCAGCACTTAGGAGATGGAGGCGGGCAGATCACTGAGTTTGAGGCCAGCCTGGTCTACAGATCTAGTTCCAGGTCAGCCAATGGTAGGCTGTAAGGGAAATCATAGAAAACAGAAAGCTGGTGAAGATGTAATTGAACAAGGGGAAGGGACATGTTTCAGCCCCAGCAAGCAGCATAACTTAGCAGTTTTGGCCATATGGGCCTAGATTTAGAATCAATAATAGAAGAAAGAGGTTCTAGAATCTTCCTCCGTGACTAATGAGAGGCACTGAGGCCAGGCATATGTCAGGGCGTCCCTGAATGGAGGCCTATAAAGGCCATGGTGTAAAGTTGTGAAGTTGAAGTCTAGATTGCCTTGGAGACCCCAAGATGTTGGAGATGGCAGAGCTGTGAGACACCTGCTGAGGAGAGATGCTGACTGCTAGTGGAACAGCCAAGTGAAAGACGTATGCTGAAGTTAAAAAGCTGAATGGAGGTGAAGATCTGAAGAGTGTTTTGACATCAGACACAGAGATGCAGAGTTTATAGTTTACCCAGCTGAGTATCAGTCTTGTTTTGGTCCAATATTTCCTTACTATACTCTCTTTTCTACATTTCAGGACAGAAATGTATATCCTGTGTCATTTTATGTTGGATGTTTATGTTCTGATTTTTTTTTATTTTGGCTTTATACTGTATTACAGTTAAGAGAGTGCATGAATCTCAGATGACTTTGAACTTTTAAACATTGTTGTGACTATGATAGACTAAAGGACCTTTAAAGTGTGAATTTTGCATTATCATATTATTATAAGATTATGGAGGCCAGGAAGTATAATGTGATAGATTGAATATTATTGTCCCCCATAAGTTCATTGAGAATGGCACTATTATGAGGTATGGCTTTGTTGGAAGAAGTGTGCCACTGTGAGGGTGGGCTCTGAAGGCTTCTATGTTCAAACCATGACCACTGTGGTACACAGTTCATCTCCTATTGCCTGTGGATCAAGACGTAGAATCTCTCAGCCCCTTCTCCAGCATCACTTCTGTCTGCACACTTCTATGCTTCCTGCCATGATATGGACTAAACTTCTGAAACCGTAAGCTAGCCCTAATTAAATATTTTCCTTTATAAGTGTTATCATGGTCATGTTGTCTCTTTACAGCAATAGAATTCCTCACTAAAACAATATATCATGAGGGATTGTTTAATATAGAAGGGCCCAACCCATTGTCGATGGTACCATTTCCTGGGAGGGTGGTCCTGTAATAGAAAACTATTTAAGTATGAACTTGTGAGCCAAAGAGAGAGAAATCAGTTCCTGTATGGCTCCTGCCTCAAGTTCGTATCCTGATTTCTCTCAATTATGGATTGTGAGCTGGAAGTATAAACCAAATAAACCCTTTCTTACCAAAGTTGCTTTTGATCGGTGTTTTATCATAGTAACAGAAGGAAACTAAAAAACCAACCCCACCTCAGTAGCCATCCACCATTCTGAATTATATCATTTTTAATGAACAAGTTCTAATATTTACTGCCTGCTATAATACTCTTTGATATTTCTTCTAAGCTTCCCAAGATAAAAAGGCATGATGATTTGTCTATACTGGTATTTTCCATGGCTAGTGCAAGACCTGGACAAGACAAATAGCCCATATACTCAAATGACCATTTTCACAGATTATATTAGCTTATACCAAGAAATTGTTATTCTATTCTCTCTCTCCCTCCCTCCCTCCCTCTCTCATTCAGGTTGTAAGACTAAGCATGACAGAACTATTGAATCATTCAGTCTTTCCATGAATGTTTATTTACTATTTGATACATATCAGGTATCATACTAAATGATTGCAGTAAAATTGTAAAGAAGTCAGTCTACTTTGTGTGAGCTCCATTATAGGAATGAGCATAACTTGTGTTCATTAACAATCCAGACAATGTAATATTTGTCAAGGATGGTCATCGTTGCCACAAAGGAAGGTGGTGAGAGTGATATAAAAGACTGGGGGAAGTGAGAAGGGGCATTTCCTTCATCTCAGGTTGTCAGGAAAGACCTTACCTATAAAGTGAGCCTGACCTATGATTATTGGTAAAGAAATTCTTGGCAGAGAGAACAGAAAATGCAAGCTCTCTGTGGTAAGAAAGATCTCAGTATTCACAGAGACTCAAATATTCTGATCTGAGAGTATGAAAGAGGCCAGTGGAGAGGTGTGCTTAGTGAAAGGAAAGGGGGGGCACCAAAAGTTTTAATCAGAAGGACATTATCTGATTTACATGCTAAAAATACCTATGGAGATAACTCAGTATGCAAGACTGCTTGATGCACAAGCACAAAGACCTGAGTTCAAATCTCCAGCACTCATGTTAAAAATCAGATGTAGCCCCATGCACCTACAAACCCAGTACTGTGGGAGGTAAAGAGACAGAAGGATTTCTGTGGCTTGCTTGCTGTCAGCCTAGATCCAGGTTCAGTGAAGGGACCTTGTCTCAACAAAATTAGGTAAAGACATAGAAAAAGACAGCCAGCATCCTCCTCTGGCCTCTGTGCACAAACAGGCACACAAGGAGAGAGAGAAAGAGAGAGAGTGAGAGAGAGAGAAAGAGAAAGAGAAAGAGAAAGAGAAAGAGAAAGAGAAAGAGAAAGAGAGAGAGTTATCTAGCTAGCTGCTGCTGGGAGATTAAAAAAAAAAAAAGAGGGTCGGGATCCATGTGAAAAAATAGGAAAGGGTCCTTCAGATATCTAAACAAGAAATGGTTACTCATGTCTTGTCCTCAACTGGTTACAAAGGTGAAGACAAAAAATAGCGATAACCTCATCTCATTCTAAAATTTATTTTTAGTGAAAATTTAAACAATTTGCAAAGAGGCGTCTTCATTTTTGTAACAAAGTGTGAATCACGAAGATTGGAGCTTGCAGTGTGCCCTGATGTAATGTCTGGGAACTGTTGTTCTGAAGAATGAATTCTGGTTGGTCAGGTAGGAAAAGGAGCTTAGATTTATATATGTTCACTGGTGGTTCTGTGGCCATGTCTGCTTGGATAATCTTTCTTGATCTATGGTTGATTTTCCTTCACTTAACACCACATATCACCTTGAACCTGACCTCAACAATGTCACTTTTGTCATGTCTTTTAAGGGTACCACATGTGGCTGCTGAGTTAGTTAGGATCTAACTCCACTGTTGGTAGTCTGAAGCATTCTATAATTCTCTATAGGGGCCATGACATTTGTTGGTATTTATTGGTTGGTGACCTAATTACATTGAGAAACACAGGTGGGAAGGACAAGGCTTCACCGTTTGCTTCCTATGGTCATCCAACCCAGGAATTCTTGATGAGGACCACTATTGGTCTTTGCAAAACATTGCAGAGAAACAGACTGTGAGTATAGAGATCAGAGGTTATTGGGTGCTTCTAATGGGCAGCAGGTTTGAATATCATGGGCTCTTGATCATGAAGGGTCTTGTAAAACCTTCTTTCCAGCATTCAGACCTACACTTGACCTTAACAAAGGGATATGAGCCAGAAGATTCTAAAATTTGTCACTTAGCTGATTGTCATGAAGCGTCAGTCAAGGCAATATGTGCCTTCTTTATCATCAGCCTCTCTCTAAAGTCAAGCATCAAGACTGGCTGAGAAAACCCCAGCTCAGTTATGTTACATAACATCCCCAATGACATACATGTAATCAGACAGGCTAACTTCATACTCAGGTCTAATGAGTCCAAAGCTCACATTCTTTATCATTGAACTGTTCTAAAACTGTCTCTTATCGAATGCCAGGGGTTCAATCCTAGCCCTGCCCCTTAGAAGCCATGTGACTTGGATGTGCAATTAACCTCTCAGAATCTCAGGTCCTCTTCTGTAACCAGGTTTCTGACCCACATTTTTGAAGATAAGAATGCTTAGTTCTTAGAAGCATTGTTACTTGCTGCTACCTAATTTGGCCTTTACCTGTCACTGTTATGTCATAATAGCCTTCAGAATTTAGTCAAGGACCCCAGAAACCACCTCATAGCTTAGCCCAAAGTAAACAACCAATGTCTACAGACTGAATGTTCCCCCATGTGATGTGACACCTGATTTGGGAATTTGGGTTATGTTTTCTGGTGTTGGGTTAAACACTCCATAAGAACCACACTGGACCTTATTAAAGTCTTATTCAGTAAAGTCAAGGATGTTACATAGAATAAAAATATCTGTCCATGTGAGCCTAGTAACTCATTCAGGAGATATATTTGAATAACTATGTCTATCCATTTATAATAGACTTGTTCAATGAAAATAGACTGATGTGGAATACCAAGCACTAAGAGTATTTCCACATTGCATATTATGGATTTTACAGATGTTACAAAAATCCGTGATTGTCAAAATATGGCCTTGTCAGCATGAAAAGAGAGGGGCTACAGAAGTGAAGACTCATAATCACTATGCCCACAGAATCCTTGCACTTCTGTGCATCTCCACAGCTTCAGGCAAGAAAGATACAGGTTGTCTTTTATATATCAAACTCCACAAAGTATCATGCAAAGTGTTCTTAAACTGTAGCTTAAGAATATTTGCATTAGAGATAAATCAATCATCTTTCAACTTCAGAGAGACTTTTTATTTAAAAAAATGTGAGATAGCAAGTCCTTCATCTATTAATAATTTTATAGTACTGATTCTTGCCTCTGCTCATTCATTCAACAAGCATTTATGATTCATGGCCTGGTTGCCCTGTCCCTCCACTGAGCCCCTGGAATTACAGTAGAAAAACATGATGATACTAGTGTTGATTGAGTACTTACAAGTCAGAGTCAGAAAACAACAAAATCCTCCTTGCTTTTAAGCAATTTCATTTTCTGGGCCTGCTTTTATGTCTAAAATTCAGAATATATGCCAATTTTTCATGTTTAGTGTGATGAGATATAACGGTCCCATTGTTATATGTGGCACATTGTGAGTACCCAGTATATTATTCACTGTAGTGGTTATCTTTGCCATGGAGCAATGCAATAAAAGCATGAAAAAATCACAGAGAAGTGCCTACCACCATGAAGATGTAAAGGCATCATGTCAGCAGTCAGTACTGTGCAGCAGAGATTTACAGCATCTCCACCTACATACCACCAAGCAACTCCCAAGTGACTATTAACTTGTCATTTGGAGACCTCCACTCAGGAGTCTGTGTCTTTTTTTTCCTGTCCATGTGACACCTAATGTCTAGCTTTTCATTTTCCCCAGCAGACTCTGAAGTCTTCTAAAAAGAAAACTTGAGAGAAATTGAGAGCATGTAACCATTAAAATTAATTGCACACAAACATTAGCAATCAGATACCCATTGCAGACATGAAATATGAATAAGGAGTCACTGAAACATTTATATTAAATTACTTTTGTAATAATATTTAACTTTGGAGCATTAAATATTTAGTGCTCCTTTCTTGCCATTTGCAAAGAAGCTTCCAGCTCTTTGAAAGCAGAAAAAATGCATGTCAGCCATTTTTGTCTCAAGGGCCCAAGAAAATGGATCTCAAACTAGCATTTCTGAGATGAGACTGGCAGATATATCTGTAACTGGGCCAGGGCCAGCTTTCACTCATTCAACAGAACATTATTGTCACTTTTGATGTGTGTATCAGTCATGCTTTTCATTGCTGAGACAAAATACTTGAGGAAAACTTAAAGGAACTGTTTATCTTGGCTCATAGTTGCAGAAATTTCACTCCATCACTGTGGGCAAGGTGAGGAAGAGAAAGCAGAAAAGATGGTGTCATAGCAACCAGGAAGCAAGAGTGAGGGTTGGAGGGGAGAACCTTACTGGGGCTTCTATTTTTCCTTTTTTATTCCACTTGGGCACTATCCTGTGGGATTGTGCTGCCCACACTCAGGGAGCATCTTCCTCAGTTAGCTCCCTCTTGAGAAAGACATACTCAGAGGTGCAGTACACTGGTCTCCTAGGCACTTCTCAATCCAATAAGTTGACAATCAAAATTCACCATCCCCAGTTAACATTAAGAAACACAGAGAAATGCAAAGCATGATTCCAGAATTTATAAGTCATGTAAGAAAAGAAGGTAAACAAAAAACAGACATCTTGCTTATCTTTTGGCCACACTCATCTCCCATAGTTATTTAAATTTCTTTTTTGAAGCTTTCATTTCATTTATTTTTTATTTTATTTTGCTCTCTCTTCCTCTCTCATCTCTGACTTTTTTCATGCTGATTACCTCTCTTAAACAGACTTTTCTGTCTATGGATTTAGTAAACTCTTACAGGGTTCATTACTTGTTTGGAAATGTTCTGCAAATCTTCATTCCACCCTGGACACCACTCAGCCATGTGACCATCATCACCTTGCCCACGCCCAATCTGTCTTCCTTACTGGCCAGCGAGCTACTTATATATGATTAACTGCTGTATCCCTGATGCCCTCTGCTTTGCCTAAAGAAAGTGTGTATTTAGCAAACTTTTGGCAAATCAATAAATTAAATAAATAGAGGCAATCATTAATTGGCTTTGTGCTACAGTAAGTTGAGGTATACCGCAGGATACAATAGTCTTAGGAAGGATGAGGAGGTAATCAGGAATTCCTGAAAGTAATAATGGCAAGCAAATTCCTGAGAAAGTTGGGGACTTTCTAATTATAGAGACTAATAGCTACAATTACTTAATTGTGATTCTTAAAAAATATACTTCAGGGGCTGGGGAGATGGCCCAGTGGATCCAGTGCCTGTTGTACAAGCATAAGGACCTGAGTTCAGATCCCTCAGTGTCCACATAAAGGCTTGGCATGCTCACATGCATCTGTAAGCCTAGTGCTGAGAAAATACAGATAGGAGGATCCCAGGAATTTCTGGGCAGAAGACTAGCAGTGGGCTCAATGAGTAACCTGGTCTCAGAAGATGAGGTGGAGAACAGAACAGTAGTGGACAACACTCAGCAGGCACCCACATACATGTACAAATGCACCTGTACACACACAAAACGTGTACACATACATTACACACACATCATAAAATGAAAATTTAAAAATCTAGTCCAAATAATTAACACTGCATGGCCTCTGGTCCTCTCCTTATCTCACCAACATTCACACCACCATGACCACACCTTCCAATACCATGAGTACACTAGAGAATAAGCATTCTTTCTGACATCTTTAGATTAAAAAGGGGGGTCTCCAACTACTAGCCCCACTAAGGACTAAGTAGGTAAGCTACATATCTAGCAGCTAAGTTACGAAGAGAGAATTCCCATACAACATCTAGTTGCACCCTCCACTGCCTCATGGAAGTTGACTCTAGACCCAGCCTCATGATTGGAACCTATGTTCCCATTAAGACCATCTTCTCTTCGGTGCCCTCTTAATCTACCATATGTCACACAGTAGGATTTCCAGAGATACCAAAAGGCCTTCAGGTTCAATATGAATAGCACATCATTTTTCAAAGTACACAGTTTCATGAAGTCCTGAAAAGCCTATGACAATTGTGAATTACTATAACCTAAGTGTCTGCCAACATCAAAGTTGTTGTTAATTCCCTAAATGGGAATAGAAATCTGATTATTACTGCTAGGAAATGTTTCTAAGGTGAAAAAACAAAAGAACAAGCTAATTCCAGATGAAGGGTCAAGGGTCAGGAGCTTCATAGTTGCTTTGCAACTTTGAGTTTATTAGGCTATGGATACCTGAAAACCATAGAACCCCTGAGAGGGTGTCTGCTCCCTGCTTTGTGTGCAGCCCTGGGGAAACTGATCACCAAATATCAGAAATAAAAAACAAAAAGTCTTTAAAAATATGGCGGCTGAAAACAAATGAATTCTACATGCTGTTTGTACAAATGTACATACACAGGACTGTGAAGCATAGATGAGGGAGTATGCATGATTTCAGTGGCTTCTTTCAAGTTTACATTGCCTCCGTCTTTGTTTTAAGCATATTTACCACTCTGTTAGCAAAGGCATGGCTTAGTCAGCCTTGCAGAGTCTGTCATCTCCTCCCACTTCCTCAAGACAACTTGGCCAGATATCTGCCTTATCCAACAGCCTCACTGAGAACAGCTATATACAGCCTATTCAAATTGCTTACTGACCCCACACTACTGTGCAGATATGCTATGGGGACCACCTCTCAGCCATAGCATGATTCTATAGGATTCATAAGCCCGCCAATCAGAATTCTTCTGGAAACCTTCTTGAGCCACAATAAGGGATTAGGCTCACAGACCCATTTCTCTTGATCCCCACTCACTGTTTGTGCTTGCTGGTCCAAGAAAGCTCTCTCTTCCCTCAGCCCAATGAAGTTCATTCTTCTTTCTGGAACCCATGCGTCATGAGGACCATCCCTGATGTGTCAAGTTCAGATGCTCTGGCCCACTGTATTGCACCAACATACCAGAATCTTCTCTGCTGCACAAAGCTAGAAAGTGTCTATGTTGGTGGGGTTGGAAGACAGGTACAAGTGAGGCAAGAGCCATGCCTAGAAAAACTGCTATGGCAAGCAAGTGAGCCAGACACACCAGCAAAGGCCATCTTCTAGAAAAGGCACACTGTAAATATTCACAACACGTCCTCTAGAGTCCCTTCAGGGCAACAGACAGGGCTAGAGGTTATGACTACTCTTCAAGGAGAGACCTCAAGATCAAGTGGAGGACTATATTAACAGTGCTTTTGCGTCACACCCCAGGGCCATGGATGCTGCCACTTCCAGGAGTGATTTCCATCCTTCCAGAGAAACTCCATTCTAGTCAACCACAAAGCAAAGAGCTCCTGGAAGTAATGAGCATCACTTCTGCTCACTTGTCAATTTCTAACCATAAAAAAGTTTGGGAAATATAGTCTAGTTGTGTGCTTAAAAGAGGGAGGGGATTGATAAACAGCAGCTGCTGATGAAAAGTTGGATTTATTTTTTAATAATAGTGAATAGTAAGTAGCCTCACTGTGTAACTCTAGCTTTCCTGTAACTTACGATGTAAACCAGCTGGCCTCAAACTGACCAAGATATGCCTGCTTCTGCCTCTCTAGTGCTAGAATTAAAGATGTGCACCACCATGCCCATGAACGTTGGATTTTTATAAGTGCATTTGTGGAACAGTGTGCTGTATGCAGTAACAAGCTTAAACAAAAGAACAGAAATGGACCTGCAATCCAATCCTGGCACCAGACCTGCCTATCATTCTCTAGGAACAAGCAAGTTGCAGGTTCTAACCTGGGGCAGGGAAACCAGACACCAGTTCAGTCCACAGCTTCCTTCCCATCTTAGCACTTGTCACTCCATATCTTCTTCCTATTTGCACGGAAATGAGCAAACATCCAGTCCCTGGACTGAAAGTGCACCTGTCCTGCCTGTAACTGCAACTCTTCCAGACTACTGGCTGATTCTGCCTGTCACAATACAGAAATATGCCAAGCATCACATTCTGATGGCATTGTAATCATTATGAGGTGCACTATGTGCAGTGGCTGGAAGAATGTCTGATAGCCCAGCATGTCCATTTGCCTCTTGTTCTACATCATCAATTATTTTCTCAGGTTTCAGTGAAATGGCCTGAAAAAAAAAGAAGAAGAACCCAGAGCTTGGCTACAGGGGTGAAGGGATCATAACTCAGGTGCTAGTGAGCAGGTAGCCTGGTGGGCCCTCAGGTGGGCCCCAGGCTGTGCTCTACTGTCCATAAACTGAGTGGGTCCCACAGAAATGAATCCCTGCAGATATCTGGCTCCAGCCAAGTCTCAGTTGCAGACATACAGCAGCAGTTTAAGTCTTTCCTGCTCCAGAGTCCTTCCTGGAACCACAATCAGCTTCACCCAGCCATTCTCTCCTCCAGCAACCCAAAGCCTTCACCCACGCAGTTCCTCCCATCCAGCAAGCTCAGTCAGTAATCCAGCCTTAGGAACCTGACTCAGGAAATAGTCATAACACTAAAGTGACTACAGCACAAAACACACACACAGCTGGAACATGTTTGCCAGCTCAGTAGCAATGACACTGCTCCAATTAGAGTGACGTACAGGAAAGACCTTGAAATACACCCTTGTTATTTACAGTGAGCAAAAGTGAGTAGATTATTAGTGCTAAGGGAGAAGGAGAAACCACAACAGCGGACATTCAAAAGAAGAAAGGGTAACAGGAGAGGAGGAAGAACAGGAGAGAGAGATGGGAGCCTTAGTTACATAGGACATTACAGGTCCGGATGTGAAGTACAAAGAAACAGGACCTATTCTTGAACCTCTTGTAAACTGTAAGCTATTTTTAAAGCATTTTTTAAAGGAAAACATCAACAACCTTGCATGGGGACACAGTAGAGTACATAACTGAGTAAAGGCACTTACCACCAAGTCTGACGACCTGAGATGGATCCCAGGGCCCACATGAACACACACACACATATATACACACTCATGCATATGCACACAAACACACACGTACATAAAGAAATGTAATAAAATAAGTGTAGGGAGACAGTTTTGGAAAGGTGTTGGGAATCTAACTCATGCCTCTCTTTTTACGTCTGCCCATCATAAAGCCCCAGAAGAATTCTTGCTTGCTAATGCCCCCACTTTCACAATTGGCCATTCTGACTTTGACCAGCTTTGACATGATAAAGCTAGTAGCTTGTTCATACAGTCATTCATTCATCAGATTGGGGATCTCATCATTTATCACTGAGTACCAGTAGTGATAGGTGCTTGTAAATATTAACCCTAATCATTTTCAAAAGGAGATATAACTAACTTTACTTTAAAATTCAGCTTTAGAGAAGGACTGACATGTCCAATACTTTATATCGGATGACAATTTGGACAGGATTTAAACTTACAAAGCCATTTAACTTCAAATCCCAGGCTCCTATGTATGATAAACACAATTTATTTCTTGATTTCTTTTTTTCTAAATAAGATTTATTCTGAAATTTTTACATACATATATAAAAATGCATAGTTATTTTGCTCATTCTCTACTCTCACTTACATCCCCTACTTGTCTACATTTTCCCTTCCCTACAAATCTCTATCTCACATTCTTGTCTGCTTCATTTTATGACTGACTACAGCCAGGAATGTTTTGCGTGCTGATCTTAGGATAGGTGCTATTATTCGTACCTGGTAGGCTCCTCAGTGGCTGCACAACCAACAACAGTGGTCCCTATCTCCCTGGATCTATCAATAGCTAGTAGTTCAGCAGTAAGGGGTAAGGCCTTGTGCAGTCTGAATGAAGTACTTCTGGAGGTGGGTCCTTTAGGATGTGTTGATGTCTCAGGTATCTCAGGTGTGGATCGAAGTTCTTACAAAAATGGCTGCAGAAGCAGGTTCGTGCTCTCTTGCCTTTCTACCTTCAAACTGAGGAAGCAAACAAATCAAACACATGGTTTTAGATCCAGAAAATTTTCAAAAGTTGAAAATTCCACCCAAAAACCCATCTGTACATTTTTAACTTGAAATTTCAAAGAGTCAGATGACTATTAAACTGCATTTCCACCAAGCTGCAGCCCAACAGCTTTGGTCCCATAGTGAGACAGCCAGGGTGGAGGACCCTGGTTCCTGTTGTCTTCAGCCAGCTCATCTCTCCCAGTATGCTTCCCCCCGGCCCCATAGACACTTGAGTTTTCAATCCTTGCTTTAAAACAAACTGCTTGGCTTGCAGAGTCAAAATGCTTCTATGTGCTCATTCTTTGCACCAAAGAATGAAAGATGTCTGCAGCCCTGTTATCTCCAGGCTAGGGAGTTTAATAAAACCCGCTAACACTGCGTGGATTTAGCCCTAAGCATGCCGGGGGCCATGATTGTGAAAACAGAACAAGGTGGAGGAGGAGGGGGAAGTGTGACCCTCTGCTCTACCAGGCTGAGATAAGCTCCTTCATGAGCTGTTTCTGGGAGGTGAGGGAGAAGCTGGAGTCACTTAGCAAGCAAGTCAGGAGTTCCTGAGCAGGTACACTGGATCACTGGATGAGGCTCTGACTCGTGAAACTTGAGCTCCACTCACTGGCTGGCTGCAAATTAAACTCTGAGGAAGCTTAGGGAAGCTTTTAAGAAGCCAAATGTTCTTACCTTGCCTCTTATGAGATTCGGAAAGAGAGTGACCGAAGAGGCCCCTTTCCTACCTCCTGCTGCAGTGGCCCATGGTTCACTATTTCCAAAACTGCCTTTCCCGTCTACTCCTGATACTTAACCTGCTTAAAGAAAAGGCAACTCCCTCCTGAGCTACACTTACTCTCATACATGGGCTAGGTTTGGGTTTTCAGATAGTCTTTTAAGAAATACAGCTATGGACTAGAGTGGTGACACAGTGGGTAACGTGCTTACCTTCAAGCACACAGGCCTGAGTTTGATCTCCCAAGAACCCACATGAAAAGTGTTGGGTAAGGGTGGCTGCAGGTGATGTTTTTAGAAACTGGACTCTGAAATCAGAGGAGAAGACGGCAGAACAGAGCCACACACATGATGTTCAGTAGCGTGGAGCTCCTGCAAAAACAGGTCATTACTGAATAGGGCCTGAGAGATGGCAGGCAGGAAGCAGAACTGGCCACAGGCTACAAGCACAACAGTCATGCCCAGCCAAGGCGCAGTGGTGGATGGTGGTCTGGAGTTCTCACAGAAACAAGTCATTACTGAATAGGGCCAGTCCAAGGCCCTGCTGGCTGGCCACCAGCATGGAGCCATTCCACCCCTGGGAGACATAGAGTATGGGGCAGCAGTGTGGGTGGGGCTAAATGGACAAAGGTTATGCCCCTCAAACCTCCATGGCAGCCGACATGGAAGGCAGAGAGAGAGATGTATGCAGGAGCCCAGAGCTCTAGAGAACGGCAGGACATCTGAGACGAGCCTCAGTGATGGTCCAATATTTATGGTACTTCAGAAAGCAGAAACCTTGAACCAGACCAACGACTCATCTCAATGAATGTTTGCATGTGAAGATGCTTGGGAAAAAATATACTGTGTGACACACTGTAGTTTCCAGTGCCATTAAGACAAATGAATAAGCAATGGAAAATGAAAAAGATGGAGGAATGGAGTGGTGCATGCTCAGTGGAGACAGGTGAACTAGAGAAGTGACAGGGATGAGCTGAGCTGGGCCATCAGGATAGTAGGTAGCAGCCTGGAACTTACGCAGACTCAGCCCTGAACATACTGCACAGTCAAACAATGGTCCTGACTCTGAGCAATGATACCAACTCCAAGATGAAAAACAGTTCGTTTTCTGGACTGGACTTCCTCAGAAGACCTCCATGCTGCCCTCGGAAGCATGTTGCTAACCGTGATCTATGCTGCCATCTAGGGCCAAATTGAAGCCCAAGGTTTGTGTTGATGTCCAAAGTTTGGGCTGCTCCTGAAGGTCATATCAATGTACAGGGCCTGAGCTACCACCAGAGACCATGTTTATATGTATGGCCTGTACTGCCACCTGAAGTCATGTTGATGTCTGTGGTCCATGCTGCTGTCGAGGGTCATGTTGAGGCCTGCTGTAGCCAGGGGCCAAGTTGATGCCTGTGATCCATGTAACCATTGAAGGCCAAGTGGATGTCTGTGGTCTGTGCTGCCACCTGAGGTTATGTTGATGTCCATGGTCCAGGCTGCCACTGAGATTCATATTTGTGTCTGAGGTCTGTGCTTCCTCAGAGACTATGGTGATATCCTGTCCCATGCTGTGGCAGAGGGTCATATTGATGTCTGTGTTCTGTACTGCCACTGGAGGCCATGCTAAGATCTATGGCACATGCTAAAGCTGTAGGTCATGTGAATGCCCCTGGTCCATGCTATCACCAGAAACCATGTGGAAGTCTATGATCCTTGTTCCCAATGACTGTAAAATCAAAGAAGCTTCTCTTAAAGTGATATGAATGACTGCAGTTAATAGAAGGCTTCTGTGACAACCCTCATTCTACCCCACACCCCAAAAGAGTAAAAGTCTAGACAGAAAGCCATTGAAGAGAACTCTAAAATTGTGATACAGATACTGAAGTGTAGATCTCCACAACTGATGGTTTCTGGAGGGAGTACAGATGGGGAAGGACTCAGTTTTCTTTAAAGGTCTGGCTACTGAGAGCTTCATCATGCTCCAATGAGTATATAGGAAGCACAAAATAAACATCTGAGTTTGGGGTTGAGGGGTAACAATATTCAGGGGCAGATCTGGAAGGACTAGGAGGTCAGTATGATTGAGTTACATTATGTCAAATCCCAAATGATCAATAAAAATATTATGTTGTGAGGGGAAAGGTGCTGGAACTTCTGGGACTCCTTATCCAGCCAGCCTGGACTCCTAAGCATGTTTCAGAACACAGTGAGAGACTATCTCAAAAAAAAAAAAAATAGATAGTACTTAAGGAACAATAGCCAAGATTTTTCTCCAGATCATGAATGTGCACACACTACTCTAACCCATACACCTGTACTTTCCTTTTCTTCAATCTGGATGAAAGTTATCTACCCACGCTTTAGCAATTAGCTGTACTGATTAAAGAAAAATGACTCTTAATGAGAGAGAGATGAAAATAAGTGAACACCTTTGACAGGTTTTTATGGGCTGTGTACTTAAGATTTGCTATCTTCTATGATAAGCCTCATTATCATCACCTTGTAGATCAGGAGACTCTGAGGCTAAAAGATGCTAAGCTATCTATTTTGAATCACAAGACATTAACCAGGAGAGATGGCTTCAACCCACACTGTAACAACTATTCTACCACATCTGTGAATGGAACGCCTGTGTTCATAAAACAATCACTGTAATTTTTGAGGAATTAGAATAACTCTCTCTCCCTCTCTCCTTCCCTCCACCCCCCCCCCGTGTGTGTGTGTGTGTGTGTGTGTGTGTGTGTGTGTGTGTGTGTGTGTGTGTGTGTGAAAACTAACATACTTTGTTACACACCATCTCCTTGGCATTCACACTAATTAAAAAGAAAAAGGAAATAAAATCTTGTCTACAGTGCAATGTCTTTTTTTCCTGATTGGAAAATAGAGCAGAAGTGATTCAAGTGAAGAAGCTCTTGAGCTGAAAGAATTACCTCAAAGGACACTACTACACTCTGGCAGGGCTGCAGGATCATGGCTCTTTAGTCAATGCTTGTTTTGACACATGCATTTCTGAAAAGCATAGTCATGAGGACTACAAAGAAAGCCTGATTCCCAGCAATGGAGGACAGTGAAGAATGTCTTGAGTATGTAAACATAATGCATTAAAGTTCTCAACTAGTTGGGTTGTTGGAATCAAGGAAGTGATGTGTGTGTGTGTGTGTGTGTGTGTGTGTGTGTGTCCCTCATGTCTCTACCTCCCTAATACAGATTATTGCATGCACTACCACATCCCTCTTTTGTATGTGTTCTCAAGATTTAAACCCAGATGCGCATGCTTATGCTACAGACACTTTATCAAGTAAGTCACATTCTAACCCCCCTTCCCCAAAAAAGACCAGTTTTAGCTTCCATTTGCTTATTTTATAGGAAGAATGTTACTTCCTATACCCCAGGACTCACTGTGAAGGAAAATATAAATCTTGTTTTATATGTCATCAATCCTTAATGCCTAAAAGAATCTAGAACCGTTCCTTCTTGCTAGAGGTGTGTGTACTTTAAATGAGAAAGCCTGGAGGTGATACTGTTACAATGAGGTTTTTACCTCTAGCTACCCAAGGCCAAAAACCTCATTGTAACATGATACTGTTATGGGTGTGTGTTAGAACACACAGATTCTATTATTTCTGTAGTTAACCTGTAGTGATTGGGCAGCATCCCTGTACACTGGGCAGGTTGTCCCTGTACACTTAGATAACAGTGGAAAATGCATTAATTACTTTCTATTATGTTTCTGTAACCAGATACTTGGCAAAAGCAACTTTTAAAAGGAGAGAGTTATTTGGGGGTCACAGTTTAAGAGGCTGCTGTCTTGCTGTCTGTCGTGGTGGTTGGGGTAGCTCTATCCTTAGTGGCAGGAAATTATAGCACAATTTATTCTATGGTGCAGGCCAAGATGTAGAAATCTTGACAGGAATCTAGACCAGGCTATCACCCCCAAAATTCTATCCTCAGCTATTCATCTCTACCACCTGCCTCAAGGAACCACAACCCCCTATAGCAGGAGCACATGGGGAAGGGCAAATGTTCGGATGTATGAGCCTATGAAGGATGTTTCACACTGAAGACAAAAGAGATGGACATTGAGCTGAGCTTTAAGTTTGTGTGGAGTCACTGCACATAGTCACACAATCATGGACCTGAACACTTGCTTATAATGCCATTCATAGCATTCATTCACACAATGGGACTTTCTGGGCTTAGGCAGTGAACGACATTTACAACCAATGACTGCAGGTATGGCCAAGCTTGTTAGCACCAAATTAAAATGGATTTCCCTGTGACTGCTCATGATACAGTATCATTGTTAAAGGGTGGGAAATAGATCATTTTCTAGTCTACTTGTGTGAATTCCTCTTCTAAATAGAAGCAAAAGCTGTCTGCTTTCATGTAGAGTTAGGTAAGAATTGGTTTTGTGAAACAGAATCAATAACCATTGACCTCACGGGGCTTTTGTTTAAAAAAAAAAATCAAACAGTGTCAAGACAGCACAAAATCTATCCACAGGCAAAGAATTGTCATTTCTAAGGTGAAGAGATACACAGAGGGCCTCTCTGAGGCTTACATTTATGGACCCAACCCCAGTAGACAGGTAGATCACATGAATATACAATCTTCCTTTACCTCATGACCTAGAAGAGCAAAATAAGACAGGCAACAAGAGTAAAAGATCAGTAGGGTCATTATTAGGGTTCTGAGTCACTCTCTGGAGCTCTGGCCAATAGTAATAACCTGGTCTGCCCAGTGGCCTGACATCAAGCAGTACTTAAGAAGACTTCTCACCTTATCCAACCCTCTTGTTTCTCTCCTCCCCTGCCAGAAGTGGCATTTGCCCCCACTCCAAGACCCCCTTTCCCTGACCCCCTCTATCTATCATCTATCTATCTATCTATCTATCTATCTATCTATCTATCTATCTATCTATCTATCTATCTCTGCTCCCCTCATTTTAATAAAGTCCCTCCGTGTAAGCCCAGCCTGAGTGTCTCTTTGTGTGACCCATACCCATGCTAATTACCACCACCATGCCTCCTGGATGGATGGGGCTTCATCTGCCAGCAATAGGTAGATGATCATAAACCATAACATAACATTCATGGCTTTCAGACTTCTTTACATGAGGACATCTGTGAAGCTTTAATGACAGCAGTGAGCCAGACATGGCACTTGCCTGTACTCCCAAGTATGATATGGGTATCATTTGATTTCATGAATATGGTACTAGTCCTAATAACACACCTCAAAATAAATGTCTTTAGAAAGCAGAGACATACATGCTAGTCATCTGGAAGTAATGTGCAGGTATCAGTACTTTTAAAACTGCCCAGAGGATTTTAATGTGCACACAACACTAAAGGATAATTTTTATAGTTCTCAGTTCCATCTGAGCCATGTTTATACCATCTTATTCAAACTGGAGCCCTTCAGAGGTCTGTCACAGAAGCAACAACCTCAAAGTTCTTCTGACATCTGTATAGGGTATTCAATCACCATATATTTTCAGAGACAGCATCATTTTGTTTTCACAAGAGGAATTCTCTTACTCTCCTTTTGAAAATGAAGAAGGGTTCAAGTTCTACATGTCCAAATCCAACACATAATTTACCAAAATAAACAATGTGGATACATGTGGGATGAGAAAAAGTCTGTAAGGAATGGAAAAGAGTTTCAGAAAAGAGTCCAAAGACCTGAATGTCCAGGTCTAGCCCTCTAATCTCGAACATGCCATATGTCCACCGTGAGACACTTTGACCTATTTATGAAATAAAGAGTCTGGTTTCCTATACTCTAAGGCCTTCTGTAGTAATAGTTTCTGTCCTGCCAGCCAGCTCCCAAATAATGACATGGAGACTTCTTATTAATTATGAAAGGTTTGCCTTAGCTTAGGCTTGTCCCACTAGTTCTTATATCTCAAATTAATCCATTTATATTAATCTTTGTTCTTTCTCAAAGTTTGTTACCTTATATCTCTCTGCTGTCCATCCTCCTTCTTCTGTATCTAGCTGATAACTACGGCCCTCTCCCCAGTCTTCTCCATCCCCGGAAGTCCCACTTAACCTCTTTTTAGAATTGACCATTTCACTTTTTATTACGCCAATTACAGCAATACATTTTTATACAGGGTACAAATATCCCACATTTCTCCTTTCTTTCTTAAATAAAAGGTTTTAACTTTAAGAGTAAAATTATATAAAATTTAAAAAATCATCAAGTAAGAATTAGATTTATAATGTCCAGTCCATTTGTATTTGTCAAATTTGGAAACTTTGCTCCATTATCTTTCTTGATGTGTCCAAAGTTTTATACCTAAATCATTTTCTATCTTAACTTCTATTACCATCTCTTTAAAATACCTTTATTAACCTTATAATATCTTCTTAGAGAAACAACTTTTTATGTTTCTCAACCTTAAAAACTTCACATTTCCTATGTGAATTTTGTTAAATTGGCTAACATGGAAAGCTGTAAAACTATAACCATTAGTCTTTAACCCCATCGAAGACCCAAGAAGGATATAATATTGTCTGAGTAAATAAGAAGTATAGAAAAAACAACTTTCAAAACTATGGAAATGACTGGAGTACTGGCTGCCTGGACTCACCCAAGATTCCTTTGCAGCATTGCTGTATCAGTCTTCAGCCTACAGGCCTACACTATCTGATAGACTTTTCTGTGAAGCAGGAATTTTTGAAAGACTGTTCTACATTGTATTGGCAAAGTCTGGCAGTCTCCTCTTGTGCTCTGCTTATCCAGTTTCGTCAGATCAGCATACTGTCAATGGTCAAGGCAAAGGCAGCTTCTTGTCCAGTGGCTAACTTTGCCACAATAAAAGCATACTCCATATGGAGGTTTTTCAATGCCCATCATTCTTTTTTGAAGTAAATTTGTGCTGCCAGGAGCAGATATGTTTTATTGTCATAAAAAGCCTTACATAATTAAATTATTTTAAATGTCATAATCTGAAGGTCTCTCAAGTATTTGAAGATCACCTATCTATTTAAAATATATTTGTGTTTGACCTTGAAAATACACCTAACATGACTATAGGTTTTAGTGTTATAGATGATAAACTACTAACCTCTCTTTTCTTTATTATTCTAAATAGCTTTCAATAACTAAAACTTTAAAATACATTTTTAAAAAGATACATAGGTACAATATTTTAAGCAAAAGTAAAAGCATATATACAGTGTAACAAAAATAGCCTTAAATTTGTAGCAATATATAAAAATTTATGCCAATGTAAAATGTTTGAGACTAGTGGTGTTTCAAAAATAGACTCAACAATCCACCCTTTTATCCCAATATTTCTATCCTATATCTTCACTTTTCCATTCAGAAAGAATCTAATAATTTGTTCAGATATTTTCTGACCATAACCCATAACAATTTGTAATTCCCACTTCAAACAATGTTAAATATCCATAACTTATCAAATGACAAAAATCACCCACTACCACCTCTTGAGAATGTTAACTTTGTGTTCTCTATATTCCTTTCTGTTGCCTGAAGGTGATGGCATCTTTAGGAGGCCCTGAGAAAATTGGGATAACAGTCAAGTCCTGGGAGAGCTAGCTGTATTATTTTTTGTTTTGTCTGGGTGTAATAAGAAAGTGTAGAGCTTATCTGAAGTCTGTGAGGCTAGACCATCTTAGCTAGCAGCTTTGAGAAAACTGCCGCAGAAGCATTCACTTGGGCTACTTGTCTTCATTGGTGTTCGGTACCTTATCTTTCTAAAAACACAATTCTTTTTCATTTTACTTTATGTGCATTGGTGTTTTGTCTGCATGTTTGTCAGGGTGGAGTGTCAGATCTCCTGGAGTTACAAACAGTTGTGAGCTGCCATACAGGTACTAAGAATTGAACCCTGGTCCTCCGGAAGAGCAGCTTGTACTCTTAACCTCTGAGCCATTTCTTCAACCCCAACACACAAACTTTTAAAGACAACATATATATATATATATGTATGTATGTATGTATTAACACAAGTATGGAAGGTGAAGTGTGCACAAATCAGTTAAGGATTTTTTTTGTTCTATGTTTGAGCAGTTAAAAGACATCTGTTAACTTTATAAGTCCATTTGTAATATATAACCAAACCTCTGTCCACTGCATATGAAACAATAGCATGTAATAAATAATAAATCATGAATACTCTGTAGCAAACAAGATTAATTACCTCTCATTCAGTCTCAGAGATGTTCCCATGTAGAAGGATCAACATATATGTCATATGTCCTGTAGCCTTTTTGTTTTGTTTTGTTTTGTTTTTTTAATGTCTGAAGTCAGGATTTTCAGGAGGTCTCCCCCAAATCAAATTTGATCTTCATTAATTTTGAAGAAAACCATAACTGATGGTTATGGAAACAAAGGCATAAACTCTCCCCCAATACAATGTATCTTTTACTTCCATTTTGAAGTTAAAACATTCTAAAAATATAGAGATTGATTTAATTTTGCAATTTTTATAATCCAAAGTCTCTCAGCAGCTATTACGTTTTGTACATTGACATTTTAAAAATTCAAAGTTAACAAAACACCATATAGGATCCAGATGCACAGTGTATTCCCCATCTTTATGTAATATTTGTTTTATATTACTTTACTTTCTCTTTAAGAAATTTACCTTATTATTTTTAAACTATTTATTTTGTATATCTGCATTTTTTTACTGTATCTGTTTAAAGGTTTTCTTGATCTTATCTGGACCACTTTACCATGTACCTGCGTCCTTCTCTGACCACACGAACCAAATCTTAAACTGCTAGGCTACTACTGTGTGGCTCTGCTTAAACATGGCACACCGGCAGATGGTTTTGTCCTCTCCCACCCACCCACACACCTGTTCTATAAGAGCCTAGCCTCATGCCAGCTAGTACCAGCTCCAGAACTGCATTTACATACTCCAGCTCTGGGAATTTGTTGTGTTCTCCTATGGTAGGCGTTTGTAGCCAGTACTGGCTGCTCAAGAGTTCAGCTGCATAGCAGGGCCTCTTAAAGTAGACAAGCCTCTGTACACCTTGCCTTTCCAAGAGACTGCTTTCTGGGGCCCTATATGGATATGCAAGCCTATACATTGGATACCATATATAATACAACTTCTCTGTCCTACGAGCCAGCTTCCAAATAATGACATGAAGACTTCATAGTAATTATGAAAGCTTGTCCTTAGCTTAAGCTTGTCCCACTAGCTCTTATAACTCAAATTAACTCATTTATATTAATCTACATTTTTTCACGTGTTTCATTGCCTCATCTCTCTGTATACTGCCCATTCTGCCTCCTCTTCATCTAGCTTCTGACTCTGCCTTTTTTCTTCCCAGAATCCTTTCTGTCCCAGGAAATCCCACCTAACCTCTTTCTAACTATTGGCCTGTCAACTTTTTATTACACCAATCACAGTAATACATTCTTACACAGTGTACAAATATCCCAGAACAGCTTTTCACCACCAGAGTCTAGGCCAGAGTTTGTCATCAAAAGATGACTTTAGAAATCTCAAATCTAGTGATGGCAATGGACTAAAAAGGAGCAAAATCAAACTTCCTATGAAAATTGTGTGTTTCCTCTCCCTGTGTCTTCAGCCAATAAATCACATTTTTAGCATGTTTGGCAGTTACTATTGCCCTCCCATATTCCACTGGCTTCTCCATATATGAGATCTGAATCATACAATAGAGGATATGGTAACTAACAGGCAGTCCTTTCTACTAGTTACTTTTCTACTGCTGTGATAAAACTCAGTGACCAAAGGCAGCTTAAGGAAGAGAAAGTTTAGCATTCCAGAGAAGAGTCCATCATACCAAGAAGGCATGGCAGCCAGAAGCTATGTTGGTCAAAGCAGAAAGCTGAGAGATCACATCCTCATCTGAAAAAAAATAAAATGAAGCAGAGAATTGAAGTGAGGTGAAATTATTAACTCTCAAATCCTATCCCATTGATAAACTTCTTACACCAAGGCCACACCTCCTAAACTCCTCCAAACATCACCACTACTTGGAGACCAAGTGTTCAAATGCCTGAGCCTATAGGAAGCATTCTCGTTCAAACCTCTATAGCACCTTTTACATACCCTTATTTGAGGAATGTGAATGTTCTATACAGCTCTTGGACTGGAGAATCTTTTTTTACTCTCTATGTTCAGCTGGTGTTTCCCATAAACAATCATTTCCAAATGCAGGTCCTAATACTAAGCTCCAACAGGAATGTTGGCAAAGTGTAAAGGAATGGATTTAGTCACAGATCTGGCATGGCATACAATCCTAGCAATAAATTTGAAGTAGGAATCCCTACCTAGTCTATATTTTTTAATGATAGGGGAATCAAAAGTAAAGAGATCTAGTTAACCACTGTAGTCTTAAGTCAAAATATATCTCTAAAGGGTTGTGAAACGGGCCTTTATTCAAAAGGAGACATTAGAATCACAGGGTTCTTGAGTAAAAGGAGACTGAGAGAAGGGAAGATGTAAAATGACTAAAATGTATTATATAAATGTACAAACTTTTCAAGCAATTAAAAACTATCTTTAAAAATCTAAAGAGGTAACAAATGAGAAGCCCTTCCTGCCCATCACTTCTTCAACTAAAATGTCTTCAAAACTGCACCTAGACAAACTGAGCAGTGATTTATATTCCAGGAATTTTCACGCAAAGGCATCTTTATGTTTTAAATGTTGTCATGAAGTACATAATTGGCATGGCATTCTACCTTCTTGTGCCATTACTGTTAGCCAAGCCTGAGAATTCTAAGGAGAATTTCTCTTTCCAGCTGCTTTATTCCTGTCCATCAAGAAAATGTTTGAAATGGTTTGGCTAGTCACTTTTATTTGTGGTAGAGCAAGAAAGAGGTGTGTGGAAAACACCATCAAATACGGACATCAGAGACAGAATTAGAGTGTTGGAAAGACAGCAGTGTCAGAAGAGTAACACGGTGCTGTGGAATATCAGCTTTGGAAGCAAGCAGGCTGGGTCTGAATAATTGCTCGGCATGAACTGACTGTGACTCTGGTGATGTATTTGATTCCCTCATCCTGTGTTTTCATAGTTCTAGAATAGAGTTACAAATAGTACATTGTTGCACAAATCCTAATTGGTCTTATAATAAAATACTAAATCCAGATATTGGGGAAAGCTAAAAGATCAGAGAGAGGAATAAGCCACAACAACTTCTCATCTAGCCAACTCATGAGGCCAAAAGAGGAAGATCCTGTCTCCAGGAATCCTCAGACTGAATGCCTCTGAGTCCTCAGAGGAAAAGGAAGAGGTGAACTTTCTCTTCTCCTCCCTCCTTACATACTTTTTTCTGCCCAGCCATATCATTTCCTGTCTCAACCTTCCTAGTGCCAGGATTAAAGGTATGTGCCACCACTGCCTGGTTGTGTTTCTCTACCAGACTAGGTTAATCTCATGTAGTCCAGGGTGACCTTGAACTCACAGAAATCCAGACAGATCTCTGCCTCTGCCTCCCAAGTACTAGGATTAAAGGTATGCAACACCACTCCCTGACCTTTATGGATAATTCTATGGCTGACTCTGTCCTCTGATCTTCATACAATTTATATCATCGCAATACATCTCTTCTCCAATGGCTGAAAGTCTCCATAAGACACTGTACATCTAACATCTGATACAATGTGTACAGCGTGTTACCAAGCAACAGGCTTAGCCACTGTTGGAGTTTCCACTTGGGTACTCATTCATATTAGGCAATGCTTATCCTCTCTGAGATTCAGTTTCATCTTTAAAAAACAGTGATAATAAAGTATTTTACCCCAGGAAGCAATAAATGACAAAGATCAATGCAGAAATTAATGAAGTGGAGACTACATGAACAGTACATAATCAATCCATCAAACGGTTCCTTGAAATGACAAATATGATTGAAAAATCTTCTAACCAAACCAACCAAAAGAACAAGAGAAAAAGACCCAATTTAATAAAATTAGAAATGAATATTACAAAAAATGCTAGTTAAATCTAAAGCATTATTAGGAAATATTTTGAAAACTGACATTTCAAACCACTGGAAATCTATAATATATGGATATATTCTAAGTATATATGACCTACTAAAGTTAAATCAAGAATGCATTAAAAACATTAAGATTAATACAGTATGGTTCTGACCTAGGACCTCTGCATATATATTATGGATGTGCAACTTGGTGTTCTTGTGGGACTCCTCACAGAGAGGGAGATTCTGATTCCTTCACCTGCTCCTGGGACTCCTTTCCTCATGCTGGGTTGCCCTGCCCAGCCTTGATACAAGGGTTTGTGCTTAGTCTTACTGAATGTTCAGCTAATTGCCCTGGGAGGCCTATTATTTTCTGATTTCTAGATTTCTCTCCTACTCTTAGTGTGTAAGGGAGCTTCTACTAAGACTGAAAAAATGTGTGATCCCTGAGACCCTGAGAAGTAGAGAACCAATGAGAACCTCTTGAAAATAACTTCTACTTAGCACAAGAAATAGTGCCAAAAGATGACAAACGGGATTCCATTAAACCAAAACTTTTCTGGACAAAAGCAATCACCAGAGTAAACAATCTATAGAATGGGAAAGAAATCCAGGCTAACTATACATCAGTCAGAACTGGTATCCAGAATATACAAATAAGTATATCAAGTAAATACCCAAAATTTCAAATTACTCAACCAATAAATGGGCTAATGAACTAAATAGAAAATTCTCAAAAATAAGTGACTAATGCATACTTCAAAATTCATTCAACAACCTTTGTTATCAGGAAAATGTAAATTAAAACAGCCTTCAGATTCCATCTCACTACAGTCATAATAGTTATCATAAAGTAAATGACATCAAATGCTGGTGAGAATACTGGTGACGTCACTGCTGAAGGACATGTAAACTTCTTGAGCACCATGGAAATTAGTGTGAGGGTTTCTCAAACGAAATGAAAACAGGAGTACCACACAATCCAGCTGCATCATTCATGGGTATATACCTGGGCTCTAATTCAGCATGCCACAGAGACTTGTACAGCCATTTGTTGCCTCTCTACTAACAATAACTGGGAAATGGAGTCAGCCTATATGTACAGGAACAAATAGATTTTTTAAAAATGTGGTGTATTCACAAAGTGGAATTTTATTCAACCAAGAAAATGCATGTAACTAGAAATCATTATGTTAGGCAAAATAAGCAAGACTCAGAATGACAAATTGTGCATGTTTCTTCCTGAGTGAGATCTATATCTGTGTGTGAGTATGTATGTGAGTAAATGTTTGTGAGTGAAAGAGAATAGAGAGAAAGAGATGGTCAGAAGGAAGGAGAGAGGGAAAGGAAACTACAAGGAAGACCATTTGTAGGGAGGATTAGATCTTAAGAGGGAAGAGAGCTGATGAGAGGGTCATAGAATATATGTAACATAAAGAAACAGAAAAAAATTATTTGGGAGGAGGAAAGGAGAAGCAAGGGATAGGGAGAGAGGTAAATAGGGAAGAGCACTGGGAAAAGGGACAAAGAAGAATAAACTACATTGATATATATGTATAAAAACATAACAAGGGCCTGAATGGGCCAGTCTGTAGAGTTTCTGCACTGTAAGCAAGATAGTCTGAGTTTGATTCCCAGAACTCACATTAAAAAAAACAAGAGCCAAAATCGGGTAGGTAGTAGCACACGTTTGTAATCAAAGAGCTGGGAGACTGAGACAGGAAATGTCCTGTATTTCCATCCTAAAGGTAGAGGAACTTGACCTCTATCACCACGTGAACCAATTCCTCAAGAGTCAGGTAAAAACCTACTGCAAGGGAACTTCTCAAGAGTCCACAAGGATAACTGCAGCTAAGGCTCCTAGAAATAGCAGATAATGTAGCTTGGCCATCTCCCATTGCCCAAACCCTCATCCTACGGTCTGTCCTGCCTATGGGATGTACTGAGGTAAGGGTGGCCTAGAGATTGAGGGAGAGTCTAACCAATGACTAGTCTAGCTAAAACCTATATCAGGAAATGAAGCCCACCCCTGACACTGCCTGGAGCACCAGGAGCCACAGGCTAGATGACCCAGAGACTTAGGATAGAACCAAATATAACTGGAGGAAAACATGTCAATACAATGATGCCCAGTGATATCTGCTATACGCACAGTTTCTCAAACTAATTGACCAACTGAATGCCTAGAACTTCCCCAAGTTACTTTTTACAGTTCAGGGTTACAGACATGTGCTGCCATGCTTGGCTTTCTAGATTGTTGGAGATCTGAGCTCAAGTCCTCATGTTCATTCGACAAGCATTTTACCCATCATACCAAGTTCTCAGCCTTTGATTTCGTTTTCTGGTCTCAGTTATTCATAGTCAATCATAATCTAAACTATTAAATGGAAAATTCTAGAAACAAGCCATTCATAGGTTTTAAAGGTGATAAACTATTGTTCTTCCCTGCCTCATCATACCAAGAAGTGGGCCACTTCTTTTGCTGGCAAACCCATGCCTATATACTACCTTCCAGGTAGTTACTACATAAACATCTTAGTTACCAAATCTTCCTTCATCTGGTCACACAGGAATTATTGTCTCATATCACCATCATAAGAACAGGAATACAATATAATGAGATATTTTGTGTGTGAGAGAGAGAGAAGGAGAGGGGGAGAGAAAGAGAGGGAGGGGGAGGGGGAGATAGAGAGAACGCATAGTCAAAAATGTTTCTGTTATGGCACTAACCTCTTACTGTATCTAATCTGTAATCTAAGAGCTATCACAGGTATGTGTGTATGTCACATATGCACGGAAGAATATTATGCACATGTATGATTTTAGTACTATAGCACTTTTAAAAAGACTGTTTTGAGGTTTTTGTAAATTTTTTATTTAAAGTTTTTTCTCATACCCTCCACTGCTTCCCCTCCCTCCCCTCCTCCCCCAGTTCATTCCCCAGGAGGGCAAGGAGTCTCAAGGTGAGTCAGTTCTGTCTGGTGTATCCAGTTGAGGTAGGTCCAAGTCCCTCCCTCCAGTACCAAGGCTGGGTAAGGTGTTCCTCTGTAGGGAACGGGCTCAAAGAAGCCAGTTCATGCACCAGGAATAAACTCTGCTCCTACTGAAAGAGGCTCCACAAACTGCCCACACCATTTGACTGTCCTGTACCTTTGGAGGATTTAGTTTCCTTCCCTGAAGGTTCCTCAGCAGTTATTTCACAGTCAGTGAGCTCCCAATAGCTCAGGTCTCTGGGGGTCTCCTCATGATCCTGACCCCTTTGCTCATATACTCTGTCCTCTCTCTCTCTTCAGCTGGATCAGGAGCTTTACATGGTGTTTAGCTGTGGATCTCTGCTTGTGCCTTTCATCAGTTGCTAGATGAAGGTTCTATAATGACAGTTATGGTGGTCATTCATTTGTTTATAGAAAAAATATTGTTTAAGCACCCTCTCCACTATTGCTTTGAGTCCTAGCTAGGGACACCTTGTAGGTTTTTGGATGTTTCCCTAACACCAGGTTTCTCTCTAACCCCACAGTGGCTCCTTCTATCAAGGTATCTATGTCTTTGTTCTCCCTCTAGGTTTCTCCTCCCACTCAACCATCTCCTTCTCTCATGATCTTTTCCTACCTCCTCTTTCTCCCTCCCCCAGATGATCCCAATGTACTCAGAAGTTCTTCCCTGTTTTCTCTTTGTGTGTGTGTGTGTGTGTGTGTGTGTGTGTGTGTGTGTGTGTGTGTGTGTGTATCACATGTGTGCAGGTGCCTAAGGATGACATTAGAGGCCCCTAAAGCTGGAGCTGTCTGTCATAGGTGCTGGAAGAACAGCAATTGTTCTCACCTACTGAGCTATCTCTCCTGCTTCTTATCAGTACTTTTAGACATCTCTGCAAGTAAGCAGGACTACTATATTTAAAGGTTATCTGAGGGCAAATATTCACTAAATACAATGATGTCCTCTGCCAATGTACCCTACAAGTGCTCATACACATTGGCTTGAACACAGAACAAAACAAGAAATCCATCCCTATGAAATGTCTAAACCTACCATTAATCATGTCTATAGGAAATTTGCATTTAGGATGGGTGAAATGGCTCAGCAGGTAGAAACACTTGCTCTGCAAGCCTTGTAAGCTAAGTTCATGAAATTCAATATAAAGGTATAGAGAACCAGCTCTACAAAGATGTCCCATGACCTCCACAAACCTCTCTCTTATCTCTTACTCTTGAAATAACATGTGTTATTGCATATATATATATGCTTGCATTTAGCCCACATCTGTCTCTCTGTAGCTTCTATCTCTTGCTCTCTTGCTTATTTGTAGCTTTGCCTTTGACAAACTCACAGAGTAGAGTAATGCTCCCTCCAGCACCACGGACATTAAGAGTAACTCACCATGCTCGGGTGTCCTCTTACTACAGTCACATTAGGAGCATCTAGCAGGCGGTCACTTCTCTAATGTTCTTTATGCCCAGTAGATACTTAATGAACACATGCTAAATAAAGGCTTGAAACACCTCTTTGCTGAATGGCCTACTTTCTTTTGGTCGGGCTCATCCCTCTGGGGCCACTGTAAACAATCCCTTCTTCCCCACAGGTGCTTAGCAGCAGAGTCACGTACTGCTGAGTAAATGGAAAGAGAAAAGGAAGGTGGCAGAAACGTTTCTTTAAAATTCCATCTTCGAATGTACTAGGAGGCAATTTTCTTGCACAGACATACAATCTGCAAGCTTGATAGTCACATATCAAAGTAAAGACTGGTCTAAGTGCTGTCCACCTCCCTCCCAAAATGCTAGGGGGCTCACATTCCATCCTGTGGAGGAGCTAAGGACAAATGGAGAGAAGAATATGCCCCTGATTGCTGTTTGCTTGGGTTATTTTAAAAGTGGTCACGGAGATTTCCATTTTGCTGAGTGCCTTATAAAACACATCCAAATTTTCACTGAATATTTAAATGTTTGGTCCACATTCAAGCACTTGACAGCTGGTTGAGTTTTCATTTAAAGGGGGAGGGGAGACTAAAAAGATAAAGACTCCCATGTTTCCTGGAGACTATTGAAGAAGGAATTGTGTCACAAACTTAATACTTCCCAAACCAAAGAAACTCAAACCAGGCTAGATTAATAAAACAGTTTGACCTTGTTAAAATAACCACAAATTATTATTTTGTATGGAGCTGGGGAAGTAATATGGTTGAAGATTGTACTCATTAAGATTATGCAAAGAGGGCATCTGGTCACATCACTTTTCAAAAGAATATTAAAACAGTGCTTCTCTTACTGTTTCTGTTTGCACTGAAACTGTGGACTTAAGATCAGCAGATACCAGTAACATCAGCCCTATTAATCAAGATACTGAGTCTGCAGAATCCAAAGCATACTTTGCACATCTTAGCTTCTGGGCTTTAAATGGAGAGGACTGACAAGAAACCCATTGGGTTCTGAGGCATGTCCATGTACAAGGCAGCTTTACAGAAGACATTTGTGAGCTTGGTCACCGAGCCTTGGAATTGAGAATAAAGCAAAATGGGACCGAAAAACAAATATAAAAGTAAGAGTCTGGCAGGCATGATGGCAGAGTAACTTAAGGCTATGTTGGAAACCATACTGAAATTTGATGAGACTTCTAGTAACCTGCCTCCTGTAATCTGCCTGCTTTCTCCCACAGCCCTAAGCCTCCTTGGAAATAATTTCATCCAAAAATAGTCCTCTGGGTGGAAGGTGGGCCCACCAGAAAGAAGCTAAACATGAACTGATCATGTACAGGAGAGTTATCAATGCCCAGGCAGAGGTGACCAGCTGGCAACAAGGAAATTTTGAATGCATCCAAGCAGTCTCCCAAGAAAGACAGTCCTGTCTCTCCCCTGAAGCAGAACACAATCAGTAGGTAAAGAGGAGAAGAAAGTCAGTGTATAGTAACAAATGGCCATCTTCCTCCCTCCCCCAGAAAAAAATAGTACAAAGACTTAGAGGAAGGAGAGCTGTTTGTGGTGCTGGAGATGATTGGCTGCAAGGCCTCCAGTGTGCAAGGCAAGTGGTTTACCGCTAAGCCACTTCTCCAGCCCAAGATAGAATATTTTAATCAGGTTAAAATGTGTACACTTTTAGTGTTTGACTGAGCTAGATATTTCATTACATTAAAGAGAGAGGGGCATTCACTTGCCTTATGAGAAGAATCAAAAAAGAACATGGCCTGGCTAAGATCTCATGTAGAATCCGGGGGGGGGGGGGGACGACTTTGTAGGCAGATGTATTAAGAAAGAATAAAGCTGATTTCCATGATGCTCCCACTGAGTCCATTTTTAAAATGTGCCAGTAACAAATGCCTCACTTAAAAATATAACAGAAACAGACCATGGCTCTAAGCTAAAGCCCACAGTCTTCACACAGCAGGTACGTGTATACCTGGCCCCTGCCAATCTTCTAAAGGTGTCTTTCCCTGCTCCCTCATTAACTCCAGCTATGCTGCTGTGAACAAAACTTCCCAGAAAAGAGCTTCAGATTACACTGAACCTTCAATGGGAATGATAAACTGTTTAGAGCAAAATGACATGGAGAGGCTGGAATGTTGCAGGTGCAGAGCCAAACTGTCTTGAATTATCTTTAATTTTCTTGGTAGCCATTATTGCCCACCTCTGTGTGTGACCTAACACTCTTATGAGTCTTGGGTAAGTCCTTTTGGAATGTATAAACAGACCAACTCATGAGCTGAGAATGAGCCAGATAACATCTGAGAATTCCAGCAGGGACTGCTCTACCTTACTGTAACCTGCCTACCTGATGCTTGTACGAATGTATTTGTTTTATCACTATAAAAACTTTATGAAGCAGTTACCACTTAGGAACATAAAATTTAGTGTGACCCAAATTTATGTTTTCAGGGCAAGGTCACTCATATTTGGTTCCAGAAAAGATCATCTCTTATGTCCTTTGAGGTGAGGACTGTTTGTCAGTGTGGCTCTCTGGCATCTCCTTAAAAATATGAACTGTCTGTCATCTGAAGCACAGACTTGGCTCTTTATCTTGGAATTGCTCAGCTCCTCACATCCTTGTCTGGCTAATCCCTGCTGATTCTGAGAGTGCTTTGATTGTTAGTAACAGATCTCAACAGATGCTTCATCTGAGCAAGAATGTATTGGGGGGATGAGTAGCTCATGCTATCAAGTTTAAGAAAACAATTACTTTTAAATGAAATTGGTAAGAATGGAATCCAAGAGAGCACACAGCGTTAAAATCACAGAGTGTTAAAAATCATAGGATATAATGGGGCTCTTCCAGAGGGCATGCTGTCCTTAGTATTTTGTTTTGCTTCCCTTGCTCACTCAGGAACAGTGAATCCATCGTCAGGATACATGTCCACTCCTAGCTGGGAACACACTGCGAATCTGGGTGCCAATGAGGAAGTAAAACTTCCCCCAAACAGTCTGAATACAATTAGCACCATAATTAAAGGCTTACAAAACAACTCAAACCAACTAGTCTGAGGACTCCACTCAAAATTTCTTCCTTTGCCAGTTAATAGCCACAGCCATTGAGCAGTTTTCATGCCACAGTTGTGCTTCAACTCTTTCATTTACAGCAATAAAAGTAGTTTCCTCCTAGGGTAGTAGTGGGAATTAAACCAACGAACACCCCCTAACCCACCATACACAGCGCACACACTGAGCCTGCACAGAATAAGCGCTATGATACTGTGCATTTCAAGAAATTTTCCCATGACTTCCCTGACTGTGCAGCACAAGCCACCACATTTCAGTACATAAGGGAACTTTCAGTATGATTTAATTGAAATGTACGTATCCCACTATGTGTATTATGGGTGTATTTGTATGACTCTTATTTAAATGTGTGTGCCACTTACTCTAGAATAGCAAAGGAAATATATATAGCTTTAGATTGTGTACATCTGAAAAGGGTAGTTGCATAGTGGTCCCCAAAGATATCCAATTTCTAACCTCCAGAACCTATGAATGCCACCTTAAGTGACAGAAGAAATTTTGAAAATGTGATCAAAATAAGGACTCAGAGATGAGAAGTCCCTCTTGGATTATTTAAATGGACCTCACCACTGATCCTTAAAGTCCTTATAGGAAGAAGGAAGCAGTAATGGGGAGACTTGACTGCAGAAAAAGGCAAGAACTGGATTAATACAGGAAAGAACCATGACTGGGGTACAGACAGCTCCCAAAAGCTAAACAAAGGGAAACACTGATTCATCCTTAGAGTCTTTAAGAAACAAACAGCCCAGTGATAGTGGCCCTGGATTTCTAACCTCCAAACTGTATGAGAACAAATTGGTATTGTTTTAAGCTATAAAATGTGCAATAATTTATGTCAGCAGACATGGACGCTTCGGTACAGCAGGCAGTTTAAGTTGCAACAAGAGTGGTTACCGAAGTCTCAGTACAAGCACAAGCTGTATATGCCAGGTGTAAGGTTTCTGTTCTTACAGACAAAAAGGGAACAGACTCAAGCATAGCTTCTCAGTAGCAGCATTTTCTCTGGAGAGCTCTGTTTGCTGGCAGCAAGCAGAAGCATGGTTCCTTTAAGAGAGGTTTCCTGACTTGGCATTAGTGGAAAAACCCTCACAAGCACATTTAAAAGGTCCTGCTGCCAAATATTTTAAAGGAGGTTTATGAGCATATGGCAGTAGTGCTTTACTGGTGATAGTATAAACCCTAAAATTCCCCAAAGTTGGGGTGGTAAATATTGTTCCTGCCAGTACCTCTGATATGAAGCTAAATTTTCTGTGAAGTTTTACTAAGGAGCTGGGTGGAGCTTGCCAGCCACCCTAGCCAAGGCTTTAATCCTAGCCACACCTTAGTAGATTAAACATGAGATCAAAAAAACAGAAAAATGTAAGGGATAGATTTTTTAAAACATCTATAAATGGCTTATAGTATGTTTAAAAATATACATAAGCTTGGGAGAGAAAAGGATAAAAAAAAGATAGAGAAAGTACATAAAAGTGAAGTTTTACGTGTGTGTATGTGTCACAAAAAAAATAGAAAATATACAGAGAGTCTAAATATTATGTGTTATGTTGTCTTTGAATTGTTTGGCTGCTGAGGAAGGAACAAGAGCTACTAAAAGGCACATGATTATAAACGCTGCTGGATTAATCCAACCTATATATTTTATAAATGTTTTGACTTCAAAATAGAAGTCAAAAGATATGTTACATTGGAGCAGATGTTTTGTTTTTATTTCTACAGAAAACAAAGACTGTGGATTTATTCCAGATTAAAGAAAATAAGATTTGATCAATGAAGACCCCCCTGAAAAACCTCAGATGGGAATGGAAGGCCCAGGTGATCCAACAACTCAGAGCACCTCTGCTGCAGTTTCCTCAGAGTTCTGCCTGAGATGACCCAGAGGTATAGAATACTTCAGTCAAAATTTGACCATAATCGTGAATCTTCTCAGAATCCCCCATAAGATTACCAATGCTCCCAAACAACAGAAAGTAGCTTATGGAAAGCTATGCACAAATTCCCAAAATATTGTTTATAAATGTTTGTTTTCACTATAAATTGTTAACAGGCATAGTCAATCTCTTTTTAGGGAAAAAGGGGGATATGATATAGAAATAATTGAAAAAAAAAAGATTACTGGATCTAGTTTAATCCAAAAAATACCTGTTAATATCAAAATATTTGACATTGGTATGGATTTGGTTTATTGACACAAATTTAAACTTAATTTTGTTGTAACATATATATAACTATATATATTCTTGTTTAAGTTATTATGTTTATGTAACTCATTTAAAATTATAATGTATAATTAAGAAATTCAGATTAATAATCATCTATGATAACCAAACTTATAGTCATATTAGCTAGATTTTTTTAGGTATACAAAGATATATTTCAATTAGCTAGGTAATTTTCAGGTACTTCAAAGATCTACAGAATATGGTATTTAAAATATTTTAAGAACTTAGACTTTTCTGGACAGTAAGACATGTCTTCTTCTGGCAGCATCAATCTACTTCAAGAGAATGATAGGCACTGAACAAACACCATATAGACTTTCCTTTATTTGTGGCAAAAGTCAGCCACTAAGCAAGAGATTATTCTTGCCTTGCCTGCTTGACAGTATGCTATATAAACTGGACATTCAAGACTCATAGGAAAGTGAGCTTTGAACTTTGCCAGAACAAACCAAGATGGTCATTCAGGTTCCTACTTCATAGAGACTGTCAGACATTCTGGAGGACAAAGGGAAATGCCTAAATGGATGAAATAGTCTTTCAGATTTCCTGCTTTAATAAAAAGTCTGCCAGAGACTCTAGGCCTGTAGGCTGAAGATGGATGCCTCAACATTACAGAGAAACTTTGATCAACTTTCCAGGCAGCCAGATGTCATCTCTGTCATTTCCAGAATTGAAGATTGCTTGCAATGCACTTCCAGTTTACTCAGTCAATATTTATCCTTCTGTGGTCATTGATGGAGTTGAAGATCATATAGTTATGATTATAATTTTTCTTAGTTATAATAAAAGGTAAGTTAGATATGAAACTTTTGACTCACAAAGATAAGGCAGATGATAGAATATTTTCTATAATTTTTCTAAGTACAAATAGGCTAGATATTATAAGCAATTCTTGTTTGATAGCTGTTTCGTTATAAGCAATTCTTGTATGATAGCTGTTTCGTTATATGTAATTTTGCTATGTTGAAAGTGAAATCTTTCTTTGTGATTACATAGAAAAGGGGAAGTGATGTGTGCTGTGAATTACCATTGGATAATAAAGGAACTGTTTTGGCCTATGGCAAGTCAGCTAATAGGCAGGTCGAAAATCCAAACATAGATAAAAATGGAAGGAGGGCAAAGTCAGAGGACATGCTGCAAGTTGCCTCCCAGAGAGAAAGATATAAAAGTACAGGTAAGCCATGAGCCGTGTGGCAAAATACCGATTAGCAGAAATGGATTAAGATGCAAGAGCTAACTAGCAAAAAGCATGAGCCATAGGCTAAAAAGTTTGTAATTAATATAAGCTTTTGTGTAATGATTTTGGGGTTAACCAACTGCAGGACTACAGGACTGCTGGTCTGGACCTTAGGCTGGACAGGTCAGAAACTTCAGAATACACTTGTGAAATATTTTTATATCAAAATGAAGTTCATTATTATATATAATACATGCCAGAATTTTTAATTATTGAATAAATAAAATAAATGAGAGACAAAATGGCAGAAAAGATACTGGGGAGATGAATCAGTTGCAAAAGTGTTTTCTCTGAAAGCGTGAAGACTTCAGTTGGGTCTCTAGAATGCACATTAAAAATACCAAGTGTAGTGGCATGTACTTTTAATTCAAGTTCTGGGAAGGCAGAAATTTGCAGATCCCAATATCCAGCTTAGCATTTTTGTGGATTTCCAGGCCAGGAAGAGACCCTGTATCGGTTTAAAAAAAAAAAAAAAAAAGGTAGATTGCACAGTACACAAGTAAAACCTATGCAGTTACCCTCTGGCTTCCATATGTATACAGCAGACTTATATACTTTCACAAACACACAGACAGTCATGTGTGCACACGTATGTACACATGTCAGGATTAGACATCAAATCACAGATACAAAAGCATCTGTTTTTGTTCACAAAGCTAAAAACACTCCTAATAAGTTGTTTGTCTTATCACTGAGTTGAGTTGATTCCAAAGTTCTTTGGGGGGTAACTAAAGGAGTTTTCACTATTTTATTAAAACGACCAAAAAAAACAAAAAACAAAAAAAAAAAACTCAGGAATAGTGGGTATCTCAGGCTTGCCAGGATGACATAAGAACCAAGTTCAAGGTCAGCCACATTGCAACATGGCAGTCCTGGGGAAGTTATTCAGCCATGCATAGAACATACATGCAGTTGACCCTAGCAAGTACCATTTGCACTGTCACACAGAACCAGCACTGAGCACTGACTGCCACTGATGTCACCACTGCAGTTGATCTTTCTTCTGCACATAAAACAAAAAGGTTTCTTTTAAAAAGTAAGAACTGAGATGGGCAGGAGGCAGCTCATTCTGCTAAGTGGGGGCAGAGAAGATTACCTAAATGCAGGGGAAAGGGTTGAAGTGACAGGGAAGAGATGACTACATGCTGCCGTCATAGACAAAGGTTACAGTGATCTCATTTTCAAGCACCTGAATTCACAAAATTAGAATGTATAGTCATGGATCTAATGACCTGCTGTGTTCAATCACTTCTAATTTTAAATTAAAGAAGGTAACTGAATATGGAAGCCGATGAGGTTAATATGTTCTTGTCCATCTCTAGATACAATGAAAATGCCCTGAGGAAAGGAAGAAGGAAGAGAGGGGGATGTGTGTGTGTTATATTTATGTATACATGTGTGCAGACGTCCTCACTCTTGCCTGTGCATGTGGAGGCCAGAGAGCAACGGAAGACAATTTCTCTGTCACCCTCCATCTTACTTGCTGAGATGGGGTAGGGTCTTACACTAAATCTGGAGCTCACAGTGTTAACTAAGCTGACAGGCCACAGAGTACCTGAACTCGCTTGTCTTAAACTCTGCCAGACTAGGGCTACAGACATATGCAGCATTCAGTTTTCATGCAGATGCTACGGATCTGAACTCGAGCCTTCATGCTTTTGCAGCAGGCACTTTGCCCACTGAGCCATCTCCTCAGATACACTTATCTTGAGAAACTTTTACAGATAAATTTTCTTAATCAGATTTTAAATGATATGATCAACAAAGATATGTCTGGTTTTGATTCCTTTCTGCGCTGTTTTATTTGGTTAATTAAACCAATATTAGCTACTTAAAAGTATTTTTATATGAAGACAATCAAATGTCTAAAATAGTGGACAGCGAGATGTCACTATAATAAAGGAAGTATAAAAATCCCAGACTTGAAATGCCTCTGGGCTATTAAAGATTCAAATAGCTCTTGACTATCAAAGACATTCCTGAAAAATAACCATAATTAATATTCCTTTTCTCTATATTAGGCAATGTGATAAGAACTGAAGTTTTTATATAATTTTTTAAAGTCTTCCTTCTCTGAGTCTGAGGCCAGCCTGGTCTACAGAAAGAGTTCCAGGATAACTAGAGCTACTCAGAGAAATGCTGTCTTGAAGAAGGAGGAGGAGGAAAAAGGAAGAAGAAAGAAGAGGAGGAGGAGAAGCAGCTTCTTCCCTGAAGGACTTTATATTCTATATAGGGGCATTGCAAGATGTTGGCACAAAAAAAATAATATTAAATGCAAGACATAACTGGTGAATTAGCAAATTAATTATGAGTTGAACTGTGTCTGTCACTCAATCTTCTATTGAAATATAACCCCAGTACTTCATACTTTGCCTTTATTGGAAGTAGGTTCAACTCAATTAAGATGAGATCATATGAGAGAATAGTGGGTGGAACTCCTCATCCAAAAGACTATTGTCCTCATTAAAGGATGGCATGCCTACTAATAGTCAGGGGACTATAATCCCAACACTTGGAAGGTGGAAGCAGAAGCATCATGAAGGAGTTTCTCATCAGTCTCAGCTACAAACTATGACAGCAGCCTGGGCTGCATGAGATGCCACCTAAAAGCAACAACACAATGGCCATCATGTGAAGAGACAAGCCCACATGAACAAGACGGTGGAGAACTACTACCATAAGCCAAGTCTTATCTTTCTAGAAATTAAGATATACACAGCAATAACAATTAGAACAGTATAGTTTTACTTCAAAAAGCAATGCAGCAAACCATACTGTCTTAATTACGGCATCATTACATAATGAAGATGCCAGACACAGCCACGTATGTGCACTTGACAAAACCACTGTCTGATTCCTGTAGAAAACTCAGATTATTCAGTATTTGGCTTTCTATATACTGTGTGTATGTGTGTGTGTATATTTGCACACGCACACACATATATGTGTGTGTGTGTGTTTGTGTGTGTGTATATATATACATATATATATACATATAAATACCTTTGTCAGATTATACAGATAACTAGATTCCAAAATAGATGAAAGTCTAAAATTCAGTAAGTAAACTTTAAAAAAAAAAAAAACTAATATAGGAGAATCTCCTTATTACTTGAGTACAAAAATGATGGAACTTTAGGCAACATATAGACTCCATCAAAATTACCTTAATGAAGGGCTTGCAGAAGCAATTCAGTCACTGAGGTACTTGCCTCACAAAAACAAAGACATGAGTTCAGGTATCTGGTATTTAAAAAAAAAAAAAGGCACTGGGTAGAGGTAGAGGGCAGAGACACCGCCTAGACAATGGACAGTCTCAGAAAATATAAGGTAGATGATGACTGAAGGAGACACCCACTATTGACAAATGACCACTGTGGGGGTTTGAATAAGAATAGTTCCATAGACTTATAGATGGGGATGCTTGATCACCAGGAAGTGGCATGATTTGAAAGGATTAGTAGATGTAGTTTTGTTGGAGGTGTGGGTGAGCCAGCCCTGAAGTTGTGAGCATGGGAGGGCTGTCCCCATTATATATCTATCATGTGAAGGAATGAGCAGAGGAAAGATCCCTTCCACTATCCCATTCCACCCTACCCCTACCTGTCAGTGTCCAAGGCAGGTTAGAGAACTGGTCCTGAGATCCTAAGAGTGGGAAAGCTGTCTCTGTGCCTCATCATCTGCAGCACTCAGGAGAATGGCCCCTACACCATGCCTGGGCAAGACAGTAGAGCTGGCCCTGAAGGTGTAGGTGTGGGAGAATTGTCCCTGAGGACATGAAAGCAGGAGAACTGGCCCCATCCCTTGTTTGTGACTACAAGAGGTGAACTAGCCAGGGAAATACAAGAAAGCTCATCCAAGGGAGACCTGGTGGACTGACCAACCCTGCAACCACCGAGACCAAAACCAGGGTTATAAATTGACACACTCCAACATCCTCCCTATCTGCGATCTGCTAGAGCATGCATATGAAGAGACACGTCCTGCAGAACCAAAGCTATAGGATCTCTATGACACAAGGCAACAACAGAACATTTAAGAGGAGTCCGGGTGAGGACCCAGATTAGATAGTGTAGCAGAGACCTCAAACCAGACCAATGACTCTTCTCAATGAACACTTGTAAGTAAACATATATGGATAAAAGGATTTATTATGTGACTCATTGTGACACACTACAGTTTCCATGAGGGATTCTCTCTCTCTCTCTCTCTCTCTCTCTCTCTCTCTCTCTCTCTCTCTCTCTCTCTCTCTCTCTCTCTCTCTCTCCTTTTTCTTTTTTTAAGTTTTATTTTACTTTATTTTAGAAGGCAGCACGATTGCAAGGGCAGAGGGAAGATATGAAGGGATGGTGAAATAAATGAATGGAATGGAGATGCATCATGTGACAGACACAAAGAATAAATAAAAAAGAAAGTTAAAAATAATAATAAAATAGTATAGTTTCAAAAGTTACGTTTTCTTTAATTTCTTTAAATGATTTCTTGATTCCAAGGCAGTAATATTTTTGATGAGGCAGAAAGAATGAATAGGAGTGCTGGGAAATGCTGTCTTCTGAACCTGACACGATGTGTGATGACCTGTATCAGATGTGAGCAAGATCAACTACCTGAACTCAGGCATAATAGAGGAGCTCTCTAGGTCCCGTGCCTTATTGAGGAACTATTTGCAGCTGATAGTTGCTGAGGGAGAATTATTCCTTTTTGAATGAGAGGCTACAAGAATTTTCCAGTGGATGGCCCCATGCATATACATATATACAAGCAAGATGTTTATATACTTATATATGTACAGGATGTATGTTTATACAGGATGCATGTATACTTATATACACACATAGTTATATACATACAAATGCAGTAATTGGACTTAGTGGGTTAGCAAGAGTATAGGAAGTCAGAAGTGTTTAGGGAAATCTGAGGAGAACTGGGGTAATATAAAGTGGATATGATCATGTTTCATTGTTTACATGTACAAAATTTTCAAGAATAATAAAAAGCTAATATTTTTAAAAAGCTATCTGGTTGACCAGTTTGGATCCTTTTCCGTAGGGAAGGCTATTTGTCCTGCCCTCAGCATTCCTTAGCTGCCCACAGTTCTTTGTGTAGGGTTGAGGTCTTTGAGTTTTCCCTTTCCACATTAGCATGTTGGCGATCAGCCCTGACATCATATACACATAATTAACATTATATGGACTGAGCAAGTTATATTTATGTATTTATGAATATATACATACAAACAAATACATATATATGTATATCTATATTTAATGCATGTGTGCATATATTAAGAAAACAGAGGCCATGAATTTGAGAAAGAGCAAAGTGAATGCATGAGGAGGGTTAGAAAGAGGAAAGGTAAAGGAAAATGATGCAAGTATATTTTAATCTTAAAAAGTTTAAAAAAATAAAATAAAAAGTAATGTAAAAAGAAACTGAGAAAAGCAGCCAATGTCCACCTCTAGCCCCTCATGTGCCTGCACATACACTCACAAAGAAGTTAATATTTAAATATCATACATATATTTACACATGTATTAAGACATCTTATAGCACCCCATTAAGATATACAAATTAGCTAAAATAAATTTAACTTTAAAATATAATATCTGTAATACATACTGATTTTTTTTAGTTATTCCTAGTAGCCAGTGAATTTGACAGTTCACTTGGCACTATAGGAACAGGAAAACAGCCCAGTCAAGATGTGCCAGTAATGCAATGGAAGACCAGGGCTCTTTTGTCCTATCCATGATTCAGATTTATGGATGCAATCTTGCTAGACAAAGAAATATGCACGCCATCTTCTCTGAAGCTGCCCACTAAGGGTTATAGAAGATGTAGCCAACCACACAAGAACATCCAATGCCTCTACTATTTGTTATTTTTTAAATTAACATGCTCAGTACTAGGTTCCATTACGGCATTTTCAAACAAAATCTGGTGTCAATTCTTTTATCTGCCATCCCCTTGAACTTCCCTGGTTTGTACCCTTCTACCTACCTATGGCCACCTTCCCACTTCTATGTCTCATGTGCCCTATTGACCTCCTTTCTTCTTCAGAACCTTTTTGTACTTTTTATGGTCTACCATCTGCTTTCATGGCCTATAGTCTATATCTACATTCCCTCCCACTTACATACACACACATAAGCATAAGCTAGGATCCATGTGTAAGAGTACATACGATTTCTGTCCTTCTGCACATGAGAGCTGATGCACATGGGTGAGTCTGTCACCACCTAAACCCATTGGAGCCATGCCACATCCTCTGAAGCTTATAGGCATCCTTCTCAAAAGTCATTCAAGGTCAACTAAGAAAAATAATAAGCCCTTACCCCTAAGGAACGTGGAACACGACAATTGGTTATATAATTTCTTTTTGTCCTGACATCCTGTGGTGAGTGACATTAGACAAGGACATATGTCTGTCTGTCTGTCTGTCTGTCTGTCTCTCTCTCTCTCTCTCTCTCTCTCTCTCTCTCTCTCTCTCTCCTCCCCCCCCCCCCCCGTGTGTGTATGTGTGTTTGTGTTTAAGTCAGAGGACAATTTGTACTAGTTAGTTCTCTCCTTCTACTTTGTAGGACTCCAGGAATAGAATTCAGGATATCAGGTTTGGTAGCAAACACCTTTAACCACTGAGCCATCTCACAGGCCTAATGTAATATTTTAAAAATACAGATTAGGAGTAAATACTGTTGACAATACATATAAAAGTATTACACTGTAGATGGTAAGAGAGGGCATATGAAAATCATGGTAATAACGATTCAAGGAAGAACAGAGGGAGAGTTCTGGGGTGGGGGGAAGAAAAAGTAGATTTCAATGTCATATCTCCTCCTATTCAAGGTATTTTACCTTTTAAGTTGATAAGATTGTGATGAAACTTTATCCTGCATTGCTGGTTTTTTATCATATTTGTTCCTGAAATTTTCTGAAGCTTAAAGCTGGTGTGGTTTCCTGAATGCTGAGGACAGACAGGAACCCTGGGTCAGGAACAGATGCTTTATTATTCACGTCCCTAGTAGTAGCCACATCCCTGCCAGTTCCCCGAGACCCAATTCCCAGAGGGCAACAAAAGGGAAGGGGTGACTCCTGGGACAGTCATGCTGAGCTGATGGAATCTAAATCTTTTGGAATGGGCAGTAAGATTGTTCGCCCTATAGTCTGACACTGTCTTTTTCCCCAGGGCTGTAAGCCAATGTGTTCTTTACTCCTGGGGACATTATAGCTGCCTTCCCAGTGTGACCACAGAATATAAACCATGCTTGAAAGATGATTCAGAATAAAGGTGCCCAGCACTTTGTTCATATAATCTTTCAAAACAGAGGCCTTTGGAGAGTCATCTCCAAACATAAATACTTCAATATATGAAGAGGTGGCTAGTGTTATAGTGGTGTCACAGACATTACTTATGTCCTAAGTAATCATTGGTCCTTTGATATTGTTGTGGCCATGTTAAAGTTCTATATTTAAAGCTTTCTCATTTACCTTAGGACTTTGTTTTTCCTGACCACAGACCTCTTATGAGCTAAAACCATAAAGTCGAAAAGAATGAAGCTTTACTGTAAGCCAGGTCAGTAAGATGCTAACAACTATGGGGGTGGGGCCTAACCTGTAGCAGAAACAATAAAACAGCTTTGCACCTCAAATACAATGTTTCTTAAGACATTAAATGTCATTTTAAAATTTTATCAGCTAAGAAAACACAGCTCTATAGGAACAGAATATTTAAAAGCATTCTAACCCATAAATACACTACACTATAAACATGATGCCATGATATAAAATAAAATGAGCTATAGATATGCTTTAGAATTAACTTCAGTGCACATTATGATGTATAATAGCCACTGGAGTCTTTAAACAACTCATAATGTATGTTTTACTTCTGTATGCTAATACAGAGAACTTCACAACTCCATACAAAGATGTTTAAAAGCCTTGCATTAAGATTCTGAGGAAGCCAACCTAAATTTTGATAAAAGGTTAATGATAATGCATAGTTATACAAAAAAAGTGTCTATGAAAATGCATAAACCCTTTTACATGCAAAATATTAAAACGCTACTTCACAAATAATCTCTAACAAAACATTATTGAGACACATGCAATGCCCCTCTATGTTAAGGGTTTCTTAGACCACGGTAGGGGTTCTTTGAGATCCCATGACTAGGCTGTCACAGCCCTGACAGGAATTTGAACTAATAGGAAAAGCACAAATTATGAAGCTTATCTTTGCCAGGTGTGAATTGCAGCACAGCCACTTTATAATTCTGTGACACTGAGCAAGTCTCAATTTGTATTATCTTCTAATATTTTACCTGCTAAATGAAAATATAATATCTGAAATGTATGTTAACTTATTTGTACTGCTCCTAACATGTGGTGGGCCTAGACATCAGTTCTTATTTTTTGAAGGGCTTCCATTTAATATTTAATAACTCCAATAAATAGGAGAAACTCCCAAAATCAGAGCAGATTTGTCTGCCATGTCAGTTTAGCCATTATCATGACTAACTCATCAAGGGTCATGGCTGAAACATGAAAGACATCTCCTCCCTTATTTAGGTCTGAAGTTAAATTGCCAGACTGTTTGAGGGGAGCTGGTTTATCAAGGCACAGACTATCGGAAATCAGTCAAGATGTAGGGTTGCTAATAGGAAGAACTCCAAGCCAGAGTGTAACACAGATTAGTTTAGATACAATTATCTTCTAACTAGCTGTATGACTTTGAGTAAATCATACTTTTTTCTCTTTCTAGGTCTAACTTTATGTACCAAAGAGAGTTTCATTCATTTTAAAGTTTATGGATTGTGTGTGTGTGTGTGTGTGTGTGTGTATGTGTAACTTTTATGTTTTTAAAAAACTAAGAAGCAATGCCTGCCCATAAGCATTATTAGTATCTTTTCCTGTAGATTGTTCCCAAAGTTTTTCAAATTTTACACACACACACATACACACACACACCTCTGCCTATTCTAATCATACTTTAATGTGTCCAGATGAAAGATAAATCCTGATTTCTCTGAATCAACTGGGAACATTTCTTCTTCCTCTGCCAAATGATTTCTTTCCAGCTCAGTTGTGGTCAGTAAGACACAGAAAACATCTGATGGGCTTCTAACATAACTGCTCACATCCTCCCTGTTCAGAGGCTATGGGATACTCAATGCCTGGAACTGTGGCAGTCATCTTGTGAGCATAAGGTTACAAATGCATGAGGAAGATGAGTCAATCCATTTGTAACTGTGAAAATGCTAATGGGCCTTCAATAATATCATCCAGTCACTACCTGCTACCTTGGAACTTTTTCCTCAATAATGGATGTCATTATGATTAAACAGCTATTACTGACGTAGCTATTACCCCCAGGTAACTATTCCACACTTACACACTGCACTCATGGGAGGTTTCCATCTGGTAAGAGCAGGCAGACAGAAGTTCTGTAGAGTTAAATAATTACTATAATAGAGGTGGAGATAATTATTTCTGTTTTAGCTAGCTGAGAGGTTACTACAAGGACAAACCAGAAAACGAATATGAAAATGCCACTAAAGAGCACGCAATAGAATGTAAGAAGTCATACTGGCATCAAAATGGGAATTACATCAAAAACCCAGAAATACCAGAGCTCTAAAAAAAAGGTATGTTAGTAATAATTATTGGAAACAACTCTCCTTGACTGTTTCCTCTGGCCTGAGTCCTCTTCCAAAACTGCTACATCTATTAATTCATTGATTCTTCCAGACAAGCCCAGGAAGTCAGGGCTTCAATTGCCTACTGCTTACAGTGGCAGAAAGTAATACACTCAAAGCAAAACTTGCAGGGAGTAAAGTAGCTAGTGTTTGAAGCAGGCAGCCTGAGTCAGACACGACCTCTCAGCTATCAAAATGTGCTATGTCCTGTCAAGCTGCTAGAAAATCCTCTATCTTCATTATTCTTTATTAGAGTTCAAAATAATGTATAAACTTTACATGTGCATTTAGTATGCATTTGCTTATAGTCACACCCAGTATCCTTTCTTGTTCCCCCACACTGGTCCCCTTCCTTCCTCTAAATTGTCTCCCTTCTACTTTCTGCTCATACACTTTTTTTTTTTAAATCTGGGAGAAAGCATATGATGTTTGCCTTTCTCAGTCTGCTTTGTCATACTTGTTTTTCAAAAGGATGTAAATTAACTCTAGATGAGAACTTCCTATGTGTTTGTAAGATTATTCTTGATTAAATGATGTGGAGTAAATCATTCTGCCTTTTATTAATCAGGAAGAATACACATTTTACACGTCTTGTGAAGAAGTAATTCACTATAAGAGAAAGAACCAAATTAATGAACTGTGTGTGGTAAGAGAGAAGGAAGGAAAGAACGGAGGAGGGAGGGATGGTGAAAAGAAAAAAGAGAGAAAGAGAAAGAAGGATAGAAGTCAAGAAAAGAAAGTGAAAAGATTCCTAACTTGCTCATCAAGTATTTTCAACATCGTTCTAGATCAACAAGGCATAACCACTGCTAATCAATAAGAAAAGAAGCTATCAATAATTGAGCACCACACGCAAACTACTATGTTATATTATACTCAGAATAACCTGATGATACAGGAACCGCTATTCCCTCACCTGACAGACGAGCAAGAGAAAGCAACTTTAGGCAATTGCCTTTGGATGACCCAGACTGTAAACTGTGGAGCCAGAACTGGAGAGTGTGTTCAGCAGAGTCTGACCTATGTGGAAAAGGCTGTGAGTACTCTCAGACACCCCAGCACACTTGTCTAACTAAGTTATCTTCATTGGCTCTTAGCTTCAATCTTTGATATCATTTTATTCGAAGATAGTGCCTGTGCTTGCCCTGCCAACCCCTTGGAATGGTGCATTGGTAAAAAGGAGAACATACTATGAAATTAGATATGACTATTGTAAAAAGATTAATAATAGTCATGACTGCAGACAGAGAAGAAATCCTAGTCATTTTCTACCTTAAGGAAAGTATGGGTCAGGAAATAAATAAGGTTAAACTAAGTCTGGGGTTCATCATCATTCAGCACCATGGGCAGCAAAAGAGGGGTTGTAAAACTGAAATATGAGACAGACAAGAGATAAAGGGGAAAGAAAGAAAATGCTTAACTCCCAGGTTCCTCCACAGGAATTTGAAACTGTCGAGCATTTTATTCAGCCTTTCATTCATGACTATTTATCTTCCTCCAGCCATCTGGACTCCTCCTGCAGAAAAGCCATTTTCATTCTCGCTCAGACCTGACAGTGCCATCCACTTCCTCCAAGGGACTCAGACCTGCTTGTTAGGTTCTATTGTGGCATCTATATGTTACACTGCTTCTCTGAGAAGCATTTGACAGGAATGACCACTTCTTACTGGCAGAGGAAGCCATACCTTGGACCAGGAGAAAACAGTCAGGCTCCACTGCATGGCAATCATATAATCAGACACGATATCAGGGAGAAATCTCAATCTGTAAAATGGGGACTCTGAAGAAAGTTAGTGAGGAATCTACATTCTCCATGAAGTTATATAAACAGCCATTGAGTGCTAACCTTCAGAAAGAGATATTAAGAGCAAAAGCATTATGAACCAGAGGTATCTTACAATCAGACAGTGGTGTACATTGTACAAAAATATACCTTGGTGGCCAATATAAAAATATCACAATATGGAATGGTGCATAATATCAATTCACTAAGTATTTATAAATGCATTCAACCTATTGTTAAGCTAAGCAGCACACTTGTAAGAATATACCTATTCACATAATAGATGCATTTATTGAATTCAATGAGTTTTAAAATAAAGACAAAGTTGAGAGGGAGAAATAGTGGGAGGCTTGGGCTGTCTGAAAATAGATGGAGCTGGGGAGCAGGGTATAACTCATGTACACATAGATAAAGCTTTCAAATAAATAAACAAAAATTTTAAAATATATAAGCACATCCATCTAGAAGTTTCTTGAGTATTCACATGCCAATTGATTCCCACATTCATTGTGATTGGGCCACACTGTGGCCTTCAACTCAGTAACTTTTTCCAGGTCACCTTACTCTGTGCTTATACTATTCTTCAAGAAAATGATTTTTACTGGGGAAGGGTACTACAGTTTTCATGTTCCTATAAAACTTTGGGAAGTGTTTCAGAATCAAATCCATATTTTCCCAAAAGTGACAGTGTGTTTGTATTTTATTTGGAAAAAAGAAGAATCTGTCTACTATTTCCAAAGAAGAAACTTCCTCTTTTTCAGAAAGATATCCTACTTAGTAGAGTAGAAAGGAATAACAAGAATGAAGAGCTGGCTCAGTGGGTAAAAGCACTGTCTTCTCTTCCAGAGGACCCAGGTTCCATTTCCAGCACCCACTTTGTGGTTCCCAAATGTCTGAAATTCCCATCACAGATGACTCAATGTTTTCCTCTTGCTTCTCTGGGCACCAAGCATGCATCATGTGCTCAGATATACATGTAGGCAAAAAAAATCATATGCATGAAATAAAATCATAGGAAACATCTTTTTAAGTTTCATTTAAGTAATATGCAAATAATAGGCTGTCTACCTGAGCTCTCAGATCAAGTAAGGCAGCCAGTTTGTGGTTATCATGGGCTGATGGCCATCATGGTTAACAGACACCTTCACTCCCACCAAATCCCAAAATGATTCATGAAGGTTGAGAGAACCTGCATTGAATAGTGTATTACTGAAAATGCTCAAAAGTCATCTAAGCTCTGGAAATTTTAAGCCTAGGAAATAAAGGAACAGCTCTTCAAAAAAGCACTTCCAAGACTCTTTGGCCTGTTTGTATATGTTATGGATTTCCCAGAGTAGTAAGAAATCTTGCAGAATTTTCCAAACAAATGCTTAGAGGCTCTGTTAACACAGAGATGTTTTCTCAGATACGTTTCTAGGAGATGAATGCCCACAGTCCAAAAAGAGTAATGGCCTCTTGAAGCTTGCACTTAACAATAGACATAATAGCAGATGATAGCCAATATTCATTTGCAAATATTCATATATATATATATATGAAAAGACAGGAGCTGAGAGAACCTTTATTCCTATCATCTCCATGGTTGATAATGTTTGTTGATGTGTCAGGTGAAAATAGTATCATATTTGAACAAAAGATAGTTTAACTGAGAGAACAGCTTCAAAGACTGTAACTGAAATCATCTGAAATTGACTAAAAGGTGCAGGAAATTGCAGCCTTTAATATAGAGGATGGATTGGGCCTACTTTTGTCAAAAAAAAAACTACTAGACTGAGGCTTCTTTGGATAAAAACTGCTTTGTGCAGTCTAAATATGGGAAGACACAATTCATAATAAAGTTATTTAGGTAAATCATTCTTTTCAGGAGACCAACCAAAAACAACCATGCCTTAAGGTCCCATTCTTCTCCCCTAACTTTACTGCCAATTTATGGTATAAACTTTTAAATCTGAATTATATAGCCCCCTATGGAAATGAACAACTGCTGTGTTTAAATGTGTCTCCCAAAAGTTCACATTGGAAATTTAATTCTTAACTTTATAAGTTGATGGCATTTGGAGATGGAATCCATGGAAAGTAATTAAAATCAGATTATATATTATGGATTTAGTCTTAAAATGTCTCCCAAGAATTGTGCGTTAAAGATTTGATCCCAATACATAATTGCTTAGTGTCTTAGTTATGGTTGCTATTGCTATAAAACAGCATGATCAGAAGCAACTTGGGGGAAAAATAATTATTTTACATATGGAGTCAAGGCAGGAACCAAGAGGCAGGAACTGATACAAAATCCAGGGCCAAATGCTGCTTAGTAATTTGCTCATCTTGCTTACTTATAGCATCTAGGACCACCCACCCAGGTGTGGCACTGCCCACACCAATCGCTAATCTAGAGAATGCCCCACAGCTTGCCTACAGGTCAGACTTATAGAGGCATTTTCTCTGTTATGGTTTCCTCTTCTCAGATAAGTATATCTCTCTTAAGTCAACAGAAAGAAAACAAAATTCAATACATGAAAAATAAAACAGGGTACTCAAAGATGGGATTTTGTGAAAGTGATTGGATTGCATGGACTCTAACCTCATCCACTGATTAATCCATCAATGGGTTCAGAGATTGAGAGGTCACTGGGAGGTGATAGAAACTAAGGAGGTGAGAAAAGTGAGCACTGGAGAGAGTCCCCTTGGGGCCTATTCCTTGACAGTGGCCCCTTATCCATTGTCCATAGTGTCATATGCCAAGCATTTCCATAGTCATGATGTCCTTCCTCACCACAGGCCTGAAAGCTGTGGAGCCCACTGACAATGACCTGAAACCATGCTCCCAAATATATCTTTCTTTCTTTCTTTAAATTGTTTTTCTCATGAAGCCAGTGAGAGGAGGTCCTCCTGGTAAGGTTAGTGGTCTTTTAAGGCAAGACAGCATCCAATCCTGGAGGTTGTACTAGTCAGCTTTGATCACAGGCTGACACTAATGAATGTCACTTAAGAAAGGAATCTCAGTTGAGAAACTGTCTAGGACAGATAGGTCTGTGGGTGTGTCTGCAGGAGGCAGTCTTGGTTATTAAATAGATGTAGAATTGCTTAGCACACTGTGGGCAGTGCTGCTCCCTGGAAATGTGTTCCTGGACTCTACCCCTATATTGATGACCTCCCTAATTGTCATTATAGAACCTCCATCCAGCAACTGATGGAACCAGATGTAGAGATCTACAGCTAAGCACTGGGCTGAACTCCCAGTCCAGCCAAAGAGAGGGAGGAGGGATTATATAAGCAAAGGGATCGAGAACATGATGAAAAAACCCACAGAGACAGTTGACCCAAGCTATTGGGAGCTCAATAACTCAGAGTTGACATCTGGGGAACCTGTATGTAACTGAACTAAGCCCTCTGAGTATAAATGAGAGTCAAATGGCATGGGTAGTTTGTAGGGCCTCTGGCAATGAGACCAGATTTTGTCCCTAGCTTATGAACTGGCTTCTTGGAGCTCATTCCCTACAGAGAAACACTTTGCTCAGGCTTGATACTGAGGAAAGAGTCTTGGCCCTACCTCAACTGGATATGACAGACTGCATTGAGTCACCCTGGAAGTCCTTACCCTCTCTGAGGAGTGGATAGAGGGATGGGGTGGGGGGGAAACTGGGGAATGACTGAGAGAGAAGGTGATGGGAACAGTGCTGGGTATGTTTAAAATAAAACTTATAAATAAAAAACAAAACTAAAACTAACAAAAAGGTTTAGAATAAAAGTTTAGAAAAACAAAGTAGAAAGCTATCTAAGCTTAAGTCTGAGAGTAAGCCAGCAATTCCATGTTTTCTACGTAAGTTACTGCCCTGACTTCCCTCAGTGATAGACTATAACCCAAAAGTATAAGCCTGAAGTCAGAAGTTTCTGTGTCCATCCCAGCCAGTCCCACAGCCACTGAGTCCCAAATAATCACACAAAGGTTTGTGTTAATTATAAGCTGTTTGTCTTATCAATCAGGCTTATTACTTGCTAGCTCTTACTCTTACACTATCCCATGGTTCTTATCCATGTTTAGTCATGTGGCTTGATACCTTTGCTAAAGCACAACATTCTCGTCTTCCTTTCTCTGAGTCTAGCAGGCATCTGCTGCTCTGCCTTTCCTCTCCCAGAATTTTCTTAGTCTGGTTACTCTGCCTCTACTTCCTGCCTGTTTTCTGACCAATCAGCATTTAAATAACCAATATTTACAGTAACAAATATTTACAGTGTACAAAAGCATAATCCTACAGCATAAGTCAAATAAACCCTTTATTCCCCTAAGTTTCTTTTGGTCAAAGTGTTTATCACAGAAATGAGCATGCTTCTACTTCTTGCAATGTGTTAACCTATGCTGGATAATGATTCGAATGAAGGTTCTCAACAGAGCCATGTCCTACCTTTGAACTTCCCAGTCTTGAAAACTGTAAGTCAAATACATTTATTAGTCATACATGACTCAGTGTGATGTATTCTGTGATAGCAATGTAAAATGAATTAAGACACCAAGCATGGGGCAACACACACCATTGTTAGCAAAATCAATGGTGTATGCAGATAGACAACTAAAATTATCCTTTAGACAAAACGCAAACAAATCAAATAGTGCCTATACTTGCAAAGCATTTCTCTTAAGTGTGGGTTGCATGTGCACACTATTAATTTTTAGAAGGAGAAATAAAATTTTTTCCATAAACCAACTTGAGTTGTGTCATTCAATATATACATATCTTCTCTGACTCAAAGGAATATTAAATTGTTCTTCCATAATAATTCCCTCATAAAAATGTATCAGGTCTGCATAAGAGAACAGGATGTTCAAGCTAGAACAGAGATGGAGTGGGAGAGCAATGAAAGAGATACCTTAATAGAAGAGAGACATCATGGGGTTAGGGAGAAAGCCATGCTAGGGAAGTTTCCAGGAATCCATAAGGATGAACCTAGCATAGATTGCTAGCAATAGTGAAGAGGGTGCCTAAGCTGGCCCACCCCAGTAATTGGATTGGTGAATACCATCATCATAGAGCTTTCATCCAGTAACTGGTGGAAGTAGATGTTGAGATCCACAGTCAATTCACCAGGCCGAGTCCAGTCTCTGACTTGGAGTCCAGTCAAAGAGAGAGAAGAGAAATTATATGAGCAAGGGAGGTCAAGATCATGAGGAGGAAATATACAGAGACAACTGAACCAAGCTAGTGGGAACTCACAACCTTTAGACCATCAGCTGTGGAGCCTGCATGGGAACAGACAAGGCCATCTGCATATAGAAGACAGTTGTGTAGCTTGGTCTGTTTAAGGGGGCCCTGGCACTGGGATCAGGATCTATCCCTGGTACATGAGCTGTCTTTTTGGAGTCCATTACTTATGGTAGGATACCTTGCTCAGCCTTGATCCAGCAGGGAGGAACCTGGACCTACCCCAACTGAATGTACCAGGCTTTGCTGACTCTCCATGGGAGGCCTTACCTTTTCAGAAGAGAGGATGGGAGGGTGTGTCAAGGGAAGGGTGGGGGGAAAGTGGGAGGAAGTCTAAGGGGGGAAATCTGTGGCTGTAATGTAAAATTAATTTTAAAAATCTTTAGAAGAGGAAAAAGGAAATGTATTAGTGCTGATGCAACTTCTTTCTAATGTTTCTTTTCTCTGGCATGCTTAAATACATATCTAAATATGATAATTTAGACTCTTTAATTTCTAAATTCTAGACAAATAATTTCTAAACACCTGAGAGTATTTATAAAATAATGGCAAGGTAGTTACCTAATGCCTTCCTTCTTGGAAAAGGCTTTGGGAACATCATGTGATGCCCTGTGATGTCCAGGATGAAATGACTAGGAAATGAATCAGGGAGGTCCCACAATGGTCTCTGCCTCAAAGACCTCATCATCTTTCAATCATAATTAGTAACTGACTTTAGTATCTTCCTTGTGAAAGGAAACAGCACGTTTCATTTCCATGTTAAAAATGCTTCTACCCCTTGCATATTTTCTTTGCTCTAGTTTGGAAGAAGTTCTGTGGCTATAATCCCATCATCTCTGCATATCTAAATCTTCAAATCTAACTCAACTTTCCTCTTGTTATTCTGAAATAGAGTCTCTCATTACCCAGGTGGACCTCAAGCTGCCTGAGGATGAGGATGAGAGTAGAGTCTTGCTCTTCCAGCTTCTGAAACCTCCTGGAGTAACCGGCATTACATTCTGAGCATGCATACATGCGTGCGTGCGTGCATGCGTGCGTGTGGGGGGGGGGTGGGTGTGTGTGTGGGTGTGTGTGGGGGGGGGTGGGGGGGTGTGGGTGTGTGTGTGAGTGTGCCTTCGTAAGATCATCCTGGGTGATACTTGGGCTCAAGCCTAGGGTCCTGAGTATGTTTGGGTAGAACTCTATCCACCAAACCACATCCCTAGTACCAAAAATGACAAATCTAAATCTGTTGACTATGTTTAAAAGACACCTTCAGAGCTCAACAGTCTGAATGTTGTATGTTGTAATTAAATATGGCAGTGTCTAGTGCAGTGCTTTGTACATAGGATTTAGTGTGGGTTTTCAGAATGAAGGACAATGCCAGAAATGGCAGTACCACCAAGGATAGCTAGGGTTTTCTTTATTCATATACTTAAGGAATATTTATTGAGCACAGCACTGTATTAGGCATTAGAGGTAGCACTGTGAATAAAATACAGTCCCTACTGACCTACATCTTTTAAAGAACCAAACAAGCCAACACAGAGCTGATGAGCTCAGAGAGCTGGTGCAAACCTGAAATCCCAGTGTTCAGGAAGAGGAAACAGAAGGATCAGAAGTTCAAGGTTATCCTCTACTGTATAGTGAGTTGGTAGCCAGCCTGAGCAACTCTAAGACTCTCTCAAAAGAGTACAAGGAAATAATAAGGGATGGGAATGCTAGATGCCCCGATTTGCTCATCACACAAACATATGCATGCATTAAAACATCACTCTGTGCTCCCAGAGTATGTGTGTGTTAGATATAGATATTAGAATGAAAATAACTGAACTATCCAGGAGAATAAAGGTGAGCAACATTCCAAACAAACATAAACATATCAAACAGTGCCATATTAAAATGTGATCACTGTTTCTAGAGACATGAGTCAATACTCACTGTTTCTTAAAACTAATATGGAAAAAAGTATGGAGGGAAGAAGGAAGGAGAAATAGAAAGTAAAGCAGGAAGACCACTATATTTGGGATGAAAAGAATAATGAGAACAAGGATGTGTTGTGATCTCAGAGCCTCGAAGCCACATGTTAATCCTGGGCATGTGTCTTGAGTTTAAAACATCTATCAAGCATTTTTTTAAAAAGAAGGGGAAAATATATTATCTAATTTAATTTTGTAAAAGTTTCCTCTGACTCATTGTGACAAACTTTGATTTTGGAGAGAAGAAATTATTTCCAGCCTGAATCCTCCGAGATCTGTGTCCAAAGTGCATAAATCTACATGGCTTCAAACCTACACAAAGATCTACAAGGTAAATAAGGAATGTTGAGTCCAGAAGTAATAGTCTTCCCCAGGGAAGAATACACCAATTACACCAATTAGTCATTCAGTACCAAATGGGCAACCCTGAACAACTTGTGTGTGTGTGTGTGTGTGTGTGTGTGTGTGTGTGTGTGTGTTATATATACAATAACATCATATGAACTGAGCATGTTGAATTTATAAACTTGGCAATAGGTGTATAACATAAATTAATAGGAAAAGAGGCCACAAACTTGAAAGAGAACAAGATGGGGAGGGGTTAATACGGAAAGACTTGGAAGAGAGAAATGGGAGGGAAAATTACATAATTATTAAATCTTTAAAAACTAATGTACTTTTTTAAAAAAGGTTGCCAGCTTTCAGCCATTGCTGACCTTTTCCACTGAGCAGGGACTCAAGGAGATCTGTGTTACCATGACAGACTCTTTGCAAGGCCATTGAGTGATTTCATGGGCACCAAGATATAAGCTCCTCTTCTACAGTGTTTGTAATGATAGTGAGCACCAAGGGCTCTTTATTCTGCATTTTTATACAAAGTTCCCAGTTCACACATTCTTAGGAGGATAGTTTGAGAAAGAAGGGGGAAGGGTTCAGAAAAACATTGGTCCTCCACAGATGAGAAGGGAAAGGTGAGTGAAGAAGAGGCATCACACTCCAACTGCCTCCAAGTTTTACACAAAGCCTGCTCTGGTGCCTTCAGCTACATGAGCTTATCTAGCTTAGAACAAACCAGTGGTAGTGTAAGAATCAAAATTACCTGGACAGTCCAAAGCCTCCACCTCTTCAAACTCCTAAAATATGTTTTCTTTCATTTATTTCTTGTTTGGTTCCTTTCGTGGGTTGAGATACTTTTTGCCTATGAAATTTTTTGCCTATAAAATTACATTGTTCTAAACACTATAAAACACATTTCTGCCCAAAAGCAAAATTAATAAGCCAACTCTCATGGACATTAATTGGTTAGAAGTTTTTCTTTATTTTTCATTGTTTCTAATGCATACATAAAAATAATTTAGAGAGCCCTACAAAGGAAAATTAAATAAGTCACTTTATATTTTTCCTAGTTATCATGTATTCTACAGAATATTTTCTCTTTAGTATGCTGTAACTTATGGTGGCCTATACACCACATGCATCAGGGCCCCTTAATGTTCCCTAAAAGTAGGAAACTATATAATTTTCTTCCAGTGCAGAGTGATCTCTTTGATAGTGGACCCATTAAACTTGGGTTTTATTTTATATGAGCTCCAGGCGCTTCAAGCAATTAATTATCTGTTCTCTTACAGATGAGCCAGTGGCATCCAGGTTTGGCAACAGAGTCAGACTGATTCAGCACCATGGACAGAGCCTTGCTCTCGCCTTTGGTTTCATACGCTCTCATCCTAGACTCCAAAGTGAACACAGAAACTCTAGGCACTAAGACAGTAAGACTAATTAGCATGTATGGAAATAAGCATCTAATAATCAAGATAACTAGCCTGTCTTTGTAAGTAATAAATCCTGGTTTATTTTGTTTCAGAGAAAAAAATTCAAAAATTGAGTTGTCTACTAAAAAATGAATGAAAAATGTATAGTCTTCTGAAAACACATCTAATATCTTTAGAAATGATATTAGAATGTTCATAGATACAGAGAGAAGTAGTGAAGATCAAGAAAGATAGACATGGTATGTACTCACTCATAAGTAGATTTTGGACATCAAGCAAAAGATGACCAGGCTACAATCCATAACACCCGAGCAGCTACATAATAGGAGGAACTTAAGAGAGACATCCATGAATCTCCCTGGGAAGGGGAAATAGAGAAGATCTCCCGGGTAAATTGGGATCATAAGGGGGAGGGAGCAAGGGGAGGTAAGAAGAGATCATGAGAGAATGGGACAGTTGAGTGAGGGGAGCAACGGAGAGGGAGAACAAAGAAATAGATACCTTGATAAAGGGAGCCATTGTGGGGTTAGAATCTTGGCACTAAGGAAACACCAAAGAACCCATTGGATGACCCCAGTTATGACTCTAAGCTAAGGGGGGGGTGGGGCTTAACATGCCTTCCCCTATAATCAAATAAATGACCACCCTAATAGTCATCATAGAACCTTCATCCGCAACTGATGGAAGAAGAAGCAAAGATCAATAGCTAAGCACTGGGTCAAGCTATTGGTTCAGTTGAAGAGAGAGAGGAGAGAGCATATAAGTAAAGGGATCAGGATCGTGAGGAGGAGACCCACAGAGATGGCTGACCAGAGCTATTGGAAGCTCACTAAAATGACAGCTGAGGAATCTTCATGGAAATAAATTAAACCCTATGAATGTAGATGACAGTTAAAAAGCATAGGCAGCTCATGGAGCCTCTTGCACTAGGTCCAGAGTTTATTTGTGGTACATGAACTGACATCTCAAAGCCCATTCCCTACAGAGGAACACCTAACTCAGCCTGGATACAGGGTTGAGAGACTTGGTCCTACCTCAACTAGACATGCCAGACAAAACTGACTCACCTTGGGAGTCGTCGCCCTTCCTGGGGAATGGATGGGGGGATGGGGTGAGGGAGATTGAGGGAGGACTGGGAAGAGGGGGAGTAGTGGTAGGTGTGGGGAGAAAACTTTTAAAATAAATTTTTAAAGAATTTTTAAAAGAATATAGGCTTAAAATTCTTACCAAGATTTATCAGTGATCTAATTCCCAGAAATCAGTGGGGGTTTTTTTGTTTGTTTGTTTGTTTGTTTTTTTGGTTTTTTTGGTTTTTTTTTTTCTTTTTTTTTTTTTTGGAGATGGTATCATGTAGCTTAGGCTGGTCTAGAGCTCACTATTAACTAAGATTAACTTTGAGCAAGCCTCATTTATACTGGTGGGATTCAACCCAGAGCTTCATGTGTGCAAGCCCTCTTCCAACTGTGCTGTCTCCTTAGGCACTGTACCACACTTTAGAAAAAAATAAATTACACATTATATAGCACCCCTAAAAGGATTAAGTTATCACAAATAAGTGAACATGTTTCTATTTGTGCACCAAATTTTACTAATATTTGCATTGACTGGGTCAAAGACCATGAGTAGCTTTACAAGACTTGGGGAACTTTGAATGAGGTCAGATCAAATGAACTGAAAATTCCAAGGAACCAGGTAGGTCCCAAGAAAACAGTTTTCCTGATCTTTGAATTTCTAGATTTTTGAATATGAGACTGTGGAGCTCGATTTATTGAGCAAGAGGCATTCTTCATACATTAAATTTTAATCTTTACACTAAAGCTCTGAGGAACATTTTATTAGTTCCATTTTATACATGAGCAAATGTAAGCTCAAGAAATTAAAGAACATGAGTAAGGTTCTGCATCCGTGAGGGTGTAACCAAGGGTTGAAGCAAGTGTTTCTGCTTCTGCCCACCTGTGGCTCCTACCACTATTGCTTCTTCCCAATGGAACACTACCATGGCATGACTTCTGTCTCTATTCCATCCAGGTTCATAGATTAGAGAAAACAAATGCAATATTATTCTCACATCTTTTAAAAAAAAAAAAACTGGTAGCTGGGGATTTCTGAACCTTCCAGAATGTGATTATGGCAGAGGATTTTACTTTATTCCATTTTGGGCATGGCAAATAGGTCCCACCCCTAACACAACCCCCACCTAGATGCCTCTGGTAATAAAGCAGCTTCTCTTCTGCTTCCAGCCTGTCCTGACTGTTACCTTGCAGTCATCAACTGATGAAGATCATAAACTTTCACTGGCTGCAACCGGCAAGAAAAGAATTAGCAATACTTCATGGACTAGGCCCCCTTCTGATTTTCCCACTGTTTTGATTGATAGAGGGTTTTTAAGAATCTGAGAGATGGAGCAGGCTTTGTCTATCATCTAACCATTTCTAAGTTTATAAAGGTTTAAAGACCTGATTCATGTTTATGTATCACTTTGCAGGCCTTCCATTGTATTCATTTATAACTAAAAGAAAAATAAACCAAGAACATTTAAGGGGTCTTAAAACAGCAAAGAATCCCCACCAGATGGGACAGAACTACAAGGAAAATGAGAGGTGACCTGGAATCTACCCTATCAAGCAATATGCAAACTTGTCAGTCTAAAACAATATATCACTGTCATCAGGCTTTACAGATCTACATGACTTTACAGATCACTGGGAATTCTTTACAAGAATCCAGTTTTTCTGAGTATGGTGGTACATGTCTGTCATCCCATGTCTCAAGAGACTAAAGCATAAGGATTGTCACAAGTTCATGGCCAGCTAGAGCTACATAGCAAGACCTTGTCTCAAAACCTTATTTAAAAGAAGCCAATATGTCATGTACAGACATCAATTCTATTTGCAGCACTGGCTTACCCAGTGACACTTTTATCCTGAGAATGATTCTATCCCCCAAATTGGCTGGCTGTTTGGCCAAGATAAGTTCCATACTGTTAACCTATGTTAAAGACAGATGGAACTATGCAAAGCAAACAAAAGCCCTGAACTGAGATGTGCCAGTGTATTAAATAGTGATGAATCTGATGCCATGGGTGAGTCAGCCAAAAGAAACCAGATTAAGACAATGATTTTATATCAAACAGTGATAGAGAGCCTTGACTCTGCCACTATCAAATCTACATAACCTTGGGCAATATATCTATCTATTATTACAAAAAGTGTGTATATTGAGTATTTATTACTCTTGTAGTGAGAAAAAATTGTTGGTAAATTTTTAAATCCCTTCATATCTAAGGCAGAACTATGCATTATATGTATGTAAGGATATCCAGATGTCATGGAAAGGCAATGTACGGGGGTGGGGGTGGGGAGGGCTATCCCAGAAAAAGGGCACAAGCTATCATTGCCCTTTGCAAATTTATTATCACTGTGGTTGCATTTCTTCATATTTCCCCATCAGAATACCTGCTAGCATGGTTAATATGAGATTTGTACTTTTTTAATCCAACCTTGTGTTTAGTACCAAATACATATTTTAAAATAATAGCTATTGCTTTTATTCTATGTATAATGACTTTATGTTTACTTTAAATTCAAGTAAGTTTATAATGGTAAATTGAAACAATATTTTATTTTTTGCAATCTATGGATTCACTTTCCTGAACACATTAAGCTTCAACTCTGTCCTTCTGTAGAACACACCATCTGTTAACTTGGGATTCAACTGAACTGAAACAGCCTGTATGCAGGTAAAATCCAGGATGTCTACTCAGGAGGAACCCAGACACCAAACAAAGCTCAATCTGGTGCTTGAGAATGACTTGGCAGGTTAAAAATCATATAATGGAGAAAAGAGCTGCAGACAAAAAGTCTTTGGTACCTGGCTGTATGATAAAGTCATTAAAAGAACAGGGACAGGAATGAATTGATGATAACAGTGGTGATAATAATGCTGATGATGACAGTGGTGATGAGGATGGTAGTGATAATGTTGTTGATGACAGTGATGATGGTGGTGATGGTTGTTATAATGCTGATGACAATGATAGTAGCACTGGTGGTGGTAATAACACAAATAAAAGCAATTTTGCTGGAAGTAATTTAAATAAAGAACTTGCTGAAGGAAGAATATCCTGGTAAGACCCTCTGATGTCCAACATTAAAATAGAAGTGTGAATCGGCCTGATTTTATTCAGTGATATTCACTCACTCTTAAGTTTAGTCCAGAGACAGCCTTTGCTTATTTACAGTATAATTACAGTCCTCAGCGCTAGTGAAACAAAATTTGGAGATTAAGTAAGGTTTTGTTAACTACAGACAATGAACATATAATGTGCATGATGCCACAAGAGCTGATGGACATATTTGTCCATGTATGTTGGAAGACCGAGAAAAGAGGTCTGCTTTGAAAGCCCATCACTGAAAAGCAAGGGACACAGCAACCCCTAAGTTTCGATTGCATGAGTGAGAAAGGGATCCCTTTAGAGTAGCTGTAGCCACAAAGGAACACTGCTAGATTAGCATTGGTTACCTGGGTTTAAATTTAGAGAAGTAACTCTCTCCATACAGATGAAAACAGCTCTGTGGCACAGGACATGGGTCTGTGAGTGGGGCAGACTTATTTCTCCCTTGATTCTTGGTTAGGTGCCCTCATTTAAGACACAATCTAAGCAGCATGCAGTGACCGCAGCTGTGATATCCAGTTGCCTTGAAGATTGGTTATCCTGGAAGATAGCATGCTGTTCAGTAACACAATGTTCAGAGAGCAGAAAATGATGGGTTCATCCTGAGATTTAAGCCCTATGAAGAACAGAGACATTGGCCATCTCTCAGTTCTTCTCTTGATGTCAAAGGCAATGACTACCCAAAGTTCATGAAGAAAATGAGACCCAGTAGGAGGAAAGATAGGATCTCAGAAATATTGAAAGTCAGTCCAATGTAGCAGATGCCTTTAGTTATAACCCTAGTGTGTGCCATCAGAATTAATTTGTGAGTACCTGAGATTGTTATTAAAACTACAGGGAACCAAAGACAGCCAATACCCAGCACAGTTTCTAAGGTCTGGATTTCTAAGGTATAACATATAAAACAAGTTAACTACACATACTGTGTTTGTCTTTCTGGGTCTGGATTACCTCACTCAGGATGATTTTTTTTCTAGTTCCACACATTTGCCTGCAAATTTTATGAAGTCATTGTTTTTGACTAATGAGTAATGCTCCATTGTGTAAATGTACCACATTTTCCTTTTTAAAAATCCATTCTTCAGTTGAAGAGCATCTAGGTTGTTTTCGGGTTCTGGCTATTACAAATAAAGCTGCTATGAATACAGTTGAGCAAGTGTCCTTGTGTTGTGGATGAGCATCTTTTGGTTATATGACCAAGAGTTGTATTGTGGAGTCCTGGAGAAGGCTGATTCCCAATTTTCTGAGAAACTGATTTCCAAAGTGGTTGTGTGAGCTACATTCCTACCAGCAGTGAAGGATGTTCCCCTTTCTCCACATTCTTTCCAACACAGGCTGCTTTTAGTGTTTCTGATCTTAGCCATTCTGGCACATGTTAGATGGTATCTCAGAGTTGTTTTGATTTGCATTTTCTTGATGGCTAAGGATGTTGAACACTTCCTTAAATGTCTTTTGGCCATTTAAGATTCTCCTGTTGAAAATTCTGTTTAGATCTGTACTCCATTTTTAATTAGGTTATTTGGAATTTGGATATCTAGTTTCTTGAGTTCTTTCTATATATTGGAGATCAATCCTCTGTTAAAAAAAAAAAAACGGGACTGATAAAGATCTTTTCTCATTCTTTAGGCTGTCATTTTGTCTTATTGACCATGTCCTTTGCCTTACAGGAGCTTCTCGGTTTCAATTTATTAATTGTTGCTCTCAGTGTATGTGCTACTAGTGTTATATTTAGAAGTTGTGCCCTGTGCCAGTGAGTTCAAAGGTATTTCCCACTTTCTCTTCTATCAGGTTCAGTGTAACTAGATTTATGTTGAGGTCTTTGATCCATTTTGACTTGAGTTTTGTGCAGGGAAATGAATATGGATCTATTTGCATTCTTCTACATGTTTATATCCAATTATGCCAGCACAATTTGTTGAAGATTCTTTCTTTCTTTGCAGTTTTGGCCTCTTTGTCAAAAATTAGGCATTCATAGGTGTATGGGTTAATGTCAGGGGAAAGACTGAGAGGTGAGCAAAGAGGGGAGATATTCTGACAGAATGAGCCATCATGGGCTCAGAAAAACAAAAAACAAAAAACCTGTTGCTAGGAAAGTCTACAGGAACCCACAATCAGATTGGTGACTAACCTAATTGTCATCATAGAACTTACATCCAATGACTGATAGAAGCAGATGCAGACACCCAAAGACCAGCACTTGACAGGATGCCTGGAGTTCCGTTTAAGAGAGGGAGGAACAACTAGAGGAGCAAGGGGAGGGTCAAGGGCACAATGGAGAGAACCACAGGCACAGCTGACCAGAGCTAATGGAGCTCACCGACTCTGCACTGACAGCTGAAGAGCCTGCATGGGTTCAAACTAGGCCCTCTGAATGAAAGTTGCTCTAATCAAGAAGTTGGTGGGTCTCCTGGCTATGGGACCAGGAAATATCCTGGTTATATGAACCGACTTTTTGGAGCCCACTCTGTGGTGGTATGCCTTTCTCAGCCTTGACACAGGAGGAAAAGACAGGTCCTGCCTCAACTTGATATGATAGCCTGTCTTGATTGTTGAAGGGAGGCCTTACCCCGTTTGAGGAGTGGATAGAGGGTGGGGTGGGAGGAGGTGGGAAATGTGCAGGGAGCAGGAGAACGGAAAGGAAGGAGAAGAGTAGAGGGTATGTAAAAGAAATTATATTAGTAACTTAAAAATATTATATAAAATAAATAAATATTAAAAACAAGTGAGGAAAATTAAAAGGGAACTTTTCCTCTTTACATCTGTGTGTGTGTCTGTCTGTCTGTCTCTATGTCCCCCCATATGTTTGTGGATGATGATGATCAAATTTCTTCTGGCATACTAAAATATCCTGGTAGTTTTAACTAACTTTTTACACAGAGTCTTCTTCTCCTGGCTGTTATCTCTAAGGAGCAGAGGCTTCACTGTTCTCTTATGACTCAAAAACCATCTCCTGGATTGGTCTTTCCCAAAACGTGGGTAGCAACTTCCATGCCATGATTTATAGAACTCCAGTAAGTCTTGTCACCAAAAGCATTTCCCCAATTTTACTTGTCATCTAAAATGTCATTATTAGCATTTTATTCCCTCTAGGTGAGTAGTTTACTGCCCAGTGTTCTAGCAAAGATCATACAGCACATTCCCTCTAGATCCCTGCACGGTGTCTTCTTTAAGTCTCCTAAAATCTTCTCAGTTGACGTTGATTAATTCTCCCCAAGACCAAACAACTAAGTGGGTATGTAAAATGCAATGCTTCTGTTTGCCTTTTGTATACCAGAACGGGTTAGTTCCCAAACATGTCCCAGACATGTAATAAAACCAACATGTTTGAGAGAGTATTGGAATCAATATTTTTTAAAGCAGGACTTATGGTTTCAGCAAGAACTGAACTAACAGAAGTGGCAAGGTACAGAGAGAAGCAAAAACATGGTAGAAGAAGGGTGGGCTGCCTGCAGACAGCTACTTTCAAAGTAATTGACTTCTCAATGTGGAAAAAAGCATAGCAAGGAGACTTCCTGTGTCTCTGACTCTGTCAATGTCTTTACCCTTCGTTTCCACAACCTCTGTCATCCCTATCCTACTGGTGCTTTTAAAATCTGGCTTCCACTTTGAGGCTTTATCATAAAATTATAGAGATGGGAACACAGTAGGATTAAGTGTTCTATAAAGAAGCAAACACATTCCTCCAGAATGGAAGCGGCACTACACTAAAAAGTCATTAGCATTAAGAACTCTGTTTTAATAAACTCTGGAGCTGGGCTGCCTTTGGTTACCAGTCTGGATTGTGACATAGTGGTTCAATGTTCTTCTGAACAAGTTACTTAATGGCACAGAGCCCTGGTGTCCTCAGCTATATAATATGGGTCTATCACCAAATACACCTTGAAGGGTGATGGTAAGAATTCTTCACACTTTGGAAGTGAAGTGCCTCAACAGTGCCTGTCTCATCAAAGGATCTTCTTAATGGAAGATTAGCTAGTTCTCAGACCATATACTATGTTTTCCAGGCATTACCACTTTAATATTTACTACATCTTGGGTCCTGTAAGAAGCTGCCTCCAAAAAAGAAGAGAATATTTATGATCTGAATATATTAGAGTTTTATAAAGCACAATGAAGCATGCAAGGAGTTCTATCAAAAACTATAAATAAGCCACCACACATGTATTATGCAGTCAATTCTCAATTATTTATGTAAGGCAGGAAAGCGGATCAGGATAGCCCAAATGAGAGAATGATTCAAAAAGAATCTCTTCAATTTGCCTTGACATTTGCATTGAATTTAGATGTATATGACATCTGGAGAGTTTTTAAATGTATTCTCTATGAGGAATCCTGGCTTAGGACAGCAGCTTCCCTATGAAATCACTAAGCAGCCTTTCAATGGATCTGGTCCAAGGAACAGTGCAAGCCAAGCTTCAGACACACAAAGGGGCAGCTTTGGTGTTGTCAATGCTCATTTTATTTATTTATCTGTACTTTCAGATAATACAGTAAGTACAAATAAAGAGCCTATAAGCAAGAGTCACCACAGATAAATCTAAACTTTGGTGACTAGATAATGGAGTTTGAGTCCATTGACCTCTTGGTGGTGGTTTATAGTGTGCCTCTGGAGGTAACAGAAAGCCTAGGAGTAGAAGGGACCTGTGTAAGATCTAGGAACACAGCTCTGTAAAGCACTCAAGATGAGAACTGAGCTAATAATCAGAGATCAAGAAAGCATTTTTATTCAGTCCTATGGAGACTAACTCTAGAGCTGTGTGTTGAAGCTTCTAAAAAAAATTAGCTTGGTCTTTTCCTTGAGTCTACAGACAATAAAGCTAAGCTTTTACTGGCTTTAAAAGAAACTTCAAAAAGAAAAACATAAGAAACATTTGAAATAATAAAAGTCATGAATTTCCCTCTAAATCCCACTGGACATTAAGCATGAGTCCAGGAATCTTGGAGAAAAAAAGTGAAAGGATTTATACCATAGGAGGAAGAAGGAAGTAATGCTGTCTTCAGGAGAGCAGTTGCAACTTTAGTCAGCATGTTAAAGAAATTAAGCCAAACTCCAGATAATGTCACTACCTCTCCTTGCTTCTGGTGCATGCGTGCATAAATGTATCATGTGTGCATATATGATGTAATAGAAGTAAAACCCTCTAGAGAAACTAATAGGACTAATGGCAGGGAACGGGGAGGACATGCTCAGCATAAAATACGTTAATTGTATGAAAATGCCCTTCTATAAAACAGTACCACACACAATATATACAATAAAACTTTAAAAATAAATTTTAGAAGAACTACTAAAAATGCTCTTAATTGCTCCAACTTGCTATCTAAAAAACATCCCTTGATATGTAATTTATAGCTCCTCCCACAAGAGATGGGGAGAGTATTTCTCTATCCCACCAATCAAAGCTGACTATAGTCTAGCTTTGAAAAACAAGCCTAGCAGTTTCCACATCTGCTCAAAATCTTGTGCAGTAGCCATGTGAAAGGCCTGGCTAATCCGAGTTGGGTGATAATCCATATGGCACACGGAAAAGCTGTCACCACTGAAACAATCCTGATTAACTAGCTACAATGCTGCCTGGCAGTTGGCTTAAGATAAATAAATTTAATGCAGACTAAAAACATCAACTAGCTATAACACAAATTTCCAACAGAATTAAAAGGCAAATAAATGATAGATAAGCTATCATGTTTTAGAATGATATGTTACTCAACGAAACTGATTAATAAACACCATCCCCTACCAAAAAAAAAAAAAGATATTTGGAAAACAAATTTCAACACACAGCAGAAAGGATCCTGAATAGGTGGGTTAAGCAATGCCAAGGCCTCACCTCGTGAACCTCCCATTGTGTTTCTCCTCAGCATGCAACAGCAGTTAGATTTCTGAAGTCCCTATACATTTGTTAAATGTCTGTCTCAGTGAAATGCTGTGTGATTTACAAAGAGATGGGATGTAATTCTATTATCTCTGGTAAAGTGATTTTAGCTGACTCAATTATGCATCATGGTTTGAACAGGTCTGACTGGAGACCTGAATTGTGCAAACTGAGACCTGTTCCCTCGTGCCTTAGGCTCAACAATTTCTAGGAAATGTTTAAGTCTAGAATTTGGAAACTGATCTGTGAAGACTAACTGGCTTCCAACTTCCCTTCAGTCCTCATCTGTGAACTTCCCTACAAGAGAAAGGAATGGAGTTTGACAGCAGTAGTATTTCACAAAGCCATATGTAAAAGCAATTGAGTTCTATATTCTAGTGGCAACTTAAAAAAGAACAATCATAAGATTGGTCATCTTTTAGAGGTGTGTGGGAGATTATGTTGTTCCATTGTAAATAATTGTCCCACCCACTGGTTTAATAAAAAGCACTGATTGGCCAAAAGCAGACAGGAAGTGTGGGTGAGATTAACAGACTAGAAGACTCTAGAAACAGGCAGAACAGAGCAGAAAGCCAGAGAGAAGCCACAAGAAGCAGAGGACAACTATGCTGCTCTGAGAAAAGGTACCAAGCCACATGGCTGAACAGGATAAGAGTCATGGGTTAGATGAAGGGTAAAGAGCTAGCAAGTTATATGCCTGGGCCTTAGGTCGATCAGCCTAAAACTATTATAAACATCTGTGTGTCTCTGAGGGTCTGTGGGTCTGCAGATCTAAACCTTGAGGTTAGGCCCGAAATTCCGGGACAGAAAAGTTCTACTACAGAGGTGCACAAATTACATCACAGAGTCCCTGCTCTTTAAATGTTACTCTAGACTCCTAGAGGGTGCTGGGCTTGAGTAAAAGATAGACTGGCTGGGAGGAGACATGGTGGGGTGGGAAAAAAGTAAAAGTTCATTTGTTCTGGCAGAGAAAGCTTGAGGGACAGTTCTGAAGGCATCAAGAGCTCTAAAGGGTCAGTTTGGGGTCAAGAATACAGAGCAGGAATATAGATGTGGTAAGATTCTTGTGCCAGAAGTTATGAATTGGTCATTTTTCTTTCTTGAAATTGAAAAAAGAAAAGAAAGGGGGGAAGCGACTGAAGAGACATAAAACTCTTTAGTTCTGGGGGGGTGGTATTGTAACTTTTTTCTCTTCACAACAGGACTTGGGCTTTGCTCTCCTTCTGGTACACCCCAGAGAGTGTCAGAAGCAGTCATTTCCAAAAGCAGCTGCAAGCTCCTAGCCCCACCTGGTCCCTCCCAGAGAAGAAGCACTCAAGCTGGTAGCTCTCAAATAAAAGCACTTTGATGGGAAGGGGAATCACCCAAGAAGCTGTGTAGTCAATATCAAGCTCTCTATGGCACAGAGACAATGGGCATTTGGCCTTGCTCATCGTTCATCTCTCATCTGAGCATCAGGTCTTGCCTGCTCTCTGTGAGTTAATGTATCGTGAGAGCTCTCTGCTCAGGCAGACAGAATAAAAACAGCCGTCTCCTCTTGACAGCCATTCTTCTCTGCCTCACAAGCCTCTGCCACTGTTCCTTCAGCAGCTGCTTCCTAGATGCACATGGGCTTGATTTTTAGGGAAAATGGAGAGTTGCCATGTTATGAAATATCCCCCACACATTCAGAATCTCAGAATGAATGAATATATCATAGTGAGTCAATTCTGGTGGTTAGCCTGTCTCTGTGGTTAGATCGAGAAAAAAACATAGAGAGGTGAACAGTGGTTCCTCCAACAGGCATTCCAGAATACCAGAAGCACAGTGCCAATCCAAACAAGCACTAAGGACAAACAGTATGTCCATGGGAAGCATGCCAAGAATGATGTCACCTTAAAGATCATTGTTACAAAGCATCATATCTGCTCCTCCATTCAGAAGTCACACCCTTCTCTGAGGCTATTGTCTAGCATATGTGAGACTCCATGTTCAATCCCCCAATACCAAAAAGAAAGGAATAGAAGGAAAGAAGGAAGATGGGGGTGGAGAGGAAGGAAGAGAAATAAAGGGAGGGAATCATTCTCCCCCACCTTCTCCCCAGTAAAAAAGCTACGATTTTACCCACTGGGTTCCCTTTGCTGAATTTTCTTTCCCTTAGGTTTGAGAATGTGTCATCACATAAAGGCAACCTTCAAAACAGCTAAAGAGGAACTGTTCTCCCTTGCAAGATTTTCTGAGTCCAACAGGAAAGGCCCATGGAAACAGGTGTCCGTAGAGACATTTTCTCAGTGGTGAAAATGAAGATGATAATTCCAGCCTGTGCCTCCCTTCTGAGGCAAGCCATTTGGGGTACCATAACTGAACTGTATGTGGTGGGTTCCGGCTTTATGCTGGAGGTGCAATTCTGTTAGTGTGGTGGGCATTTTCTTTAATCCAAAATCATGTTCATTGACTACTGTCTTAAACTCTCCTTTCTGGGATCCTGCACTGCAAACGTCAGTAGCAATTTCCTTGGGCACCTCTCCTTGTATGTTGCCTACTACCTGACCTCTGCCACTCTATGCAACAGCTGCTGTTATCCAGCACTTCAGTATACCAGCACTTTCAGAGGCTTTATGTGTAGTTTCTCACTCAGTCCAAAAATCTATCTCACTTCACCTCATCTCTCTTGTTCTCATGCTCTATCCCTCCAGGTCTAGGCCTATTACAGTTGAGTAACTTGGTCTTCCTGTGGGACTTCTAACAGTAAGAGACATGGATGACTATCACCTGCTTTGGGGACCCATTCTGCCTATCAGATGCCTCTTCTAGTCTCACTGCAACTTGATGTACCATGGCTGGCTGATATCATGGGATGCCCACCTGTATCTGAAAACAGTGGAGAAGGGAGGATGGGAGGGAGGTTTGGGGGAAAAATTGGGAAGAGGGGAAGGAGGGAAAACTTTGATTGGGATGTAAAACCAAAACTTAAATTTCACCTTAAAATATAAAAACATAAAAATCCATCTAGCATGAAGAATGGCACAGAGCTATTCACTGGATCGTGATCCACTTTCTATAGACCCTAAGGAGCTCAAAAAGAGTTGAAGCTTTACCCAAGGCCACAGAAATAGTAGAAATAAGGACTCAAAACCTGGACTAAGTGATTCTAGAGCCTACATGCTCCATGACTATGCTATACCATGTCTTCATCCTTGCTCTCATGACTCAATCTACCAGAGGTTTTGAGGTACAAAGCCCGCCTCTATCTAAACCAACTGTTGTCATACCAACCACAACAGCAGCATTTGCTAGAATGTAGAATTAATGTGGGACTTTTTCTATATGCTGTGAATATGCCTTATTATTGGTTAATAAACTGTATTGGCCTATGGCAAACTTTTTAGAGGCAGACTGAAAATCCAAGCATAGATAAAGGAGGAAAAGGGTGGAGTCAAATGGAGCCCCTGCCACAAAGAAAGCAAGATGTAATGGAGCACAGGTAAGTTATGGAGCCATGTGGCAATACACAGATTAGTAGAAATAGGTTGAGTTAAGATGCAAGAGCTAGCTAGAAAGAAGCCTGAGCCATAGCCAAACAGTTTACAATTAAAGTAGGTATCTGAGTAATTATTTTATTATAAGTGATGGCTGCAGGACCAGGTGGGAAAGGTTCCTCCAGGCCGCAGACTAGGCAAGGCCAGAAACATTCAGGCTATATACAATCTTTTAATTTCAAAACTCTGTAAGATATTCTAATCAGAAAGTATGATGACATAATTCAAATGTGTCCCATCTCCATGATTCTCACAGCGTTCCCATGAAACCGTCTCCAGGTGCAGTCTGAATCATTCAAGGTCAGCTGCACTCATACTTCTCTGGGTTAGAAGCTACATTTTATCATCAATGTGGTTTAGGAGGTTCCTTTACATCACCAACCTCATTTCAACCATATGTCAAAAAGTAAAAGAAAAATGTGCAATATCCCACTTTCTCTTGTACAGTGTGGATGACGTAAGGAAGCAACAGGAATGAAGTGCCTGTTAGTAGGTCTTTCACCATATTAAAGCCTGATTGATTAGATAGAACTAAGGTAAGTTGATGTGATGACTCAAGGCTACCATTTTTACTCAGAGAAAACCAGATATGCAGAGAAAACATCAGTTTTCTTCTATTGGATAGTTTCATTCCGGTGGCCTCATGCCATCAGTGATTATGAAAATATGGAATGGAAATGTTTATTGCTCTCAAGTTTCTGATAAGAGAGCTTCTAGTTGTCCTGGCTTCTGAAAGCATAGCTTCCTTCATTCTTTGCTGATGGAGCTCCACACAGCCCTCCTCTACTCTCATGTGGTGCTGAGTGGCTTTACCAAAGTGATAGACATACAAGAAGAAAAACAAAGTTTCATGATCAAGCTTTTAAAGGCCAAGTGTCTTTTATAAACAACTTTCTTAAGCAATTCTGTTTTCTAATGGTAATGGGTTCCAGTTTATGCTCATTGGATCACACCATTTCAAAGTCTGAGTGAATGGGGCATTATAAAAGAGGAGCAGCGGGGTAGTTTTCGCATGGATGAAGAATACAAATTAGTTATAATCACTTTTAAGAGTGACTTTCCACCATACAACAGTGGCCCATCTAGCAAGCCCTATCTAAGAGTTGATTTTTATTAATGCTTAAAATGTACTTGTAGCTATTCATTAATTCTACACCTAATTTTTAAATTTGAATCGATTATAACTTTCATTATCCTTTATAGAAGTTATTTATAATGCAAATGAAGATTCAAAGTAGATAAAATAATATTTTAACATAATACCTGTATTTTTCACAAAATAACTTACTTACATATATAAGAAACTTCTGTAAGAGAGGCTCAGAAGTTATGGAGCACTTACTACTCTCCCAGAGGACTCAAGTTCAGTTTCCAGCATCCGTGTCTGGAGGCTCACAATCACCTGTCATCCCAGGTCGATGACCCTCTTCTGGACCTGCCAAATACACACATATACACACACAGAGAAATGAATCTTTTAAAAAAAAAAAATAGAAAATCAGCCAGGAGTGGTGACATATTCACAACTTTGTAAACACCCTTAGCAAAGCTAGCTTCAATTTTACATTTAAAAACAGAAACTCATTCATTTGGGCAAGTTTTGAAATGACCTTCCACCTAATTCTTACTCATTTTGTTTCAGTTTGTTGCAGTAGGGTTAAATGTAGAGTTCTATGCATGCTGAGCAAGTGTCCCACTTTCTGTATTCCCATACCTTCCCTTTGCTTTGTAGTGAGCACTAATGCTAAGTAATCCTCTCAGTGTGACCATGGCTTTCTGTATTTAAAATAGAGCTGCGGAGCTGGCTGAATAATATCACATCACCCTCTCCCAGACTCAAGGTGTCTGGGAAGTAGAATTAAGATTTAGCCTAAAATGACTGGAAGGACAGCATGTCTCAGTCATGGGAGCTGGAGTCAGGTTGCCTGTGTTTGAATTCTGACTATGCCACCTACTAACAACGAAACTTTGAGTAAGTTAATTCTCATGGGCCTTAGTTTCTCCAAGTGATAGCAATGGCACTTGCCTCCAGGATAATTGTGGGTATTAAATAAGATAACCATGGGGAAAGCTAGAGTGCTGGCCACCACCCAACAACTGTAGCTACTTTTATTATACTTTTATCCACATGTTTCTCCAGGGAAGGACAGGAGGAAATGGGCTTGGCCCCCAATTAAAGTCTCTGTAACTGCTCATTAAGAAAAGACTCAGGAAATATATGATTCCATAGGCTATACATCATTAAGTGCTTCACTGTATATGTGTATGCCATATGCATTCATAGATTGACAGCTAAAACCTAATGAATGAAAAATTCTGTAATATGGCCCTGTTTTACCTAATTCTAGGAAGGTGTTCCAGATGGATGGCTGGTGCAGTCAGAATAGAAAGATCAACTAGGCTCAAGAATTCAAGAAATTATATTCTTCTTCTAGATCTATAAACTCCTCTATGAAGTAAGACACTTCAACTCCTGGAATCTCCACAGGCACATTTATAACACAGGAATAACAACAGTACAGTATACTACACACAGTTGTGGCACAATTAGAAAAGAGTACTGTGCAAAGAAGTGTGACACATTATAAAATGCTGTGTGAATTTCAGCTAGTCATTGTTCTGACTCTGAGTGCTTCTTTACTTGAGAGAACCCATTAAAGTGGATACAAAGGGTGTGTATATATACATACATACATACATGTTGTGGGATTCAGGTGTCAGCTGATAAGGTCCAAAGAAGCTTATCCAGGGTCCCGGGCTCCTGGAGGGGGTGTGGCCAACCCCATTGATAAGGGGCTGCTGGGACGCTGGGAGGCTCTCTCTTCCTGGTTCCTGGCTGCTGGAGGGAGGATCCCATCGTCCGTCCGTCTGCAGACTCCAGTTCCTGTTCAGGTGCTACTGTAATCTGTTGCCTGTACCGTGAGTGTTGGTTTATATTTTAATAAATATCTATCTGGTATTGGTGTCCTTGTGGGTAAACTCCGCCTACACATACATACGTACATACATACATTACATACACATGCACACACATATATATGTACATATACACACATATACATATATACACACATATACACACATACACACACATATATACATACACACATACACACACATACACACACATATACATATATATATACACACACATATATACACACATACACACATACACATAATCCATTTGGAAATGTCATCACTGGGTGGAGAAAGGGTTGAGGAATAGGAAGTGTGGAATAGGAAAAAAATGGAGGGATGGCTAATACAGGATAAAGCTACATCTGGCAAGCACTGTAGGTTACTTATGGACATCACAGAAACCTCCTTCTGGCCAGCACTGTAGGTTACTTATGGACATCACAGAAACCTCCTTCTACATACCAAGTACAAATGAAAACTGGAAAAATAAAAATAGGATCCTTAAGTTTTCTGTTTTTTCTTCTATATGTGACACCATGGGACACTGATTTACTGGCATTTGATAGTTGTGAATGACCAACATGATGATGTGAGCAGATCCGTGGAGGGAAGCCTCTGATTGTTTGACTTGAACTAGTAGATCTAAGTCTGCACTGAATTGGTACAGTGTATCTGGTATGAAGGGTTCTTTGTGATTAAAAACAAAATGGTTAGTGCTCACAGAATGTCCTACTGAGAACACAGAAAACCTTTATTATCCTCTCTGGATAAAAATCTATAATATATAAGGTCATTAATGTTTCTAGGAAATAATTCCAAATGATTCTTGTTGGTCTAAGTATATAGCTCAGTGTAGTGCTAGAGCACTTGCCTTGCATGTGCAAGACCCTTGGTTCTAGCTGTAGCTTTAAAAAAGTAAACTTTGCTTGAAATCAGATGGCAACCCGAGTCTATTTTACCAAATCTCTTAGTCCTGCCTCCTTTCTTGTTCTTCCCATTGCCTTAGTTTAAGCTCCAAGAGGAAATATAAGGTGACAGCCATAATTAGAACACCTCATAAAAACAGCTCAAGCTGCTCTCTCTCTCTCTCTCTCTCTCTCTCTCTCTCTCTCTCTCTCTCTCTCTCTCTCTGTGTGTGTGTGTGTGTGTGTGTGTGTGTGTGTGTGTGTGTGTATGTGTAGATGTCCTCACCCACGTGTGTAATGCCATCACCTATGTGTGTACATGTGTATATATGAATGTATTCTAAGGTCAACACCAGGCGTCTTCTTCTGTCTCTCTTATTTTTGGAAGGGTCTCTCACTGATCTAGAGCTCATTGTTTTAGATAGCTCGGTAGGCCATAGAGTCTTTCCCCACTGAGCCATATCTCCAGTCCCAGGGTTCTATTTCTTGTCATGGCACATGCAGCTGAGTGACTTTAACCCATAGGAGCTTACATTTTCTCATCCATAAAATGAAAGTGTAGAAACCTTTGTCACGGTTGTTTGATTTGAAATTAGAAATGATGCGTATTCTCACACAAAGCAATCCTTGGAAAATGAGAGACATTCAGCAAACAGACTTTTTACTGTCAAAAAGTGTTATTGTTATTATTAATATATAAACTTCTAAATGCTTTGTGCAGAAATTACAAGGTTCTGTTGTTGCTCAAGATTTGAAAACAAATAAAAAGTTGGAAAAAGGTTATATTTATGAAACAGGAGATCCTTCAGTTCAGTCAGTGGTATGGTTGTCAGGCCAGTGGACTCAGGAAAACATACTATGTGCCAGGCATAAGTGTCACAAATGACACCAATGTGGCTGAGGACCATAATTTTATATCAAGTGTAAAGTGTTACTTAGAGGGATTTTGATATTATATGCAGCAGGAAGTCATTTAAGAGACAAGTCCAAGCCAAAGAAAATGATCAGAGTCTTAACATATGAGAGCTTCTTTCTTTGTGGTTAATTTTTAATTAAAAAAATGTTATTTTATTTATGTATCCTCCTGATCCCCCTTCCTTCCCTCCTCCCAGTCATCCTTCAGCCTCGTCCCTCCTCATCCACCCATCCCCTCCCCCAAAAGGGCAAGAAGTCCCAAGGTGGGTCAGCTCAGTGCAGCACATCCATTCCAGGCACACCGATTCACTCATCCCAAAGTCAAGACTGGTTAGGTGATCCTCTGCAGGGAATGAGCACCAAGGTGCCAGCCAATGCTCAGGAACACAGTCTGATCCCACCCCTCGAGGCTCCACATACTGCTCATGCCAGTACACAGTTGCCTACCCTTGGAGGGCCTAGCTCCTTTTCCCGATGGATCGCCAGGGCTATTCTTGATTCAGTGAGGTCCCTGGAGCTCCAGCCAGCCATCACTGTGGGAATTTTTCTTATAATTCCTATTCCCTTGCTCGTACAGACTCTCCTCCCCTGCTCTCAACTGAACAAGGCCATTCTCCAGTTTACAGCCTCAGGCCTGACACAAAAATTACTATATACTTTCTGCCTTCCAGCTACTTTTAAACAGAGGAGCCCCTCACATTAAAGAGGGTCTTGTGAGATGTGTTTCTCTCATGTCACTGTAGCAAGTACCAGAGAAAAGCAACTTTAAGACAGAAGTTTATTATGGCTCCTCTTTTAGCAACAGTGACAAAAACATAGACTCTGCCATTAGAAAATTTCCAAAGCTGGTGGTCAAGTATTTGCAATTAGTCCTATACTGACAAACAACCGCATTGCTGTGAGCCACCCACCCCCATCAAAGGCTCTCTTACATAACCTTGCCTATTCCACTCCTGATCGGTCTTTTTCTTGTAATATTGTGATGGAAAAGTTTTAGGCCAAATGCACCAGGATTTGGACTTGACCTCACTTGCTAAGTAGCATAGCAAAACCATTATGCCTCTCTAAAGCTTGGCTTGACATTACAATTGGATGATTAAAAATATCTACCAGGTAGAAATATTGCAAGAATTAAAAATATAAAATGACACATGCTGGGCTCTCCATTTATTTCCACTTTCTTCCAACATCATCATCATCATCACTATGGGCAACCTGGATGAAGAGTCAACAAATCTAGGTTTCTGGAATACAACAAGGAGTAACTCCTTCGTGCTAAATTTGCACTATCGTGTGTAATTGAATATTTCCTCTCAGTGAAGATATGGCAGGCAAAGCTGTTCTGGTTTTGTTTTTGTTGCTCTGACAAACACCCATACAGAGGTGGAAAGCATCCACTCTGCTTTCACTCGCAGGTAGCAGAGCATCATTTTGGTGTTGTGAAGGCAGGTGGCATTTGAAACGCCTCATCTACAGTGAACAGAAAAGGGAGGAAATGGCTGGAACTTCGCTTGCTTGATACTCAGCTCACTTCCTGGGCTCATAGCAGTTAAGGCCCAGCCTAGACAGTGGTGCTGACTACAGTGTGTTAGTTTGTTTCTCCTCCATTAGGAAACACTCTGAACATCTATGCATAGAGATTCCCACCAGTCAAGATAGTCTAGACAATTCTTCAAGTGGGATTTGTCTTTGTATACAGTTCTAAATTGTGCCAAGTTGATAGTGAAAACTAGTCAGCACAAAAGCCTAAATCATCTTCCATCTAACCTTCCATAGAAGTTTCCAAAGCCTTGATACAGGCATTGTAACCAATGTACTCTTGCCTATTTCCCATGGCTTCCTGATCCCAGCCATGTGCCTGTCTAGGCTAAATTACCAAGAAAGTACTACCCAGCATAAGTAACATTCTTTTTTTTTCATTTTTATTTAAAAAGTTTTTTCCATATTTACCACTGCTCCCCCTCCCTTCCCTCCTCCCAGTCCCTCCCAGTCATCCCTCAGCCCCTCCATCCATTTCCCAAGGACAGCAAGGAGTCTCACAGTGGGTCAGTGCAGTCTGGCATACCAATCTGAGTTAGGTCCGAGTATTAAGGCTGGGTTAGGTGTTCCTCTCTAGGAAATGGGCTCCAAAATGTCATACTGGCTTCATAAGCAATAGGCTTTACAAACTGCCCATGCCATTTGACAGTCATCTACCTTTGGGTTCTAGAACATAGAATTGGAGCCAAAAACAGCTTGAAGTTGTGTCTTTCACATGGTACTGACACATCCTGGCTTGGTGTGAGAGACCTTGAGCTACAGAATGGCAGGCTTTGGGGATGCAGTTTAAGCTGCAGCAAGGCTTCAGTGTAAGAAACAAGCTGCATACGGTGGACTTAAGGTTTCTGTTTATAAGGTCAAAAAGGGAACAAAGTCAAAGATGGCTTATTAGTGGTGATTTCTTGGATCAGCTCTGTTTGCTGGAGGCAAGCAGAGGCGCAGCTTTTTTAAGAGAGGCTTCCTGATTCAGCCTTAGTGGCAAAACACTTGTGAGTCTTTTAAGAGGCCCTGAAGCCCAATACTTAAATGGAGTTAATGAGTAGCAGATGGCAGTGCTTTACTTGGTAGTTATATGGACCCTAAAGTTCCCCAGAGTGGAAATTGTTGGTCCTACTAGTATCTTGGCTAAAAAGCTAAATTCTATGAAGCTAGACTAGGAGCTGGGTGGAGCCAGCCACCCATCCTAGCCAAGCCTTTAATACTTAGCCTCACCTTGGCAGATTAAAGGTGTATTCAGAAATAGAAAGAAATAGAAGGAATTGGGTGAGTCAGTCACCCTAGCCAAGCAAAGGTGTGGTCAGAATGAGAAATATACAGTAAAGACAGATTTAAAATAGAAACTCTAAATGGTTTATAGTGTGTTAATATATATATTAACTAATATATCATATGAATATAAACAAGAGAGAAAAGAAAAAGGATAAAGTCCTTAAAACAGAAGTAGAGTAAAAAGAAATAGTAAAAAGCTACATAAAAATGGAAAATACAAAGAGTGTCTGGATACTGTATGCTATTGTCTTATCTTTGAGATTTTTTTTGATTGAAAATGAAGTAATAAAAGCTGTTAAAAAAATTTGATTATAAATGCTGTTGGATTAATTCAACCTATATATTTTGTAAATGAGTTGACTTTAAAATTGAAATCAAAAGATATGCTACTTTGGAGAAGAGGTTTTCTTTTTATTTCCACAGAAAATGAGAGGCTGAGAATTTATTCCTGGCTAAAGAAAATAAAGTTTGATAGAGGAAGACCCCCTGAAAAAGTCTCCAGTGGAAACAGATGGCCCAGATGATCCAGCATTTCAGAGCACCTCTGTTGCAGTTTCCTCTGAGCTCTGTATCCAAATAACTTCAAGGAGACTGGCTGAGCGGACCCAGCCTTACAGATTACTTCACTAAGGACTTGTCCATAATCCTAAATTTTTCATTGGGTCCCTATGGGATTACCAGCACCCCCACTCAGCAAGAATTAGCCTAGAGAATTACACCCACATTCCCAAAAAAAAGTGGATTGTGGATGATTGTGTTTGTTTTACAGTGTTAGTTATAATGGGAAAAAAGAATATTAGATTTGAGGTTCTCTTTGTTTTAAAAAGAAAAAGGAAAATGTAGTGGGATTATGTTGTTGTATTGTAAGTAATTGTCCCGCCTACTAGTTTAATAAAAATGCTGATTGGCTGAAGGCAGACAAGAAGTGTAGGCAGAGCTACCAGACTGGGAAAAATCTGGGAACAGGAAAAACAGAGCAGAGATGCCACAGAGACGCCAGACAAGCCAGCAGATGCAGAGAACAATTATGCTGCTCTGAGAAAAGGTACTGAGCCACATGGCTGAACAGGATAAGAATCATGCCTTAGTTTAAGAGCAACAGCTAGCTGGCATATGCCAGAGCCATGGGCTGATCAGCATAAAATATATGCATCTGTGTGTTTCTATGGGACTTTGGGGTTACTGGTCCAGATAAGCAACAGCAGGCAAGTCCAAACTGTGGGGCTAGTTTGGGCCAGAAAACTCATGTGCTAGTCCAGGCCATAAACATAATACAACAGGCCTGAGCTTTTTTGCTTGGGAGATCTTTAATAACGGCTTCAATTTCCTTGAGGGTTATAGGTCTATTTAGTGTTGCAATGAGATTCCTTGGTCCCAGGCAGCCAGAGGTCCAGACCCACAGACGTGCATCCCCAGACTCCTTAACCACCTGCCACTCTTCAGGCCCCAGAAATGATTCAGACACTTATATTAACTTCATGCTGTTTGGCCCATGGCTCAGTCACATTGCTAGCTGGCTCTTACATCTTAATTCAACCTATTCTCATTAATCTGTCTGCCACATGGCCCATGGCTCACCTGTGTTCCTTACATGCTTCTTCTTGGGCAGTTGGTTTGGTCTAGTGGTCAAGATTCAGTGCTCTCACCACCTCAGCCTGGGTTTGATTCCCACCAGGGAACAAAAAAGAGAGAGAGAGAACAGAAGGTCTAGTGGTTAAGAGGTCATTTATCTGATCTTGATTTAATTTTGGTAACTGGTACCTGTCTAGAAAGCTGTCCATTTTTTTAGGTTTTCCAATTTAGTGGAGTACAGGTTTTTGAAGTATGTCCTAATAATTCTCTGGATTTCCTGGGTATCTGTTATTATGTCCCCCTTTTCATTTCTGATTCATTGATTTGGATCCTCTCTCTCTCTCTCTCTCTCTCTCTCTCTCTCTCTCTCTCTCTCTCTCTCTCTCTCTCTCTCTCTCTCTCTCTCTCTCTCTCTCTGACTTTTGGTTAGTTTAAATAAGGGTTTATCTATCTTGTTGACTTTCTCAAAGAACCAACTCTTTGATCCATTGATTCTTTGTATTGTTCTCTTTGTTTCAATTGTATTGATTTCTGCCCTGAGTTTGATTATTTCCTGCTGTCTACTTCTTCTAGATGAGTTTCCTTCTAATTGTTCTAGAGCTTTCAGCTGTGCTGTTAAGTTTCTTGTGTGAAGTTTCTCTAGGTTTTTCATGTAGGCATCTAGTGCTATGAATTTACCTCTTAGCACTCCTTTCCTTGTGTCCCGTAAATTTGGGTATGTTATGGAATCATTTCCATTGAATTCTAGGAAGTCTTTGATTTCTTTTTTAACTTCTTCCTTGACCCAGAAATGGTTCAAATGAGATATTCAATTTCCATGAGTTTGTAGGCTTTCTGTGATTTTTGTTGTTATAGAATCCTGTTAGTCGGTGGTGATCTGATAGGATACAAGAAGTTATTTCCATTTTTTTGCATCTATTGATGTTTGCTTTATGATCAAGTATGTGGTCTGGTGTGTCTATGGGGTTCTGAGAAAAAGATATATTCCTTTGTGTTTGGATGGAAAGTTCTGTATATATCTATTTAGTCCATTTGAGTCATAACATTTGTTAGATCCCTTATCTCTCTGTTAAGTTTCTGTCTGGTAGACCTATCCAGTGGTGATAGAGAGATATTGAAGTTTCTCACTATTAATGTGTAGGGTTTGATATGAGATTTAATCCTTAGTCGTATACCTTTTACATATGTAGGTGCCCTTGCATTGAGGGCATAAATGTTCAGGATTGAGGCTCTAACTTGATGGATTTTTCCTAAGATGAATAAGTAATGTCTGTCCTGGTCTCTTTTGATTTATTTCAGTTTGAAATTTATTTTGTTAGATATAAGGTTGCTATACCAGCTTGTTTCTTAGGCCCATTTGATTGGAAAGTCTTTCCCCAGTCCTTTACTCTGAGCCAGTGCCTGTCTTTGAAGTTGCAGTGTGTCTCTTGTATGCAGTAGGATGGATTCTGTTTTGTATGCATTGTGTTAGGGTGTGTCTTTCTATAGGTGAATTGAGTCCATTGATATTAAGGGATATTAATGACCAATGATTGTTATTTCTTGTTATTTTTGCTGGTAGCATGTGTGAATTTCCCCTCTTTGGGTTTTTTTTCTGTGCTGTTATCTATTGCTTGCGGTTTCATGGGTCTATCTGGTTTCCTTAGGTTGGAGTTTTCCCTATAGTGCTTTCTGTAGGGCCATGTTTGTGGGTAGATATTGTTTAAATATAGTTTTATCATGAAATACCTTGTTTACACCATCTATGGTGATTGATAGTTTTGCTGGGTATAGTAGTCTGGGCTGGCAGCCATGCTATTTTAGTGTTTGTATAACATCTGATCAGGACTTTCTTGCTTTCATTGTTTCCATTGAGTAATCTGGTGTTATTCTGATAGATCTGCCTTCATAGGTAATTTGACCCTTTTCCTTTACAGCTCTTAGTATTCTTTCTTTATTCTGTAGGCTTAGTGGCTTGATTATGTGGAGGGCAGGCTTTTTTGAAAGTGTTGTCTAGTTGGTATTCTGTAAACTTCTTGTGTCTTTATAGGCATTTCCTTCTTTAGGTTGGGAAAGTTTTTTTCTACAATTTTGTTGAATATATTTTCTGTGCCTTTGAGCTGATATTCTTCTCCTTCTTCAATTCCAATTATTATTAGGTTTGGTCTGTTCATTGTCTCTCATATTCCTGAAAGTTTTATGTTATGACTTTTTTGGTTTTAGTGTTTTCTTTGACTAATGTATCTATTTCCACTATCAAATCTTCCACAGCAGAGATTCTCTCTTCCATCTCTTTCATTCTATTGGTTATGCTTGCATCTGTAGTCCAACCCATTTCTTCAGATTTTCTATTTCCAGTATTGCCTTGGGTTTTGTCTTCTTTATTGTTTCTATTTCAATTTTCAAATCTTGAAATGTTTCCTCCATCTGTTTCATTGCTTTTTCTTGACTTTCCTTGGTTTCTTTATTTTCTTTCAGGGATTTGTTCATCTCTTCCATTTGTTTGTATTTTCTTCTTTAAGGGAATTTCTTATATCCTCTTTTAAGGCTTCTAATATCTTCATAGAGTAGTTTTTAGGTTCATTTCTTTCTGCTTCTTCTGCCATTACCATGCTCATGTCTTGTTAGGGTAGAACCACCAGATATGTATTCTTGCACTTGCATCTCCCATTGCTTCCTTGGATCATGGCAGTATTTGTCTGTATCTCAGGAAGCTGATTTCGATGCAATCTATTCTGGCTGTATCTGTTCTCTCAGGGTGCCTCTTGGTCCAATCTAGGTTCTTGGTCCACTGGAGGTAGTGCACTCTTGTGTCACAGTGACCCCTCTTAATCCAGTAGGTGCTGACACACTAATGGGTCTCAGGTGGCTGCTTTTGATCCAATAGGTGCTGAGAAACAGGGTCTCGGGTAGCTGTTTTTGATCCAATAGAAACTAAGGACTCTCTTAGTCTGATGAAAGCAGAAGACTGGTGGGTTTCTGGTTGCCACTGAGGTCTCCAGGTAATGGGATAGGTTAGGGGTTGGGGGGATTGTAGCTGGGGGTATCCAGCAACTGGGTTTTACTGGGGCTTCTGGCCTACAGGAGTTTTCCCTGCTGGCCTGCAGATATAAATGGTGGTGGGCTTCCAAGGGCCAGGATCCAGAGATCTTGATCTCTGCCTGGGCTGGGTGAAGAGTCATTCACCTCTTAGTCTGGTGAATTCAGAGGAGTAACAGTCTTTTGATGAATACCAAATATCCTGAAATAGAAATGGCATCTTCAAGTACTGCATTGATAAATATTTTATTCTATATTTATCCACTAATTGCATAAGTATATACAAACACACATGTACACACACACACACACACACACACACACACACACACACACACACACACACACACACACACACACACACGAGCTATAAAGAAGGTGGATTTCTATCTACAGTATAGCATAGGGAAAGCGACTACTGAAATGTTTACCTACTCAGTAGTTTTCAATCGGGGTGATTCTCCTCTTCTGCCAGGAGACACTTGGTGATGACTAGAGATATTTGGGGCTGTTATAAGTGAAAGAGGTACAGCTGGCATCCGATTCTTCTGATAGGTCACCCTTGACACATTGGATGACTTTCCACAGCAGAGACCCAGTGTCCTAGCTAGTTTTGTGTCAATGTGACACAAGCTAGAGTCATCTAAAAGAAGTGAAACTCAAGAAAAATGCCTGCAGAAGATCCAACTGTAGGGATTTTTCTAATTAGTGATTAGTGGGAGAGGGCCTAGCTCATTGTGGGTGGAGCTATCCCTCAGCTGGTGGTCTTGGGCTCTATAAGAAAGCAGGCTGAGCAAGTCATGGGAGCAAGCCATTAAGCAGTGCTCCTTCATGGCCTCTGCATCAGCTCCTGCCTTCAGGTTCCTGCCCTATTTGAGGTCCTGTCCTGACTTCCATCAATGATAGTCTGCATTGTAGAACTGTGCGCCAAATAAACCCTTTCCTTTGTAACTTTCTTGTTGGTAATAAAAACCCCAACTAGTACACATGGCTAAACCCAAATGGCAATCCATAGTGTCAAAATTGGGAGCCCTGTCTTAGGTTAAAGGGATGTTGGAGTTCTCCAAAGGATTATAAAAGGAGAGGGGGGTGGAAGAACTTTAAAACCACCCATGCTCACAGAGCAGAGAGCTATATACATGCACTCAGATCAAAGTATTTCTGATCCCTTTAACTCTCTTGCCTGCCTGTTCCCACCATCTGTTCTCAGTACTGCAATGCCACTGTAGACTGACTCTGAAACCACAGCAAGACAGGAAGATAGGGAGAATTTATACAGAAAGACCACAACACCTTTCCCTGCTTAAAAGTAAATATGTGTTATTAAATGTTTCAAATTTACAATATTCTACAGGAGTGGACATGAGAACTAGCATTGAAGCCATGTTTTTATTCCCTGTAATAACCCTAGAACTCCCTGAAGTGACCTGAAATGACTTGGGATATACATGAAACTTTCAAGAGCATTCCAATGAGATATTGAGGTGAACCTTAAAATAAACTTGCTGATTTTATTCCCTGGATCCTGTTTGTTTTATAGCCTCATTACCTCCACAGATCCTGAATAGCCACTGTATTCACTGGGAGATATCCTATGTATTATCCCATTTAATCATCACAATTCTGGGGCTAAATATTTCTCTCTTGGTGCTTGAAGCAGCATAATTATTTTTAATTTTCAGGGAGCCAATTGGGCCGAAAAACATGAAGCAACCTTGATTGCATATCAAGAGGTGTTTGGATGGTGGCACCTCTACTCAGGAGGTTCAGGGGGTAGTTTCCATAATATCTATCTTGTTAATAGCAGAACATGAATCTCTTTGCAGCTGGTTAAGCCAGTCAGGCTGATGTGCATTTTCTTGCCTGGGGGTCCAACCGAAAAGTGGCTCTGCCCTCTGATATTCCAGGCTGATTTTATTAAATATATCACCACACTTCTCCATGGTGCTCTATGTCAACCTGGATTACAGGCCCCATAACATTGTTTTATAATTATTATTTTTCTGATTTTTCTTGCCTAGTAGGTAAGCTCATAAAATCTAAGGCTTTATTTTTACTTCATTCATTTTATATCTGATAGCACTTGATACATAATAGATACTAAGTAAGTGAGGAATAAATAATTTGTTGAAACTAACTTCCCTGCCTAGTAGGAGCTTCATTGTTGTATATATGTGGTTGATTTTTAAATGAGTCAGCATGCAGCAAGCACAATAGGGGTTCAAGTGAAGCTCTGGGCAGTGAATTGGGGATGAAGAAGGTGCCAGGAGAAGAGCTTTGCATTTTACTCATTATTTGAGCCTTTGAACTCAATTTCCAAAAGGTAGCTAAGTCCTGACCATCCCATTTGATCTCAGGATCTCATCACTTTTGGAAAAGTCAACACCATCTGGGTTTTTTGGTTTGTTTTTTTTTAAACTGGTACCCATACCCAGCTGCTAATTTGGACTCCTAAACCACTTTAAAAATTAATGGCTTTATAAAAAGTCTGCAACTCCCTCTTAAGAGTTTAATATCATATTTATAAACTCTGTTCATGTTGAGTTCCAGCATATTGCAAATAATTTACAGTGTTGTCCTGCTCAGAGCATAAGTAATGCAGCTCCACAGCTGTGCAGATAACTTTTCCTATCAGCAGATGATAAACCATAAGTGGCTCTGTGTGGATGTGGGGAAATGGTCCAGATTTTTAAAACTGGGAGGAAAATTTGACATCAACGGCTTTCCTTACCTGGAAGTCATTTCACAGGTAATAAACGCAGTCCACCTCTTTCCTACTCATTCATACCTAGAAAGAGTGGGCTGTTGGTGGAGTTTATGGCTCTTTGGCCTGCTTGCTTATGGCTCTGTTCTAACCAGCTAATAAGTAGATTGGAAAATAGGTCAGCCACCTTGGAGGCTCTGGAGTCAAAAGGAACACAATGGAATGGTGAGGGGCAGACTGAGGCCTTGGATTCAAATTAGCTGGTCCATAAGGATGAAATGCAGGTCTACTGTGCTTTTCTGCTTCAGTGATCCCCTGGTGCATTTTAGAATCCTGGAAAGCACTCTTTTGCTCTTGCTCTGGCTCACTCTCCTCTCCCTCCCTCCTTCCCTCCTCCTGTCCCTCTTTCATTTCAACAAATCAAATATGAAATTCTACCTATAAAGCTATAGTCTCTGCACAAGATTACAGGATTCAGATTATTTGTGCATCAACAGCTCTTGTTGCCCTGACTCCATTGATGGTTTCAGGGGAAAGACTTAAGGAAGTTTGCGCTTCAACTAGAAATCACCATTTAAAAAAAAAAAAATTGCACAGCATTCTGCTCAGTCAAGGCACTGTTAAATCATGTCTTCACTATGATCTTTAAATTACTTTTTATTTTTATTTTATGTATCTGTGGTATGTTCATATGTACATGCTAGTGTATGTATAAACTTGTGCATGTGGGTGTACTCACACATGTACATAGGTGTAACGAGGTCAGAGGTCAATATGGAATGTCCTCATCAGTTGATCACCACTTTGCTTTTTGATACAGTCTCTCCCTGAATCAAAACTTTCTGATTTAACAAAAAGGAGCTGATCATGGAGCTCTAGAGGTCCCTATGCCCCTAGTACCTCACTCCTGGGATTACAGGCATATAGTACTGTAGCACATGCTTTCACAACAAACACTTTATTCACAGAGCCACCCCTCCTTCAATGATATTACATTGATATATGTTGTACTAGAAATAAAAATCTTTATAAACAAAATTTTCAACCTAGGATTCCTACTGGTACTTTAGCATATACAGGGCAAACACAGCACTTGTTTTTACTGCAAAAGTATGGTCTTCAGGGCCCTTGTTTCTATGAAGTACCCCAGAACCCCCACAGGAAGCAGAAGAAAAAACTAGGGTGAACTGTTCCAAGCGTCAACAACTGAAATTCACCTGTGGAGTCTCTGACTCACTAGGTCTTTTGGATGCCAGTCCTCAATTCTTCCTTTTACTCACCTCCATGGGAGAACATTTCCCCATACACTGATGCAGGCTTAGCTATTCTTTGGCTTCAGTAGTGGAGTGTACATAGATATGAAAAAAAGATAGTTTTGATCTTTGGCTCTAAGGAAACGATACTGTTTCTACTATTCCTTTTGGGTGCTTCTGAATACAGCCATGAGAAGGTTAGGTCACTGCTGATCCTCCAACCTGATCCCCAGAGTGGGTTCCATTGAGCCCGGCCAGATACATACGAATAAACACTTGTTGAATCACATGGAAATGATTGTTGCTATGGAAAATGTACCCACTGGTAGATATAGCTTACAGCCAGGGATCATTTAGAGTGAGATATGCTCACTCAGGCATTCATAAAACAGCACCTATAATCTCAGAATTTAGAAGATGAAGCAGGAAGATTGTGATGAGTGTGAGGCCAGCTTGGGCTGCAAAGACTTTGTCCCAAAGCAAACCAACTATTCAACCATACAACCAATAAACCAAACAGTTATGCCCTACTATATACTGGAAAAGGAGAGAGATGGAGTCTTTAAACTTCATTGGCCTTGTGCTCTTGGCATCGCTCCTTACATTTTTTTTTATTTTAGATACTCTCATCCTATGGCCCAGACTGGTCCTGAGCTCATGACAGCCCTCCTGTCTCAACCTTCTGAGTTCTAAAATGATAGGCGTAAGCCTCCATGCCCAGTTATATTTGATGTAAAAATGCTTGTACTCTTTTGTGATGCACTGTCTGATTCTTGTACCTTCTCTTGGTCTCTTCTGTTTGCTTGTCTCATCTTATTATATTTTATTTTGTTCGTTGTATTGTTATTTCTTGCAAGCCTGCTTGTTTCCTAATGGTAGAAGAAAAGGAGTGGACTCCTGGGAGGGGAGGAGGAACCAGCAGGAGCAGAAGAGGAAACTCCAATCAGGATATATCATGTGAAGGAAAAAATATCTTTAATAGAAGAATTTTTTAAAGGAAAGAAGTTAATATATACAATGCATAAATGAAAAAAATGTACTAAAATATCAATTTGGGCAGTAGTAAAGAACTCACAGTAAAAAGCAGATTATTAAAAATGTAAGCAAACAAATCATATGCACATGGAATCACTTGAAACTCACTTACAAACAAGATGTCTCAGGGTCAGAAGGCTTTCCAATATTTACGGAAGTCTTGGGAGTCTTGGGGACAAAAGCAGGCTGATATAACAAAGCCAGGCTTCCCTTTTTCCTGTGTGGCTAGTGTCTATTTTTCAGACCTGGGGAAGGTGCCAGAGCAGATTGGAATGTTTTTAAAATGAATCTTCTTAATGAGCTGTCAAGTTCAGTGGAATTGACAGACGTGGCTTTAAAAGCTTCCTGAGTTTTAGTACCTGAGCCTATAAAGATGATATACAAGCCACAGTGGATGCAGAGTGGGCAGAGAGGGGTGAAAATTCAGAGAAGGTGAAGTTGGGCATACAATGGAAATGGTGGAACAGATGAAGTCTCTCCATCTGGGTCGCTTGGTTAGACACCTGTCGTTGCAGCTGGAAACAAAGGGATGGATTGAGAAGAAGTGAAGCCTCTAGGAAAGAAGCTAGGAGAGAAGCAGAGGTCCCAGCCTTCTACTTTCATAAACCTGGATCCTGCCTCTTACCTTCATACTAACACCAGCCTTTTCTGCATATCTGGTTCCCTTTTCTCAAGAGTCACTGCTCTCCTGGTTGCATTTTAAGTCAATGTTTTAGGACTCTGTGGACGAGTCATAAACAGTGCTGAGGCAGTGCTATTTTAGAGAATCCAAGTCCTAAAGCAGATCCGACTTCAATATATTGTCCTGTTGGTTGGTGGCAGACTTGGGAATCTTGTTTCAACTTCAGATGGTATGCTTCTCGGTGCTCAGGAAGGAATTAACTCTTGACAAAAGGCTTGAAATACCATTATCACCTTGGATTACTGAAAAGTAAAACAAAATAGATTCCAAATAACATAGATCAACACAGCCCAACAGAAATACAATTTGAACCATATATATGATTTAAAGTTTTCTAAGAGTCACATTATCAATGATAAAAGCACATGGGTGAAATTAATTTTTATATTAATTTTAATATTTCCTGCAAACTAATATATGCAGAATGTTCTGATATTTAGTTTTATCGCCGATTTTAGTGGAAAACTAAAATAGAAATTAAATTAAAAGTGATACCTCTAGAATATCTGAATATTTGCTTTGCAACTGATGCCAACCCATTCTTATTTCCATCTACTCTGTAATTTATCTGTAAGTCCTACTTTTAAAGGCATCATTTTCCTTGACCTTTCTAGTTCCAATCTTAGAACACAGTTGCTTCTTTTGCCACCAAATATTTTTCACTTATAACTTTAGAAGAATCACTGAATAGAGCGTAGAGACAGTAGCCTGAAGATTGAGAGGGTAATGAGCAATTAATCTTAGCCACTTAGTGTCTTGGCCATCACAGTAGCCTTGTGATCCATGATTCAGAATTTCCTGAGTATCCTTAAGACTGATTCCATTTTATATATAGTAATGTTTGGAGTCTATCAAGCAATATTTTTCAAATGAATTTCTATATGTCCCTCAACTCCATCAAAGTGAAGAAAACCAGGATTTAAGTGAATATTTGCATACAATGCCTTTTCTTCTCAAAGGTGTTCTCCTCCCTAAAGCAAATAGTTTCAGTATTGCTAATGTATCTTAACATTAAAAATGTTTTTTAAAAAAACTGTTCTAGGCACAGTTTATTTTCAACTTTAAACAAACTCTGCTGGGGCTTTGGGTTGACTTTTCCTCAGTGAAGAGAATTGCCTGCCTAGTTTGTTTATAGAAATCACTGCTTACTATTTGAGGGTGAATCAGTTGAACTTAATAGTTTCCTTGACCATGGTAAAATCCAGAGTTGAGTCAATGTATAGATAAGTATATATTTCTTAGATATAATATTGGGAGTAATATAGAAGGTCCTGAATATAGGACAAATTTTTTTAATGTCAAATTGATCGATTTAGTGCATGTGTGTACACCTGCACACACATGAATATCACAATAATGTGTGTGGTGGTCAGAAGACAACTTACAGAAATGGGTCCTCTTCTGCTATGTTGATTCTAGGGACCCAACTCAAGTCATCAGACTTGGAGAAAGTGTTTCTACTTGCTGAGATATCTTGCTGGCCCAGAAATATGGAATAAATACAACTCAATAAGCCCAGTACTCTGAAAAAGATGCTTAGATACTGACCAGATGCAGTGCTCCATGACTATTTGTTTATTTAAAATCTTGAAAATAGGCAGAAGGCATTTACTATCATCTTCATGCTTACTGACAACTCTGTAATTCAGACAAGTCTCCTTCCTCAGATGAGTGGTTGTTTAAGAACTCTCTAGGAACTCTCCTGCCTTTGAAGGATCTGTGGATGTCAACAGATTAAAACCTATAGAAATGACCATTCATCCTTGCTGGCTGGTCACCAGGCAAGAGAATGCTGCAGACGAAATGTTATCTCTCTTTTAGAAACTACCTTTGATGCCAGCGCTCCTGTGATAAAACTGGGAAGGTCTTTATTGAGTCAGGGGAAGGTGGTTTTTCAGCAAAGACTTCCATCTAGCATAGCTCATGAGATCTCACATCACACACAACTTTTTTTTTCCTTTTTAGGAATTTTTTAATTCATTTTACATACCAACCAACCACAGATTTCCCTCTTCTACCTCTTCCTGTCTCCAGCCTTCCCCCCAAAACCTACCCCCATTACCTCCTTCAAAAATGTAAGGCATCACATGAGGAGTCAGCAAAGTCTTGTATATTCAGTTGAGGAAGGTTAAGCCCCTCCCCCTGCATCAAGGCTGTACAAGGTGTCCCTGCATAGGTAATAGGCTCCCTAAAGGCCAGCTCATGCACTAGGAATAAATTCTTATCCCACTGCCACAGGCCCCTTAAACAGACCAAGCCACACAACTGCCTCCCAAATGCAGAGAGCCTAGTCCTGTCCCATGCAGGCTCTACACCTGTCAATCTAAAGTTCATGAATTCCCACTAGCTTGGTTCTGTTGTCTCTGTAGATTTCCCATCATGTGTGAGGAAGTTACCAGGAATACAAAAGGATGACCCCAGCTTTGACTATTAGCAATAGTGGAGAGAGTACCTGAGCTGGCCTACCCCAGTAATCAGATTGGTGAACAGCCTAAATGTCATCAGAGGGTCTTCATCCAGTAACTGATGGAAGCAGATGCAGTGATCCACAGCCAAGCACCAGGCCTATCTTCTGGACTCCAGTCAAAGAGAAGGCAGAGAGATTATTTGAACACTTATACCTTTGCAGAATATTACTTTGAGTAGTGAAAATGGAAGAAGGGCTTATTGAATGCTCCAATACCAGATTAAACACTGCAGGTCACTCCAGATGCAGAGTACTCACTGCTCTTCTCTCCAAGCCCTCACCACAACCTTAAGAGAAACACACACACACGCACACACACGCACACACACACACCACACTATTTTAATTTCGTGCATAGTTGTGAACACTTGGCATCATTAGCTCCCAAGGAAAGTGCCTCAGTCTTAAAGTAGGCAAACAAGAAAACATTAAGGCTTTCTCACATCCCTGAAAGAACATCTGTCTTTCCAGAGAGGATGAAGAGTTGTGAGAAGGATGGGTTGTTCTCTCATGGATGGGTCCTGGTTTGCTCCTTTCATGAAGTTAAAACTGCAGCTTTATTATTCCCCTAAGACTACAAATAGAGGAGATGATAAAATGCAGGTTAAAATGTGATCTGATTTTATGGTCACACTATTTCCAGTAGAGAAGGGCAAATGGCTCTAAGGTCTCTCCTTCACTAACGAATGTACATTTGTGAGCAAAAGAGAGAAAAGGGACCATTTTAACTTAAGACTGAGATGCAAGGTGTAAATTATACAGGGTACTCATGCAGGAAGAAATAAGTCCGAGTGCTCTCTTGGCTTCCCATTGCTCCTCTCCTCCCTCACATAACTGCCAGGCCCAGAGGTCAGACCACGGTTGGATTTGGAAGAGCAGAGGGATATTAACTATATGATAAAGGCAGAGATGGTTTCCAGCTCCATTAGAGCTCAGGCTAAAAGCACTTTACAAACTTTGAGAAAATCAAAGATCAGGTGAAAGGCAGTTGCCAAACCTTTTGCTTATTTCTTAGAAGCTATTAATGAACTATTAGGAGAGGTATGCTGATGTATCCACAAACACAGATGCTCCTGAAATGCTGTCACTACAAATATCTCCTTTAAAACACTTTGTCTGGGGTCTGGAGAGACGGCTCAGTTAAGAGAGTGCCTGCTACACACGCATGAAGACCTGAGTTCAAATCCTTACCCTATTGGCTGGTCTTGTATGTCAACTTGGCACAGATAGAGTCCTCAGAGAAGATGGAGCCTCAGTTGAGGCAATGCCTTCGTGAGATCCATATATAAGAAATTTCCTCTATTCATGATAAATGGAAGAGGGCCCAGACAATTGTGGGTGCTGTTGCCCCTGTGCTTGTGGTCCTGGGTTCTAAGAAAGCAGATTAAATAAGCCATGTGAAGCAAGCCAGTAGCAGCACCCCTCCATAGTTTTTGCATAAGCTCCGGGTTCCTGTCCTGCTTGAGTTCCTGTCCTGGACTTCCTTTGGTGATGAACAGCAATGTGGAAGTGTAAGCTGAATAAACCCTTTCCTCCCCAACCTGCTTTTTGGTCATGGTGTTTTTGCCACAGCAACAGAAACCCTAACTAAGACAACTCCACATAAAAACCAGCTGTTGTGGCATTAATCTGCTCTGTAACTCTAGCATATTGGAGGGAAATAAGAAGAACCTGGGGCTTACTAATCAGTTGATCCATGAGTTCTGGATTCAGTGAAAGACCTTGTCTAAAAAAGCAAAGTGGACAGCAACATAGAAAGGCACTCAATACAGATGTATTGTGTGCACATATATGCACATTAAACTTTAGAAGCTACCAAATCCATCCTTTTCTAAATTCAAATTTATCTGTGGAATTAATTGATCAATAATTTAGCAAATAATAATTATCTCAGCAAAGAATTTTAGAAGTTACTCTGAGACCCAACAATGGTCTAGCCGACTTCTATAGGAGTGATTGACAGATTTAAACATCCATTTGTTGTCTTGTTTTCAAATGGACAAACCTGCATTTGGCAATGAGGTATGAGGTCAGTGTCTTCAAAAGTTGTTGCTCCACTTCTGTGGGTTACACAGCTGAGGGTTGACCATTACCTATGTCTGGTGGTTGACTGTACTGAACATATAAAAAGTTTCCTTGTCAGTATTTCCTAAACAATATAACCAGCTACATATCATTTATACTGTATTGGATATGACAAATAAGAGGTGGTTCAGGTATTAAGGGAGGGTGTATACAGGTTATAAGTGAACACTAGATCATTTTGAGGTGGTGTTGAGCATTTTAAATTGGTATGGTGTGGGTATCATGGGACAAGAGGTCCCTCATACTCTTGAGTCACTCTCAAATAACACAAAACTGAACAATTTTTATGGGATTTTAACTGTGTTAGAAAAAAATGAATAATCATATCAGATTCATAGTTTCTTGTCATTTCCTAAAATGATAAAATCAAATTTACAGGAAATATTAGAGAGTATTTTAGCCATTCTGATACATATAAGGTGAAATCTCAAAGTAGTATTGATTTGTTTCCCTGGTAACTAAGGGCAATGATCATTTTTTGTTTCTCAGCCATTTGAGTTCCCTCTTTTAAAAATTCTGTTTATATCTGTACCCCATTTTTAACTAAATTACTTGTTTACTTGATATGCTGTTTTTATATATTTTAGATATTAGCCCTCTGTCAAATGTATAGTTGGTTAAAAAAAAAAATCCCATCCTGTAGGCTGCTGTTTTGTACAAATGACAGTGCCCTATGCCGTGCAAAAGCTTCTCAATTTCATAAAATCCCATTTGTTAATTATTGATCTTAATGCTGTGCTAATGCTGTTATATTCAGAAAGTCTTTGCTGGCGCCAATGAGTTAAAGGTTGCTCCTCACTTCTCTCCTATCAGTTTCAGTGAACCTGGTTTACTTTAACATATTCTTTTGATTCCTTTTATTGATTTTATTGATTACATTATGCACTCCAATCCCATTCATTTTCCATCCCTCCATATCTGCCTTTTTATTCTTGTAGCATTCCTCCATGCACAAAGGGAAATCTTGAAAAAATAATAAAAATAAAATACTCTTTAATTTAAAAAAAATAAGAAACAAGCAAAAAAGACAAAAACAAACAAACAGAATACTTTCTCAAATTGAGCACACAAACAAAAACTCCTCCATATTTCCAGCCTTTGCAGCGGCATTGGGAGTTGCTGTGAATTATGCATCCTTTTGTCCATACAGCTTTACTTGCAAATGTCCATTTTTGACCTGCTGGTCCTTCGGAACCATAACTGCAGGATCTCTATGACTCAGGACAGCAGCAAGATAGTCAAGAATTGAAATGAATCTGTAGGTTGCTTTTGGTAGAATGGCCATTTTTACTATATTAATTCTAGCAATCCCCAAGCATGGGAGATCTTTCCATCTTCTGATATCTTCAATTTCTTTCTTCAGTGTCTTAAAGTTTTTATCATACATGTTTTTCACTTTCTTGGTTAAAGTTATTCCCAAGATATTTTGTTGACTGAATCCTAATTGCTCTTATAATAAAAACCCAGAGCAAGATATCAGGGAAAATGCTTAGAGATCAGAGGAGCAGAGAAACAAGCCACTAGAGAAACTTCTTGCCACTACTGAATCCTCAGGCCAAAAGGAGTAGACCCTGTCTCCATGAATCCTCAGACTGAATGCCTCTGAGTCTTCAACCAAAAGGGAAGGGAAGGGAAGACTCCCGCCTCCTCCCTCCTTATATTCCTTCCTCTGCCCAGCCACATCTCTTCCTGTCTCAACCTCCTAGTGCTGGTATTAAAGGTGTGTGCCACCACTGCCTGACTGTGTTTCTCCTCCAGACTGGATTAATCTCATGTATTCCAGGGTGGGCCTGAAACTGATCCAGACTGATCTCTCCCTCCTGGGTACTAGGATTGAAGGCATGTGCTATATCAGTGCCTGACCTCTATGGCTAAATCTGTGGCTGGCTCTGCCCTCTGATCTTTATGTAGGCTTCATTTGTTTAAAACAAGCAATACTTCACCACAATATTTTATAATTTTGAGGCTCTGGCAAAAGGCATTGCTTCTCTGATTCATTTCTCAGTCAATTTGTCATTTGTTTATAGAAATCTACTGATTTTATGAGTTAATTTTGTATCCTGCTATTTTGTTGGAAGTGTTTATCAGCTGTAGGGATTTCCTGATGAAATTTTTAGGGTCACTTATGTATAGTATCATATCATATCATCTGCAAACAAAAATAATTTCACTTCTTCCTTTCCAGTTTGTATCCCCTTGATCTCCTTCAGTTATCTTCTTTCTCTAGCTATACTGAGTAGGTATGGAGTAAAAGACTTGTCTTGTGTAGTATGAGGTTTCTGGCCCAGACTTTCAGGCTTAGCCTCAAGTTTTAGACCCACAGAGACAAACAGATGCTTACATTAAATTTAGACTGATTGGCCTAAGGCCCAGGCATATAACTTGCTAACTCTTTACCCTTAAACTAATCCATGATTCTTATCCAGTTCAGCCATGGGGCTCAGTACCTTTCCTCAGAGCAGTATAATTGTCCTTTGCATCTTCTAGCAACTCTGGAGTCTCTGTGGCATTTCTACTCTATTCTTCCTGTTCCCAGGGTTTTCTTAGTCTGGTTAACCCTGCCCACACTTCCTGTCTGCCTTTGGCCAATCAGCACTTTTTATTAAATTCATAGGCAGAACAATTATTTACAATGTAACATCATAAATCCACTACAATCTTGTTTCTAATTTTAGTGGAAATGCTTTGACTTTTACTCCATTTAAATCGGTGTTGGCAAAGAACTTCCTGTAAACTGCCTTTATTATGTTGAGATTTAAACCTATATCCCTAATTTCTCCAGTACTTTTATAATGAAAAGATGGTGGGACTGTCAAAGGCCTTTTCTGTGTTTAATGAGATGATCGTGTGATTTTTGTCTTTCAGTTTGTTTATATTGTGGATTATGTTTATCAATTTACGTTGGATTATGCCTGCATCTCTGGGAGGAAGCTTACTTGATCATAGTATATGATATTTTTGATATGTTCTTTGACTCAGTTTGTATTATTTATTATATTATACTTTTATTATTTAAAACAAATTTTTAATTTAAATATATTTTGGTCATATTCTTCCCCTCCCCCAAATCCTTCCATATTTTCCCCCTCCCTACCCATCCCACTTCAAGCTATTCCTCATAAACCAAACAAAACTCTAATGTAACAACAAAACAATAAAACTGTATCCAAAAATATAAAATAAAACTCCACACTGTTACTAAATGAAAGCACATTAAAAAAAATAAAAATAAAAACCTGTGTAGTCCATTATATGTTGGTTAGCTACTCCTGAACATGAGACCTGTCCTAGAGTGCTTGATATACTACTCAGTGTCACTCTACTGAGAAAAATTATTTTTTTCTTTCCTAGCAAGTATAAGGGAGATCTATCTGTCCTCCCTATTCCTTTTTAATCTTATTACATTTTATTTTGCAATATTAAAAAACTAATGAATGAATGAAAACCTAGCCAAAATGATAATGGCTAATAACTGAACTGTTACAGATAGATCTCCCTTGGAAAGTGAAACAAAATAGATAGTTATAGATAGAAAGGGTCGGAGTGAACTAGAATGGTAGGACCAGCAGGAATACGGAGAGAAAAAGGAAAGGAGGAGGGAACTCTGGGAGAGACAGCTAAAATCCAGGACCATTTGAAAGGATAGTATTGAAAATTAATACAAGAGAAGCTTTATAAAATATATAAATATATAAAGATGATCTAAATGAAATTGACAAATAACAGAAGAGACAAAGCCCCAACTGGTCATCACTTGTCACCAAATGAAGCTTCCAGTGCTGGGAATGTATTATATCTAATTGAATTCTTAGCCAAAGAGTTCCCATGGGAACCCTCAAACAACCAAGGCTGTTGTCAACAGTATGGATTACTCTGCACAAACTGATGATTAGGTGTAGTCAGAAGTTACTGTCCTGCCAGAAACTCTTAAATACCCAGCGGATGCTTCCCAAATAATAGGCTTAGAGGCTTAATATTACTGTAAATGCGAGGCCAGTAGCTCTCATATTTAAATTAATAGATAATTATTATCTATGTTTAGCCATGTGGCTTACTACCTTTATTTAGTCCAGCAATCTCATCTTGTTTCCTCTGTGTTTCACTGGGGACTACGTCTGTGCCTTTCCTCTTCCCAGAATTCCCCTTGTCTGGTTGTCCTGACTCTACTTCCTGCATGACTACTGAATACTCAGCATTTTATTAAACCAATATGAGTGACTAATCTTTACAGTGTACAGGAGCATTATCCCACAACAGCAATGCCCTATTGCTGAAGACAACACCTACACAACTCATCAAACACAAAGAAGTTGATACTGTGCCTACCTAGAGCTTTCACTCCTACAGGTTAGTGTTCTTGGCATCATAAGGAACTCTGTAATGTAAGAAGAAATGTAAACACCAACCCAGCCACAAACTCTTTGATCTACAATGGTGCCCTGTCTGCTAAGAATGTTAGTACAATCATAGTAAAAAGCTTGTAGAAGTAACCTATCAATATCTGATTTGATTTATGGCCCACTCCACAAGATGGAACCCATACCTAGTAAAGCTGGATGAACAAGAACCTGGAACTAGATAGCCCAGGGACCTAGAGTAAAACCAAATACTACTGAAAGAATGTAGCAATAAAATGACTACTAATGACATGCTGACATAATCATAGATCGGTAGTTTGCTCAGCCATCATCAGAGAAGCCTGTTGCTGCAGCAGATGGGACAGATATGGAGATCCACAGCCAGACTAAAATATACAAAGAGCAAGAGACAACTCATCCCTGAATGGGATATTTTCATCAAATCCTTCCCCTGGGGGCTTGGAGACCTCTGTGGAAGAGGTGGTAGAAAAATAGTAAGAGCCATGGGGATGGAAGACACCAAGAAAATAAGGCCCTCTAAATCAACTGAGTGATTTGAGATCACAGAAACTGAGGCAGCATGAACAGGGCCTGCATGGGCCTGATGAGGAAAAGTGGGTATGTACCACTGTCCCTCTGTCCCTAGCCCAGAAGCTGCCTCCAAATGGTAACCACTTGCAAGTGAAAAGCTCATTTTTTCCAAGAGGTTCTCACAGGTTACATGCCCAGCAGTAGATGGCAAATAGAAAGGGGGTGCAAAGGCTTCCTTGGGGGTCCCTTGTCTCATAATGTCTGGGCCTTTTCTTTTCCTCTTTCTTTTAATTTCATAGTTTACTTTTCGATTTTATTTTTCTTTTGGGGAATTTTTGGGTTTTTGTTATTGTTTCTTTTGGTTAGGCTTTATCATATAGGTCCTTTGCATATATGTTATATCCTCCAGTTTTGTATTTTGGGAAATCCTGGGTGTGCAAACAAGTGAGTCTCTGCATATATATCTGATTCTTATGCCTTTCCTTGGACTCTTTCCTTCTTGTTTTGTTTTGTTTTATTCCAATGTGTTCATTTTTATTTTATCTTATTATATTATTGCCCCTTAGAAACCTCTTTGTTTTCTAATAAGAAACAGACTAGAGTGTGGATCCAGATAGAGAGGAGATACAAAAAAATAAAACTGGGAGTGTAGAGAGAGGAGAAACCAAGGTAAGGACATATATGAAAAAAAAGCTATTTTTGATTTTAAAAAATAGTAGAGATGAGATTAAACTACATCAAAAAATTTCTAAGATTATAAAGGAGCACTACTCAAGAAACCTATCTGTGTACTGTGTTCATCTTAGAATTGCTTTCCTGGAAGAAGATTGTCATTGATTTGAAGAGGCAAAATAAAAACCAGATAGAAGATAGCCTATGTTTGGGGCTGAGGAGCTGGCCCAGTGGTTAAGATCATAAAAACATGAGCATTTGGGTTTGAATCCTCACACTCACATAAAAAAGCTAGATGTGACTTTACATATCTGTGACCCCAACACTGTGTGGAAAAGAGATAGAAAAGTTGGGGCTTACCAACACAGCTCTAGGTTTAGTGAGCGATACTGTCTCAAAGGTGTCAGGTGAAATGTTACGGAACAGAACACCTAACTGTTTCTGTACACAGTGGTGTTTCACCCATCACATACATGTTAACATACACATACACACACCATAATCTATGTATTTTACTGTCATTGTGGTCTCAAAGTTCAGAGGAAGAACAAGAGTAGGTAGGGCTAGTCTTGCTGTGGTAGGGCTCCAGTGTGGTGTGAAATATGTCCAAATGTACAGGGAACAGTAAATAGAGGAGAGAGCTTGAAGAGATAAAGTGACTGAAGAGGACAGACAGATGAGGGCCCTGGAACTCTACTGTTTTAGAGTTGAGATGACTAGGTACCATTTGTGAAGCCCATGACAAATGCAGTTGAGTTGGTTTGAAATCATGGCTGGCTTTTAAAAAATATATTATTCTGTATCCATTTTGTGAGGATATGTTTCAAATGTAATAAAAAGCAGACTGAGATATCAAAGAGAGAAAACACCACAGTCAGATCTCATCCAGCTGTCTACCAGCTTCCTCAGTCTAGCTCCTGTGGCTTCTACTGCCTGCTCTGTCTTTCTATGCCTGCCTTAAATACCCTCTTCTCTCAATTGTTTCATACCCAGGTTAAGATTAAAGGTGTGACACCACCACTGCCTGCCTGGGGGCCTGAAACTCCCTCTGTAAACTGAAATGACCTCAAACTCAGATTTGATGGGATCAAGGGTATAGATCACCACTCCTGGATTTTCCCTGCTGTGATTAAAGGTGTGAGTTACCACTGTCTGATCCTCCTAGACTGACTTTGGGGAGATCCCTCTGTTATCTCAGACTGCTTTTTATTAAATTTGAAACATATCCCCACAAATTTTTTCTGAATGGATGCCTAGTTTCTTTGAAGGACATAATTTGTGCTGGCTATTCTTGGTTGTCAACTTGACTATACCTAGAATTAACTAAAATCCAAGAGGATGAGTACACCTGTGAGGGATTTTCTTTTCTTAATTAAATCACTGTTGTTGATTGGTTTTTGGTTGTTTGGTTTGGGTTTTTTGTTGTTGTTGTTGTTTTGGTTTTTTTTTTTTTTAACTCCTTGGCTCTCTGGGTGCCCCACTACCCAGCTCCAAAATAAACACGTACATGGAAATTTATTCTTACTTATGAATGCCCAGCCTTAGTTTGGCTTGTTTCTAGCCAGACTTTCTTAAATTATTTCATCTACTTTTTGCCTCTGGGCTTTTATCTTTTTCTATTATATACCCTTTCTTTACTTCTTAATCCATGGCTTGTTGTGTAGCTGAGTGGCTGGCCCATGCAGTCCTCCTCTCCTTTTCTTGTTCCTCAAACTCTTTTTCCAGATTTTTCTATTAATTCTCTCTGCCTGCCAGCCCTACCTATCCTTTCTCCTTCCTAACTATTGGCCATTCAGCTCTTAATTAGACAAATCAGGTATTCTAGGCAGGCAAATTAACACAGCTTCACATAGTTAAACAAATGTAACATTAAAGAATGCAACATATCTTTGCATCATTAAACAAATGTTCTACAACATAAACACATTTTCAACTAATATTCTCCAGCTTGAAGTAGGAGGACCCACTTTTAGTCTGAATCTTTTGAGGTGGAAAAATATACTGGCAACCCAAATAAAAGACATGAAAGAAGAAAGGTTTCTCTCTTTGCCTGCTTCCTCTTGCTTTCACTGGACAGACCATCCCTTCACTGACTCAGAGCCCCCTTCAAGATTCCAGCATACGCTGAAGATTAACTAAAACATCCAGCCTCATGGAATAAACAACTACTGGATTCTTGGACCTTCCATCGATAGACTTCCATTGTTGATCTGGATCACAGCCTATAAATTATTCTAAAATCCCATATACATATACTTATTCAATCATTTCTCTTGGGAAACCCTAACTTGGTAACATAACTATTTACCACTTATGTTACCTTAACAGTATCATTTACCAAAATGTCCTATGACTCTTAACTAGTGGATGAATTAAATATCTAAAATGATTATTGCTGGGAACTCCATTATTATCTTCCTCCTCCAACTCCATCATTGTCATCATCATCAGCAATCATTCTACATGAGGAATTTACAAATATTGGCTTTTTATTGGTATGTGGGATTTGAGCACAGGTCCTCAAGCTTACACAGCCAGCACTCTTATCCAGATAATGTATTGAACCATGAATTCTGGTTGGTAATTAATGAAAACTCAGAGCCAGATATTGGGGGGAAAGCTGGAATATCAGAGAAAGAAAATATACCATAGTCAATTCTTACCCAGCCAACTTCTCAAAGTAAAGACTATCTTCAAGAGTCCTCAGCCTGGCTCATCCCTTTGACAGAATACCTCAATGTCTGCCTATGCCTGCATTAAATATCTTCTTCACCTAATTGTTTCACTTCTGGGCCCAACTCTGCATCACAATCCTAGAGTTAGGATTAAAGGTATAAACTACTACTGTTTGGTAGTTAGGCCTTGAACTCACAGAAACACAGAAAGATCTTTGTCTCTTGAGTTAGGGAATTAGAGGTGTAGATCACCACTCCTGGTCTTTCCCATGCTGGGATTAAAGGTCTGAGTTACCAACAGTCATTTCTGTGCTTGGAATTAAAGGCATGAGTTACTATTCTCTGACCCTCCTGGCTTGACTGTAGGTGATTCTGTTCTCTGATATTCCAGGCTAATTTTATTAAATATAAAATATATCACCACAATCCCTCTCTCCAGTTTCTGTTCCCTTTCTGTTGAGATATAAAAAGAGCATAAAATGGACCTCATACTGTTCCCCTGTAAACAAAACTCACATTTGGTCTATAAGAAGAAGAAAACATTTGCTCATGATTTTTCTTTAAAATATCTTTGGTAGTAAATACTAATCACAAAAGGCAGCAAGTTTCTAGGATATAGTATGCTGTAGCACCCACAGATGTAACTCTTGGCCCCTGATTCAGAAAGCAAATAAGTATTAAGCTCTCTAGAGGACCAAGTTCAAGTTCTAACACTAGACTGAGTTTAGTAGTAGCCATCCATTCTAATCTTTTCCCTGAGCAATATGCTATCTAAAATAATCTTCCCCAAAAGTTTTCTCAACCTCTATTCAGTTTCTCTTTATAATATCTAAAATGGTTTTATAAGACCTCTACTTCAAACTATTCATTGATTAATCTAAACTACAGCTAATGTTGGTAATTTATGGTTTAAATGTGAAATATTCCCCACCAGATTTTATGTTAAAGGCTGAGGTCACAGACTCTTGTAGGAGACAGAGAGTAGGACGTCAGGGGTCAGCCACCCAGCTATACAGTCAGTCATGGAGTAAGAAACAAAGAAGGGTATATAGTATAGGAAAAGATAAAAGCCCAGAGGCAAAAGGTAGATGGGATAATTTAAGAAAAACCGGCTAGAAATAAGCCAAGCTAAGGCCGGGAATTCATGAATAAGAATAAGACTTGTGTGATTTATTTGGGAGCTGGCAGCTGAGTGGCAGGCCCCCCAAAGAGTAAAAACAACTGCAAAGAAGTTTCAAGAAGTATGTCTATCTCGAGGAAGTAATTACTAAGGAATTTTGAAGAGTGTTTTGTGCTTTGTTTTGTTTGTTTATTTTTTTAACTGACAGGACACAATTAGTTTTTCCTGCAGAGATGCTGACTGATCTTGTTGGTTTGATCTCATGCAGATGACCACAGCTGCAGTGAATTCATGAGTATTATGGTCACATCATGTCCAGAAGACAGCATTTCATGGCACACCTCCCTATCCTCAGGCTCTCTCATCATTTCTGCCCACTTCTGTGTTGTTCACTGAGTGCTGGCATGGGGTAGGGGTTAATATAAATGTCCCATTTATGGCTGAGTACGTCAACCAGTTCTGAGTCACTATATTCACTGACACTCACTAAACAAGGCTTATAGCAGCACTAATCTATGCCTGTGAATGTCAGTATTTTGAAAACTATTTGACAACATGACTATTTCTCAGAATAAGATAACTTGCCCCTAATAGGACCTATGATCTACTGAATCAACAGCTTCTGACTGAATTTACGATACCAGGCATGAACTCTCACCTCAGAGCCAATTGTCAGAATTCAAATCCAATTAGAAAGCAATTTATTATCCCCATAACCTTTATGCCAATATATGACATGTCTTGACTTACATTCAAACTCTAAAAGTCTATCTTGACTTCCTGTCTCCCTTTCTGCTTTCTGACCACTGAGGGGAGCAACTTTGCTCCTGCACATCCCAGTGTCCCATTGTGATGATCTGACTTAGCACTACCTAGAAATGATGGTTCTAGCTCACCATAAACTGAAGCCTGGAGCCAAAAGTAACCTCTCCTCTTTTTAAATTGTTTCTCTAACATCTGATGAGCCTTCATGGAACAGATCTGGACCTCTAAATATAGATGATAGTCAAAAGTCGTGGGTAGTTTGTGGAGCCTCTTACACTTGGACCAGGGTCCATCCCAGGTACATGAACTGGTTTCTTTGAGCCTACGCCTTTTGGGGAACATCTTTCATAGCTTTGATACTTGGGTGAGGGACTCAGCCCTACCTCAGATGAATATTCCAGACCAAATTGACTCACCTTGGAATATCTTGCCCTCTCTGGGAAGTGAATGGGGAGGTGGGGTAGGGGGAGAGAAGGGGTGGGAGGGGGAACAGTGGTGGGTATGGGAAAAAAGTTTTAAAGAAAAAAAATAAAATAAATAGTTTCTCTAGGTTATTAACTAAAACATAAGCTGAAATATGTATTGTCTCATTGCCTCAATCTAATGACCTTTTATCTTTGTACCATTTTCTCTAGATTCCCTTGCCTTTTAAGATTTATTTTATTTTTAAAAATTTTAAATTAAAATATTACACTTTCCCCCTCCCTTTCCTTCCTCCAGTCCCTCCAAAAGCCCCTCCCTATAACTTCTTCCAGACCTCCACTCTCAAGTTGATAGCTTCTTCTTCCTCAATTATTATTGTTACATATATTTGGATTCACAGTTCCTCAACTGAGCCTAATAATGCATGTGTAGGCATCTATGTGTGTGTCCACATCTCTATGTGTGGGCATCTATGTGTGTGTCCACATCTCTACAAACCTTTGCTTGGTATTCTCATGGGTTTGGGAGTCAATCAGCTACCAGCATTGGTATGGATGACCTCAGTCAGATCAATTAGTTTTCCATAGAATACTGGGTTGGGGTGTAGGAAGTACACAAATTCTCTTAAGGCCTAGGTAGGCACATGTGCACATCTACTATACAGTATTGATTATTCAAAATAAAAACCAGGCCTGAATTCAAGGTAAAGGAAAACAGACTCTAACTCCTGCTATAAAGAGCCTCAACATCACATTTTACTCCTGGACACATGGAGATATGAAGAACTGTGGTCTTTGTGCAGCTGACCTTTCACAGTGGGTATAGAAAATTCTAGTCATCCATTGAAACTTATTCTTCCCTCTTCTACAATGGCACAACTGCAACCTGCCATATCAATCATAGTTCAGTCACACAATTTTGCTGCAAGTGTGATCACGGGTAAGAAAGACTTCGCCATAGATTGAGTCTCCCTTGTGGAAGTCAAGGCAGAAGTTAGATGTGCCAATTGAGATCTCTAGAAATATCTTATGTGAAGCTCTCTATTCTACCCTCTCATTGCCCCAAATCTCAATGTATCAAACACATAGGGTTTACTATGTGGCAGATGGCAATATCCAGGGCCACTGAGGCATAGCAAATTGCAAGGAACTCGGGTTTTCCATTATAAGATAGAGGCAGAATTTTCTCTTTAATCTGAAGTGGTCCTATCTAGAATATTGTATGAAAAAGAACTGATGTTTTTCATTTCTTCAACGGCTCTGTTGAGTTTCTATCCCAATGGTCTACTTTCACCTAAACCATATCCTGAAGCAAAAAAAGATATAATCTCCATTCATTGAGAAAACTAGGTCAACAGATACTGTACTCTGGTAATTCAAGGCCATCAGACCTCTACCCCAACACACTACAAGTCTTTCTGGGGTGAAATAAAGTAATGGGCTGTGTAGTACTTGTTAGGTGGATTTGAGTTAGGAAGGTAAGGGGGAATTTTCACTCAACACCAGCCCTTTCATATAGATTCATTCATGTGGAAACTGTTGCTTTTTTCTCATCAGATTAATCTGTCAAAATTCCTAAACCTTCTCCTAAAGTACTTCTGATTACGTTGCTATGGCTTCGTAGCTTAGGAACACTGACTTGTACATTGCAAGTCACTGGAGAAGATGAGACATAAAATTCATGCCCCTTCCCCAGCAGCAACTTCTAAAGGCTCTGAGACACCGTGGAAGATGGCTTAAAGAATAATCAAACTGAACTTCTGAGGTAAGAGGCCCACAAAGCACAGGATTGTGTCACGACACTTCAAAGAATTCCTTGTGGATTTTTAAATCAAATCTAAAATCTTGAACAAGGTCTACCAGTTGGCATTATCTCAACTTCCTCACTCACTCATGTTTCTATTATTTCCTCTTTCCTCATAGTCACTTTTTAATATTTCTTTGTAGCAAGCACAGCTTGCTCTCTCTCTCTCTGCCTCTCCAAAGTCTTTGCCTCTCTCCTATTCATGTTTCTAATCAAAGTTAGTGTCAGTTACACAAGGAAGCTATTACTGAAGCTCCTAAACTAGAATAGAACTCTCATTTGCTCTCTCATGAGACCTTTGGTGGCACTACAACAATTCAAATTAAATGTGTGGTTACTGTCCCACAACAGCAGCAGTAGTCAATGCTCCTTTACTGCTCTACCCCAACACCTGGCATGGTGTAATATACTCTCAGTGAAAACGCAGTCAATACAAACCGATAAATGAAGGGGGAGTGTTAAGAGAAAAGCAGGGATGGGGAACATAAGCAAACACAGAAAGGGGAAGGCCAGAGAGGACCAGCTTGCTACCTGACCGTGTAATTCACATGTCAGTGACATCCAGAAGACACACTATCCACTCCTGATCCCAGAAGACCAATGTACCTCTTTTCCCATTCCTATCCAGTTATTTTAGAGTTAACCAACTCCTTCATTCTCTATAGAAAACAGAACTGACTACACTTCACCCCACAGTACCTTATGATAGCAAACACCATGAATTGAATCAGCAGCCTGGGCTTAGGGACAAATTGCATTTGGAAATTGTATTTATGTATCAAAAAACTAATTACTGCCAAGTTCCACCTCAGTAGTGCTTGATGATTTCATTATTGGATCTAATTGCACTTCTATTCAGGATAAGGGTATACTGTCTTTTAATTGATAGTGGAAATTGAAGATACATAGGTTTGAGTTACAAAGGGCATCTTTTTTTAGCTGGTTTCTGGCCTCATGGAAAACAAAATAACCTTTCACCACTTTCAGACCAGACTAGAAATACTTGTTTTTATTTTCCCAGGTTAAGTAAGTCTCTGGGGGTCTGCTAGACTTGAAGGAGTGGACATACTAGTCTGTAGCCATTTTTAGTAGCATACATGAAGGACATGAGCTTCTGAGCAAGGTCCTCACTTTCACAAAACCTGAAACCATTAACCATTCTTTATCTGATGTAAGAGACGTGAAAGGGAAGAGAAAGTACTGGCTCTGGACCCCAAGGTCAAGTTCTCAACACAAAGAGGATTTATTTGTCCCAGAGGGACAGAGGGCAGGAACTAAAAGACAAAGACAGGAGATAGAGGACAAGAGAGCAGGAGGGGGAGCCAGGGAAAGGGAGCAAGTTTATTTGTCTGGGAGGGACAAAAGACTGCCTCTAGAGAGAGAGGGAACAGACATGGGATATAGAAAATGGCAGTTTATAAAGGTCAAGAGGAAACCCAGAATGGGAATGAGGTGTTTAATTTTAATTGAACATGTTAATTAGGTGAGCCAGAGGGGGCTTTTGATTGCTGGACTTTAATACTTAGATAGCTGAACCTTGGTAGTCGGCCTCAGGAGGAAGAAATGGCAAAATAAGGGAATAAACCTTGGTCTAGCTTCAGGAATGTAATCTAACAGTTGTAATACGAAGTTTCTGGCCCGGCCTTTCCTGCTCAGCCCCAAAGTTTGGACCCACTCTCAGCCCTGCTGCTACTTAACCCCAAATAATCACACTAAGGTTCATATTAATTTTATGTTGATTGACCTATGGCTCAGACATAGTTCTTTCATCTTAACTTAACCGATTTCCATTATTCTGTTTAGCCATGTGCCTTGGTACCTTTTCTCAAAGCAGCATGGCTGTCTTCTTTCCCTCTGCATCTGCTGCTGTCTCAGTTGGTGTCTATCCTGGTGTCTCTGCTCTGCTCTTCCTGTTCCCAGAGTTCTCTTAGTCTGGTAGCCCCGCCCACACTTCCTGTCTACTTTCTACCAATCAGTGATTTTATTAAACTGGTAGGAAAGACAATTATTTATAATGAAGCAGAACATAACCCCACTACAAACAGTTTTTAGCAAGATAGAGGGAATTGGGGAGAAGGGCAAGGTCTGCCAGAGCCATGTGCTCAAGTGAGCTAGTGTCCCACAGGAAGACACTTTGGAGGTGGGGTTTGTGTCACCATCTTGGGTCTCAGCACAGGAGAAAAGAAGCAGTGGGGAGTCTTGGGAAGTCACCCAATGGAAGTGTAGGAGTAGGAGGAAGATATTCTCTCTACTCACCCAGCCAGAGACTGGCAGGACCTCCCATCACCTATGGCTCCCACCATGTCCCAACAGAGTAAAAAGAACTGAATTTTCCACTTCACATTATTTCTTATTTGTCTTTGTAGAGGCAGAAAAGGGGCACCCAGTATGGCAGCTAAAGCACAAAGATAAAACAAACACTGGACCCTCAGGATCTGGCAGGAAGAGCCCACCCACACCCTGAAAAACAGTACATCTGTCTGCCTTAATAATAACTTTTAGTCTCATGGAAAAGAAATGTCACCAAGTGCTTCAGGGCATTTTCAAAGCAGTGGCCTTCGTGACACCTCCATAAAGGAAGAAAGGTTTTCTGGCTGACTGACATCTTGTGTGCTTCTCTCTTATGATCAAACCCATGGTTCTCCGGCCTCTCACATCTGTGCCTCCTTTGAGTGTCTCTATTTGGCTTGTGTCTCTGCAGTCCAGCTCTATGCAGCCAGTAAGCTGAAGAGAGTATATAACTAAGGTGTGCTTAGATCTGAAAGCTGACATGCTCCTTTTTTAGAAGAGAATGCTTTGGAAAGGACCACCCTGGAGTTAGACTTCCATCTTAGTTAGGATTTCTATTACTGTGAAGAAACACCATGACCACAGCAACTCTTATAAAGGAAAACATTTAATTGGGACTAACTTACAGTTCCCAAGGTTTAGTCCATTATTGTCATGGCAGGTGGCAATCAGGCAGACATGGGGCTGGAGACAGAGCTGAGAGTTCTGCATTTTGACCCATAAACAACAGAAGCAATTGTGTCCACACTGAGCAAAGCTTGAGCATAGGAGATCTCAAAGCCTACCTCAACATTTCTTCCAGCAAGGCCACACCTCCTAATAGTGCCACTCCCTATGGGAGTTATTTTCTTTCAAATCACCAGTTTCTTAACAGGCTTTGCTTCCCGACTCCATCACAGCCTTCTCTCATCAGAATTGCTGAGGGGGTCTCGGGTCTTTGTGAGTCTCTGTCTCATGATTGACAGTTTTTCCCTTCCTCTTCCTCTTCTTCCTTCTCTTCTTCTCTTCTTTCTTCTTCCACCTTCTCTCTATCTGTCTTCCTCCCTGACCTCCCTATCCCCTCCCCCTTTCTCTCCTTCTGTACTATCTCTCTCTCTCTTTTTTATCTATATATCGTTCATCCCTCTCATCCCCTTCTGTCCCTTTTTGTGTGTGTGTCTATGTGACTCTATCTCTGAATCTCCCATTTCTCTTTCTTATTACAAAAGCTTCCCGTTGTGGCTAAGCCGCCTCTCTTCTAGCCCCTAATATCCCCATGAGCTCTGGATCCCATTTTTTCCTTTCCCCAAAGATAGCTCCTGTCTTCCTGGAAGTGAGATGAACTCTATCACATGCCTTTCTTTCTGCTCCAAACTAGAATGGTGACTGACTTGATCTTACAATCTTAGTCTGTGCTATGAGTTCATTAGTTCAGTGCTCCAGTTATTCAATCCTCCCCAATCACTGGCTTTTACTGTCTTTCTACCCACCCACCCCCAGATGGTCCCTGAGCCTTGGGGCAGCAATGATCTAACTTCCCATTTGTGACTGAGCACTCTGCTAACAATCATTCCCTGTATTTTGATCAGTTGTGAGTTTCTGTGTTAACACTGTCCACTTCACAAAGACCCTTCCCTGATAAAGTTGGAGAGTTTCATTAATCTATGGGCATAGATTTATAGGATGGTTAGAGAATGTCCATTTAGCAAAATACTATTATATTCACCTTGTTGGCATCATGGCAGCAAAGCCATGTCCACAAAGTGTGTATCTGGGACTTCTGACATCACATCTTGGCAGAATAAAAAGCATAAAGGGATGGGACATGGGGCCAGGCTTGTGCCATCTCAAGTCAGAATCCAGTGATAAACTTCTTCCAATGAGATTTCTTCCTAAAGCATCAATAACCTTCCAAAAAAAACTGTGCCACCAGTTGGGAACCAAGGACTCAAATACGTGTCTATTGGAAGATGCTCCAAGAAGACATTTAACTCTGAAGCCATAGTGAGCCCTAGATCTGCAGTCATATATGGATTACATGTTATATATGTGCACTGTGTGTGTGTGTGTGTGTGTGTGTGTGTGTGTGTGTGTGTGATCTACAGAAGCCAGAAAGGCACTGGATCCCCTAGAACTGGAGTTACAGGCAGTTGTGAGCCACAATATGGGTCCTGCAAGCTGAACCTGGTTCCTCTGAAAGAGCAGTAAGTGCTCATAATCACTGAACCCCTAGTCTTGAACTCTTTGTCCTCCTGCCTCGGCCTCCTGAGTAGCGGGCATCTAGGCCCGGCCCACCAGACCCAGCCCAGAACTGTGACAGAATGTGTGGACCTGGGGAGCCTGTGTTTCTTTGTCTTGCCTGTCCCCTGGGGAGGGAACTTGCCAGGCCATGGCTTAAGCTCTGGTTGTCAGGCTTGGCAGAAAGCAACCTTATCCACTGAGCCGTCTGACATCCTCACAGTGTTTATTTCTTGCTTTGTTTTGTTTCTTGTTTTAATAATCAGACCTCCCAGGGTCTGTAGCCTTGCAAGGACATTCTCACAGATGTTTTCCTATGTTGAAGTTTCCTGATATGTCTCACCCTCTACTTCTCCCCAGGGAAAACTGGCTGCCTCACTGTCCTGATTTTCTCACATCTCGAAATAGCTTGAGGATTTTTCCTAGTCATGTCTTTCCCTTCTAGGTAGTAGTTAAGAAGCCTGGGTGCAGTTAGCTTACTATCGCCAGAGCCTAACAGAGAAGTCTGACTTTGCCAACTCCATGGAGATCAATAAAAGCCTCTCAGAGCCGGCTGGGGAGATGGCTCAGTATTTTCTGTACAAATATGAGGGCCCAGACCCCATGTGAAAAGGCCAAGAGTGCCAACCTTGTAATCTCAACACTGGGGATGTGAACAGAGGCAGATCCTAAAGCTTGATGCCCAGCCAGCCTAGCCGGATCAGTGAGCCCCAGGCTAACAAGAGCGTTATCTCAAAACAAGATGAAGGGCTCTTGAGGAAAAATGTCTAAAGTTGTCCTCAGACCTCCACTCTTATGTGTACACACACACAAACCACACACACCACACACACCACACACACAAACCACACACACAAACACACACCACACATACCACACACACACACAAACACATACCACACACACAAACACATACCACACACACAAACACACCATACACATATACACCACACACAAACCACACACACACAAACACACCACACACACCACACATACACACAAACACACACCACACACACAAATACATACCACACACATAAAAATACCATACACATATACACCACACACAAACCACACACACACATACAACACACACAAACCACACACACCACACACACACAAACACTCACAAACCACACACACACGTACAGCCTCCCCAAAGAGCCTTAATATGAGCAGTGAAGGCTCATTTGGAAAGGTATATCAAATCACATGCTGGCAAACATCGGTTGCTGATAGTCAGTAACAGGGTCTGTTTCCACCAGGATGAACTAAATTCCACTAACCAGGGCTTCAAGGCAGGGTCTGTACTGATGTCTTCAGCTGTGATTCTTTTTATTTACTATCTACTCCATTCTAGTTTCCCCATAACATAAATGAGATGCATTTAGAACACAAGAATATCAATCAGGAAATACCAAAACACTGTATGTCTATAAAATACAATGAAATAATCACAGCTATTATAACCTTAAAAATCCATCAGGGTCTTTACATCACTTGGGGAAAGCATTTTGCATGTGAATATAAACCAACCATCTGCTGTTCTCCCTTCATCTTTAAATCAGATTACTGCCAAAGTCAGACAACAAAGACATTTTCAGCTCTATCATAATTTTGGGTGTCTTCACCCCACAGGTGCTCTGTTGATAGCCCTCAAGTATACTTGTAGGGTCAGGAGAAGTAGCTCAGGAGTTCTTAGAGCATTTACTGCCCTTGCAGAGGATCCAAGTTCCGTTCTCAGCACTTACACTGAATAATCCACAACTGCCTGTAACTCCAGCTCCAGGGGATCAAAGGACTTCATATGGCTTCCATACACACACACATACACACACACACACACACACACACACACACACACACACACACACACACACACATATCTTAAATTTAGATATACTTCAAAATTGACTTTTAAAAAGTCTCTCTCTCTCCCTCTCTCCCTCTCTCCCTCTCTCTCTCCCTCTCCCACTCCTTCTCTCTCCCTCTCTCTCTCCCTTTCCCACTCCCTCTCTCTATCTCTATCTAAATGCTAAAGAAGTCTGGAAACAGGATTTGGATTCTCATCAGAGAAGTAGATAAATTTATAGAAATTTAGTTCTAAAGAAGTTGGTGAAATGAACAAGAGGATACAGAGCTGTCCTCTTGTACAAATCCGGGCAGCATCTCATCCCCCTTTCTTAGGTGCTGAAAGGAGCGGGAGACAGAAGAAAGAGGAGTTTGGAACCCTAAAGCATAATACCGTATATACTACCGTCAAGCTCTGCGCCTTCAGGTCAATGGCTCATCTCTCTGATCCTTAGCTTCTCATCTGGTAAATGGGATTGTACCACTTTAGAGAACTGTTCTCGAAAATCAGTTTAAACTTCTATAAAGTACCTATCCAAGTCCCTGACATATGGGAGACATTAAGTATGTGTTAACAATTCCCACTGTGCCCATGTTTAAGAGTGAGGGCTCTCCTCCACCTGTCAGAGACATTTTCCTCTCAAGTTTTAAGGATTGAGATCAGGATATTAATACCTTATCTGCTTCCAGAAGACAAACACAGCTGAAGCGCACAGAGCTGTGCTGAAAAAGCAGGGCCAGCCCTGAAACACAAAGCAGCATTACACCAATTATCCCTGATCCGAGCTGAGGTGCCTGGGTGCAGTGGGTAATTAGCGGCTGCCCCAGTCTCTGCACCGACATGACTGGTGCTATTTAATGTAATTACATTACAGCAAAATGATGAGTTGTCTCCTGATTGGTAGTTACAACATAATTGTGACTACACAGAATATTAACACCCTAATTGCTGGAATCTTCCAAAAGCATTAGCTAAGCAAATGTTTCCCTGTCTCTGGTCAGCAGAATGACAAAACTAGCTGTTTCTAGTGTAACCTCCCACCTCTGCCTTCTTTTTCTTCAGCCACCAGTTCCCTTGGGCCGTTCAAGGGATTCCACTCTAACTGGAGGACTGTCTCACACTTCCCACCTTCTTTCCCTGTTAAAATACACTCTGCAAGACAGAAAACATATATTATCACTTCATTGACAGGTATCCTAGAGAGCCCTCGCTCTAAGGGAGAGAGAGATGGGCCTAAGGACAAGTCAGGTTTGTCCACTTTGTTTCTTGGTGACTTTGTTAGTTAGTTTTCTGTTGCTGTGACAAAGCAACATAAACAAAAGCAAAGTATAGAAGGAAGAGAACTTAAGGTTCCAGGGGGGACAAAAATCCATCATGGCAGGGAGGCAGGGAAGAATGGAAGCAGGCAGGCAGAGTGGCTGCGGCAGCAAGCAGAAAAATCACATCCTTCTGATGGCGTAAATTCTCTTAAATACACCAATTTAAGCTTAATATTTATTAAAACATAAAACAACACTCACGATACAGGTAACAGCTTATATAGACGGCCTGATAGACTGGATTATCGGAACCGGTCTCTCCAGCAGTCTGGAACCAGGAAACCGGCCTTCCCAGGATCCCAGCAGCCCCTTATGAACAGGGTTGGCCACTCCCCCTTCAGGAGCCCGGGACTCTGGATAGGCATCATCAGACCTTATCAGCTGACACCTGAATCCCACCACATCCTTCAACCAAGAAACAGAAGTGGGTCCTTCCTCCAGCAAGTCCCTATAGCTTCTCCAAACAGTGTCACAGATTGAGAACCCATGTGTTCAAATACCCTTCTCAGTCAGACCCTCACAGTGACCTTAGCCAGTCTCTTGACCTGTCAAGCCATCTTTACGGTAGAGATTATACCAGCCACTCCTTGCCCTAGTATACTACCTAACATGGCCACAGAGGAATGTTAGTTAAATGCTAGGATGAACAAAATTAGGTATTGTTCCCAGAATTATTTCTATTTTTACTATATAAATGGAAACTTTGACTTAAGCCAACCAACCGAGGTTATTATTCAACAGGTAACGTGTTTGAGAAAGATGTTTGTGCAAATTTCTTAAGTCATATTGAAATCCTTGGCTACTTAGGAGGCTTGCTATCTGAGAGGGAAGGTTTCTAAGAGTCATTATGAATAGAACAAACAGTGTTCCAGAAACTCACCAACGGTGCAAAAGTGTTAATAATATCCATTTAAGGTCTTGGGCCTTTTTGTAGGATGGACCAATGGAAGGAATCATCTCCAGAAATGGAAAATCAGGACATGACCCATGAAAAAAAATTCAGCAGGAAGAAAGATGATACAATTTTAAAAACCCAAGAATTGGAAAAGTAGTTAAACTGTAGCAGGGCAAGGCTCCCTTGCAGACAGGACCATTCCAGTGAAATGCTCTTAACTACCCTTTATTGCCTTAAGTGTAGATAAGTGGCTGATATTGAAAAACCAGAGTTTCCCTCATAAGTTGTCTCAGAAGTAAGTATCAAGATGAAATGTGTTAGAATAAAAAGGAGTTGGGTCACTTACAGTATTCCATCACTTTCTCCATCCAGCAGCCAACATTTTTGGTGAGTATGTTACTCCCTCTTTGCCTCTTCATATACAAAGTCCATCTCTGGGGTTTCTGTGAAGGTAGCTGAGTTTTTGTGCTAACTTCTGGTGATCAGCCCTAAACTGGGTTCCAGAATCATACAGGACCAATGATAATATCCCATCCTCTAGACTAAAATTGATTGGCTCAAAGGAGGCCACCTGACTCTCCCATCATATCTAGGCAACCGGAAAACTCCCAGGGATTGAAGACGTGGAATATAAGATCAATACCTTGTCACTAGAGGAACTGAAAGACAAAACAGCGCCACTAACAACATGTGGAAAGCATAAGGGCAAGCTTCTGAATGATAAGATTTGGTCCCTTTGCGAAAACAGAACATCAGCCACAAGAGTGGTACATATTTCTGACCCCGGCACTGAGGAAGCTGATGCGAGAGAATCACATGACCAAGGGGGCCATGCAGCAGGAGCCTGTCCCAAACAAAATGGAAAGGGAAGAAGGGAAGAAAGGGGAGAAGGAAGGCAGGAGACTATGGACATTACAGTCTTTGTTCTGGTCCAGATTTGTATGATCCAGCTAACCAACTTCCTGAGATAATAAAAACAGAAATTTTTCTTTCTAACAAATTGTACTTTTGATTCCTGAAAGCAGAAGAGTTGGTTAATACTTTACTGAATCCTGAGTAAAAGCATAGCAACATCTTTAAATGTTGTATGAAGTCAGTGTTGGAGCAATGACTCAGAAGTTAAGAGCACTGGCTGCCTTTGGAGAGGGTTCAGGTTGGGCTCTCAGCATCCAAATGGCAGCTCAGAATCTGTAACTCCAGTTCCAGGAAATTTGACACCCTTTTCTGGCCTCCACAGGAACAACACATAGGTAGTACACACACACACACACACACACACACAAAATAAATAAATAAATAAAATGTAATTTAATAAATGTCAAAACTCCTTAGCTTCCTTTACAAAAGAAGAAATGATGAGCTGTGTCTACAGTCCCAGGATTTCTCTACAGTCCCTGATTGGTCACTTGAACAGCCCTTTTACTTTTTAACTCAGACTTTGCCCATTTAGAAAATAAAAGGATTAGATGACAAGGCTTCAGAGACCCAGAAACCAGAAAATTCTAGATTTAAGTTTCACTTTCTCAAAGTCAATTGCTTCTAAGCTATCAAGACTCATTGAATTTGTCTGGCTGAGGACTGTTTTCCAGACTCCTCCATCCTGGTCTCTTCGATTTCAGAATGGAAGCTGGCAAACATTGACAAACCCCAAGCCTCTCTCAGTCTTTGATTAAACCAGCACTTCCTGGAAACTAGCCTGGGCAGCAGAGAGAGGATTAGCAAGTGTTGCTCAATGCCACCTAAGACTAATGAAGGATATTGCTGGATTATTGGGTAGACTGATTCCATATTCTGAGGAAATACCATACTGATTTCCAAAGTGGCTGTACAAGTTTATACACCCAACAGCAATGAAAGAGTGTTCCCCTTGTTCCATATCCCCTCCAGCAGAGGTTGTCATCTGTGTTTTTGATCTTAGCCGTTTCTGACAGGTGTAAGGTACTATCTCAGGGTTGTTCTGATTTGCATTTCTCTGCTGGCTAAGGATGTTGAGCAGCTAAGTATCTTTCAGCCATTTGAGATTCTTCTGTTTAGAATTATTTCCTTTTTAGCTCTCTACCCCATTTTCCAATTGGGTTTTTAGGATTTTTTTTACCTCTAGTTTCTTGAGTTCTCTATATATTTTAGAGATCAATCCTCTGTCTGAAGTAGAGCTGCTCAAGATTGTTTTCCCATTCTGTTGGTTGGTGTTTTGTCTTGTTGACCCTGCCCTTCGCCTTACAAAAGCTCCTTGGTTTCACAAGATTCCATTTATTAATTGTTGCTCTCAGTGTCTATGCTACTGGTGTTATATTTAAAAAGTGGTCTTCTGTGCCAATGCATTTAAAGGTATTTCCCATTTTTTGCTAGCAGGTTCAGTGTAACTGGGTTTATGCCGAGGTCTTTGATCCACTTGGATTTGAGTTTTGTGCAGGGTGATAGGTATGTATCTATTTGCATTTTTCTACATATCACCATCCAGTTATGCCAACACCATTTGTTGAAGATGCTATCTTTTTTTTCCACTGCATATTTTTGGGGCTCTTTGTCAAAAATCAGGTGTTCATAGGTGTATGGATTAATGTCAGGGTCTTCAATTCAATTCCATTTATCCACAAGTCCACTATTGAGCATATACCCAAGGGATGCACATTCTCACCCCAAAGGCATTAGCTCAACCATGTTAATAGCAGCATTATGTGTAATAGCCAGAATCTTGAAATAATCTAGATGCTCTTCAACTGAAGAATGAATTTAAAAATTGTGGTACCTTTACACAATGGAGTACTACTCAGCAGGAAAAAAATGGCATCCTGAAATTTGCAGAGAAATGGATGGCTCTGGAGCGTATCATCCTCAGTGAGGTAACACAGACCCAGAAAGACAGGCATGTTACATACTCACTCTTAAGTGGATTTTAGAAGTAATGCAAAGAATAACCATGCTACAATCCACACCACCCCCAGCAGGTAGGAAACAGGAAAGTTAAGAGACATCCATGGATCCCTCTGGGAAGGGGGAAGGGGAAATAGAGAAGATCTCCTGAGAAAATTGTAATCATGGGGGGGGGGGGGGGTGCAAGGGGAAGTGAGAAGAGAACATGAGAGAAAGGGATGGGGGAAAGAGGAAGGGCAAAGAAGTGGACACCCTGATAGAGGGAGCCATTGTGAGATTAGAGAGAAACCTGATACTAGGGAACACCCATGAACTCACAAGATGAGCCCAGCTAGGACTCCAAGCAATAGTGGAGAGGGAGCCTAAACTGGCCTTTCCCTATTATCATATGAATGACCACCCTAATGACCATTATAGAGCCTTCATCCAGCAGCTGATGGAGGCTGATGCAGAGATCCATAGCTAAGCACCAGACTGAGCTACTGTTCCAGCTGAAGAGTGGGAGGAGAGATTGTGTGAGCAGAGGGATCAGGATCATGATGGGGAGATCCACAGAGATGGCTGTTCTGCCCTATTAGGAGCTCACAGACTCTGGAATGACAACTGATGGCTTCATGGAACAGATCTGGACCCCCTGAATGTAGATGACAGGTCGAAAGGTATGGGCAGATTCTGGAGCCTCTAACAATCAGACCAGAGTCCATCCCCAATCATGAACTGGCTTCATGAATCCTGTGCCTAGAGGGGAAACACCCTTCTCAGCAATGATACTTTGGGGAGGGGCTTGGCCCTACCTCAGCTGGATATGCCGGACCAAATTGGCTCCCCTTGGATTCCTTGTCTTCTCTGAGAAGTGAACAAGTGGGGGTAGGCTGGAGGAGGCCAGGGAAAAGGAGCAGGAGAAGGAGCAGTTGGGGGCATGGGGGAAAAATTTTTAAAAATCATGAATAAAAAAAAAAAAAGACTAATAAAGGAACAGTACTATGGCTTCTTTAGAGAGAATGAGGAAGGAAAGAAATTCACCAGGACCGCTAAAGACATGACACCTATGAGAATGGGGTGCAGACTAGCCTGATAGAGTCCTTGGTGAAGGCACTTGGAATGAGCTCATACAAATCTGTAGGGAGCAGATGTCACCAGGATCTTGGAGCCAGCATAAGTCGGGAAAAACCTCAGTGACAAATAAGTGCAGCCAGCAGCCCTGTCAGCGCGAAGATGGCGGCGGTGCCTGCTTCCCGCCTTTGCAGCCAGCTTTGCCGTGCTTGAGAAGGGATGAGAGAGGAAGGTGCCAAGCAAGGAGACAGCAGCTGGCCCGCCATGGTGGGAAAGGGTATTTAATAACAACAGGGAGCTCTCTTTTACCCACTAATGGTGGAGGCAAGTGCTCAATGAAGTTATTGCTCTGCTGACTGAATTCATCATTTCAGGATACCAGGCTTGTGAATGCGCCATGTTGAGCACTCACATGTTTACTGAAGCTGCACCATGGAGACTGACTCCTCAGTAAGTTCATCACATCTAGCTGAGGACTGAAAGTCAAGTATTCATAAATTAGAAGGAAAAAAAAAATGGTGACCACAGGAGAGTAGATGAGAACTGTCTACAACAGGAAATAAAGTAGCAATAGACAGATAAAGCCACTATGTCCTGACCCAACAGCCCCTGCCATCCCATATCCAATGTCACACACCATTCTTGCCCTTCTCTGTTCAGACCCACTCTTATCATAAATCAGAATTTAAAGCTACATTTAACAGGTTCATCCAATAGTGCAGCTCTTACAGTTATGAGATCCCAGAGTGCCTTGCTTCCTGTCACTTACAGAGAGGTCAGTGAGAACAGGCAGGAATTGAATCAACTTTATAGATGAGAATTGAATTTACTTCATTCCAAGGCACTGGTAATCTGAGAAAACAATGGATTAACAGCCCAAGAATTCTGTCTTTCATCTCACGTGCAACTGACAGACTCTATAAGGGAGTAGGATTGGAGAGGGACAAGCCAGCCAGTCACTGCAGAGCTCCCACCCAGAGCTCCGGTGGTCAGCTGTCCTTCTGAGACTTGCCATGTCTGTGTCTCTCGGGATATCATCCATTGCACTTTTCCTTCTTTTCCTTCACTCTGTGGATGTCTGGACTTGAGTACATCATGAAACACAGAACCAACCTAGTACTCCTCCAGGAGCATCTGGTCTGGGGGGTGGGGGGAGTTAGTGCAGAACAGACAGACCTCTATCAGTACATGTGATGAGCTAGTATAACTTATATATGAAAGTGTGTCTTTTTAATATGACTATCATATCTAAGTGCCTATCAATACTAAGGTCACATATGTTAGAGAAATGGGTTGTTTGGGTATTTTTTTTTTCCAGAAGTGTTTTTGAAGAACAGGTAGTCCCTTAGCAAATAAGTTCACCGTATTCTCAGAGTCATGGCTACACCTCACTTCCAAAGGCTGCTGTTCACATCTGAGTCAGTCAGGATTACATTCTTCAGGCAGTGAGGGGGCCTGACTGCCAAATCACAGAGCAAGGAGCTCTTTAGCGAGGGGAGGGGTGAGAGCTAACTAATAGTTTGCAAGCATGTCTTCAAAAGTGTGTTAACCAAGCAAGCTGCCATCTCCTGCTTCCTCCACCTCCTTGCCTGAATGTATACTAATTGAAAATTAAGTTTTCAATTTGAAACCATTTTCTAATTCTGTCTCATTCAGGAGCAGTTAGAGCCCTGGTGTTCTGCTGAATCCCCAATGTGCTTTTCCTACACTCCTTTAGGAAGCAAACAAAAGAGGTTTGGCACCACCTAACTGAGAGCAGCAGGTGGGGAGAGTCATGGGTGGGAGCCAAAGACAAGAGGCTTGACCCTCTTCAGGCTTTGGCTAACCTGGACTAGTCAGGGACTGTACTTCCCCGTCTCCAGTTCACGCAGTCCACCAGAGTTGCAACACAGCAAGTGAAATTCTTACCATCATTACCATCCTGTGTACAATGGGTTAGGACAGCCCAAGGGCAGTAAGAAGAACTTCTTGTGGGCAGTTTGATGATGGAGCCCTGATCTCTAAGGCTCAGTAGCTCTGGTGAATGACCTGCTTAAAAACAAAAAGTAAAACATCTTAATGGGTGATAGGAAGTAAGTTTCTTTGGACTCTGATATTTAAAGTATGTGGGGGGGGTCATTTTATTAGCTACTTTTCTCATTGTTATGACCAGATGCCTGGCCAAAGTCAACTTAATGAAGGAAAAGTTTGTTTTGGCTTACAGTTCAAGAAAGGCTAGCGTCCATCATGGCGAGGAAGCCACAGTAGCAGAAGCATGTGTCAGCTGGTTACTTTGACTCTACAGCTGGTAAGCGGAGAATAATAAGGAGGTGGGGCTAAATCACAGACTCAGCCCACAATGGCCCGGTTATTCCAGTGAGTCTCCACTTTCTAAAGGTTTTAATGACCACCAGCTGGGAACCAAGTGTTCAAAGGATCTGGAGAGGTGGGGAAACATTTCACATTCAAGCCATAAAGTAATAAAATTAAATAAAATTAGAACATCACTGCTCCAGAGCAAAGAATAAATCATGTTTTCCACAAATCAGTATTATTTACATAATTTTTCTACAATAGAAGTTCTGTTAGTTATTTTTGAATCACTATGACCAAAGCAAGACTAGAGTATATTTTATCTCTGTTTTTGGAGGGCTCCACCGAGTCTGCCCATTGCAAGGCAAAGCATCAGGACCATGAACATAGCAAGGCTACTCAGTCTATTGAGGAGAGAGAAGAGGAAGGAATCTGGGACAATACTCACGCCTCCCCAGACAGGCCCTGGTGACCTCCATCTAGGTCTCATCTCCTAGAATTTTCAGAGCCTACTAAGAAACTATCATATCCCACACACAACTGCAGGGATCTCGTGCCAAAACCGTAACAGGTGTTCCTCATTTCTCATCTAACTTTCTCATTGAAAGTAAACAGGAGATTTTACTCCAGGTGCTATTTAAGGGTTTCCTTGTGTCCCCAAAGGCCACCCTCGATCATCTGATATTCAAATCCTTATCTTGGGACTCCTCATCCTCATCTAGTCCTCCAGCTTCTTCTGAAGGACCCACAGTCCTCCAAGGTCCACTGATTTCAATCCTCCTCTTTGGTATTTCCTGTTTCACTTTGCCTTGAATTTGCCTTGCATGCTTAGATTTTCACCCCTCAGGAACCTCCAAGAGACAGACACTCACCCACAAGGTAGCTGGACCGAAGGAGGTGCAACAGGAGCTGTTGTAAGTGGCAAGGGGGTGTTTTCATTTACAAAGCTTTTCCTACAAAATTTCTTCACCTTCCCTCCCCCATTTTTTTCTTATTAATTCCAGTATCAACCACAGGTTACTACCAAGTAATGATTTCAGAATACTCAAGTCTAATCAATGGGTGGGCTACTGGGAAGGGAAGAAAGTAGGCTGTTTTGGAAGCTTAATTAATAAAGTCTTCCCAAGCATCATTATAAATGAAGTATGATAAATGATGCAACCACCCCTTTCTCAGTATCTGGGACAAGCAAGAGTCTCACATGCCTTAATTTAGACGGAGGCTGGAAGATGCAAATTTTGTAATGAATCAGAAATTGAGTGACATAGACTGGAATGAAACTAGAGAAGCTGCCACCTCCATGACAGAAGGAAGTGAGGCATCCTCCCTGGAACCTGCCTGGGGCTCGAAGAGTTAGAGGAGGAACGGAGACAGAGAGTAAGTAAAGGCCACTTCCAGCGGGAGGTAGAAAGGAGATCTGAGGAGATCTTAGGCCTTGCTGGACAGGAAAGACTCAAGTTCAAAGGCCAGTTCATCTTGCTAGGAAAAGCCAAGAATACCTGCTACGAGCAGCATTATTTACCAGTGGAAATCAATGTTTTGTGCTTCAAGTGCTTATACAGAATTCAGTTCCACACAAAACTTGGATAGTTACTTTTGGTCACCTTCCACCCCAGGATAACTATAATCCCTCTAGTTCAATTCGGCCTTAACTACTGAATGGCCACAGTAAGTGACCTTGTTTCTCTGTCCTCTTGGTCTTTATTAACAACAACAAAAAATGTCCCTCTCTATTTTTTGAGTTTTGGCATTTTGAGGCTTGAGTTAAGAACCCTCTTGTTATATATATTGTTTATGCCTGGCACCTAGCAGGCCTTTGTTGATTGGAAGTGGATGAAGGAAGAGGAATAGAATAGTAATGAAGCTAAGCTATAGCCAACCAGCTGGAGTCAGACCAGGTGGAAAGGGTAGATGAGTCAATAGCAGGTGCTCAGCTCAGATCCTGCTGCAAAACAGTCTTGGTTTCCATATGAGCAAGTGAGGGAGTTCACTAAGAAGCCAGATGTGTATAAGAATCAAGGTGAAGCAGGGCAGTCACGGTCAAAAGAGGGTTGCTCCATCTCTTACACCCTATTAGAGGTGGCCAGTGATAACGAAGGCCGGCCTCCCACAGCAGAGCTAGATGGCCTTGCCCAGAGTCCATTGATGTGGATGGAGAACCTTTGTAGTTATTGGCATTAGAGAATGCCTCATAGGAACACTCTACATAATAGCAGTACCAAATGTTGGGGCACAGGGGGCTAGGAAGACAAACCCCTAGACAACTGAAAGTGTCACCGTGAACCTTCACCTGGGGTCTTCTTGCAGGCGAGGTCCCCTGAAAGCAGAGCCAGAGGCCAGAGCTCAAACATCAGCTGCTTATTGCTGCTGCACTTCCAGGAAAGGGCCCTAAGGAAGGCAAGGAGAAAACGCTCAGGAACAACTCCATCTTGGGTAAAGTGGGACGTTAGCCTGTACTGTCCTGTTTCTCTTACAAGGTGTCTCCTTGTGGCCAAGGTGACAGGTGTGAGCTGTCAGCCAAGGCACTGCAGAAGGTCAAAGGGTCAGGGGACAAACAGCTTCTACTACAAACCTCTTAGGGGTGATCTACGCATGTCAAAATAATACACCCAAATGAAGCATGTACCTGTGTGTAATCTTAGCATTTGAGAAGCAGAGGTAGGGAGATCCCAACAAGTACAAGGCCAACCTGGCCTACATCAGTGTGGTAACGTGAGCAAAATCTGATCTCAAAATTAAGAAAGCAATCCTGTGAAGCTTGGGTCACATGCCTTGAGTCACTAGATGACAGCACCAGGGTTTGAACCCTGGAGTACAAGCTCTTACACCATGTATCTAGTCTTTATATTGCCTTTTGAATATACTACTATGAGCAGGGTTATAACATACACACACTGAGAGAGAGAGATGCAGACACACAGAAAACATATACTGATGCCCTGCCTCCCCACCCACACACTCTGAGAATGTGACAATATATGTAAATCACTCATAAGTAGAAGTTGAGATGAGGTCCTAGTGGAGTATGAAGCCTTAATCAATGTGACTGGTGACAAGATTTTTTAAAAATGGGACACAAGAGAAAACCCCATATGAAGACGGAGGCCGAGACAAGGACATGAAAGGTGGCCGGCATCTCCCAGGGGCAGTCCCACTGATGGCTCCGTTTTACATGACTGGCCCTCAGAAATGGGAGACACATCCCGGTGTTTAAGAGCATGACGCCTCATCATAGCTATTCAGGACAATAAGATGAGCACTCAGAAAAGGGACCAAACCATGCTGGCCATGATTATTAACTGTATGCTGAAAATATTTACTCAAAAGTACATTGTAAGTAGATACAAGCATTTCAAGATGCATATATGAGGGGTTTATCTGACCTTTCGGGAATTTTAAGCTTTACTGTTTAGGCACTCAGGCTGGGGTCGTAATTCTAGGTCAGCCTCTACCTCAGCATTCACGTGGCCCTAACGGAGTAACCCAGTGTCCCTGTTCTCCAGCCCCTTCCCTTTTTTAAATTTATTTATTTTATATGTATGAATGTTTTGACAGCACATATGGGTGTGCACCGTGTGTCTGGTGTCTGAGAAAGTCAGAGGGGGTGTCAGATCCCCTTGAAATGGAGTTACAGATGGTTGTGAGCCACCATGTGGATGCTTGGAAACAAACCCAGGTCCTCTGTAAGAACCAGTCCCTTTGAACCATGATGCCATCTCTCAAGCTCCTGTTTTCTCATTTTTGAAAAGAGAACAATGGTGTCTCATCCTCCAAGAGAATTATATAAATACATGCCTGGCTTCTAGGGTGCCTGACACATAGGAAGCACTGAAGAATTGTGGACCCAGAAACCTGAGCTCACTTCTCAGCTCTGCCCTTGAATACCTAGATACCTCTAAGTCCATTTCTCCAGCTGCACATGGCTATGAGCCCAAGGGCTGTAAGCTTGGTAACCTATAAATAGGGTAATACAGTAAGAATATTAATGACACATGGCATCAATGCTAGCTTAATCTCCATTGAAAATTAAAAGAAGGCTGGTGGGAAGCATGAGCCTCCTTGATTCCAGAGACCAGAGTTACCAAATTTTAATGAGAATGGCAGTCACCTGTGGAGACAGTTGACCCTGCAGATTCTGACTCATCTGGTCCAGGAGAGGGCCCTGATAGTCTATTTCTAAAGGGCTCACAGGTGATGCTCATGTAGAGGCATACAGGAAACACCATAAGGTACCTCATCATGATGAGGTCCACTTCTCAGCCATTAGGGCTCTGTCCCCTCTGAGATTAGAAATGATGAATCCTTGTTTGGGAAACAAAATATTGAAGGTTTTTATTATAAATGTAAATTCTGAGTTTGTACATCAGAGATAGCACCAAGGGGTGGTGAGGATGCCTATTTGTGCCCTGGGGAGTTCTTAGTGCTCTCCCAAAGAGTCTCCTAGGTCTGAATTGCTTAGATGGCTCCCAGTGGCCCAGTCCACAGCAAGGCCAGCTCTAAGGCTAAAAAGTAAATAGCTGATAAATAGCAATTGTGGACAGTTGTCGCCACCTAGTGGAGTAAGAGAGAAAAGCATAGGGATGGCTGCAGTTAAAACAGCCCATTGAGTCCTGCTCTTAAATCTGAGAGGGGCCAGAGAGACTCAGTGGGTTGTGGAACTATAAAGGACGTAAGAGGGCTGTATACTCCATTCTCTGGTCTCAAAGTTCACCTCTGGAGCATAAATTATCTAATTTGTCTCCTGCTTCACTGTCTTTGGCAAAAAGGTATAATGCAGTGTTGGCTTAATGTATGCAGGGGTATTTCTTCATGTTATTTGATTTTTACAACCTTCTGGTTAGAACTATCATTGTCCTCTTTTTCAGTGTGGGAAACAGAAGCTTAAAGAATTTATGTTTGTCTATGCTGATGCCTGACTGGAAACCTGGACCTATTTGTTTTCAAGACCTGGATTTATTTTGTTGAAGGGCCCTCTCTGTCATGTGCACATGGGTGTGCATAGTGCCTTTGTGTGTGTATCATGTAGAGGCCAGATATCTAATCAGGGGACTTCCTCATTCATGCTCCACTGTGTTTCTGGGACAGGGTCTCTTGCCAAACCTGGAGCACACTGATTGCCTCCAGTGGCTAGCCAGCAAGCTCTGGAGATCTAGGGGCCTCTACTCTTTCCCAGCTCTGGTACTGGGGTTGCAGGCACAGACACACACCACTGTGCTGGGGAATTCCAGCTCAGGTCCTTGCTGCAGTGGCAACTACTTCCAGCCCAGCCATCTGCGCTCGCCCTCCCTTGATTTCTATTTTATTTGTTGTTTGTTTGGGGAACAACTTACTACGTATCCCAAGCTGGTCATGATTTCAACTTTGTCCTCCTGCCTCAGAATCCTAAGTACTGGGATATGACAGGCATATGCCACCAAACCCAGTTCTAGAGCTGAAGTTAAGCTCCCAAAGGCAAGTGTAGCCCTCCTCATTCCCCCAGAGTGGGGGGTGGAGTTTGGAAATACAGTCCCTAAAGTGGAGACTGGGTCCTCCTATGCCCCGTCAATCATGCTTATCATGGAAACATCATCAGTCTTGAGTTTAAGAGCAACTCCAGTGTCAACTCTGTGCTAAGCAGAAGAAGCCTCTTCCCAGTATGAATTGAGCCCACTGCCTTCGGACAAGGCTGTGGCCACAAAATGCCAGGAACAAGGCGGCATAAAACAAAATATCCCTCCGTTCTGGGGGAATTAGTCTGAACAGACCTGATGGGATCCTAACCCTGTCTTGGCTGTCCACTAATCTGAGATTACAGGTGTGTTACTCGAGCTTTCCAGGTTGTACACATGCCTTTCATAAGGAGAAATGGGGTGACCTACTCCTGGGAAGATTATGATGTTAATGAGTTAGAGCAACCGTTGCTATGTAATAAATGCTTTTAAAATGTTGCCGAAGATCATCCACCCAAGCTCTTGGGAAGAACCAAATGATGTAATCATCTTATTCTCTTTGCCTCATTGTGGGCTCAATCAATCAGATGTTTATTATCATTATAGCACTGCGTACTTACACTAGGCTCATGGCAAGTGAGGTGGAAAGAATCAGTGTTCTTCAAAGCAGCATTGGAGTTCACACTAGTGAACTCAGTGGAGGCTCCAGACCAAGCTCCCCAGGGCAGCGTTTACATTCTCCTTCCTTACTCAGAAGCCTAAGGACCCTTCATCTTCCTGACTCCCAGTCTGTCCCCAGGGGGCCATTCTCCCAGAGTCTACTGTGAGAACGGTGACTTCGTCTCCAGAGTCCTTTCCTTTCTGCTCCTTCTTTGAAGCTTTGATTCTGATCGCTTCAAGAAAAATTAAAAATGGACCAGTGAGATGGTTCCAAAGAGAAGAGCACTTGCCTCCAAGCCAGGTGATTTGAGTTCGATTCCCAGGTCCCATGTAGTAGGAACGCCTGAATGTCATCTTCTGAGCACCTGCATGTGTGCTCTGGCAGTCAGATACTTACACAAATAAACAAAAATAAGTAACCTGGGAGGGGCCACTGTGACTTAGTTAAGTACTAGTACTTTCCTGGGCACATTTGTGGCTTGTTGTTTGGGGTTCACTGCTTCAGGGGATGCCTGAAAGTTAGGCGTTGTCTTCCCCTCTTTTGCCCCTGAAATGCTGTGTACTGACTGAATCTGGCTGTCCCGAACCCCAGGCCTCTCTACAGACACACACAACCTCCTGCATGGGCATAGAGTATAATATTCACACAAATAACTGACATTTCTTCACTGGCCCTGAGAGTGAGCAACTGTCAGGGCTGAGAGACGGGGAGGGAAATGCTGTCTCTCACATGCTGTTCCCTGCCTGGACTCCGGACTAGAGCAACCTAACAAGATTGAAAGCACAGCTCTGCCAGGCTCTGGGACTACAGCTTTGCCATCTCTGAGTTTTGTCATGGAAGTAGACAGCACTACATTTGAATTTATATGACCTATAATTAAATAAAAGCTGAATGTAGTTCCTTGATCACATTGGCCACATTTCAAGTACTTGATACCTACATGTGAGTCTTGGCCACCACACTATGCAAGACAGATTAAAAAGCACTTCTACCCTGGCAGAACGTCCACGGTGGGCATAGGTGTAAACGCAGACAGAGGTACCGGGCAAGTCTGCAAGTGCACTGATTGCGTCTCTCAGCATCTCCAGAAAGGATGCTGCCAATCATTAAAGGCCTCCGACCCACTCTGCAAAAGCCTTGCCCGGCCTCCAATTACAAATGTGAAGATGAGAGAGGAAAAAGGAAGTGCAGTTTCCCCAGGGCTGCTTCATGCCCGGACTCTGGAATTACACCAACGCCACAGGATTGAAACAGCCATTCTCTGTTCCTGCAGCCAAGGGAGCAGATGCCCAGAGCCGGAGAGAGGCTTAGCTCAAGATACACTGAGCCAATACGGGTGGAGCCAAATTTGAGTCTGGAGCTAACCCAACACCTGGGCTTCCTCCAGCAGGCTAAGCTCACTGAGAGCTCTCATCCACAAAGCAGAAGGCACTCACAGAGAATCTTAGAGTGGATCCAGAACCTTCGGGCCCCACCAAAGCTAAGTGGGTCAATGCTCACACTTTTGGTCCTTTCTCAGGAGATAGGACATGAAAGTACATAGCTATAATTATCGGTTTGGAATATTCCTTTTCTTGAGCCTCTCACTTGTAAATGGATAAGAATAGTGGTACTTACCTCGCTGGATCTGAGAAGTACTAAAGGAAGAATTTATAAACCCCTTAGCACAAGGCCTTGCCCATAGCAACTGTCAACTGTCTTCATTCTGAAACTGGCTTACTCAGTTTTCCGTTACTATGACCAAATACCACAGACCGGGTAATTAATAAAGAATGATGGTGTCTGTCATGGTTAATTTTCATGATCAATGTGATGAGTTTTAGAATCACTATGGGAACATATCTCTGGGAATGGGACCTACACCCGTAGTGGGAGGTACCATCCCCATGGGCTAGGTGTGGTCCTGTACTAAACAAAACGGAGAAAGCTAGCTAAGCGCTCTCTCTCTCTCTCTCTCTCTCTCTCTCTCTCTCTCTCTCTCTCTCTCTCTCTCTCTCTCTCTCTCTCTCTCTGCCCCTACCCCTGCCCTGCTCCATGGCTGTGTATTCAAGGTGACTTGGCTGGTCACCTCATGTTCCCACCACCATATCCCCCCCCACTGCCCACTGTGACAGACAGAACCTTCTGTCTTTCTTATTTTCCTATTGCTCTGACTAAAATACCCTGATAAAAACCACTTAACAAGGATCCGACAGTTTGGGCTCACAGTTTCAGGATTCACAGTCTATCACAGCAGGCAGGAAAGTCCTGGCAGCAGGACCTGGAGGCAGCTGGTCACATCACATCCATGCTCCGGAAGTAGAGAAGGATGGGTGCCCATGCTCAGCTGCCTTTCTCCCGTATATTCAGTCTGCGGCCCAGGAGCAAGACCCACCTGAATTAGGACAATCACGATAATTCCTCACAGATGATACTGACCATCACACTCCTCAAATTGTGAGCCAAAAAACCCTCCATCTATCCCTCCCTCCATCCATTCTTCCCTCCCTCCTTCCATCCATCCCTCCCTCCCTTCTTCCTTCCTTCAGTGGCATCAGTGAGAAACATTATTAGTGCAAACAGTTTGTTTCTCTCGTGTGTTAGGAAGCAGGGAAGTCCAAGAGTACCCAGTGCTGGCAAGGGCTTTATTTCTTCCTAGGTCAAGTGTTTTGTAGCAAAACACTCACAGGAACAATCCGTTGATCCTTTATCCCATTCAGACAAGTGGAATGGTCCATAACCCAATCGCCAACCAAAAGTCCTCACCTCCAGTGCTGGTTAGCATATTCTGGAAACGTTATGGGTTTCCAGAATATGAAAGTCTGAAGACACATTCAAGCATAGAAATAATAACAAGAGGTGGTCAAAGGCAGAGGTCAAAAACCTGACTTCAAGCTCTGAAGAAGCGGCTCAGCAATTAAGAACTCTTTCTGCTCCTCCAGAGGACCTGAGTTCAATTCCCAGTACCCACACAGTGGCTCACAACCATCTGTAAATCCAGTTTGGGGGCATCTGATGCCCACTTCTGATTTTCACCAGCACCAGACATACAGAGGTAAAACATCTACAAACATAAAAAAATTTGAAATAAAGTATTTTTTTTAAAAAGCCAAATAACCAAACTGAAATCCTGAAACAACTCAACCAATTTAGCTTTGTTAATTCAGGACAGTTTACTTAAATGTCTTTGTAAATGAAGAAAACAAGAACCTACCTTAAAAGACTGTGGCAAAGATTAAATAAGATAATTTATGTAAAGTGTTTAACGTAGTAATTTGCTAAGCAAATAGTGACTTCTCAATAACTACTGTATTCGCTATTAATGTTATTACAGTGCACAGAGCGCCTACAGGACACTCAAGAGTAGACCGTGAGCGCCATCTAGTGTCCGTAAGGCACAACACCTGACACAGCCCAAGGAACCAGATTTTATTTTTAGGTTTTATATTGCCAAGAAGACTCTCTAGTCCTAGCCCCACAGCCTCTAGAGTTTGATCCAAGTGCAAAACAAAGAGGAAAAAAGGAATGGGGGGCAAAACAAAGAAGCACCTTTCTAAAGACCTGACTGCATCCTTAGAGAAACACGGGGATCAGATAAGCCACAGCTGTGGGGATATGTCTTAAAGCCCCGAAAGTACTTACGGACCAAGGTAACCAAGCGGTGAACTCCAGCTGAGTTGGCATTTGTTGGTTCACCTCACCATGGCCATTTTCATCTCTCCCAGTGTGCAACTTTCCTCATTCCTGCAAAGTAACATGCTACCTAAGAAGGAGAATTTCACAGTAGACGTGAGTTCAAGCCCCAGCTCTGCCATCCTAAACTTCACCGATGCCCAAGCTTCTTGTTTTAGAGTATCATCCTCACCGCCCAGCTCCCCCCCCCCACCCACCCACCTCCTGGGTGAGGCAGGGAGCAGAAGATGTCAGACAGCGCTGGGTTCAAGTTCCAAGGGCTAACTTTGCTTTCTAACCGTTAGTTTCTCTCCGAAACCCCGCCACCACCGCCACTACCGCCACCACCGCCACCACCGCCACCACCGCCACCACCACTGCCACCACCACCATCCCATCTCCTTTGCATTGACATCAGTTTTCATCGTGCTTGATATTAAAAAATAAATGATGTAAATAAATGACAGAAATATGAGGACAGTTCATAAAACTATGAATAGTTATGTACAGAAGGCTGAGGGAGGAGCATCACAAGTTCAAGAACAGCCTAGGCTACATAGCAAATTCATATCCATTCTGGGTGAGTTTCATAGAGTGATCCTAATATGAAAGAATTTTTAAAACTAATATATTAGGAAACTCCACTGAAATGACTAGCAAGGAGTTAGTAATTATGATCACCACAATTTAGTGAATATTTGATTACATCAGGTCCTGTAATAAAAAACATGGATATTGTTTTATTGTGGCCAGAACACAATAAATAAATGCCACAAGCATCACTATTTTATAAAAGAAGAAGCTTAGGCCTGGAGTATGAAATGATTGACCTAAAGACACGTGGCCTCTCACCAGAGGGAAGGCAGGACTTTGGTTTACTTCAAGGCAGCTTGAATCAGGAACAAACACTATTTACACACCTGCTAGACCACCAGCCTCAGAGAGCCGGGTAGGTTCACTCTGCCTTGATGACTAGCTAGCTGTTGGTTCGGTTGTTTTTAATTCACTAGTCAGAATTCTCAGTTTTAGCAGGAAATGCAGGTTGTTTGGCAACGTGTGAACTGGTGGGAATCGCCAACATCTCACAGGAACAGGTACGACTTTCCAGTGACAGAACCCGGCTATCAAGCTTGGAGAGTTCTGTCTTCTGTGCCCTGTAGACTTAGGGCTCTGGCAGGAGAAGGGAATCTCTAGCCCAATTTGGAACTTGGAGGCTGCCTTAGCCACTGTTCCATTGCTGTAACGAGACACCAGGGCTGAGAAAGCCTTTTACTGAGGGCTTACTTAGAGTTTCAGAAGCATGGGCTTTGAGACGTCAAAGCTCAACCCAGTAACACACCTCCTCCAGCAAGGCCACACCTCTGCATCCTTCCCAAATGATGCAACTGGGAACCAAGTGTTCAAACATGTGAGCCTGTGAGGGCCCTGTTCTCATTCAAATCTCCACAAGGACTGCCACCAGCCCCTACTGGGGAAAAGAAGAGAACTTTTTTTTGTCCCTCCAGGAACCTTCTGACAGGCTGGCTAAAAACATCCGCTGCTGACTTTCTAATTTTCCCGAGGCCAGGCTTGAGAAATGAGGGCATTCCACACCAGGGAGTCATCGGGAGTGAAGTCATAGCTGTGGAGTGTCCTCGGGAATGAGGACACCTTGAGTAATGCCGAGGAGACGGCAGGTTGTTTCAGTTATCTGTTAGGGCAAAACAAACTTTCACACAACTTGGTGGCTAACGCAGAGCTTTAAACCACAGTTCAGGAGCCGAATTGGGGCTACCACCTATTTTTAAAAATACGTTTTCTAAAGCACATTGCCATATCTACATATTTATGTAGCATCTTGGGGGGGTAGGTGTGCATTCATGCAGCTGTGATAGAGAGGGATGTCTGTGTGGGGTGCACGTGTGCATGCAAGCAGAGGCTGGAGAGGCCTGTCTTTCTCAATCATTTCTCCGCCTTATCTTTTAAGGCAGGGTGGCCAGCAAGCCCCAGGGGTCACACTGCCTCCCCAGCACTGAGATCATGAATGTAAGCAGAAACTTTTCACGTGGCTTTTCACACGGGTGCCAGGAATCCAAGCTCGGTCCCGTGTATACATTGCAAAGCGCTCAGCTCACCAAATGAGCCAGCTCCCCAGTCCTTGCCACTGCTTTAACAACAAAGGTGAATAATTGCAACAAAATCTACATGACCTGTAAAACCTAAAATATTGTTATTGTCCGGCTCCTCATAGAAGAAGGTTGCTGACCTCTGCCTTGCACCAAAATTCCCCATATCTTACAATTCTAGCTGGCTCACATGACTGATTTCAGGCTCACTCTGGTACCTACATTCATCTGAGTCTCCTGGATCATCTGTCTGGCTTCCTAGGATCTTTCCTTCTCAAAGAGTCTAAATGCATGTCAAACTGCTAGTCACTTTGCACTTATTGCTGGCCCCTTGGCCAAAGGCACTTATGTAGGAACAAGCCCAGGATTCACGGTGGCAAGTCAGTCACAGACTGACTACCAAGGCGTATTAGTCACTGGGTCCACCAAGAGCAGAGTTCAATTGTGTGTCATATAAACGTGTGAAATAGAGCTGACTGGAGCATATTGACTGCTGAAACATCCAACAAATATTTAACAAGCCCCAACCATGAGTGGGTCAGACCTGATGTGAGTGATTCCATGTATTCAAACTTTTGTCTAAAAGTCATCTGGTGATCTGGTTTTCACAAGAGCCAACTTTGTGTTGATTCATTTCCCCAAGGGGGTGGGGGGGTTAATTAACCTTTGTGTTTTACATAGTATCTAAGTATTTAATGTATGCTAAAATGTTCAGTCCAATGGAGTTGAAACTCTTCTAAAAAGATAAACCTGATGTAATTGTGCCTTTATTGTATCTAGTTTATTAAATAAAGCACTCTTGTGTGAATAAAGTGGAAGTGCTATGCCTCAGCATCTTGACATGTACTCTGGGCCCATGTTGGTATGATCTTGCTCCAAACCTCAAAGTCTTAGTAAGGGTCTGTTTTCCTTTATATTAGCAGGGTTTCTGGCAGGAAGGGACCTGGGTTGGAGGACCAAAGATCTATACCCCTATCCTGACTCGGCAAGGGCCTGGTTCTCTAGACCTAAGGTGACATTTGCATTGTTCTTTTATTATATATTAATACTGCTGGCTGATAACCTGTTTCCCTCTACTTTGTGGGGTAGAAGGAAGGTACCTAACTCCCTGCCTCTTGGCTTTAGATGCAGCCCTGGGTGCATCAAGTAGGCAGTTTTCTGTTACTGAATTAATCAGTTGATACAGAGAAATATTTATCTGGACCACCTGCCCAGGACTGGCATCACCCCCAGTGGGATGAGCCCTACCACATCAGTCATTAATCAGAAAGAAGCCCCCACAGACATACCTTCAGGCCAGTCTGACAGAGGCAATTCCTCAACTGGGATTTCTTCTTCCTAAGTGACTGTACTTTGTTGATAAAAACTAACCAGTTCAGATAAAGACTAAAGAAATCTGTAGAGCTGAGAAAAGAAAACATTTGTTCTAAGAACTAAATGCCAAAAAAAAGGAGCCCACTCGGAAAAAGGAGTTCACTGTGTAACCAGGCCATTTACCTCCCAATTCCTCTATTTCCTATAAAAATAAAGATAACAATAGAGCCATCACCACAGGCAGTCACATGAGGTTTAAACAGAGAGATTACCAAAGCTATTGCTTGACACATAGTAAGTACTTCAGAAATGTCTGATAGCACTGTGGGTGGAGTGGTCATGCGATGTTCTCAAGCATTGCTCCACAGCTCCCTCTGCCATCAGCTCCTGTGACTAGCAGCATGAGCTCCCTCCTCCACATCTTCCCTCTCCCCTCCCACCCCTGCCAGCCCATGGAACTCCACCCTTTTACTGGCTTACCCCCAAACTAAAAACAAAACCTTTAAGCAAACAAATGAACAATAAACACAAAGTGTGTTAATAATGATAGAACAATTATCTTCTTACTAGGCGTTCATGAATGTTTCAAGTCTACTTCTCTGGAGCCTGACAAGACAGTAATGAGGGAGGGGTCGTATTAGCATACAGACATCCATAGTCTTAGCCATTTCCCATTTTGCTTACTTTCCTTTACCTCCCTGTCTGCCGCAAAATGGTTTTTCTCGTCTTATACATATGCATTTAGCTTCCGTTTGGTTAGTCAAGCATGTCAGAGAGTCTTGTTCTTTGCACCAAAGAGATGCTAATACCAATGCTAGTTTTCATTACAACATCTCCTGAAGCTTGGTGCCTTAAAACAAGGAAGGCTGGCTTCCTACTGTACACACGCTCTTGTGGCTTTGAGTGACTTTGGGGGGCAGCCACCCTCAGTATGTGTCCAAATCATCTCAACAGCTAAGAGGCGTGGAGACTTAGCAGTGGCCATTAGGACTTCCACTCCGAAGTGACTGTTTACTTTCTCTCATAATTCAATGACCAATGCCTTGGTTGAAGAGAAGAGCCCTCTGCCCCAAAGACATGTTTGGAAGGCTTATTTCTGGGTATAGCAGCATTCAGAGGTGGGGCTTGGAAAGGTGATTGGATCATGACAGTGCTAACCTAATTAGTGGATTAATCCATTCCTGGATTATTGACATTATTGGGACGTGGGGCACAGTGGAGGACGTCATCACTGAGCACTGCCCTTGAAGGGTATGACTTTCCTGCTTCTTTTCATCTCTGCATCCTGGTCACTATATGTTCAGCTTTGCCTCAGAGCCAAAGAAATGGTGCCAGCAGACCCTAAACCAAAGCCTCAGAACCATAAGCCTAAATCCCTCCTGTAAATTGTCTCTCTCGAGTACTTTGTCAAAAGACTAACAAGGCAAAGGATGTGATGTGATACTAGGTTTGGGGTCTGGAATGTGCCCTGTGATATTATGGTTGGGGTCTTGAATATCCCACTATGTTCCATGTGTTAAAATCTTGGTGCTGTTCGTGCTAAGTATTTTAAGTGGTGGTGTCAAGCAATGGTAGGTCATCTGGTCACTGGGACATGACCCCTAAAGGGAAAGGTGGAACCCATTCCTTTCTCTTTTTGTTTTTCACAGGAGAATGGGATTGTTCCACCATGTACTTCAGCCATGTTGTACCACCAAAGGCACAAAGCAATGAGCTGATTATCATGGACGGAGACTTCTGAATCTGTAAAATGTGGATCATGTGCCCATGCCTTGGCAAGAGAGACCGGAAAATTGCAGCACTGGTATTTACAAAGCTTTACTTCATAGAAAAATGGCCACTGCACCCGGCCATCAGGACACGTAGGAGTTGCCTCAGGGAAAGAAAAATTCAGGCTACTGTTTCTGTTATCCTGGTCTTGTCTGGATGAGGTATTTTTCATACAAAGGCAAAGCAGCAAAAAGTTTTCCTTTTAAAGGTAATACAGCATACAGTGCAGGGGAGCAGCAGGCTACTGGAGCTAGGGTTCTTGAGAGCACTAGCTATTGTTTGGAGGCTTTCTTTTATGGGTTCTGGGAAGAGGAAGAGTTGGTTACTAGTGGGTATCACACAGGTGTTGTAGAATATTATTTTAAGGTGTGTTGGTTTCGTTTAGGTTTCATTTGTCAAACTCTGTGAAACTGTTTTACTGTGCCTGTCTAAAACACCTGATGGTTTAATAAAGAGATGAACAGTCAATAGGAAGGCAGGAGAGAGAAATTGGTGGGGCTGGCAGGTAGAGAGAATAAATAGAAGGAGAAATCTGGGAGGAGAAGGAGAAAACAAAGAGAAAGAGAAAACAGAAAGGAGGATGTTAAGGGCCAGTCACACAGCCACACAGCCACACAGCCACACAGCCACACAGCCACACAGCCACACAGCCACACAGTCACCCACAAAGTAAGAGTAAGATCTACAGCAGTAAGAAAACAGGAAAAACCAAGAAGCAAAAAGAAGATAGGATAATATAAAGTTAAGAAAAGCTTGTTAGAAACAAGCCAAGCTAAAGCCAGGCATTTATAATAAAGAGTAAGTGTAATGTATTTGGGAGATGAGTCACACAAAAGAATAAAAACAACCAACAACATTTTGGCATTCCAACATGGAGCTAGAATAAAAGAAAAATCCAACAACACATAGAAAGTTCTATGACTTGGCAGGCTTGTGCTATATAAGCCTTTCTTTGCACATGTGTCCTTTCCAGTTGTGAATGAAAACTCCTGAAAAGATGCTGTATCTTATTGGAATTTTAGTACTGTGGAGAGGTTGGGATGTTGCAGGTCTAGAGTCTAATTACCTTATCTCAGGCTAGATCTTGTCCTCCAGAATAGCTATTTCTTGCCCTTCTCTGTGTCAGAACTAACACCTTATAATTTAATAAACAGAAAACCTTTGGAATCTATTAATTTATGAGATCATTGCCTTCCACAAACCCAAAAGCTAAAAATGTCATCGGAGAGCATTCCTGGCCCACAAAAAAATCTTCCCCCACTTTACTGTACCCCCATCTCTTGTGTAACTATCAATATATTTTAAACTCGCCTTGATTTTTGTCTTTCTTTCTATAAAACTATAGAAACTTCATGAAACTGCTTCCACATTAGAACATGAAACTTGGGGTAATCTAAATCCATGTTCTCAGGCCATGGTCACTCAAGATGTTTTCCCTAACCATTAGGAAGACATTGTTTGCCTTACCATGCACACAGCCTAAATTGGTTTGGGATTTGGCCCCTATCTCTGATTCTCTCACATATTACAGGACATATTAGGATGGAAACTAACCACAAAGGGGAGTTAACAATGAGGAGGTATAACACCCATTGGTTAAAATGGGGTGCATGTGCAGTTTGATTCAGATGAGGGGTCCCAGATTGCTAAGTGCATTGTTAGGAAGAAGGATCTGGCTCAAGCTTGCTAAGCTTCCCTATACTTGTCTGTCCAATCTCTCTAGTTGCCCCCAGAAACAGTGAACAGATACACAGATTGGCTTCCCCTAAATGCTGACTAGATATATCATTCAAAACTCCAGGAAAAAAGAACCCTTACCTCAGATAAGAAGATCCTCTTAGAGTTTGTGCTGGTAAAGATGTGGAGCATCGCCAGTGAGAGTGCAAACTTGTACAGCCACATTGGAAACCAATATGGCAGTTTCTCAAAAAAGTAGGAATTGATCTACCTCAAGACCCAGCTATACTACACCCAAAGGATGCTCCATCCTATCACAGAACACTTGCTCAACTATGTTTACAGCAGCTTCATTCATAATAGCTAGGACCTGGAAACAACCTAGATGTCCCCCAACAAAGGAATGGATAAAGAAAATGTGGTACATTTTTACACAAGAGAATATTACTCTGCTGTTAGAAACAATAACATCATGAAATTCGCAGACAAGTGGACGGAACTTGAAAAAAATCATCCCAAGTGAAGTAACCCAGACTCAGAAAGACAAACATGTTTGTCCTGCCTTCAGAGTGTTTGGGAGCTGGAGCCTAGCAGAATCATCATCAAAGAGACCAGAGAGACTTCATACAGCAACTGATGGGAGCAGGTATAGAGTCCATCGTCATATATTAGAAAGAGCTCAGAAAGTCCTGTGGAGGAGGGGGAGAAGAGGGAGGGGAAATTGAAGGAATCAGAGAGGTCAGGAAACACCGTGAGCTCATAGTCCACAGAATAGTCCACAGAATAGTCCATAGACCAGGACTCAAGAGGGCTTGCAGAGATTAGGGACCCTCTAGGGGTCTGACCTAGGTCCTCTGCATATCTGTTAGGGCTGAATGGCGTGATGGCTTGTGGGATTTCTAGCAGTGGGAGCACGAGCACGAGCAGTCTCTGATTCTTTTGCCTACTTGTGTGACTCTTTTCCTCTACTGGATCATCTCATCGAGCCTTGATGTGATGGTATGTGCCCGGGCTTATTGTACGAATTAACATGTTAATTCGTGTGTGGTTGATGTCCCTGGGAAGTCTGTTCTTTGCTGAGGGGACACAAAGGGGGTCGGATATAGGGGAAGGAGAGGTTGGAGAAGAGACTAGGGGAGGGGAGAAATATTGGTTATGGTGAAATATGTAAGAAAAGAGTAAAATAAAAAAGCTCTTCTTAAAACAACCTTTCAGCAACATAAGAAGCAATAATTACAGGAATGAAAATGACCTAAAGGTTAGGGGTATCTCCAGATCTTCCAGAGAACTGCCTTAGGTTCCCAACACCCATATCAGGCAGCTCACAACAGCCTACAGTTCCAGCTCTAGGGACTCAGATGCCCTCTTCTGGCTTTCAGGCACACCTACATATGCTACTCTCTCTCCCTCTCCCTCTCCCTCTCCCTCTCCCTCTCCCTCTCCCTCTCCCTCTCCCTCTCCCTCTCCCTCTCCCTCTCCCTCTCCCTCTCCCTCTCCCTCTCCCTCTCCCTCTCCCTCCCCCTCCCCCTCCCCCTCCCCCTCCCCCTCCCCCTCCCCCTCCCCCTCCCCCTCCCCCTCCCTCTCCCTCTCTCACACACACACATAAACACACACTCACTCACTTAAAATTAAATCTTTAAAGAAAGTGGTAGAACCTTTCTAAAGAGCAATTTAGTAATATGAGCCAAAAGACATAAAAAATACACACATATTCTCCTACTTATTCCACAAGTGGTAATCCATCATTTAAAAAATAATCAGACATTAACCCCGGATATGTGTCAAGCACTATTAATAATAATGACATCAGGAACAGCCTAAATGCATGCTAGTAGCTGGATAGTTAATTCAGTTTTAATGTTGTGGGATATTATGTAGCCAAGTGAAAATCATAGTTACAGAAAGAGCTAATGTCAGAGGAACATATTTCAGATTTAATTAAAAACAAATTAAAAATTACATACCCATGATACGAATTTAAATAATATTTTCTGTAAGTTACAATTAGTAGTTTTATGTATAAATTAGTAAAGTCAGACTTTTTCATGGGGGACTGTTGGCTGGTGACTCTGCCTCTCTTCTTCCCTGAATCCTCTGTACCTGGAAATCCTGACTAGCTATTGGCTATTCACCCAGAGTGACACATCTCCACAGTGTGCAGACCAACAAACTGGATTTTCCCTCAAGTGTTGATAGTGATAGTTTCTGCATGTAGCTTACACTCTAGTTTCTGCATGCAGCTTACACTCTAGTTTCTGCATGCAGCTTACACTCTAGTTTCTGCATGCAGCTTACACTCGGTTTTTCCCGTTGTTTCTCAGTCGTTCAGATCTTCCTAGTGAACATGAATTGCCTATTGATAGTGTCTAACTATCTCTATGTCATTGAGTTTCTGATGTTCTGAGGTCATTCTGCCTTCTCCTCTTCTTAGGGACAGAATTAACAGTTATGCATATCTCTTTGCACAAAGTAGGTATCTGCTGTCTTGTCTGCTTTCTATTGACTAATAGTGAATGTGTGGTGTGGTAGGAAAAGACCTAGAGGTGTGGCTTTGAGGTCTTGAAGACCCCTGTATGAGGAGTGGCCAGACCCTCCCAAGACTAGTTGCATGATGCCTCCCTTTCCTGTTTGTTCCCGGCATTCTCAGAGGGAGGATCACACCACAGCATAGAACAACTCAACTCTCCAGAAATGCTCTAAGGTTCAATCTTGTATCAGTGAGTGTTTCATATAAACTCCTTAATAAGTATCAATCCTTTTATATAATCAGTTGCCAACAAATAATTCCGACTTTACCTGGCACCCAACATGGGGCCTGACACAGGCCTGACCCAGCAGAAGACAGCAGGGAAGCCTTCCTGGGGTACCCTCAACAGAAGCCAAGGGCCACTCACGTGGTACTGAGCGGCTTTGGTCTCGGAGCTTATAGGTTCCAAGATGGACTAAAATCCAATCCTCGGCTGCTTTTCAAAGGGGATATTTTCTGTTCTCCGATTCCCTGTAACTGCAGTTTATCTCTTGGTGTGCACATTCCCTCCACACTCTGCAGCACTTCCACATCCCACAGCTTTCCCGTGGCCGAGCTGCAAGTCCTTGCCTGTACAGCAAGGACAAGCAGCTGATATCAGCGTGTCATTCAGTGTGAATTTGCAGTAACTTGTTCTGATTTTGTGAGAAATTGCCTTTCATTAGATTATATTTATAGAAGGCCAAACCCAAAAGTCTGAGTCAGCACGCCTGACTAATTGGAGTGCCACTTGCGACATCTGTTGGCCAAACATTGCCATTAATCCAGTCTGAGGTTATAATAATTCTTCATATGTAATACATAATCTTAATAATAATAATATTTTTTCAAAAACGGCAGACAATACAAGAATTTAGAAAAATTTTGCTGCTATAATTGAGAACTTCTTGCATAATGATATTTTTTAGAGCTTTATGCTCACAGTCCTGCTACTTCTTCTCAGCTTGTTCTGGCAAAGTTCCAGGTCTTCCACACATGTAAAATTTATACATGTAGAATATAAATGCTCCCATTTAATCTGTATCACCATCACAGCACAAGGAAGCACACAAGAAACTTAGGGGGCATTTTCTCCTGCATGGATGTCATGACCTCCTAATTATAGTTCTTCAACATAAATCTCTCCAAGTACAGAAGGACATCCCACATTAGTGAGGTTTAGGGCAAGAACATGCTCATTTTCTGTGAAGAAAAGTTGGAAAGAGAAAAGAGCAGTCCGCAGCTTCACAGTAGTTCCTCATGGACCTGAAGGGAAAGAGGAGAATCTCACAGGAAAGGAGCTTCACCCAGTGCACACATGCACTCCACTGTGTCATTTGCTACTTCTGGGTTTGTCATCACCATTATTACCAGTGACAGCACCTGCATCATTTCAGCTGCTCTCCCTCCCTCCTTCAGGTGCCCTCCACCCTGAGACCCTGACAGCCGACAAGCAATCCATGGGATGAGGCCACCTCAGCCTCACTGCGCATTCAATGCCCTGACTCAAACCACATAGTGTCCTGACAGTCAGGAGCAGACTGCTCATAAACATTTTACACTGCACAGATCACAGAGCCTTCTACAGAAAGACCAAACATTCAGACAAAATCAGCTGTGGTTAGGTGATGTGGAATCTTAGTTATCTAGGGTCTGAAAAATCCCCTAGTTATCTAGGGAATCCAGAGAAAATTCATCAATCTTTGAGGTCCTTGGGAAACTGGGTGGTTCCACAGTTATAGGTTTTAGAAAGAAAATGAATGGCACAAGCTATCGATTACCTAAGATGAGCCACGCTCTTCTTAAAACAAGAAGCATCCATTGACCCCAAAGCATTTCTCGTGCCCTTTACATCTTCCCAATGTGCTGGGACAGGCCCACTCATCTGCAGATAGGAAAGGGATGTGAGAGTAAAATTAAATGTCTGTTCAAAAGGAAGAGGAGGAGGAAGAGGAGGAGCAGAGGCCTTAGTAACAACGCCTCCCATAAGGCCTCTTGGACTAACTTTGCAGAGGTTCACTTGTTTCACCTGTAAATTGAAACATCAGAGACACACCACATAAAAGCTGTAGCTGTCTGAAAGGGGGGAACCTCAACTGAAAAAAATGCTGTCCTTCCTCCTCCTAGGAAGACCCAGAAAGAGAGCTTGCTCCTATGCTGTCTCAAACAAAACTCCTCAGACAGAATGCCCCTTCCTTCCACTTCCTGAATGGCTCTTTATTTGTCCTCCTGACTCCCTCCTACTGTCCATGATTTTTTTTCCTGCCAACTGTTCGCTTACTCCATCTCTTAACATATAGTTGACTTTATCCTGCAACATATGAAAATATTTAACATAATTTGCAATTTATAACACTAGTTCTGGTGCTGGGAGGGGGAAGAGGGATGAGTTGAAGGCCAGGAGGATCTCTTGGCCATGCTGTCTATCTGAACCAAAAAGTTCTGGGTTCAGTGAAATCTTTACCCTGTCTCAAGAAATAAGGAAGAAAGCAATTGAGAGAGACACCTGAAGTCAACCTCTAGTCCTCTCTCTCTCTCTCTCTCTCTCTCTCTCTCTCTCTCTCTCTCTCTCTCTCTCTCTCTCTCTCTCTCTCACACACACACACACACACACACAAAGGAAGGGCCCATCAACCACCAGTGCATGCTACTGGTAACCCAAAGGCGGTAACCCAAAGGCTTCTCCTTAGACCCCAATCCTTAAACATTCCAACCATCTCTCAACAGTGTGGCTCTGGGGCCCAGGCCTTTACCTGGAGGGCAGAATATTCAAACCACAGCACTGTTTCTGCACAGGTATTTTTGTATGGCAGAAACTTGATAATATGTGTGAGGAGGAAGTTTCCTGCCATAGTGTAGATATGGTCATCCTCATAGTCAAAGGCATGAATAGAATAAGACTGAGCCTCCTTTATGTCAAAAAAAAAAAAAAAAAAAACCCTTCCTCCAGCATACTGTCTCAGGTTCCACCTGGATCACTGACTCTCCCAAGACAAACAATTTTGCTTCCACTGTCTGGGACATAATTGCAGGGAAAGACTGACCCTCAGAAACCAACTTGCAATGACCAAGGAGCATATATTCTTGATATTTAAATTATCTCAAAATGGTAAAAAGGAAGAGAGCAGGCTTTGATGAACCATTGGTGGGAACTATGTACGTCTGTCCTGGGCACTTCAACAATGTACAACAATTAATTCTATACAGGAGGCACCATGAATGCAAGTGTGTGACACTCCCCTGGCAGGGCCAAAGTCAGATTAGGAGGTTGGTGCTTTGATAAGGAACTAGAGAACTCTAACGACTTATCAGAAATGAGCACACTAAGCAAGAGGCAGTGTGATCCAGGAGTTAGGGCTGCCTCCATCAGGGTCTGATTGCTGAGTATAAACCCCAGGACTCTGTTAGGCACTCATTGGTCCTGTGCCATCTACATCATGAGGACAAATGTTGGTACATGCCAGTGATGATGGAGGATGTCAGGAGGCCAAATGTGGAAAACAGGACAAAGCCTGGCAGACAGAAAATCATTTCATGATATTTAGCCAATACTAACACACGTTAACAAGCACAGTAAACACCTAAGGGATGCTTGCTATTATTATCATAATGTATCCAATTAAGACTCAGCTAGAGAGCCAGCAAGATGGTTCCATAAGAAAGGGCACCTATGGCAAATATGACAGCCTCAGCTTTATTCCCTGAACACACATGGTAGAAGGTAAAAATCAAATAGTTGAATTGACCTCCACATATGTGCTATGATGCATACACACACACAATACACATACACACACACACAATATGGTTAATTAAAATAATAAAGAGACAGATAAATCTTAATTTGGAAATCTGTGGTGTATTTAATTTATAGAAATATAATATGTATATTGTGTATTTAATAAGGTTTTCCTGAAAATCAGAAGACAGAGTGAGCACAGATTTTGCCAGGAAGGTCAGAGAGTAATGACCCATGCCTTTAATCCAACAGATATCTGGATGTCTTTGAGTTGAAGGCCAAACAGGGCCAGGCTGTGGTGGCACACCTTTAATCCCAGCATTGGGATCCCAGCCTCTGCCCCCAGTACTTTGTCAACACACCCGCCTTTAATCCTAGCACTAGGAAAGTTGAACCAGGAAGTGAGATAGCTGGGCAGGGAAAGAAGGATAAGGTGAGAACAGGCAGGGGTTCAGCCCTTAGCCTTTGACCCCCTTCCCTTTGGGCTGAGGACTCAGAGTCATTCAGTCTGAGGATCTGTAAGAAGTGGCTGTGGCTTGTTCTTCTGTCTCTCTGATCTTTCAGCTTTTTCCTAATATCTGACTCTGGGTTTTTATTATAAGACCAAGTAGAATCCATGCAATAGAAATCTTTATGATAATTTTTTTAAATTTAAAGACAGAGCTAGACCTTAATTTCAAAAACTTTCTCTGATTTCTTTTGGGGGATCATAGTCCCTCTTTCCCCATTGGAATTTAAAAGGCTTCCTTAGAAGAGAGAAATCAGATTAAAATAATATCTCTCACAACTTGAGCTAAAGACGGATTCAAAACAAGGCCAATAAAGTAATGGTAGGGGAGGGGTAACATCTTAATGAACTTTTAAATTACACAGTAGAGGAGAATTATAAAGAAATAGCTACAAAGAAAGCCATAGCAGTGGCATGCAATAGAGCAAAGGTCACTGGTAGGTGGTGAAAAGGAGAAGTAAGAATGTGTTTTCCTAAAAAATAAGGTAAGAAGAATGAAAGCCAAGCACAGAAGCCTTATTTCCAAGAACTTGGGGCACACACTATAGTAAACTATAGGAAGAGTTCTAATTTATTTGGCCTGTCCTAATTTATTCTTTCATTAAATTAGCATTTATTGAACATCTAGCTTATTTTCTTCTGGAGGTGTGTATAATCAACCTGTTTTAGTTAGGTTTCTTCTGTTGTGAAGAGATACACCATGCCCACTGCAGCTCTTATAAAGGAAAAACATTTAATTGTAGTGGCTCACATTTCCAGAGGTTCAGTCCATTAGCATCATGTTGTGACATGGTGGCATGCAGGCAGACACGATGTTACAGCAGGGGCTGAGAGTCCTTACGTCTTGATCTGATGGCAACAGGAAGTGAACTGAAATACTGGGTGTAACTTGAGCATGTTAAAGACTTCAAAGCCCACCTTCATGGTGACCCACTTCCTCCAACAAGGCGACACTCCAAAAAAACCACATCTCCCAATGGTGCAATTTTCTTTGGGGTCCACACACACAACCCAGAGAAATGCCCCTCACAGATTGTTGCCTCTAGTGCTTTGTCTCCAGCTGGTGGAGCCATTTAAGAGGATGAGGTGTGCCTGTGAAGGTTATACATGGCTCCTAACCCCTTTTTTACTGTTTGCTTTCTGACCATCCTGAGTGGAGACGCTCCTCTGCTTTGCCTGCCCACTGTCACGATGCTGCCTAAATGCATGGAACCAGACAACCATGGCCTGGGGCCTCTGAAACCACAAGACAATCCGTTTCTCCTTTCAGCTGCTTTATTGGCACATTGTTACAGTGGTACAAAGCAGAATATCACAAAGATCAGGAGTATGATTCTTGCTGACAAGAGACCAGGGGTCAGTGCAGAACCGTACACAGCAAGAGGTGGGACATGCGTGTGTGTGTGTGTGTGTGTGTGTGTGTGTTTCCTGATCTCTTTCTTTCTGCCTATGAAGTCACTGGGTTAAAAACTTTACCTAGATGACCTTTTCAAGGCCCAACTACTCCCCTAAGCACCTCCTATCACCTCACAGTGAGGTTTCCACTTCAACATATGAACCTTCAGAGGACATTTAAGCATCTGTAATAATCTCTGAACTCTCAGATCCAAAGACAAGGGAAAGAGTTACTACAAACACACTGCAGCCATTGCAGATAAATGCAAAAGTCACCGTTTGTAGCGGTGGAAAAATAACTCAAAAAGAAACAGATCAACTGTGGTGCCACAAGGCAGTGCAGTCTTAGAAGGTCTACAGAAAACACTAAGTGAAGGGCAGAGCATAAGACAAAATGTACTACTGTTTGTGCGTTTTTCTGAAACCCTGTGTGTAAGTTCTATAAGGCTGTAACCCACACTGCTTGATATATCTGGGGAAGGAAGCTGTGTAGAGAATCCTTGCCTTCTATAAAAAAGACAGTAAGAAGATACATTTATGATACATGGTTAGCTAGATTTTGAATTGTTTGTTGATTGGGTCTGATTGTGAGGTAGAGATTGTTTAGGTTGAGCAACGGTTTTCTGGATCATAGACTTTTTGATGATTTATTCACATTCTACTACTTAACCCTTTTCAATATTCACAATCTGACGAAGCAAAGAGCCAAGAGACTTAGTTTGTAGTTACTTTCTGTGTAAAATCTTGACAAATAGATTGGTCTTTGAAATTGGCATCTATTATAATCTAATTTTTGAATCTTTTTTGATTTTGGTTTCTCTGTGTAATCAGCTTGCTCCGAAGTGCTGGGAGTAAAGGCATGTGCCACCACACCAGACTAATGTTGGAATTTTGGAAGTTCAATATCCACATCTTTTTACCATATACAAGCAGGGGTGGTGGCATACCTATGTAATCCCATGACTTTGAGGTTGGAGTCCTGTTCCAAGTTCAAGGCCAGCTTTGGATTCATAGTGAATGAAGAGAGCAGCCAGGACTTAGACAAGATTCCTCTCGATTCCTTCCTTTCTCATTCTCTCCCCTCCTGTCCCCTCTTCCCCCTCGTGTGTGTGTGTGTGTGTGTGTGTGTGTGTGTGTGTGTGTGTGTGTACATGCGAATTTAAGGGTACTTTCATATCATAGAACGCACAGAAGTCAGAGGATAATTTTTCAGTGTTGGTTCTCTTTTTCCACTGTGAGTTCCAATTCACGTTGACAGGCTTACACGACAAGCTCATTTACCCTCGGAACTATGGCCCCACCACCTTATTTTTTGAGGCAAGTCTCTTAATAAATTTGGAATTGCCTGATTCAGCTATTCTAGCTCATCAGTCTGCACCTTCCCGGTGCTGAAATTACAGACCCACGCGCGCTGTCCGGTGCAGCTTGTTACATAGGTTCTGGGTATCGAACTCAGGTCCTCAGCTTGCTCAGTAAGCTGAGCCACCTCCCCAAAACCCTTCTCCTTTTTTAATTGCATTAGAATGTTTTCTCCTATTGCAGCTATCCTGGATAATAAGGAAACGCAGTGTGGCTTTCAATCTCTCTCTCTGTATCACCCTATTTCTGATAAATATAAGAACTTTACGTTAGGAAAAAAAAGGAGGAGGAGGAGGAGGAGGAGCAGCAGCAGCAGCAGCAGCAGCAGCAGCAGCAGCAGCAGCAGCAGCAGCAGCAGCAGCAGCAGCAGCAGCAGCAGCAGCAGCAGCAGCAGCAGCAGCAGCAGCAGCAGCAGCAGCAGCAGCAGCAGCAGCAATTCCCTCGGTACCAGAAGCTTGCAGCCTATTCTATTCGTCAGTCCTTCTTGTTGCTTTTCGCACCGCCGGGCAGTAGGGGGCGATAGATCTCGGAACGAAGTTCGGCTGCCTCCGCTGGCCGCTCCCGACGCGTCCGTCTCAGCGTAGACGTTGGGGGCGGGGCCGTCCTGTGCGCGGTGACTGGTGGCGGCCCCGGCGGCAGCTGCCGGCGTAATAGTGCGGTCGACGGCTTAGATAAGTTCAGCGGAGGCGGCGGTGGCGCCGTCTACGTGTTGGGCGGCGGGAGCGGGCCCGGGACTTGGCGCTCAGCATGCCGACGGTGGAGGAGCTGTATCGGAACTACGGCATCCTCGCCGATGCCACGGAGCAAGTGGGTCAGGTGGGTACTCGCGGCCTGGAGGGCCCGCCGCTCGGGGTTGGGCTCCCGCCGCACTGGGCCGCGTCGCCGGGCGCGCACTCGGGGCGGGAACGCGGCTTCGGCCTGCTCGGGAGCGCGCGGTCCCACAGCCGGGCCTTCCCGCGGTCTCCGGGGACCCGCGTCCAGCCGCGCCGCCTTTCGCATTTCCCGGACTGTGATGAAATGGAAAGTTTTCCTCAAAAGACCGAAATTGTCTGTTCTGGAGGCAGAAGTTGTGAATGATCTGGAAAGAGTAGGGTCCAAGGGCTTGTGCAATGCACAGGCGGGGCCCTGTCGCCCGGACTTGGGATAGGAACTCGCAGCGGCGACGGTGTTAGTTTCCTGCGCGTTTGGGCGCCTGTCGGGCACCCAGCCGTGGCGGGCGTTGGAGGCGCGTTGGCAGCTTCGTGCTCCCCTCGGCGAGGAAAGGACAGACGTTTTGTGTTGTTTCTCAGTGGAAGAATTGTGTGAAGAAAGTCTCAGGGAACGGGTTGTGGAGAGTGGGGAAATACAGCCTCAAACAGAATGTCGTAGAGTGTTTTCCGCTCTTTTTTGCTCTAGGCGTAGTTTTCTGAACGCTGCCTTGAAGCTTTGTTTTGAACTTGAGTTGTAAGGTCATGTGCATGTCCTCGGGGTGGGGGTAGAGGACCCAGGCTGGCCAGGAGGTTTTAGAAATCCACGTTTTTCAGTGCTTAGACACTTGAGTGATTTCTCTGTGTGCTCACCCCACAGCGTAGGAAGCGAAACGTCCTTGAGCTGAGTGGTGAAGGAGTCCCTTCCTGTCCCTGAGGATGTATGCAGTTCAAGTAGAACCTTTCTTAAGTTTGCAGGGAAGGGGGACGTGTTAGAACTTAACCTGGTATTGTGGACGTATCAACTTCCAAGAGGTTTTTCCTTCACTGTAAGGACTTTATTGTCGGAATGTGTAGGTTCGCCTTCGCAGATGTGTCATTTAGGCCTGTTGTAAAGCAGGATTTTCATGCCTACTACGGGACAAGATAGAAAATACGATGGTCAGTCATAGAGGAATTCGTTGTTCTTAGAAAAGTGATATGGCAGCCTGGGCCAGCGTACTTTTGTTGGTGTTTGTAACTGAGTTAGGGAGTAGTAGAGCTCAGCATTCTACCAAAACTTAATTTTGTCGTACATCAACAAGAGAGGCTAGGGATGGAACCTAGAATAGGAGGTTCACTACTGACTGGTTCGTGAATGATACTCTTTATTTTTTAGGTTTGGGGGTTTGGGTTTGTTTGTTTTGTTTTTGAGACAGGATTTCTATGTAGTCCTAGGTTTCATAGAATTTGCTCTATAGAACAGGTTGGCCTTGAGTTCACAGAGATCCGCCTGCTTCTGCTTCTGTTGTGCTATAGGATCAAAGGTGTGTGCCTAGAGTACTGTAAGGCAGATCGAAGGAAGCCAAGTTTATTTTGTATGGAGAGGAGCAAGTATCCTTTTTTGAAATGCTTGCAGGCACATATGTTTAAGTTGTTTTTTTTTTTTTTTCTTCCCCTCAGATTTTGAAATGTAGACTGTACAGGTTAATATCCCAATCTAAATTCCAAACTGCTCCTAAATATGCAAGTGTGTCAGGCCCCAATGTGACTTGGGTATAAGAAGTGAAGTTGCACAGATCCTTTAATATCATTTAATTTTTTATTTCTATTTTACTGAGAGAGAGTGTGTGTGTGTAGATATTCATGTGTGCTTGTGTACCAGTGTGTGCACATGCATGTGGAGGCCAAGGTTAATGACACCAGATATCCAAAGATCAGAGGACAGAGCCAGCCACAGAGTTAGCTATAAATATCAGGCAGTGGGGGCACATGCCTTTAATCTTAGCACTTGGTAGGCAGAGGCAGAGATTAGTCTGGATCTATGTGAGTTCTAGACCATCCTGTATTACAGGAGATTAATCCAGTCCAAAAGAGAAACAGCCAGGCAGTGGTACCACCCGCTTTTAATTCCAGCACTTGGAATCACACACCTTTAATTCCAGCAGTAGGAAGGTTGAGTCAGGAAGTGGTATGGCAGGGCAGAGAAAGAAAATAAGTCGGCAGGAGTTCAGGTCTTTGCTTCCCTTCCCTTTCCTTTCCTTTCAGCTGGGGACTCAGGCATTCAGTCTGAGGATTCAGTAGTGATGAGAGGTTTCGATACTGACTGGTTCCTGTGTCTCTGATCTTTTCCCCAATATCTGGCTCCAATTTTTTTATTATAAGACCAATTAGGATTCCTACAACAACTATCTATCCTATTTTTTGAGACAGACTCTGAGTGAATCTGGAGTTTATCCATTCTGCCAGTCTAGCTATCTAACATGCCCAGAAATTCTGTCTATGCCACCACCCCTGTGCTGGGGTTACAGGTGCACACTATGAGCCAAACTTGTATGTGAGTTCTTGGGATTGAACTCAGGTCCTCGTGATCATATGGCAAGCATTTTACCTTCTGAGTCAACTCCCCAGACTTCCATGTTATCTTTATGATAAAAACCAGGTTGAATTGATAGATCTCCTCAAGAGGTGAAAAAATGGCTTTCTCAAAGCAAACTGTTATTTGGAAAGAGTGCTTAAAGAGACAGAAGGTTAAAGGGAAGAGAGACCTGACCTGTTTGTTAGCTCAAGTGAGTGCTGGCAATTTTGTGAGGGTTTTGTTGTTGTTTTTTTCTTTTCTTGAGCATCTGCCAGGTATTAAGGCTGAAGTTGAAATCTAGCAAGATGGCCTGTAGGTAGTGGGTAATAATCAGCATCATGACACTGCAGTGACACTGATGGCAGCATAACCAGTTCAGTGAGTTCTGTCTGAGTGGTACTTATATTCCCTTTTAGAGAAGATGCCTGGAAATGCCTTAGGATGTTGCTGCAGTTTTAACTAACAACAAAAGGCAAGAGCTAGCTTAATGTGCAAGACATATCAAACGTTGTAGAAAAGAGAAAATACTTTTTGTGTTTGTCAAAATAAGTTTTCATTCCCTTCTGAAACCAACTTTGGCAGCTTTGAGTCTTTCATTTGATATTTTTCAGCTCTGCTACTGCAAACCGCTCTTTCCCTCTCTAGTCAACACTCGTTCAAAGCAGCAACCCCACATATAAGGAAACACACAAGTCCCCTGTGGCCTAGGAGATGTGTGAACATGTGTGTGCGTGCACATAGAGACCAGAGGTCACTTCTGTATAATTCCTCAGGAGCTGCACACCTTGTTTTATGAAGTAGCCTCACTGGGATCTAGAGCAACTCCAGGGTTCCTCCTTTCTCCGTTTCCATGAGTATTATAAACAGTACCATCATGCCTAACTTTTTCCAGGTATCTTGGGGTTTGGACTAGTAAGTGGCAAGAACTCCAGGCCCCAGCCTTCCTCCCCCAAATCCTATTAGCGAATTTCACTCAAGCAGCACATCATGGTATCTTTTTTTTTTTTTTTTTTAAGATTTATTTTTGAATTTTTTATTGCTTTGTATGAGTTTTGCCAGAAGAGGGTATCAGATTCCGTGGAATTGAAACTATGGACAGTATGAACCACCATGTGGATGCTAAGGAAGCCATCTCTCCAGCCCAGATTCTTTTCTGAACCTCTTTGTCACTATTTCTGCATTTATCAATAGTACTTTATGTTTGCATTTTATGTTACATATGGATTTTTCTTATTCCTTTGCTAAATTATAAAGTTGTGGGGATAAGTATTAAATCCTTGCACTGTATCTTGTCTTCTAGGAAATAATTTCTTAAAGAAATAATATACAAAGAAGAAATATGCAAAAAATTTACAAGGTCTATCTCTGATAAATGACAGATGAGAGCCTACATTTCTAGTTAGCAGATTGAGGGTAATAAATTCAAAATAAGTGTTAACCTCTCAGAGTCTTCCATTCCCAGGTCACTTCTCTGCCTCCCCCACTCCAGTTCTGATCCTTCAGGTCCTCTCCTCTCACCCTCCTCACTGCACTCTGCCTCCAGCCTCCAAATAGCCATAATAGAGCAATGTGTAACCCACCTTTATTTTACATTTTAATTTGGCCTATTGGAGCACCCTGTATCCCCAGCACTCTGGAGGGAGAGGAGGGGGAGGAGCTGTAGGCCATAACAAGTTCTGGGCCAGCCTGAACTACAAAGTGATATCTGTCCTTTAAAAATTTACCTGGACTGGAGAGCCCGCCAGGTGGTCACCTGCTATCAAACCTGATGACCTGAGTACAATTTCTAGTACTTACACGGTGGAAAGAGAGAACCAATTACCTCAAGTTTTCTTTTGATTGAAGTCATAAGCTGTCTTGGCCTGTGTATCAGGACAGCTGTTAAGAGACTGCACTGCCGTGGGCTGATCTGAGATGCTGTGGAGTCCCAAAGCTCGGATTTGTCCTCTTGCTCCCTAATCCTTAGTGTGTTGCCTCCCGGGGTGGAAAAGGCTTGATTTGCTAATTTGCACTTCATGAAATATCATTCTCTTGGTAGCTTTATTTTATATGATTAAAATACACCCAAGGACCAAGTTTAAATTCCTGAAAAATAAATGAAAATACTAGCAACTTAAATAGTATCAATTGCAAAGTCCATTGCATCGGGGAAGAAAGCAGTGATATAGTTTAGCTGCAACAGTTTTTTTGTTTTTTGTTTTTTTTGTTTTTTTTTTTTTTCAGTATTCTGTTGTATTGTGTGCCAGCAAAGGGTGACACCACTGACCTGCACCCCGGCTCATTCGATTTATCTTTCTCTTCACTCAAAAAATAGACTTGTTAAAATCCCTTCCTTCACTTAATCTCTAACCAATTAATGCATACTGTCCGTGTTTTGAGCATCACTGCTGCAGTAGTGATTTATTAGTATATAGTAATTATACACACTGCTTTCATTATGATTTTCACATGACCATAATATATTTTGGTCATACCGTTTGCTCTTGCTACTGACCTCTTCCTTTTCCCAGATAATCCTACTTTCATGTTTTAATTTTGTTGTCTATAACCTAGTGAGTTTCTTCCGGATTACACAGGAGCATAGATGAGCATTTACTTATAGATCATGGGCACCTTTCCAGTGCCTCCACTGTTGAGGAAATGTCTTTGCCTTCCCCCAGCAACTAGTAAATACTTACAGATCCTGGGGGAGTGGGGAGGCCTCACCAGCTCTTTGTCATGTGGGAACTCCATGACAGGATGTTCATGGGCCCAGTGTTGTGCAGGTAGTCACAGTTGCTATAAATTGAACGATGCCACAACACTTCATTCCATCCTCTGAATCTTCTGTTCTTCTACCTTCACTTCTGTGATGTTCCCTGAGCCATGTGCCACTTACGGCTGCTCATTCACCGTTCACTTATCCTCAGTACTAAAGAGTCTGCCGTTCCTTTCTGCACTGCAGAAGGAAGTTTCTCTGAACAGTGCTGACAGCAGCACTGACCTGTGGGAGAAGTATAATTACTTAGATGGCAGTTTGGTGGACATACGTCCCTGTAGCAGAATAAGCTGTAGTTCTTCACTTGACCCATAACCTTCCTCCACAGTCATTCTGACCAGGTTTGCAGTACCAGCTGTGAAGTTTTCCTTATGGATTGAGTCTCAGTTCTGGTCAGAAAGCAGTTGGCTACTTACATAACAGATTCACCACTGTCTCCAGTGTAGATATTTTGCCTGGCATGTCAGAGTTCACAGCTGAGTAAGGCTGTTGATGACAAGTCTCTGCCTGCAGGTTACCCTCAGACACTCTGAGAGCTGGCCAGCAGGAAGGAAGCTTCCAACTTGTTTTCAGCCTGATGTAATATCTTCATCACTGAGGTCACACTACCTAGTTCTGGTGGGCAGCCAGCCACAGTGGCAATTATCTGTTTTGTTTGGGGAGCCTTAGAGGCTTCTCTCAACAAGAATGCATAGGGTTAGAGGTAACCTCTGGCACTTGAGTTCTTATTTAATAAGCTACACTTTCTGGGAATGCCCCAAAGGCACCTCTCCTTAAGCTCTTATTCTTAAATTAGCTTACCAATTCCCAAGCTTCCTTAGCTTTTCCATACGTGTGTTCTATGCCTCCCCACAATTCTTTAAGTAGAATAAATACATTGGTAAAAATGGCTCAGATTGTACCTTATATTTTTGTTGAAGGAATTTAGAGTTCTGTTTTATTATTATTCAAAACGTGGTTTTAGAAAAGCTCATGGAAATTAGATTTTTATTGTTCTACAAAAAAAAAGGGTGTCAAAACTGTTTGTAACTGACTTTATGAATTGCTGATAAACTCAGGCAAACCACAGGAATGTAAAGTGGTGGGAGTCGGCCATGACTGTTTTTCAACATTTACACTGAAAAAATGTATAGTTCACTTTCAAGTAAAAACTGGGGAGTGATGTCATGTCTGTTCATGAGAAGCTGGCCTTCTGTTTCACAAGTTTGTAACTCCACTTGGCTTTGTTCATTCAGCTCAATGTTATTCACAAAAAGTGTTAGAATATAAGTTGATGGTAGATATTTATTACTCTGTCTTCCTGGTATGAAGTACAGCACAGCATTCAGTTCATCCTCTGGCAGAGTGGTTCCCACTATATCCACATGTAGTATCAAGATTACAGTTTTAGGAACTTTATTCTTACTGAAGTTATATTCATATGCCCATACAGAAGTCTTACTCTGTATTTCTTGCCATTTAATAAAAGCATCAGTTGGGAGGTAGCCCTATAAGGAGGAATGGAAAGTTGTTGAGACTTTATATTGAGTGTCTGAGAGCACTTAAAATTTTTTTATTTGACAGAATCATGAGCTTTGGGTGTATTCTTATGTATAATGGATGTTAGAATTTGTCTTAACCCAAAATTGGCTAGCTATACAAATTGTTGCTGCTTTCACATTCTAAAATATAAGATTAATAAACTTTGCTAAGATTACTTATTTTCAGAAATAGTTAGGAAAGGTCCTTGTGGGTGGGAGGCAGGGTAAAGACAAGGTCTTCCTAGGTAACTTGGACTGTCTTCAAACTTGCTGCCTTCTAGCCTCATCCTCCTGAATGCTAATGTTACGAGTATATACCACTGTGCCTGACCACTGGCACTTTTAGTATTTGTAACACCACTGTGAGAATTCTGTAGTATCTTTCTCCATTTTTAAAGCATGACACAGTCACAAGACCTGCTGATACCTATAATGATGTGATGTGGAACACTTAACAACTTACTTACATATTTCTCTCTTTCCTAATTAACAATAAAATGGACTGAGCAGTGGGGGAATAGGGAAATAGAGTAAAAGGGCCTAGTTTAAGCAGTAAAACTCTAGTGTTTGTGAACATTTGGAGCATTCATGCTCATGCGGTAAATCTCCCCACAGCTTCTGATCCTTCAGTCCTGATTCTTTTTATCTTCTTTCCAGCATAAAGATGCCTACCAAGTGATACTGGATGGTGTGAAAGGAGGCACCAAGGAGAAGCGATTAGCAGCTCAGTTTATTCCAAAATTCTTTAAGCATTTTCCAGAACTGGCTGATTCTGCAATTAATGCACAGTTAGACCTTTGTGAAGATGAAGATGTTTCAGTAAGTTTATGATTGACACTCAATAAGCTTTCTAGTATTTCTATGAGAATATAACAAACTAGTGATCAGTCCATAGCGTGTTATCATAGTATGCTCACATTGTACCAGACCCAAAGTGAATGCTGCACCTGAGAAAATATTGTTTATGGCTGGTCATGGCAATATATCATGTCTCAAAAACAAACAGAGGGAGCAAATTGTAAAGTTTAGAGGAGAGATGCTCAGTAATTAAGAGCACCTGCTTTCCCTCTAAAGGACCTATCCCAGCACCCACAGGCGCTCACTTAAGTTAGTGGCCTCTTCTGTCCTTCTGTGCTTTCTGGGCACCAGACATGGGTAGTGCACACACAAATACACACAGAGACATAAATAAAAGTAAAAATCTTTAAATAATAAACTCATCTTTATGGTTGATGAGATGGCTGAGCAGGTAAAGATACTTTCTACATAAGCCTGACAAGCTGAGTTCAGTTCTCAGATCCCTTGTAAGGATAGAAAGAAGAAACCAACTTCACAGAGTTGTCTCTGGCCCCCACATGTACATTGTGCCATGTGTACCTCCCTCCCCATCATTCACAAATGTATACAATAATTAAAATATCTTAAGAAAAAGCACCTTAAATTTTAAAATTCATGTACTTCTTAATATGCTTTCTTTCTTTAGTTTTCTTAAAAGCCAGGTTTGTCATTACTTTTTTATGAGGATGCCATTTTAGTTATTTTTGTTTGTTTGAAATCATGACCAGATTCGGCGCCAAGCAATTAAGGAGCTGCCTCAATTTGCCACAGGAGACAATCTTCCAAGAGTAGCAGATATACTGACCCAGCTTTTGCAGACAGGTAAGAGGTTCTTTGCCCCCTTTTAATCTAATATTCTCCCTGGAATACCAACTGTTCTTGACTTAGTTTTGCATGGGCAGTGAGCATAAAGGTCCTGCCTCTGACAAATGACATTGAACTTCTTTCTTTCATCCAGTACTGGATGGGAAACTCACTGACTTCAGAGTCTGTTACTTGTTATGAATTCTGTTTATAAAGGCATAATGGTGAGCTTCTTTTCAGACTTGTAAACATCATTTCACCTGTTTCCTATGGTGAGACACTGGTGCTATCTTACATACAGGTCTCCAGGTTTCTGGGGCATGCCCCATGATGTTCTCTGCCAATGTAAGGGAATGATGTGTCGCTCTGAAAGAGTTGCTTGTTCCATCACCTGTGTAAAACTATTGAATCTTAACTTTGAAATGAAGATGATATCTTAAATTTATCCTTTATTCATCATCTACTATTTCTCTCCCCAGATGACTCTGCAGAATTTAATTTGGTGAACAATGCTTTATTAAGTATATTTAAGATGGATGCAAAAGGTAAAGCCAGTTCTCTTTCTGAATCATACTGAAAGTCTTAGGAAACCAAGAAGCTTAGGCTCAGGCCTCCCAGCTTAGATGTTTGTGACTTTGCAATAGAAGTAATTGTTTAAAAAAACAAACAACAACAACAACAACAAAAAAAAAAAAAACAAGTTTTTTTCAAGTGTGTTGGAAAGTTTCTTTTGCAGCTTTATAAAGAGTTCTTCCAAAATACCTGGACTTTATTATTGCAGTTGATAAATGAATGCCAGTCGGGTGCAAAGCATGTGGCCTTTCTGGGTTGGACTGTAAAGATTTCAGACTGACTCTAGCTGGCATTGATGGTATTCAGGGTGTTTATTCACTTGTTTGAACAATGATGAAGTAAATGCTTCACACTATACAGTTAACTCTTTTGCTTTATAGGAACATTAGGAGGCTTATTTAGCCAGATTCTTCAAGGAGAAGACATTGTTAGAGAAAGAGCAATTAAATTCCTGTCTACAAAACTCAAGACACTCCCAGATGAAGTGCTAACTAAGGAAGTTGAGGAACTTATACTCACTGAATCCAAAAAGGTCTGTTGCAGTCACCTTGAGATTCATTGATACTTAGTGTAAGGTGTGGATGAGTGTCATCTCCTACTGTAGAAGTGTTCTTTACCTCACTCACTTAATGACTCAGACTGATTGAAAGGGTGTAATAATGTTGAAGGCATTGATGGTGTTATCCTAATTGCTCCATATTCTTCTTTCCTACCTTGAGGTGGTCAGTATTCTGGAGCATTTCAAAATGAAGTAGCATAATGAAATAATGGAAACATTTTTTTTTTTCTCTTGCACGAGTATGAGTATGGAAGCATTTTATTAGCTACTTACTTTGTTGCTGTGACAAAATTGTCTTAGGATTTTTATTGCTGTGAAAAGACACCATGACCATGGCAACTCTTATAAAGGAAACATTTCACTGGGGTGGTTCACTAACAGTTTCAGAGAGGTTCGATCCATTATCATGGTGGGAGCATGATGGCATGCAGGTAAACATGGTGCTGGAGAAGTAGCTGAGAGTCCTACATCTTACAGGCAACAGGAATACAACTAAAAGAAACTTGAGCAAAGGAGACCTTAAAGCTAGCCCTCAACAAAACATTTCCTCCAACAAAGCCACATCTTCTAATAGTGCCACTCCCTGTGAGGTTGTAGGAGTCGCTTACATTCAAACTAGGACCCCAGACAAAAGCAACTTGAGAAAGGAAAGGTTTGTTTTTGCTCATAGTTGCAGACAGTTTGCTATCTGTCATGGTGACGGGAGCTTGAGCCAGCTGGTGACATTGCATCTACAGTTAAGAAACAAGGAAATAAATGCTGTACTCAGCTAATCTCCTTTTTATCTGACAGTTCCACACCTCAGTCTGTTGAATGGTGCTACCCACATGAATTAATTTATTCTACAAAAGTCTTCACAGGCATGCTCAGGGCTTTCAGCATCTAGCATAGTTTATAAAGCTAGAATTGTCGAAGGGTGTCAAAATTGACTCTTCACCAACTTTTATAATGCCAAATTTGGGAAATAATTTTCTTTTAAAGAAAATTGAGCTTTATGTGCCATGGCTTTACTCACTGAGAGTGGCTGTCCTGCTGACCAAGTGGTAATGTTTATGCATACCACATCCTATATAGTCATCTGAGTAGAGTGTGTCGGGATTGCACACTTTAGTCAGTAGTAGAGCCCTGATACAGAAGACTTAGAATAAGAGAGTCACTTGTGTGGTGTCCTGTAGATAGCTGCCCTATGATGTGAGTGAGGCTGCTTAGTCTAGGAAGCTACTGACACCAATTTGCTATAGAATTTTTCAAATCATTTCTATCTCTACCCTCACCAAGAACCTTTTTGTGTATTTTTAATCATTCTGTAAATTTTAATTGAGATAATAACTGTAAATCTGTGAAGTTCTGTGTGTTGGGGGTGCTTTATATGTCAAAAAAGACAAAAAGCAAAACTTTTATAGAAATAATTTTGGTCCTCTTAGAGAATCCAGCTTTCCCTTTCTCTATTTAAACATCCTTTTATCATACAGAAGCATCAGGATATAACTGAAATAGTGACACTCTTACTTGATGTCTCTCCCTCTCCTGTCCAACTAATAAAAAGCTATTGTTCTGAATTGTCTTTTTTCCAGGTCTTGGAAGATGTGACTGGTGAAGAATTTGTTCTCTTCATGAAGATACTGTCTGGGTTAAAAAGCTTACAGACAGTGAGTGGAAGACAGCAACTGGTAGAGCTGGTAGCGGAACAGGCTGACCTGGAGCAAACCTTCAGCCCCTCAGACCCCGACTGTGTGGACAGGCTCCTGCAGTGCACGCGGCAGGCTGTGCCTCTCTTCTCTGTGAGTTCCTTATTATATGTAGCCGACACCTGGCTTACTCTTACCTATATTCATATTTACGTGAACACTTTTCAGACCTTCCCATGAAAACATTCTTCGTATAGTGGGGCAGATAAGAAGCAGAGTGGCATTGCAAGAACCCAAAGCAGCAAGAAATTTCTCTTAAGGGCTTGCTTAGAAACTTTTTTAAAAATTATGAGAACTTGCATTCTGTCTCTGGCCTATTTCCCCTGTTTGAGTTTTCTGAGATGTCTATGCCTTATTTTGAAAAACAAAAGATGTGTCCTTATTAAGAAATGTGCAGTGTGTAAATCTAGCACTAAAATGTCATTATGCTAAACTTGAGACCAAAAGGGACTTCTAAGATGTAGCCATGTCCAGTGTACCAGGAGACCTTGTAGGAAAGGCCATATAACGGCGAGACACTTAGTTCACACTTTTGAATGGCAGTATACTACTATAATCTTTGAAAAAAGACTTTTGTTTTGTGACTTTTGTTTCTTTGCTTTTTTTTTTGGCAGAAAAATGTCCATTCTACAAGGTTTGTGACATACTTTTGTGAGCAAGTTCTCCCTAATCTCAGTACCCTGACTACCCCAGTGGAAGGTCTTGATATACAGTTGGAGGTAAGATAACACTTCTGTTTTCAGCATCAAAAAGCTATTCTCATATTTCAACAGAAATGTGAATCACTGATTTCCAGAGGGGTAATTGAACTGTCTGTCAGTGGCTAGCTAGGAGTCTCCTAGGCCAGAATTAATTGCATAAGAGTAATTTAGGGATTCCATTATAGCTGCCATGGTGGGACAGCACTGCCTGTAGATGTCATTTTACAGAGTTTATACCTTTGAATTCTGAATATTTTTAAATAGGTACTTAATTCATGACAATTTGCTGTATTGTTTTAAACTAGATTGGGCCGTTCGGACAGGTAAAGGTCACCATGACCTAAGTTTGAGCCCCAGAGCCCACATGGTGGAAGGAGAGGACTGACCCCCTACAAGTTGACCTCTGACCTCCGTATGTGCAGGCACAGACCCATAACACACAAATTTACGGGTGTTAAAAATAAACTAGATTAACACTGTATCCTTTACCCCTGTCCTCCATGGAGTGGGGGTTCCTGCTTTGGATCTCAGTTGTAGCAGGCACAGTTCATAATATTTGTTGTGTTTAATGTGTTTATGGTATCAGTCCTCCAACATTTAACTTGACTCAATCCTGTATCTCACTATGTGGCAAAGAGCTAGACTCTGAGCAGCCATGGTGGTGGTGAATTATCTGAACCTGGAAATGCACATACCATTTCTTTCAACAACATCTAGAACAGGGACAGTAGTTTGCTGGTCAGTCTGAGATTGGATAGAGCAGGATGAGCTTTCTAGATATTGGCAGTTACTAGCATTTTCAGACAGTACCTGCAGTCGAACTTCAATAGTAAGAACCCACCTTAAATTTGAGTGACTGGTTGTTGTTGCAGATTCTAAGTGATACTTGGTGGGTTAATCTATTTATCATTTTTCAGTACACTTAACACTGTTACGATGAGCCTTATAATACACAGGGTCATGTGAGTCCATATCCTTGCTTCTCACAGATGTATAGGGAATTAGGGGACCTGGATTTGCTCAGATATGGACCCTATGACTGTACTAAGTGCCATCACTTTCTTTAATGTTTAATCGTAAGATTTCATCTCTAGGGAATTAACCAGTTCTAAACATGATTCCGAAAAGCGTAATTGGAAGCAAGCACAGTCTTCTAAAAATATTTAGAATTATTCTTATTTCCATAGCCCTTGCTCAATTAATAATAATTCTAATGGTAAATTTGTATGTTTTAGGTATTAAAATTGTTGGCAGAGATGAGTTCATTTTGTGGTGACATGGAAAAACTGGAAACAAATTTGAGAAAACTATTTGATAAGTTGCTGGTAAGCGCTTTTTTCTTTCCTTGTGGTGTGGTCAATTTATAACCTTAAAGGCTTAATTTACCAATAATTTCTACATGGTGAGAACTAGCTTTTGAAATGTTCCTTGAACACTAATTCTTGTGAGTGCTCAGGCACTCACATTCTCCATTGTAAAGAAGAAAGTATCAGGAACTCTTCTGTTTGTGCTAAATCGTCTACAAACTGTAGTTGGCACACAAAGGTCATTTGTTCCAGGCCAGGAACTAGGTAGTTGCCTAAGGCCAAGTTGCTTTAGCAGCCAGGAAATTGTCTGTCCTTTAAGTTGTAATTGTGGAGAAAATAGGCCATCTGATAAAAACCATTATCAGCATCACTGAGTGACTCTTGTGTTTGATGTGAGCAGTCACTTAAATGGCCAGGGATAAGCTTTAGGCCCTTGGCATATATGGAGTCAAAGTCTGCTGCATTCAGATTTGCAGTATCTACTGGGGTGTTGTAAGGCTCACATTGAATGTCTTTGTCACATTGTGGATTTTAGGAAATATTTTTTTTAATTCATTAAGAGTATGCTTATCTTGTCTCTGAGCTCTGATGCCTAGTGCCTAAAGTTATCTATTTCCACTTATGTTATTAATGGTTGCGGCTGTAACATAAGTTAAAATGATAGCTGATAGCCAGAGTGTTGGTCCAATAGACCCTAGCTCAATTTCTCGCCTGCTTTTAGTGTTTTGTGTGTTTAAACCATGCCTTAGGATTACATGGGTATCTCTCTGTTATGAGAGGCTTTAGAACAGACTGCAAACATCTGGTCTCTCCTGTCTTAGGAGTATATGCCTCTCCCTCCAGAAGAAGCAGAAAATGGAGAGAATGCTGGTAATGAAGAGCCCAAGCTGCAGTTCAGTTATGTGGAATGTTTGTTGTACAGTTTTCACCAATTGGGTCGAAAACTTCCAGATTTCTTAACAGCCAAACTGAATGCAGAAAAGCTAAAAGATTTCAAAATCAGGTAATATATAATAGAAGTGGTTTAGTCCTTGGCAAAGATGAAAAAATCTTTAAGTTCCCTGAGTTTTGATTTTGTTTTATAATGTCTGATTCTTGACACTATTTGTGAACATTTCACAGACATGACATTACAGATTCCTGGTGGGAAGTCAACTTAAAAATGAGCTCTACTTCTTCTCATTTGCCCTATGACCTCTGGCAAGGTCCCCGACTGCTTTATTCCTCTGATTGTTCTTATCTGTTAAATTTGAATGACCGCAGTTGTTGGTAATGCTATAGCAGCAAGGCTAGAAAAATTAGTGATTGATTTTCATAAGGATGCTTTGTATAGAATTTTGCACTGCTTGAGCCACACTGTCACTTGTTAACTAGCCTCTATTTTTCCACTGGGAGTAGTTTACTATTTGAACAGACAGGCGTAATGGCCACAGACTCTGTATAGTGTCAGCCACTTAGGAAGCTGAAGTACAGTAATCCCTTGGGCACAGTAGAGGCCAGCCTGGACCGAATAGCAAGAACCATCTCAAATGCTTGACTAGAAACAGACAACTTAAAAAAGCGTTCTTTTGTTATTGTTCTTATAGCATTTTTTTTTTTTTTTTTTTTTTTGCACTGTAGGTTCTGCCACAGTAGATTATCTAAGAACAAAATTGAAGTAAAGAATTACTAATTAAATACTTTGTCATTTAGGTTGCAATATTTTGCCCGGGGCCTTCAGGTTTATATCAGACAACTTCGATTGGCTCTCCAGGGTAAAACAGGCGAGGCCTTAAAAACCGAGGAGGTAAGAATGCTTGCTGATGACACAAAAGTTGTCAGTCCTGTGAGACTTTGTGGGTCCTTGCTAGGATTTGGGTCTCCCTAATTTTAATAATAAAACTAGGCTTCATCCCACTCCTAATGAAGTCTTTCCAATTTTCATTACAACTTCCTGTGGTAATTCTTATATAACTCCATGTCCTGTGTGTTTTTCAGGTAAATTAACAGCAGTCATCCTTTTTAGCCTGCCAAAGAAGCATGGTTGATTTGCTTAAAGAAATAGGGAGAGAGAGGGAGGGAGGGAGGGAGGGGGAGAGAGAGAGAGAGAGAGAGAGAGAGAGAGAGAGAGAGAGAGAGAGAGAGAGAGAGAGAGAGAGAGAGCTCTCCATAGATTCAAACCTCTGCTTAGAATTTCTCTACTTAGGGATGTGGATCTCTTTGCATGCAAAATGGGATGTACACATAGAAATTACTGGATTTTGACTTTCTGTTCCTTTTACAGAACAAGATAAAAGTTGTTGCATTGAAAATAACAAACAATATCAATGTTTTAATCAAGGTGAGTCCCCTTTTCCCTAACCTGCCAGCTAACTATAGAGTCTGTTCAAGGGGTTTTCTAATGTGTCTGCAATAGAGAGATGTCATTTCCTTTCTAATATGTGCCTTCCTAACTTTGAAACTTTATACTTCTTTGTAATACTAAGTGATATTTCTAGAGCTAACCTGAATTTAAAAGGTTGGAAAAGTTGAGAGATCCACGCAAACAGTCAGCAGGTAGAAGTAGACTTAGAAATTTCAGTAGTTTAAAGTTCTGATGAGGTTTTTGTTTTGTTGATGTATTCTTATTTTGTGTGCATTGGTATTTTGCCTTCATGGCATTTGTGTGAAGATTATGGCTCACCTGGACCTGAGGTTTTAGACAACTCTGAGCTGACATGTGGGGCTGGGAATTGAACCTAGGTCCTCTGGAAGAGCAACCAGTGCCTTTAACCACTGAACCATCTCTGCAGCCCCCACTTCTGGTGATCTTAATGTTATTGGGTCTTTTGAATAGTTGGTGAAACTTTGCATTGCCTGTTATAATAATGGGCAGGTGCTATGCAGCACATGAAACATTTCCTTTGATCTTTGTAAACTTATCTGTGTAATTCATTCAGAGTTTTCTGTGCTGCGAGTTAGTGGTTCCTTGCCTTTAAGTTATAATTACCCTCCTGTTCCTTTTTCTTTTTTTCCCCTAAATATCTATTAGTATGTTTGTAACACTCAGAGCATGAAGCCTGACTGTCAGAACAAGTATGCCTTCAGCTAATGTAGTAGAAATACTATGGGGAAAGTGCTTTTTATCCAAAAGAAGAGGAAAGCATTGCGGGGATAATGATAGTGTATTTAGACATGGATGATGAGTGTCATATTGCCAGGATAAGAAATCAGTGGATGTGTGTTGTGCTTTATAATTGTACCATTCAGAGATAGAGGCAGGAAGATCACCACAAGTTTAAGACAGGCCTGGTCAGCAAAATGAAATCACCCTATCTCAACACTCAACCCTAACTTACAACTCCTAATGAGCGTTATAATTTATACCTGCTACCATTTATTACTGGGTTTAATGAGTGCCCATTTTTAACAAAAAAAAAAAAAAAAGCCAGGCAACATACACATGCATGTAATAGCACTGGGGATCCCTGGAACTTGTTGGCCAACAAGTCTAGTTGATTCTCTGAGACCCAGGTTCAGTGAAAGACCCTGTTTCAAAAATTGAAGTGGAAAAGTACTCAAGAAGACACCTGATATCAGCCTCTGGCCTCCAGGTACATACATACATGTATACAAGCACCAGTATATAAACAATAATAAATGTTTTTCTTAAATAGAAGCACAATCGTGACTGCCTTTGTGCAAAATGGAAGCTTTCTTGGTTGCCTTTATTCATTGAAGTTGGTATATTGCTATCTTATCCTGAAATCTGGGGATAATTTGAAGGAAAAAAAAAATAGTTGAGGTTTAAATCAGATACAAAATTATGTAAATAGAATTAATCTGTGTCTTTACAAAAAAATTGCCCGCTTTTCTTAGGTGATTTTCTTTGGATCACTGATTAACTGCCAGCACAAGAAATGAAAGCCTTTATTCCCTAACACTATTTACTTATCTTTTGGTTTCAGTTTTTCAAGACAGGGTTTTTCTGGCTGTCCTAGAACTTACTCTTTAGAGCAGGCTGGCCTTGAACTCACAGAGATCCTCCTGCCTCTGCCTCCCTAGTCCTGGGTTTAACAGCGTGCACCGCCACTACTGGTTCACATTTTTTTTTTTTTCATTGCTACAGGTTAAACCCAGGGCCTCACACAAAACCAGTCTTTAAGATATGTCTTCTGCTTCCTTCCTCGCCCCACACTCCCTAACATCAGCACATCCGTTAGAAGGCTTGGCTGATTCTGGTTTTTGTCTCTGCAGGATCTCTTCCACATTCCTCCTTCTTATAAGAGCACAGTAACATTATCCTGGAAACCTGTACAGAAGGTTGAGATTGGGTAAGAAATGGATTTTAAAGAGGATCAAGACTAAACAAGTCCTGAGTACTTGAGTAGTGAAATAATTCTCAGGAAGGTATAGATGTGATGGTTAGAAAGAGGATTTCCAGATGATAGTACACAGCCCTAGAGTCCCAAGTTGTGTTTGCATTCCTGCCACATTACTAGACTTCAGCAGCTCTGCACAGTGAGAAATGCATAGATCTTTGAAACCACATATTCCAAGTAATGTAAAGCCTTATAAATGCCCTTTGGTAATACCTGTATAACTGTATAACATAGTAGTTATTGTGATGGTATGGAGCTTTATCTACTTTGTGAGGTGACTGTCCTCTTTAGTAAATCTTTCCTTTTGACAGCTCACAGGATACTTAGAACTGTGTTGTAGCTTTGGGCATAATTGTTTTATTGTTGCTTTTCCCACTGTTATAGGCAAAAAAGAGCCAGTGAAGACACAAGTTCAGGTTCACCACCCAAGAAATCTCCAGGAGGACCAAAAAGGGATGCCAGACAGATTTATAATCCTCCTAGTGGGAAGTACAGCAGCAATTTGGGCAACTTTAATTATGGTGAGCGTTTTCGTTTGGGTACAAGCAGTCCAAGAGATTAGGTAGAAAGTGGTACGTGCTTTTAATTGTGAATTATATATAGTATCATAGTTCTGTTAGATTTCTTTTCTGAGTTAGCCTGGAAAAGGGGGCCACAGGGGAAATAATTATATCCCATTTCTCTATAACTCTGTGGGCTCACTGAACCAAGCACGTGACACCTAAGCACTTGAGAAGGAAAATATGCCTGTTGTAGTTAGAGGAACCAACAGAAACAAGAAGTTGTCCTGAGCTGTTGGTGTGGTGTAGAGGGTCTGTGACTTATCAGCCTCTTGCTAATTGAAAGAAAAGCCCTAAAAATGGAGTCAGATGGTGGAGCATTGTGTGGCTGGGGTGATGTTCTGTTACACTGTTGTCTTTGCCAAAATGCAATCTTCCTGCCAGTGCTTTTCACTGCTCCTTGGCTAGGAGAAATGCCTACCTGTCCACGGTCTCTGAAGGCTCCATAATCTGTAATGAAGGCTGTCACTTTACCCCCAAAAGAATGAACACATGGACCGTAATGACACCTGTAATCAGTACTCAGAAGATGAGGCAAGAGGATCACAAGTCCAAGGCGGGGCTTGGCTGAGTAACAAGACCCTATATCCAGATGGCCCACCCAGCCCCTTGTTAACAGTAAAGCCCCAGCTCTAGTGAGGCAAAGTTAGGAGGAGCAGGAAGAGTTCAAGGCCTTCATCTGTATAGCAGCTTTGAGGTCAGCCTGGGCACTGTAGTCTGTGTCTCAGTGATAATAATATCAGCAACAATCATAACAATAACAGCCCAGCCCAACACTATTGTAGTTTCCTTCATCCTTCATACCCCAGAAAAATGTAAAGGTTGATTTTTAATAGTCAGTTAGTATATAACTAATAATTCTGTGTATTAGCTTGCTAAGTGTGCTGATATTTAAAGAAAATTATTTTTGTGGACTGGGTGTGTATAGTTCAGTAATGTGGAAGTCCTTGTCTCCTGTGCCTGAGAAGGAAGTGGGGAGCAGGAAAGAAAGAGTAAGTCTCATAAACAAGAAGTTCAGGAGTGATAGCTGGCTACAAGTTACAGTATGCAGTCACTGCATCTGCCAGGACATATCTGACCCTTCACCACTGCTGGTTCTCAAGTCTGATCATTATAGGTATCTTAAGATGCCGTGCTTTCTGTTGATTCCATATTAAGAATCATCAACTAAGTATATCCTAACACTGTCACCTTTGAATATGTTGTTAGGGCACTAAATATGGTAACTTCATTCAAGTCATTTGTATACCAATCCATCAATATAACTCATTGCACAAGAAATAACTGAGTCAAGCTCCACTATATTACAGAAAAAAAATGTTGACTAGACTGGAGAGGTCTGTTAGTTGTCTATCTCAGAGTTGAATTCTTTTTCCTTCTTGGGAAGAAAGATTCGTCAGAAAATTAATAAGCAATAATGGCAAAAATTTTAAATGGATTAAAAATTGACCTAAAAGGTATTTTTCAAGACACCAAGATTATGGATGTAAAAGACAAATGCCAGCTTTGATTGATAAGTAGTCTAGCCCTACTGCTAACTTTAGTGTTCTTCACTCGAGAGTCTTTTGAGCTAATTCTGCTTGGTATTGTTCTGTCTGCATAAATTTTCAGCAAAAAGATGTACTGTGCTCATTCAGAAAGTGTGTGTCTGTGTCGCAGCTCTCTGACCGTTCCGGGGAGCTCATAGAACCCATGAAAGAATTAAAAGGCTTAGCAAGTGCCAGTGCTGTAGATAGTGAAATCACAACAAAAGACACTACCTGTATGTCACACACAAAAGGACAGCCTCGTCCAAAACAATGATTTTAAGATACTTCTCATGTGTAAAGATCAGAGATGTTTTTGTTGCATTGTTAATTCTTTAGTAAGTACAGACATTTTTGTAGTTTTATTCTTTGATAGTGATAGGCACCAAAATACAAACCTACAAGTATGGTTATCCTAACGTCACTTTGAAACAACTGTTTGTGAACCATGAAATCCTGAGCAAGACCTAAACCATTGTTCGCTTTTTCGTAGAGCAGAGAGGAGCCTTCAGGGGAAGTAGAGGAGGCCGAGGTTGGGGAACACGAGGAAATCGTAGCCGAGGAAGACTCTACTGAATGCGAAGTCACATTCTTCAGCACTGTTATGAGCTTAATATTCTCAAATCTAATACTCATTGGACTGCCGGGGATGTCCCTTTAAAATAAAGGACTGCTGCCTTCAGCTGAAAACGTAATGTTCTTTCTACCTTTGTATGTATGATCTACTTTTGTAACAGACCATAGTTGTGTCCAAGGTAAAACCACAACAATATTTTTGGATGCTTTGTCTGCAGCCTTGACTTGTTTTTGCAATATCCTCATTATCAGACTTCATCTTTTGAATCTTGCTTTTAAACATCTTGATAGTTTGTTCATTGAACTGAGTCTAATGGAAAATTCACTGTAGCTCCTGATCCTGATCTGGTAAAGTTCCTCACTTTTGAAAGGTTACTTATTTTCCTTCTCATTCTGTTACTTTTTTGCCCAATACCTGGAGAAGAGTAAAGATCAGTCTTAGCCTTTTGCTTTCATTGATTCCGAGTGACTCTGCTAGGCACTGTTGTAGTAGCATTCCTACTAAAACTCATAGAAGTTAAACACCAGCTGCTTACAATGTACAGGTGACATTAGGTTTTTAGGAGGTAGTAAATTGCTTTGCGTTGCTTCCTTCGCTCTTCTCCATTGTTTGGGATACAGCTTTTGAACACAGTCTATCTGAATAGGAGTATGTGCATAATATACATACAAACATGCTGTATGTATATATGCATGTTATGGAACTTGAGTGTACAACAAATCAATATTCTAAATTCTAGGAATCTGACATCTGTGATTATCCTTTTGAGGCTGAATCCATTACTGATTTGGTATCTAGGTTTTACTCCAGTAGGGAGGAATTTCAGTCAGTCGTATCTACATGATTATTATTGTTTAAAACTAAAAAAAAAAAAAAAAAAAAAAAAAAGGCTGTTTTTTCCAGAGACAAATTTGAAGACCCTTGTTGGTGAAATACAGCCAGATCTGGTGTACATACAGGTTCCCACAGGATGTGATGGTGTAATTTAGGATTTGAAGACTTCATAACCAGGGCTACCCAGGAAAGTGACCTGATGATATAGTACCATTAGGTAAGAAATGCTCACTCAGTCTGCTTTTGCCCCTTTCAGAATTTCACTTCTCAGGTTATTAATCAGGTTACTGTGTATAAGTTAACCAGTAGCTTTTAGAGTAAAACAACAGATGGGAGGTGTGTGGAGTGTCTCATGTCTTGGGCATTTTTAGTAGCCCAGACCCATTGTTCTTCCTTTGAATGTTTCCTATATTTTTATCCACAGTTAGTCTTCTCCAAGTTTGCTATTCAAGTCAGATATTCAAATGTCATCGTTAGTAGGTTTGTTGTTTTTGTTCGTTCTTTTTCTTCTTTTGAGGTTTCAGTTCCTACACAGGTGTCTTCATCACCATCAACTTCTACACTGGGAAAAAAGCAAAATTACTGCACATATTTATGGGGAGAATGTTTCTAGAAGTTTAGAGTTATACAAGTGAGCACAAGAAGTTGGTTTGCTTGACTGTGAGTGCTGGCAGTAATCTCTGAACATTCCGCAAGACTGAGCTCAACCAAGGCTTCCTTGGAATCTGAACCGATGGGAACATGGGATTACCAGTTGGAAACTGTGACCATCTAGTACGGACCTCAGAGATAGGTCAGCCATGGTCTAACACCATATCAAATACAAAAATGAATTGGACTACAACAATATAAATTTAAACATAGTGTAATTTTTCCTTTTCCTTGTCTGAGTGCATTTGTAAACTCAGCAGAAATAACTTGATATCATCTAATGCAGAGCACCCTGCATTCCTCCCTCATCCTGGTGCTCCCTTCCCTGACCTAGGCAATAGTCCATAACTTAGTATTCTTTTTGCTTCAGAGATTTGGATGAAAATCTTCATGCCATAAATACGTCTTTTTCTTCTGCAAGACACCTGTTCTGTTTATCCTCTTTGTTTAAATGTAAATGTTCCCTTATGCTTTTGAAATAAATTTCCTTTTGTAATTTTGTTTTGTGTCTTAATTTTTATAACTTAAGTAATTCTTGGATATTATTAGAATTTATTGATTGCTTCTTATTGTAAACTGTTAGATCTTAATATAAAGATGAAAAACATGCTGTGTTGTCAAGATCAGTCTAAATTCAGTCTTTTAAGCCATCTGTTCTGGTTATATTTTTATAGGTAAATAGAATCTTCTAGAAAAGATTTGGTTCTTTTTGTTAAAATAGTCAGTAGAGCTGAAATATAGTGTCCTGTGCCTATTATTCCACCAAGGCACTGAGGCACAGGATCATAAGTTCATATGTAGGCTTCATAGTGTTTGAAGATGGAAAAAGTATCAGCCTGGTTCAGTGACAAACACCTGTGATCCCAGCAGGCAGGAGGCTGGTGTAGGACAGTCACAAACTTGAGACAAGCCTGAGCTAAAGAGATCTATTCTTTAAAATAAAAACCTGGTCCAGCAAGATGGCTTCACCAATAAAAAAGCTTCCTTCCAAGTTTGACAACCTAAGTGCAATGCCCTACATCCATTTTGTGTAGAGATCCAACTAATGAAAGTTGTCCTATGACATACATACAAACACACACTAAATGTACTTTTAAAAGTTAATAAAAATCCACATCAAGATCAAGTAGGTTCATTAGGTTATATATTGACCTAAGCATTGAATCACAGTTGTGAGGTATTGGCAGCTCTCCCGTTAGCACTTTATAGTTCATCAAAGTGAAGAAATGCATATAGAATGGAAAAGAAAAAAAAATCAGTGCATAGAACAGGACTCTTTAAAAAAGTGAAATGACTACCTGGACATAGAAACTCAGAAAAAGTAATTTTTAGAGCCATACTTTAGATTTGAAAAGTCCTTCTAAGGCTTGTGTGTTGAAGGCTTGGTCTCCATACAGTATTCAGGGAAGTGTTTGAATCATGAGGGTACCAGCCTAATAAATGGTTTAGTCAACTGATGAATTTGCAACTGAACAGAATTGGAAGGTGGGGAAAACTGCAGCTCTGATGTCTTTCTATCTTCCGATTACTGCTCGGCCTCCACTGTCACATGCTCACCACTGTGGTGCTATCCAGCATAAGCTGAAACCCCTGAATCTGAGAACCAGAACAAGTCCTCCCCTTAAAATGTGTCTCTCAAGTAATTTGTTATAGTGAAGAGAAGAAAATAGCACATTCAGGTTGGGATTTGTAATCATTTTACTTCAAATAGGAAAGCTACTTTTGGGAGGAATTGAAGAATGCAGCCAAAGACTACATTGTGTGTGTGTGTGTGTGTGTGTGTGTGTGTGTGTGTGTGTGTGTGTGTGTGTGTGTGTGTGTGTATTAGCATAAGAAATTCCTCCCATTTTACCTGCTAATAGTGTAGGTTGAATAAGCAAAGGACTTTAGGACAGACCCCTAAATGGCTGCCTTGGTTAGCACAACTTTTCCCAGTGAAACGAGTTACACATAGAATACAAAACCCAGAGTGCTTTGGGATCTTTCAGATGTGCTATTATAACAGGACATTCCCATTAGCCCTGGGCAGATTCCCTGACCTTGGAGGAAAAGTTTATTCGATCTACTTACCTTTGCTGCCTGCCCCCTGAATTGTATTTCCTTTTCCTAGTTTTACTGTGTATTATATCTAACTAGACTTGACCTAAGAACCTTTGTAGAAACTTCTAAAGAATTTCAGTGCTCAAACTGTAGAAAGCAAATCACAAAGTATTACGGTATGTTATTGCTATAAAATTAAGAGGTGACAGGTTGACATGGATTTGTACCTTAAATTATAGAAAAGAGCACAAGTAAGGATTAGAAAGGAATAAGCAAACACTCTTCTCCAATAGGGATACCCACAGCAGGAATGGTGTTCATACACAGACATTCTTGTATACTGAATATATAGTTTTATTTTCAATTATACTTAAATAAGACTAGGATTTAAAAAGATCCACCTGGTCTATCAAAAGACATGTAGCTATATGTCATTCCTGAAATTCTGTTATTTGGCCGAAGTTATTTTTGCAAATGTCATAATCACAAATATGCTCATTCTGGGTTAACTGAAAGGAAGATTCACTAGGAAAATCATATAGAAATTCACTAAATCTAGCCTAGAGATGAAATAAGTTTGAGTTTCAAACAGTGAAGACATTCTCTTGCTTAAAAGTAATGTCAATTTTGAGAGCCTTCATGACGAGGTATAATTGGGTTGTTTTTGTTTTGTTTTGAATTTCCTAGCAAGAAAACAGACCTCAATCCTACAACAGCAAAAAACTGAAGGTTGCAGGAACCTGAATGAGCTTGAAGAGAACACCCCTGCCCAACCCTTCCACCAAGCTTTGGAGTATAGCTTGTGTATTTGTATTGTGTGAGATTGAGTATAAACCCAGCCTGTCAAATCGTACTCTTGTTCTATTTCAGAAACTGAAATAAAGTGTTTAAGCTGCTACATTTGTGAAGCACACAACAGAAAACCACAAGGCTTGAGACAAAATCCTGTTCAAAGAACAAGGGTTATGATCTATGAAAAACAAGTGGATGATCCATTGAGCTCATAGAAGCTAATCTTGCCTCCACTCCAGAGACTAAATGCTAAAGAAATTGCTAATACTTAAAATATATGATATTAGGGACTCTAGTCAACCATTCATTCTGGAGTTCTGAAGCCACATAGATGTATAAAACACAAGTTATTAAATGATGGGTTAGAGATGCATAGCTCAGTAGTGTGTTTGGCTAGCATATGCAAGGCTATATGCATACAGACAGTAGATGTCTACATCTAAAAGATGTTGAGGGAGAAAAAGATTCATCATTTGTCATTTTTAAAAACTCAGTTGCACTCAACTGTCTACATTTAAACTCAATATGACAGGAGTCCCTAACAACTTGATACCAGCATCATCTTTACTACACTTTAACCATGCATGGCCTTTTTTTTTTTTCTTCACCTGGTTGTAGCTCTCTGTCCTCTATACATACACTATTGCTGCACTCCTATTGTTCATATTATAATTAACTCATCAGCATCCTGGCTTACTGCTCAGTGTTAATATTTCCATGCCCAGTCTCCACTACCATGCAAAAGACAGATATATATGTACGGTGTGTGTATGTGTGTGTTTGTATGAGAATGTGTGCCACATGTATAAAGGTGGATGGATCCCCCAAAGCTGAAGTCATAGGTTGTTCTGAACCTAACATTGATTCTCTGGAAGAGAAATAAGTGCTCTTTAGCCCTGAGTTATCTCTCCAACCCGAAGTTGCACCTTTTTAATAAAAGAAATGTTATTTATCATCAATACTTTTAAGAAAAGCTACCCTGGGGGGCTAGGCCTGATGGCTCATTCATATGATACTACCTGTGATACTAGCTAGCATCCGCTGACAGAGGAGGACTTCCCTTCAGGGCCAGCCTGGGCTAAATAATAAATTTCAGGCTATTTGGACTGCATATGGGGACTCCATTTCAAATACAAAACAGAACTGCTGTCAGAGAATTAAACAATGTCATGGTCTCTGTTTCCATAGCATGAGGTAGACGTTTTGTTTTCCTGCAACACACCTATGTAGGAAGGTTCTTTTCATTCTTTTCCCAGCAGAAGAAAAGCATAACACATCAACACAAAATGATACACTAGTAAGCAGTCCTGAAATCTCTCTAAAAACATATATGATGGTATAACCTGGAACCTGAGTTAGTTAACTGCTTGTCTGGAGTGAGCTCTAATATACAAATCAAGCACCTGAGACTTTCCTTAGAATAGATTCAGCAAGGCATGAGGGGAGAGGAGTCATAAGTGCTAAAAACTTGTATAATTTATACGATCCCAGAAGATAACTGGGATTATCTGGGCTCTACACCTAGGCCTTTAGCTTAGACCAGAACTGCCCACCAACGTCCTCTAGGCACGTCTGCTGTTGAGGCCCAGAAGTCTGGCTACACTAGATGTAAATGACCTGTAAGTACATATCGCTTTCCAAATTTAGGAAGAAACAAAGTAAGTATGCAGATCTTGTCTTGAACTGCTACTTTGTATTTGCTAAGTTTACAAGAGCTATTTTTTAATTCCATGTGACACGCATTACAGTAGGGCTGCGCCGCTTGATACTCCATTATGAATCTTGTAAAAATAATGCCTCTCGTAGGTAGTTCAAAAATATATCCTTTATTATTGCACTACCACAAACAATACTTACTTTGGGGGGGGGGGGGACCCTACCACCCTGTCTTCTCAGTTCTGCTCAAGCTCCACCTACCTAGTCTACTATTATTACCTCCCCTCTGGTTCCCACGCTTGGAGATCAGATAGCCTACAGGAAAACGATCACTAAAAAGCAGTTTCCAGCTCGCAGGTGTAGCAGAACCAGTTGCCTCTGGCGACGACGAAGTAGGTGGTAGTGAGCCCGCAGCCGGCTCCTCCTCCTGCTCCAGAGGCGACCTCCCCAAGATGGCGGACAGCGAGGAGTAGCTTCCGCTTCCGGTGTGAGCCGCCCGGCTGGGGGGGCAAGATGGCGGCGGCAATAGGGGTCCGCGGCCGGTTCGAGCTGCCGCCTTGCTCCGGCCCAGGTTGGCTTCTCAGCCTTTTCGCTTTGCTGAGCGTGGTGGCTCGAGGGGCCTTGGCCACTACGCACTGGGTCGTCACAGAGGACGGGAAGATCCAACAGCAGGTAGCGGCTAGAGTGCCCCCTCTCTGCCCGCGCCCCGTGACCGGGGGGGGGGGATCCCCGAGACGGGCCCCTGTGTGGCTCCGCGCGGCACCGCCCCCAGCTCGCCTTCCGGTGGTCCCGGCCCGCGGGTCGAGGCTTCCTGCGCTCAGACCTGGCGCCGCCCCCTCCCCTCTGGTCTGTGCCCTGGCTCCGCCGTGGGAAACTTCTCAGCCTTCCGTCGTGGGGCCGCGCACGGTCCCGGAACCGACCCTGGGGAACCCTGGGGAACCTAGACTTGAGCTCCGCGTTTGGGAATCACATATTCATCATTAGTTCTGCCTTCGGAGCCAATGGGCCAGGTCCCGCCACCACCTCTTCCCGAGGAAGTAGAAAGCAGGTGGCGGTGCCGGGGAGTGCGCGAGTCCCAGGCGGGTGACAGCCTGGGTAGCTTTAGTGAATGGTTCACTTAGTGCGACTCCTCCAGTCTCCTCTCCCACATGGTGGGATTTGTCTCAGGATGTGGTGATTTTAGGCTCTGCCGTTAGCCAGGTCTTCAGGGGCTCATTAAAGACAACCCATTCTTGCTCCTTCCTAAGGAATGCCAGAGGATGCCTTAGGTGGCGTTATCTGCATCATTCAGCTCTTAAGTGCCCCCATTCCCCAGTGTATTTTGCATTGCTTCTTTACCTACGTACGACCCAGCCCGGTACATTGCAGATGCCGTTTATTAGATTATTGTATGCTTGAACTGATTTCTCAGAGGACAGACCGCTTTTCTTATGTAACTTTCTGATGCCTGCATTTGCGTTTCTGCTGCCTATGCTTAGAGTACGTGTGCGCGCGTGCGCGCGCTATCCACCACAGACTCTTGTAAAGTTAATGACTTTCAGTGCTTGACAACAATAGGTAAATGTCCAACAGACATTTAAAAAGTGAAGTGTGTGCTCCATAAAATTGAAACATACTAACTCTAATGTTTTAACCAAAGTCGCGTGAAATTACTGATCCTTGGGTTAACTGTAGGAACACTAAATCTAAACAAATATAATTTTTAAAAAGTCAGCCCCTACATATCCATTTTACTATTTACTTGCGTGTATTTATAGACTCTCGTTTTAAAAGGTTTCTTTTTATGAATATTAAACTCCAGCTTGATTTTTCATTAAGCTCCAGCTGAGGCTTTAAAATGTTCCCAGAAAACCTAGTAAGGCTGTCTTTCCCACATGAGGTTAGAAATCTTGTATCCTTCTCGTAGTTCTAATCTTTTGTTTGCTGTTGGTGGTTTTCCCTGAGGCCCTCCCTCATGAAGGGAGATGTTGAATTAAGTCACTTATACTGCAATTTGGAGAGCCTTCTACTGTTGGCTCTTTTGCTATATTGTTTTCCTGGCCACTGCTCTTTATACTCTGTGACATTGACTTCTCCTTCCCATTTTGGTGTCCTGCCAATCGGCTGAGAAAGTAGCCCATCTGAAAAGTGAATGCTAGTTGGTAGAGATGGGTTGTTTATATACTGAATATTGCAATGGAAAAGTCAAATCAGGTTTGGTTTTGTTCTTTAATAAATGCTGTCTTTTGCACATTGGATCTGCATTTAGAAGGGAAACTAGGTGTTTTAGTAACTTGCCTCGGAGAAGGGCCAAATCTTCTGACCCTCTGCCAAGTCATCCCTTCAGTAAGTAGTTAGGCTTAATGTTTAAAATGCAAGTCTTTTTTTATTTGTGGCTTTTTAAAATAACCCCTTTCATTGACTTTTCCAATTCTTTGCTGCATACTAGTAGCTGCAGCATTGAATTCTGGCAGAAATGAAATTTTGTTTTATAAGAAATAAAGCTGCATACAACAGTGTATCAACTGGAAGATAAGGGTAGGGAGGATGGAGTTAAGCTAAGGGGAAATTATTACAGATAAATAAAATAGAAATTGGATATAGTGGGCAACTTTTGTGTTGGACTCCAGTATCTGTATAAGTCCTGTGTCCTTTCCCAACAATAAACTGAATTCAGGCAAAAATCTAATGAGCATAGTTTAGATTGCAGTCAGTGGTCACATTGGGTGTACATTAGTATGTAGGTTTGAGGATAGTGTTGTTCTGTTTGTAAATTCAGAAACATAGTTAGGATTCAGTATATACATACTGCATCCTAAGTGACATATCTAATGTCTGCTGCTTGGCTATTGGCTGGCTCTGTTACTTGGCAGAAGTGAAGAAGAGAGCAGAAGTGTAGTTTCAGTTTTAAAAGGACCTACTATGGAGAAAAAACTATGGGCAAACTGAAGTAGAAGATCTTAGAAAATTACAGTGGCAAATGCCTTTATGATTATTTAAATTCTAATTTTTAAACATTTTCTAATTATATATGTCACTATTTTCCCACAACATAGTAATTTTTACACAGCAGATGTGGAGCTGTTTATATGAATTAAAAATCAGAATAGGAGCCAACTGGTGGCATATAACTTTAATCCCAGCACTAGGAAGGCAAGAGTCAGGTTACTATCTGAGTTTGAAGGGGCCTAGTTTACTTAGCAAGATCCACGCCAGCCAGAGCTATATAATGAAATCTTGTCCCAGAGAGGGTAGGGGAAAAATCAGTCTTGCCCGAAGTATTCATTTAATTAGGGACATTTCCATTACTGTAGCTAGTTTTAAGTAAAACATAGAGTCTTTTCCAGGAGAAGTGCATATTCATTGGATTTTTATACCTCAAGCCTTAGCAGGCCCTAAAGATAGATACCCACTAGTTCTATACTGCAAGCGTGTGAATATGCAAGTGTAGAAACCCCGTCCATAGGTGGGTTGAACTGGGCCTTCATTCAGACAGATCTACATTCCTGTAGGCAGCCTCTTCACAATAAAAGCTGGAGTTGCTGCCGGCAACAGCACCCAGTTCATGCCATGGAAAATCAGAATCCCACCACTACCACCCATAATTCCTGCCTCAGCCAAGAAGCATTCCTTTCTACCACTAGATTCCCAGGAACACACTCTAGGGAATCGTGCAGTTGGGGTGTGAAACGAATGCTCTATTTGCTGTGTTTCTTTCTCACTATAGACAGAGGTTAAGAAAAAGGCTGCTCAGAATTGTGAGCTTTCTCTCAACTTCGGGTTCTAGGGTATCTCTTATGATTCTTTCCCTCTGTGCCTGGAAACCAGAAAGACCGTCTGTCTCTATTGTCTGTCCTACTGCTCTGACAAAATACCTTAACAAAAATACCTTAGAGGAGAAAAGGTGTATTTAGCTCCCCACTCCAAGTTACAGTCCATCATAGGAAAGTGGAGAGATGTCAGAGTAGCAGAAACTTAAAGCAACCAGAATTGATGCTCACTTTCTCCACTTTTTTACAAACCCGGCTCCAATCGACAAAACCAAGACAGTTCCCCAAGACATGCCCACTGTCTAATTTAATCTAGACAATCCCCCCACTGAAAGCTCAGTGGTTCTAGATTGAGTCAAATTGACAAAACTGATGATCCCACCTTTTATCTCCCTTCATTTAAGCAAGGATCTGTAACTTGCACTCAGTCTGTGAACTAGATGATTGTGTGCTCTTAACCAGTTATAGTAAGGTACACATCCATAGTCCCAGCACTTGGATACGGAGGAAGGAGGGTTAGTACTTGGTTATCCTTGGCTAGATCGAAAGGTTATGACCAGCCTGTGCCACTAGAGACCTTATCTTAAACGTAAGCTTGTGCTAACAGCACAAGTATACATATAAATACACTTGAAAGGAAGTTACATGCTTCAGTTAGAGCATGTAGGCAACTTCTTCAGAGTCATAGCTGGAGCTGTTGCTAGTTGATTTTATGAAGAATAACCCTCTAAATAATATTTTCAAGTATTTTTTAATTATAATTACATCACTTTTCCCTTTCCTTCCCCCAACCCTTTCCATATAACCCTCTGCCCTCTTTCAAATTCATGGCCCCTGTGGCCTTAGTTGTTAGTTTCGTTGTTCTTTGCCTAACTGATAAAGTGGCAGCTTTTCTTTTTCCTCCCCTCCTCTCTTCCTTTCTTTTCTTGTTTTTGTTGAGACAAAGTCTCACAAAGCCTAGCCTTGCCTCAAAGTTACTATGTAACAGAAGCTTGCCTTGAACTCTTTGATCATTCTGTTACAACCTGTCAAGTGTTGGGATTATAGGAATACCCATCCGGCCCAGGGTTTTTTCTTTTCTTTTCTTTTTCCAAAGTATCTACTAATTCACTTGGAAGATGGTTTAATAAATTGTAAATTTTTGAATTAGCCTGCGACCCTCAGCACTCTCTGATATTCTGTTTCTTTGGGTTTTGTGAGTTGTTTTTTTGTTGTTGTTTTTTGTTTCTGTATGTTTGTTTTAGAAATGTTCCCATGTATCTCAGGCTATTGGAACCGTCAAATTTAAATTTGGGGGCAGTATTTTCTGTGGGGAAGGGATTCTTAAAGAATTCATGTTGCAGGGCTGGAGAGACGGCTCATCATTTAAGAGCACTGACTGCTCTTCCAGAGGGCTGCAGTATTCCAGGCACCCACAGGGAAGTTAACAACTGTCTGTAACTCCAAGATCTGACACCCTCACACAGACAGACATACAGGCAGACAAAACACCAATGTACATAAAATTTTAAAAAATTTATATTAAAAAGAATATATATGTTACATCTTAGTAGCCTTTTTCATTTAG